>CM075500.1:25853424-26487424 GCA_037950675.1 Hypophthalmichthys molitrix | reverse complement strand
TAAAGCTGCAGTCATAAAATTGAAGCAAACCATTTCAGACAGCTTAACTTTGTTTCAAAGCACAAAATGGACCTTGAATTGAATGTTTGAAATGCATTAGTATATAACATATCATACACTAGACTTGAGTTTCACCAGTGTTCCTGTTTTTATTAAAGTAATAATCATAAGAGGACTGACACAAAGTCAAGCTGAATAATATGTCTTCTTGTAAATGATATCCAATGAATGGTTATGACACTCATGATAGCTTTTAAAAGAAGTGTTTCTTGTGATCTTCTGTATACTTGCACACAGCTGGACTGTGTTAGTTATTTAACATCACGATGCTGACTGGCTTTTCCCAAGTACTTTGGATTAGTAAATGTTTGTATTTTGGCACTGAAAGTTTTCCTTTTGCTCGCCCTCACAGCTGCAGATTCTAGTCCGCAGTGCCAAGCTCTGGCTTTATTTTTTCTTCCAGTTAGTGAGAGCAAAAATGAAAGAAATAAGAAAAATTTACAGATAAAGAAAAAAAAAATTTGATCAGTTAATTCTTTCTAAAGGTGCCGGAACCTGCATTTTTAGATGTGACTTTTTGCACACTTGGCTTGCTGTTCTGTCTTTTTCTGTCTCTTTCCAACAATGGCACACAAGTACAGCCCACGGCGAAGGACACGTAGCTCTCAGTGTAAGAATGACGACCCCCGACACACGAGCCGGTACGGCGCAGTATGACGGTTGGCATATACACTGGGGTGCTTCGGAAGCGGTCACTTTCCTCCCCGTTCGGCCCGGTCAGGCATCCCTTACACAAACAATACGCCTCTGGAAGATATCGAGGGTACCTTGCTGGATCATGGGAGATTCTTGGATCAATAATAATGAAAAGGTGTTATTTTTCTTGCAGATAAACAGGCAAGACATCAAATCCTATGTCATTGGTGTGGGGAACACAACCGAACAGAATAAAAGATATTGAATGAATAAACTTTTAACATTTTTGTTTGTATTATTTAATAAACAGTTAGGGGCAAATAACGAGTGCATTCATGCCAGCTCTAAACTATAATAATCTCATAATTTAGCAAACACAATAATAATGGCTTTTCTTATTTCCGATTATTTCTTCCTCATAAGCACTAAAAAGTTATCTCCTTTTGACTTAAAAGAGGTATATCATTTTTGTAAAAAAAAAAAAAAAAAATCCATAGTTTTTAGTACAAAGATTTGTAAGTGTTGTATGCATTTGTTTGTTTGTTTCAGATTAAAAGAAGAAGCCATAATTATTTAAACTAAATTGTTACACCTTTTGCCTTTAGGTCTGTTTTGACCCGAAAGTGAATTGTGGCATGTCAAGCAAAAACATGGAAAGACTCAAACATTTATAATATGTTTAACATTTACATGTAATTGCTCTGCAGCTATTTTAGTTTTAGTTTTTTATATTATTAAATTTGTCTCAGATTACTTCTGTAAAATACATTTAGCCTCTTTCCTATGCTCACACATTTTTCCTTCCCACTGGGGCTGCATTTTGTTTATAAACATGCACATACACAATTTCTGAAATTAAAATAAAATGCAAATAAAAGTTTATTCAAGTAAAATGAATATATTTTATATTTATCATTTCAGAGTAATGATGTTTTGTTACAAAAATAATATGTAGGTTTCATAAATTTAGACTGTTTTCAGCAGTCATAAGTTAAAAGTTTCAAATAAATTTATTTAAATCTATTGAAGTCAACATAGTTCATACTGCTATAAATTTCGTCTAATGATATATTTAAATAAAATTGCTCATGAATATTAATAAAAATATATATATTTTCTTGCATCACACTGGTTTGCTAAAAAAACTTGTCAAAGAATTTCTCAATTTTTTTTATTAACACTTTCCCCGCCAGAATCTTTTTTTTTTTTTTTTGTAACAACTTTCATGGACCCCAGAATATTTTGTTGTATGAATATTTGAACATGCAATAGGCCTGTATCAAAAGAACAGAGCCTCTGCTTTTTTTTTTTTTTTTTTTTTTTAATTTTTATGTTTTATTCTAGCTTCATGCGTTCTTTTTTCTTCAACACTTGAATGTGGGTAAGTTTCATAAAAACACATTTTGAACAAAAAGCAGGTTTATTTAATTTTATTTTCAAAGACTAAAACGTGCATAAACGATGCTTTTATCGCTTGTTTCTGTTCCTTTTTTGCCTGCGTTTTGATCTGGGGATTCTCTACTCTTTCAGAAGATGCGTAATAGCGCCCCTACCGTATAACAATGAAAACACGGAAAGCCGGACAGTTCGAGACAGTTCCGTCAATGGCGGGGAAGCGTTGTCTCATAAATTACTGAAAACTCTGTCAACGGCGGGGAAAGAGTTAATGAAAGGGGGCTAAATGAAGTAATAGCATGGTAACATTCAAAACTATAAGCTTACGTTCCACCGGGTCCAAACAGGACCTGTAATGCAAAAGGTGTAGGCTATAGTTTTTAATGCATTTGGAGGATTAAGAAAGCGGTGTCGTTAAATTCCACAAGATTCCCATCCCTAGACTTCACGGTTCTTGAGCCCTACCTGTACGCCCACGGCGAGAGGCTGAGGAAGTTTACTGGGGTACGTGGTCTGTCGCGCGCTAGACGAGACGCTGTTTGACAGGTCAGATTCTGGCGCTCTGGAGGCGCGAGCTGCAGGGTGTGATGAAACGCGCTGAGCACCCCGACCGAGAGCCTCCCAAACATCTGCTCCAAAATCTCCTCCGGTAAGTCCAGACAAGAGCGAGTCCTTGGTGCTCTCCTGGACACCTTCTGTCCCCGTTCACCCGGCGCGCTTCTGCAACACCACAGCAGCACCAGCACAACCGTCGAAACAACTCGTCCGCGCATTTCAATTTAATCCGAGTCTGAACTCGCTTTACTGTCAGCAAGCGATTGTTGGGAAAGATGAATTAATGTAAACCTTTAGAAAGCACCTAAACCGAGCTACACAAATTCGCCAGTTGTTGCGTAAAGCTGTGCCTCATCCGTCCGTCCCGTAAATGCGCTCAAGATACTTGACTCCAGATATTGGGCGGACTGTTTGATACTGAATAGATCATGATCTGCTCGAGCTGATGCGAAACATCTCACATCGATTTTTCCCCCCAGGAATCATATGTATTCTTTTCAGATATTTTGGTGACTGAATCATTAGATGCCATCGAAAAGTCTATAAAACTAGGCTTTAATATTTCACACAAAACATGCAAACATCAACTTTATGTAATCCAGGTCTTATGGTGTCATACAGGTCATATGGTGTTTTTATTGCACAAAATTAATTTTTCCCTAAATGCAAGTATATAGAATACATTGCTATTATAAAATATAGTAAAGCATAATGAAGTATTTAATGAAGTAACTAAGTATTTTTAATCTACAGTGCTATTGGTTGAGTTTGAAATTCAAACAAATGTAGTGTCTGGACATATATCAGTCTTTCCACTGAACTGATCTCTGTTGCACACATCACTCAGGCAGTAAGTCATCTCCCAGCTCTTCATCAGCAAACTCATCTTCCTCTGTGCGTTTCCTCGCTGCTGTTTTTGGTCTCTGCGTTTGAGGCCCCAATGGATCGACATAAGAAGCATCTAAAATTATGAATACAATGGGAGCAATACGTTGTAATGAGTACAGACAAGGCCAGAAGCATTTTTCCCTAAACATGAATAAGAAAACTATTTTATAACTCAGTCATTATTTCATTATTCTACCACAATTTTATCTTTATTTGATTGTATATTGGAGCAACAATGACAAGAAACTCCTTAGAAATAATAACCAATGTTGTTCCTCACCTATTTCCTGCTGAGTGCTGGCCTCATACGGTTCATTGGACCCGGGAAGAGTTTTCAGTTTAACGCTAAGCCTCTCACCCTTGGCGCTGGAGCCATGGTTGCTTTGTCCACTGTCTGAGAAAACACATCCACATGTTGGACTTGCAAACATTTCTGGAGTGAGTGTTATTTTACAGTAGTGTCTGAACAGAAGAAAAAAATTTGAATGCAAGCCATGCTGTGTTAGAATACTGGTAAACAAACAAAACTGAAAAGCAACAGCTCCAGCTTGCACTTGAAGCAAAGGCTCTGTGGCACTAGAATCCTAATTAAAGTAAGTTTATAAGAATTGCATAATTGAAAGCATTTCTGTTGCACAAAGACAGCGGCACACAGCTGCATTTCACATCTTGGCTGTGATGACAGGAACAGAGTGCTGAGGGGCCGATGTGAGACCAGATTCTGGCAGGCAGGTAACTGAGAGCTTTAAACGTCCCAGTGACAAAACTTAAAATGACAAGCCTTTTGCTGACATACAGTAGTTTTCCCAACCCTGTCCTCCTAACTGAGGAATCATGTCAGAATCACCCTCAAACATTTAGCACAAAAACAAAAAGCTACATAAAAACAGCCTCAGAGACCATTTAAAAAAAAAAACATACATTTAATGTGACAGCAGTTTATGCATCCAAATCTGCAAGTAATAGACTAAGTAAAAGAATAGTACAGCAAAAAACTGTTGATATCAAGTGCACTAATATGGGTAGTGTTGTTCAGGAGTGTACTTGTGAAATATTTCACTGGTTTATTTGCACTCAGTGCTTTGCAAACAGAAAGGAGGAGCTGGAAACGCTTTGTCAGACAGGGAGAGCGGGATATTCCCTGGAAACAGTGGTTTTGGCATTTTCAGGCATTCACAGCACATGTTTGCTTTCTATTCTGCTGTGACTGAAATAATGTCCTTGGATGCTGTATCATTACAGGGAACCTTCAGGCATTAAATCATCATTTTGACATATGGACTAAGCAAGTTCAAGTTTTCCATGAAGCTATGAGTTTTTCATTTTTAATCATCCAGAGGATTTAAAGTGCACAGTGAAATACAGTACATACCTCTGCCCTGCTGCAGCACAGGACTATACTTAGCTTCAGAGCGAGAAACTGCAAAGAAAAGAAAGGAAAAAGAAGACAGATCTCTGAAGAGACAGTGGAAAGACTGGACAGAGAGTTGAGAGCTGAGTGAGGCCTACAAATTAGGTTGCACCATGCAACAATGAAGATTTTTTTGTGAATAAAACAGTAAACCTAGCATTATGTGTTGAGTTCAGTTATGACTGCAGAGCTGAATGTGAGGAATGAATGGAATCTGCAATAAAGTGCAATAACAGGTGCAGTAGCAGCAGTTTATTCCCGAGCACAGTGCTTAATTTGTAAATGAATAATTGCCGGATCAAAAAGAGCACTTAAAAGATGGCACAACTATAAAAGCATCATTCACAAGTTTCTGCACAGTCCTAACTACAGCCTAGTGTATTATTCTGTCATGTATCTAGCTACTTTGGGACCAAATATCACTCAGTTATATTCTCTCTCACCAATGACATCGTTGCCTTTTCCATTACATTGATTTCTGACTGATCTAACTCCCGTTGCTCCTGTCTCCTGCTATCCTGATTAGTATTAGAACTGTCCAGGGGTGCAGTTTCATCTTTTTTGATCAGAAACACCATCACCTCTACTTGGGGATATGAAAAATATAAATATTTGTAGAATAATTTGTCAGGTAATATACACTATCTCCAAACTTTCCACTGTTTACTGGACACAAAACAAAAAAAAGTAGTAAACACCAACCAATGAGTGATTTTCAACTTAAAGGGTTAGTTCACCCAAAAATGAAAATTTGTCATTAAATTACTCACCCTCATGTCGTTCTATACCCGTAAGACCTTCATTCATCTTTGGAACACAAATTAAGATATTTTTGATAAAATCCGATGGCTCAGTGAGGCCTGCATTGACAGGAAGTTCATTTATACTTTCAATGCCCAGAAAGCTACTAAAGACATATTTAAAACAGTTCATGTGACTACAGTGGTTCAACCTTAATGTTATGAAGCAACAAGAATACTTTTTGTGCGGCAAAAACAAAATAACGACTTTATTCAACAATATCTAGTGATGAGCGATTTCAAAACACTGCTTCATGAAGCTTCGAAGCTTTACAAATCTTTTGTTTTGAATCAGTGGTTCAGAGCGTGTATCATACTGCCAAAGTCACACGAACCACTGAAATTTCGAAACACTTGACTGTTTACTGAAATCACATGACTTTGGTGCTCCGAACCAATGATTCAAACAAAAGATTCGTAAAGCTTCGAAGCTTCATGAAGCAGTGTTTTGTTTTTAGTACCTTTCTGGGTACTAATATGTTTTTAGTACCTTTCTGGGGTGCGTTTCCCAAAAGCATCATTGGTGAACTATGGTCGTAAGTCCCATTGAACTCTATTAGTAACGACAGAACTTGCGACCATAGTTCGCTTTGGGAAACGCACTCCTGGGCGTTTGAAAGTGCAAATGAACTTGCTGTCAATGCAGGCCTCACTGAGCCACTGTTTTTTGTATCAAAAATATCTTAATTTGTGTTCTGAAGATGAACGAAGGTCTTACGGGTTTGGAACGACATGAGAGTGAGTAATTAATGACAGAATTTTTATTTTTTAGTGAACTAACCCTTTAAAAAAGCTGATTGTTCAAAAATATATATGTTGAGGGCCAATAGCAAAACACAACCTCCAAATACATCTGCATAAACCCGTGCTTGCTTGATCTCGCTCTGTCTCACATGCAAGCACGCACTGTCACCATGAAATGCACTTTTTTTATAATGCTGGATTGTTTAAAAAAACAGAAGCCGGAATGCAAAAATCTAAAATCTGACATTTTCCGGAACAGGATCCAGCTCAAATTAAACACTGCCTGAGCAGAATGCAGTGCCATGCTTGTCGTAATAGTTATACAGGAGGAGTGTATGATCTCTTCCTCTAATGTATTTCTGTAGTGAGTGTAGTCATACCACTGGCTCTCAGAGGAGGGGTATTGATGGGGCTTGAGCTGCTCCCTTTCAGGTGCACAGCCATGAACAGAATAACAGAGATAAACAATTAAAGAGAAGAACAGATTACTAACAAAATGAAGATGAAGCTGACAAAGTAAAAGAATGCAGGAAAAGAAAATGCCTTTTGCGAAGGAGAAATGAAAGGGTTGGTTTAACCAAAATTGAAAATTCTGTCATTAATTACTCAGGTCTTACGGGTGTGGAACGACATGAGGGTAAGTACTCAATGACAGAAATTTCATTTTTGGGTGAACCCTTTATGTTCCGTCTCGTTACTGTCAAAACGAGTGATTTCATTAATGCGATAATATGCTGTGTCTGACTGGCTGTATATAATTTACACTACCATTCAAAAGTTTCTGGCCAGAAAGATTTTTGAGAGAAATGTAAAAGAAACTTAATCAGCAAGAATGCATTAAATTGATCAGAAGTAAAGACTTTTATAATGTTCCAAAAGTTTTCTATTTCAAAGAAATGCTCAGGCATGTGATCAGCTAAAGACAAAAAAAAAAGGAAACCTGACCACATATAACCGTTTGATGAGCAGCAAATCAGCATATTACAATGATTTCTGAAGGATCATGTGACTGTGAAGACTGGAGTAATTATGCTGAAAATTCAGCTTTACCATCACTGGAATAAATTACATTTTAAAATATAATAGAAAACCGTTATTTTAAATTGTATAATATTTGACAATATTACTGTTTACTGTATTTTTGATCAAATAAATGCAGTCTTACTGAGTATAAGAGACTTCTTTCAAAAATATGAAAAACATTACTAACCCAAACTTTTGAATGATAGTGTATGCCTTTTACCTGGCTTATTTTTCACAGCAATAGGAATTATGACAAAATTATTTTATGAAGAACCCAAGTCAACCGACCACTTAAGTAGCTTCATATCATGTCTGAACTACTCTACATAAAGCAGGCAGTGATCATACCACTGGGCTTCTTGGGGTTTGAGCTGCTTCCTAATGTGTTAGAAGATGTGAAAAGAAAATATTAGAAGGAGAGAGAGGTGAGATGCAGTAAGAAGCTGATAACAATCACTTGTTTGAAAATGAGTGTACTGCATGACCTTTAAACCCAGTACTGCCTGAAGCTGATAACTGAACATCACCTGATGTGAGATCCACATCTGATGTCCCAGAAGAGAAGTGAAGAAGGAAAAAATTATATTATGACTACACTATAAACTTAAAATAAACCAAAATCTAAAGGGGAACTGTTGGATTTAAATCTCTAAATCATGTGATTTAGTTTAGTCCTAAGGGAAAAGGTGTCTAAGGCACATTCATTCTCTTTTTAAAAAAATTCACATCACAGGTCTAGCAGTCTCCACTAAGTCTGTCCACCTGGAGTCACTATATTAGGGCAGTTACAGTCATACCGCTGGGTTTCTTAGGGTGAGTGCGTGTAAGGTTTGATGTATTTCCTGTTTACCAAGAGAGCCGGATGACAGGTTGATGGAAAAAGTAAAGTAAGAAGCATGCATTGAGTTAATAAGCAGTATTTTATCTCAAAAGTTGATTGATGAGGTTGAGTTAAAACTGTCCACTCACCACTGCCAGCGCTGCCTTCCCTGCGACCTCGAGCACTGCTCTCCCTCCCAGATCTCACCCTCTGTGTGTGGGAATAACAGCATGCTGTCAAATACTGGCCATTTCTCCAGCTTTTTATTTTATTTAATAGGGGAATGGGCTCTAATATTTTATATAGAGACCAAAACACAGATTTCTCAATAATCAACCATAGGTTTACTGGATAAAGGAACAAGTGAAGAAGAAAGCCAGGTAATTTCTTTCTCTCTTTATTTTTCAACTCTAAAATATGAAACTCTCCACACTTGATTTAGAGACAGTCGTTTATGCCTCTAGACAGTTATGTGTTTTTTGTTCACTCCTCACTTACACTCTTCTATTTCCTTCCATTTAAGGAAGCAAAAGAGGCCAGCATATAAGCAGCACCAAGAGAAATCGGGGTACCTGCTCTCTGATCTCCTTCATTTTTTCAACTTTCTTCAGTTTGGTGGCATAATCCTGCACCTCTTTTAGTCCCATATCAGTGCACAGCCTGACCAGGAAGCGTAGACCTGCCCAATAGATAATTATATTAGATGCAAAGCTACTAAATAGACACAGAGAATCAAATTTAAAAAATGTTGAGCACATTACATTCAACATTTTCAGGAAATTTCCGATGAATGTCCTTGTAGGTCTCAAGTGCCTTCTGATAATTCCCTAAAAACAAATTAAAAATATAAATCAGGACTTTGAAGGCACAGAGATCACAGCTTATGGCTAAATTTATTAAATGCATTATTATTGTCAAGTTCATACCACTTCTCCTGTAACAGCTAGCCACCATCAGCTGCCACTTGACCTGTGTTGGTCTGAAATTCATGATATGTCATTAATATAAATATCTCCACATATATGCAGAATATTCATGATAAATACATATGATATTAGTGACTTACTGAATGAGGGTAGCTCTCTCAAAGTACTGAATAGCTTTCTCACAGAACTGGGTGTCAATGTAATATGCTCCCAACCATTCGATCACACTAATGTTTGAGGGAAAATACCTGTACGACTGAAATAAACAACATCATATAATTATTATTTAAAATATTACCTCTTTCGAATATTTTTCTTTAGAATAACTTAACAATCATGATTCATAATGACTGTAATTCATAAATTATATAGAATATTCTTTCTAAATATCCACTAAAATCTGGACTGTGATCTGTATGATAGGCAACTATGCAATATCATTTTGTCTAATATATGTCTAATATATATCAAACTAATATATACATATATATATATATATATATATATACATACACACTACCAGTCAAAAGTTTGGACACAGTAAGATTTTAATGTTTTTAAAAGAAGTTTTGTCTGCTCACCAAGGCTGCATTTATTTAATAAAAAATACAATAAAAACAGTAATATTGTGAAATATTATTACAATTTAAAATAACTGTTTTCTGTTTAAATATATTTTATAAAGTAATTTATTCCGGTGATCAAAGCTGAATTTTCAGCATCATTACTCCAGTCTTCAGTGTCACATGATCCTTCTAAAATCAAAAATCATTCTAATATGCTGATTTGCTGCTCAGGAAACATTTATGATTATTATCAATGTTGAAAACAGTTGTGTACTTTTTTTTCAGGATTCCTTGATGAATAGAAAGTTCAAAAGAACAGCATTTATCTGAAATACAAAGCTTTTGTAACATTATACACTACCGTTCAAAAGTTTGAGGTCAGTAAGAATTTTTAATTTAATTTTTTTGGAAAGAATTTAAAGAAATTAATACTTTTATTCATCAAGACTGCATCAAATCGATCAAAAGTGACAGTAAAGACATTTATAATGTTACAAAAGATTATATTTCAAATAAATGCTGTTCTTTTGAACTTTCTATTCATCAAAGAATCCTGAAAAAAAATATTGTACACAAATATTTTGTTCAATTGTACACAATAAATGTTTCTTGAGCAGCAGATCAGCATATTAGAATGATTTCTGAAGGATCATGTGACACTGAAGACTGGAGTAATGATGCTGAAAATTCTGCTTTGATCACAGGAATAAATCACTTTATAAAATATATTCAAACAGAAAACAGTTATTTTAAATTGTAATAATATTTCACAATATTACTGTTTTTACTGTATTTTTAATTAAATAAATGCAGCCTTGGTGAGCAGACGAAACTTCTTTTAAAAACATTAAAAATCTTACTGTGTCCAAACTTTTGACTGGTAGTGTAGATAAATAGACAGACAGAGATAATTAAATATTTATAATTAATTCAATTTGTATTAATTTAATTTGAGATTTATTAATTTGTCATTATTACATATTAGTTACATTTAACTACAATTTAAATCATGAATTAATTAGTTCTAAATACAGCTATTTATTTGAAAACAGTGATTGCTTGATCTAGATTTTTATATTTAGGTGGAAAAATCATTGATTCCTTGTTTTTATTTTTAAGTGCTTTTTCTAGTCCTGCATTGATTTTATTTTAAGATGTGACTGATGAGCATGTCATGTTAAGCGGTGGATTTAGCAAAAAAAAATTTTTTTTACCTCATAATAGTACTGGAAGGCCTGAGATTTGTCTCCTTCATTGTCATAGAGGTCTCCCAGTTTGGCCAGCACCTGGGCATCTGTGGGGGTCACACTGGTGAGCTGCATCAGCCACTCAATGGCCTGATGAGGGTCCTCCAACATCTCATATCTAAAGCTGCTTAAGGAATATGACTCTTAACAAGCACTTATCATACTTATGTCATGCTATTTATTTGCAACTGAAATTATCTGAAAGGATACAGATTAGCCAGCTGGTACATGACCTGAGCACTGTTTCTGAGGATAGCGTGCAGTTTGAGGAAGCAGTCTAGGGCTTCCTCCAGCCTACCCAGCCTCTTATAGGTCAAACCTGCATGAGGATACAGAGATTTCTGTTTTAAAAAGATTTACATTATTAATGCATAGTCTTGGTCTCGGAAACATTTTAAATGTAGAAAGGTTAAAGCATGTATGATGTAAAATGTACATGCAGTGTAACCCTTAGGATGTCATATTTGTGATTGCAGACCTAAGTTATAGAGGGCTTCAGTACAGGACGAGTCATTGCGAAGAGCCTCCTTGTAAAACTCTGCTGCTTTCTCATAGTCCTCTTTCACAAACACTGTGTTGCCTTTGTTAATGAGGGCAGCAGGATTATAGCGGTCGGCGCTCATGGCCAGCTCAGCATAGCGGTCAGCCTGGTCATAATCTTTTTCCTGGAGAAGACAGCAAAAGCAGCAAAACAAGAGCATATCTGTGAGAACCTGTATTTATGTGATAAATACAGCAATTTCCAGTTTTTTAATGTCAATGCTTTATAGTTCTATACTCACCAAAAAGTACAGAAAAGATAGATTAGTGGCAGCGGCACTTTTTACCCGACTGTCCTTCTTCTCAAACATCTTTAGCGTCTCCACTGCCTGAAAACAAAATAAGTGATTAAGCATATTCGTGACATAAATAAATGTTTCACTATATTTTCTTTGAATAATACTCTTGAGATAAATCACATTACATTTGCTGCTACATGAAATGAATGAAGCAAGGCAACACAACACAATATCAGCACACATATACAGGGCTTACTGCAGACACACACAGGTTCTCCAAAAACATACCTCAGCCTCAAGAGTCATGCAGATGGACAGGCAAGAAAACAAAATAAAATGGACCATTGAATGTGAAAAGTGTTAAAAGACAGAAACAAGGGTTCCACACAGACATAGAGCAAAATGGCTCTCTTCTGTGGAAATATGTTGAATGCAACGCAATTTGAGTGTCTCCAGGGTCAGATCTACCTGTTTGAAGTCCCTCTGTCTTAAGTATGTAATAGCTTTATTGATCTCCAAGTCATTTGCAAGCTCCACATATTGTGAACCCTTCACCATGTCCACACACCTAAAAAAATACCAAATTAAGCTTCAGCATAAACTGTATGAACGGTTATGTTATTCTGTTATAAATGGTCTTAAGTATTAATAATGAATTATAACTATTCAAAATAAATACTAAATAAATATTGTTAAAGGGTTGGTTCACCCAAAAATGAAAATTCTGTCATTAATTACTCACCCTCATATCATTCCAAACCCGTAAGACCTTCGTTCATCTTCAGAATACAAATTAAGATCTTTTTGATGAAATCCGAGAGCTGTCTGACTCCTCCATAGACAGCAATTTAACCACCACTTTCAAGGCCCAGAAAGGTACTAAAGACATCGTTAAAATAGTCGACGTGACTGCAGTGGCTTAACCTTAATTTTATGAAGCGACAATAATACTTTTTTTGTGCAAAAACAAAACAAAAATAACAACTTTTCTTAACAATCTCTTCTCTTCCATGTAAGTATACTGAGTTGGCGTTCTGATGTAGAACCCGGAAGTGCCGCACTGTCAATACAACGTAAAGAGCGTAGGAGAATGACACAGAAGAGAAGAGATTGTTGAATAAAGTCGTTTTTGTTTTGTTTTTGAGCACAAAAAGTATTCTCGTCGCTTCATATAATGAAGGTTGAACCACTGAAGTCACGTGGACTATTTATATGATGTCTTTAGTACCTTTCTGGACCTTAAAAGTGGTGGTTATATTGCTGTCTAATATGGATTAGTCAGATGCCTCTCGGATTTCATCAAAAATATCTTAAAGGGTTAGTTCACCCAAAAATGAAAATTCTGTCATTTATTACTCACCCTCATGCCGTTCCACACCCGTAAGTCCTTCGTTAATCTTTGGAACGCAAATTGAGATATTTTTGTTGAAATCGGATGGCTCCGTGAGGCCTGCATAGCCAGCAATGACATTTCCTCTCTCAAGATCCATAAAGGTACTAAAAACATATTTAAATCAGTTCATGTGAGTACAGTGGTTCATTATTAATATTATAAAAGGGACGAGAATATTTTTGGTGCAGCAAAAAAAAAAAAAAATAACGACTTATATAGTGATGGCCGATTTCAAAACACTGCTTCAGGAAGCTTCGGAGCGTATGAATCAGCGTGTCGAATCAGCGGTTCGGAGCGCCAAATTCACGTGATTTCAGCAGTTTGGCGGTTTGACACGCGATCCGAATCATGATTCGATACGCTGATTCATTATGCTCCGAAGCTTCCTGAAGCAGTGTTTTGAAATCGGCCATCACTAAATAAGTCGTTATTTTGTTTTTTTTGGCGCACCAAAAATATTCTTGTCACTTTATAATATTAATATTGAACCACTGTACTCACATGAACTGATTTAAATATGTTTTTAGTACATTAATGGATCTTGAGAGAGGAAATGTCATTGCTGGCTATGCAGGCCTCACTGAGTCATCGGATTTCAACAAAAATATCTTAATTTTTGTTCCGAAGATTAACGAAGGTCTTACGGGTGTGGAACGGCATGAGAGTGAGTAATAAATGACATTATTTTCATTTTTGGGTGAACTAACCCTTTAATTTGTGTTCTGAAGATGAACAAAGGTCTTACGGGTTTGAAATGACATGAGGGTGAGTAATGACAGAATTTTCATTTTTGGGTGAAATAACCTTTTAAAGGAAAGTCATGAGCAAGGCTTGCAAGTTAACCCCCTCTTGTGGAATACATACACTACCATTTAAAAGTTTGGGGTTCAGACTTATTAATGTTTTTGAAAGAAGTCTCAAGTCTCTTATCTCTTAAAAATATAGTAAATTACAGTAACATTATGAATTATTATTATAATATAAAATAACTGTTTTCAATTGTAATGTTTTAAAATGTAATTTATTCCAAGCTGAATATTTGAATAATAAATCCATAATATTTTTTGGTGATGCATTTTTCATACAACAGTGATATATTTTTTCAGGATTCATTGAATAAAAAGAATATTAATTTGAAAAACAAATCTTTTGTAACACTATAAAAATGTCTTTACTGTCACTTTTGATCAACTTTGCATCTTTTCTTAAGAAATATAAGCTACCTACCAGTCAAAGCCAGCTGCAAATGACGACTCAATGGCTGGAGCAATAAGCTTGGCTGAGGTCATAATGTATTTTTCTGCTAATGCTTTCCTAGAAGGAAAAACAAAACAAAAATACTGATAGAAGACAATGCAGATAAACTGAAATGAAATATGTGGAGATTAATAAATGCCAAGCTGTATTATCATAGATCCAACAGAATGTGCAATACATTATATTACCTCTCCCTTTCCATTTGGTGAAGCTTATCATTCTTTATAGCCTCAATCACCATGTTTGCATGAGAGTCATCCTGAAATGTAAAAAATAAACATGTGAAAAATAAGCTGTTAAATGTATGACTAACAAAGATTTTAACTATACACTCACATTTGCAGGGATATACTTGTCTTCATCATCAATATCAAGGGGCACACAAATGAGCTTCTGAAAAGCTTTCTTCATCCTTTCACGGTCTCCGATGGCATAGTAGCACAGGATGAGGTTGAAGCCTGTCTTTATGTTGGGACTCTCACTCATGATGTACTCAAAGGATGTGATGGCATCTGAGTACTGGCCCATATGTATGAACACAACTCCAATGTTCTGCATGATCTTGATCCTATACAATAAGGGAATGTTACACATTGAAAATCACGCCAAATTGCTTACAGCCTGAATAAACTGAACGGTGCAATACAAATATGCAGTTCACACAACAAACACACTAAACTAAGTACTGACCTCATTGCATTGTGGGCATTTGAGATCTGATCCAAAGCCATGCGGTAAAATTTGATTGCTTTTGTGTAATTCTTTTGCTTGAAATAGATATTTGCCATGTTTACTTTCAATCGTCCTATAGTAGGGAAAGTGGATATAGAAAACCTAAAATTAGAAACACATTTATATCAAAAGGAATTGAATTTGTATTAAGATATTTTAAATAATATTTGAAATTCGCTCACCGGCATTATTGAACATTTTGTTCTTCACAATGACTTGGTACGTGTTCAAGGCCTCAGTGTACATGTCATTATTGGCATATTGGTTTGCTAAATTAAACAACACCTGAACAAACATAAATATGTAATGTGAATTTTCAGAGTTTTCAGTCAAGATATGTATTTTATATGGAGCAATGAACTCACAGAGTATGTCAGATCCAGATTGATGTGGTCTGCAGTGCCTGTTTGTTCTCTCTGTCTCACCAGAGCCCTTTCCTTCCTGCCCGCCTCTTTGGCTTTCTCTAGAGACTAGAAAAGATAATTCAGCATCTAAATATTCATCCCTTAAAATAATTAAAATCACATATAGCAGTTATAAAGCTACACCCACCAGCTGAAGATCCCCACGAGCATGAGCGAGACAGCTCTCCTCTATCAAATCATTCACCTTCTTTTCCAGGATCTTTATCTTTTCCTCTGGACTGCACAAGAAAACAAACAATTAGACAAAAAAATTTGTGTCCATCTCCAAGTAAAACTAAACATGTCAAGGAGGATCTAATAAACAAAACTTGTCAATTGCTTCTCAAGCACTATGAAAACAGATGGACGCATACGTGTCTTCGTTCTGTTTCTCTAATGGAGGGGCTGGTCCTTTTGCTTGTCCCAGTGGATCAAACACTGAGCCTGAAAATTTAAACAACTAAAATGAAGGAGCCTATCATATTTTCCACCAACTCAGAAGTTAAAATGTATTCTTTCAATATCATTATGAGACAGTTAAACAGTGTTCCTGGACAGCACATGTGCAAGAGGGTTTCATGTGTGAAAGCACCTCTAGCTATAGATGAAGAGTATCCTGCTGCCCGCACTGCAGTCATGGGACGAGCCGCACCGTCCTGTACAACATACAAAAAAAATAGAAAATTAATACAATTTCATTGCATTTTACATATAGAAAAAATAAACAAGAGATTGAGTCCCACCTGAACAGCTCCAGTCATAGGCCTTCCCATTGCAGTGCCAACAGGAATCCGAGACTGGAATATTAACATCAGAAATATAAAGACATAATAGGAAATAAATAGAATCAACTCAGCCTCGCAATCCCTTACTGAAGCAAGAAATATAGTCCATTTCTATCTAACCATAAATGCATTTGTTTTTCCAATATTTGATTTGACAATCTTGATTCTGACTGTATATGCCCTGACAGCTTTCTTCTTGATTATAAGACATAATACATTCTAACATGCTATCACGCTAACTTAAAAAGCTATTTTATTTTGAGTCAGAAACGTAGTAGTGTAAATCCATGTGCTCTACTCACCCCATAGGCTGTTCCAATCGGTCGCCCTCCAATAGCAGTGCCAGGATATTTTGCGGTCATCTAAAAATATTCAAAAAACAAATGTAATGTCTATTATTAATGGAGTATTGCTGTGTGCTGATGTGCTTGTGCTTCCATACAGCACCTTCTGCAGCAGATCAAGCAATATTACTTACTGGTGGTCTTCTGCCATGACTTGTCCTGACGGCCTGCTGAAAGCCCACATCGTTGTTAAGGTCCTGCAGGGACAGGAAAATGATGATGCAAAAGCAAGTTCATAAAATTCATGTCTAAGGTCTAAGTATTTTTGCACCTCTGAGTCAAAAGTCGGATTGTAATCATTGTAGCCTGTATACAAATCATCCTCCTCTTCCTCTGGGACAAGATGCACGTTCTCCATCTGAAGAAGAAAATAAAGAAAAAAAAACCTCAAGCCTCTGATGCTCCATTTGTCGATATTTGCGACATTATATTTAGATAAGCAGAAGACCATATAGGCTCATTACTTTATCCAGACTATTGGGAACATATTTAAAACAAGAAAAAGATATTTTGAACAAATATGCGAGTTCCTCCATTACAACCATTTCTTGACAGATTACAAATTCGTTTACACGGCAAGTAACGTTACGTGACCACACCGCTTATCTCGTATACAAGTTATTTGCCAACATCTGTGGTTGTGAATTGTGATCATTTAACTTACCCGGAAAAGAGAACCGTTTGCTTACCTAAGAAAAGTGAAAATTAATGGCCGTATTAAGCTGAAATATTCCGAAAAATAGTATCTGTAGCCTAGCAGCACCTACAGCTCGCTAACTAAGCTGAGCAACACATCGGTTGCTAGGATACAAAGAGGGGTTGCCATTAGGCACACAAGAGAGATTTTACTATGTTTCGAAGTTACATTGATTATGTTCGTGTCTTTATATATTGTCTTTTAACATTACATTTCTAAATATACGTATAAACTTCTGGGCTGAAATCCAACGAATTATTCTTCTGTAAAAATCCTGATGTATTTAGGCACGAGTGAGACGCCGTAGCTCCGCCTTTCCTTCGTGCACATGATAACCTGAAGTCTTGTGATATTAGGGTTCAGGAAAGGAGCCGTTTGAGTTTTGAATTTTGTAAACGAGACTGCTATGAGTTCATTAAAAGGAAAGATCATTACTGTTGTCGGGAGGTGAGAGATAACTCGTCAGTCACTGTCAGTCTTTCAGTTTGAGCAGACATGATTATCTAACAGATTAGCTGAGTGGTCTTTGAACTCTACTATGATGGTGTTTATGAATAGATGTATTTCTCCATATCAGAATAGTGCATGTGAAAAATGAGCAGTGCAATAATTTATGATAAAGCTCAGAATAACATGTGACTCAGTATTGCACTCATTTGACATATTTTGGGCAGATTTGCTTTATTCAAATAAGAATTTTAGTGTTATTATTCTGACTGTTTTACATGTTTTTTATGCATGGTCATCAAAGTCATTAAATCTGTGAATTCATGTTTTTTGTCATGCACTAAAGTTCATTGCAATATTGAAGTTTCTGTTGAAATAGCATCAGACACTTTTCTCATTCTGGTATATAGATAATCAATTGATTTTTACTAATCTTGATCTATATTTGTATTAGGCTTATTTACTTTGTCCTCATTTTTATGTATGTGGCATCATAAAGTGGACTGATTGGCCGTTCCTGGGCCATGGTGTTCCTGAGTGGAGGATACAAAGTCAAGATCTATGACAACAAACCAGGACAAGCATCAGAGGCCATCACAGAGATCAGGTCAGTGGAAAGCACGAAAGAAAATTCTCCCATTACTGCTCAACTTTTTTCAGAGCAGGTTTATGACCCATTTGGAGGGTACAAGCTATGAAAACCAATGCTCAGGGGAGCTAATAATTGGCAAATGTACATAATGTGTAATATAAATAAATTAAAGCATGGGCGTTGGAAGTCGGAACCATTGTATGTGGGTGGGACAAGGACCATATTCCTCTGGATATGCAATCTCTTGATTCTTTTTCCCAAATCATTACCGTCCCACCCTATATTTTCACAGGGTAAGATAGGTCATGGCCACAAATTAATAATTCTAATTAATTCCCTTATTTTACTGAAATGACAGACACGTAAGCCAATTATTATAAATTAAGGAGAGACAAGGAAATTAATTAGTCGTAGAAACGAAATTATTAATTATTATTATTATTATTTGTTATTGTTTAGGCTATAAAAAGTTAGGCTATTGTGGTTTTTCTTCTTTCTCAGCATGTCTATCTATCTATCTATCCATCCATCCATCATAGCATCTACTCCAGTAAAAAATTGGGGGGGAGGACCCACCCACATTTTTTTTTTTTTTTGCTTCTGACGCCCACGAATTAAAGTATGCACAATTAAAGTTTTGGTACTGTCTGTCCATATCTGTTTGTTGTTTAACACACCCTCTTCCTTGATTCACCTCTTCTGTCACCAGAGGGAGTTGTAGAGCTTTCTGTCTCCTAGATATGGTCTAGATGCCCTGACTTTAATGCAGTAAAAATGACGGATTAAGGCACACAAATTACCTTCTGTAATGCATGCTGAGCCGCTTCAGTTAATAAGGAAATGCAAGAGTTTTTTTTTTTTGAAAGGCATAATATACAGTACACAACAAAGCTTTATCTGCAACAGATACACGTTTTATCAATCATAAACCATGACTGAATCACTGTATTTGGACATGATAGGTATTTTTGGAAGTTTTTGAACACATTTAGTTTTGTGTTTGAGCAGGAAACAGCTTGAGGAGCTTCAACAAGCCCAAATGCTAAGAGGAAATCTCAGCGCTGCAGAGCAGTTGAGTCTACTCAGCAGTCATGATGACTTGCAGCAGGCCCTAGAGGGAGCTTTCTTTGTCCAGGTATAGTTTTCCACTCAAGCACACTGTAGATGACTTCCTGTTCAGCCAAAAATGACACGGGGAAACAATGTATGAAACAAAAGTAACAAGTATTTCAAATCAATGATACCAATACCAAAAAAAAAAAGAAAAAGCGTGTCTGTGATTTTACTTCTGAAAGTTCTAGAGCATTCCATGATGGCTCTGTCACTTGAGTTAATGTGATTAACTATTGAAAATGCACCTAGGTTTAATTATTAAAATATTTTGAACACTTAGGAGCCAAGCCTCTGTTTGCTATAGGAAAATGCTTTTTTTTTTAAATTAAAGATGGATGAGCTAATATGTCTGATCATGCATTCTTGTCTTTGTACTACATTCATTGACAGCAGATGTTTGTCTCTATTATAACATCAGTATGTAATGACACCATATATGTGCTGATACTGCTGTATTTGCACATTCTTGTATTAGTGATATTCATATTATTTTAAGTTATTTTTAAGGTTAAGGGTTTTTTTTTAGGTTATTATTTTCAAGTTATATTACTTTTTTATTACATTTACTTTAGCGGTTTGGGTGCTTGTTTTTTTTTCCATTATATCCTCTAAAGTCTTCTTATTCTTAATGTTGAAATGAAAATTCATACACAATTAATTCATTGTTTCTGCTCTTGTATTTCCTCCCTCTTTCTCTCTGTGCTCTTACTGTAAAATAGTTGCTACAACTTCAGTGTGGTACATTTCATAACATGACATTTGGTATATTATTTCCCATCAACTGCTCTTGTCCTCTGTGTTTTCTGTGAAAAGGAGTGTGTATTTGAGGACCTGGAAGCAAAGCAGACCGTCTTCCATGAGGTGGAGAATCTAGTCACAGAAAGCGTGATTCTCAGTAGCTCCACTTCCTGCCTGATGCCAAGCAACGTGTTCTCTCGTGTCCAGAACCGAACTCGATGTATCATATCTCATCCGGTTAGTTTTGATTACAGTCACGTTGAAAATGAGTCAAATCTAACTGTTAAGCTTTATTATAAAATTGTATGAAATTATGTAAGAAAAATAGAAATAATGAAAAAAAAAAAAAAAAAAACTCAGATTCCATGGTCTACAGTCCATTCAAGCATTGAAAGTATTATTTACATGGACATGGTTTTTCTTGTCAGCCCTGATAGACATGTTTTTTTCGCAGTCTTTGGTGAAGAATGGAGAGAATGGAGTATTTTAGGCCCAGAAGGGCATTACTGCATTTTGATTCCTTGCATGCTTAATGGAAATTCCACTCTGATCTCATGAACAGAAAGGTCTTGCTGGTCTTGTTGTCCTTCAAAGTGGTGTGAGGCAAATAGTTCACCTTCACCTGCATTTAGTGAATGTTTAATCCTAAATGCCAAGCATTTGGGGTCAGACATTTTAGTCAGAGAGACCTTCATAGTTGGCTCTTATCTCTAGCTCTGGTAAACACATTGGTATAGTGTCTTGTCTGTGTCCAGGGGCAGTTAAACTAGTGTAATTTCCTTCTTGTTTTTTACCTTTCAGGTAAACCCGCCCTACTATGTGCGTCTGGTGGAACTGGTGCCACACCCCGAAACACTGCCTGCTGTAATAGATGTTGCTTACTCACTGATGACGGATGTCGGACAGGCACCTGTGCGCCTCAAGAAGGAGATTGATGGTTTTGCATTGAACCGTGTTCAGTATGCCATAATAGCCGAGTCCTGGAGGCTGGTTCAGGTTGGTTGAGCCATGGAATGACGTCACATATGAGTTATGGCTATTCTATATAATGATTTGGCAAAATTCATAACATGTTATCTTCTGTTGTTGTTCTGACGCCAGTCATGACCTGAACCCTCAAATCTTCTATGTTCTATATAATTAATGCAAAACATAAAATGTATATTAGACACACACAAACAAACACCTATTTATTTGTTTGTTTGTTTGTAAATCTCTCATTTAATTTAGCAAATTTTCATTTTTCATATAGTTATTGCTGCCATTTTTTAAAAGCAAATGAAACTTAAGGCCTGCATTACGGTGATCTTACCATAGTTAAAGCGTTAGTTCACCTGAAAATGAAAATTCTGTCATTAATTACTCACCCTCATGTCGTTCCACACCCGTAAGACCTTCGTTCATCTTCGGAACACAAATTAAGACTTTTTTGATGAAATCCGATGGCTTAGAGAGGCCTGCATTTCCAGCAAGATAATGAAACACTTTCAGATGCCCAGAAAGCTACTAAAGACATATTTAAAACAGTTTGTGTGACTACAGTGGTTCAGCATTAATGTTATGAACGACAAGAATACTTCTTGTGCACCAAAAAAACAAAATAATGACTTTATTTAACAATATCTAGTGATGGGCGATTTCAAAACACTGCTTCATGAAGCTTTGAAGCTTTACAAATCTTTTATTTCGAATCAGTGGTTCGGAGCGTGTATCATACTGCCAAAGTCACACCCAAAGTCAGTGGTAAACCATTGAAATTTCAAAATGCTATGATGTAACGAAGCCTCGTTTACTGAAATCACATGACTTTGGCAGTTTGATACACGCCCCGAACCACTGATTCAAAACAAAAGATTCGTAAAGCTTCAAAGGTTCATCACTAGATATTGTTGAATAAAGTCATTATTTTGTTTTTTGGCGCACAAAAGGGTAAAGATTGATTACCCATGGTAAAATCATTGCAACACACTGTTTCTCATGGTTTATTGCTCCAATGAGGTGTTCACGTTACAGGATGAGTTGTTAGTTTGGTTGTTCATGTGTGGGGAAAAATATTTTGCTGTCAAATCTCATTAATCATCTCTGAACAGGAAAGTCCAAAATGCATTTTGTAAAGTTTGATGTACGTCACTGTTACACTCTGTTATTATATAGAAAGGGAAGTGAAGTTAGTGGAAAGAAAGAATGAACAGACTATTGGGTAACACTTTATTTTACAGTATCAGTATTACATATGTTTACATGTAGTAATAGCTATAAATAATAACCATAAATTATGCATAATTACATGCAACTAACCCTAAACCAAACCAAATCCTTAACCTAACCCTGTAGTAAGTATATGTAGTTACTTAATATTACTCAGAACTCAAATGTATAATTACAGTGTAACAAAGACATCTTAAAATTAAGTGTAACCTACTATTGTATTTATTAAAACAGAGCATTGCAACATTCATAGTCTTATAACATGCTGTTTACAAATGATCAATTGAGAATAGGGAAAAAAACATCTCGTTTCCTTGTTTCTCTTTTAGAACAGACAGCTTATCTTTCCTCACACTGGTGGTTTTGTCCTGCTTGTACAGTACACCTGTATTACAGTGTATCAAATGAACATGGGGTAGAGTGAGGTGATCCACTTTAAAAACCAAGCCCTTTTCAGCTCTGCCCATAAGCAAAAAGCAGAGTCAAGAAAGCACTTCAACAATGGGCATCTAATTGACATTTAAAGATAAAAGCACAAAATTATTTGTTCTGTCCAGGGTGTATTATGGAGGCACATCACAAACTGAAGATGATTCATGGTTACACTGAATGATGTTCAATACTCAGGTGTGTTGGTGCGTCTGAATTATGTGGAGAACATATCATGTAAAAGAGGTTTGGTGAAACTGTATTTTAATATGCATGATGGTAAATTTTTAAAGGTCAGTTTAAGAGACACCGTTAACTCTTTTGAGAACCATTAATCCTAACCATACTTGTAGCCAATAGTAGCTACGTAATAACATTAGTATTACCCATTTTGTTGAAATCATGGTTTTGTTGCCATATGACATTGTGTCTTTGTTGGTTCCTGGAAAGCTTTAGATGGGTCAGAGTAAAGTCCACTTCTCTTCAGCGTCCACAACAGCAGTTAATGCTCTGACAGATATTCAAAAAATAGTCTGCAAACTTGTGCATGATGTGGACACTCAAACACCACACCAATATGTGCTTGTGCAAATGTATTTAAAAAAAAAAAATAGTTTAGAAGGCAGTGAATGACCGCATTGCTTATGAAAACTGAGAGTATGGCCCTGTCTGGTCTTTGATAAAGACCCTTATTCTACATTAGTGACGCTGATTAACCAAAAGATTAACACAATTATCTCTTATAATTATCACTTAGGGAGTAATTGTAAGGATTCATCATCATCATTATCATAATTTTATATCATAAATTACTCACCCAAACAACATTGTTTCAAACGTGCATGATTTTCTTTCTTCTAAATTAGATATTTCAAAGAACGTTCAGACTGCACTTTTCATACAATAACAGTAAGCAGAAGAAAGTCAAATGAGCAAAGAATTTTTGTTTTTGAGTCAACTGTCCATTTAGATATAACATCTAAATGATAAGATCTGGATTTTGATTTAAGTTTTGAGATGAAAATGTCCATTATTCTTTAAAAATCGGTTCTTCAATGTTCTTCTCAATGTTTATATAAAGCCAAAACAGAGGTTCCTTGCTGAAGACAAAGCCCTTGTGTTGTTCTTACCTGAGATTATGCTGTGACTTAATCAAAGTGATTAAAAATCGAACCACTTGTACTGATGTTGGTTAATGTCAAATTTGCTATTCATTTAAGCTGGTCAGAGATGCACATATATGTTGAATATAGCATGCTTTTTGACTGGCATGACAGTTTTACTGCTTTCAAAGATTTATAACCACTGAATGGAGGCAATACTGAAGGAGAATCTTGTGAGGCTAAAGACAAAATGTCACATTTGTTGTAAATGTCATTTGTACTGTGTATATACCCATTGATCTTATTCATCATGTCCATGTTTAGGAATATATATATAATATACCTTTTTTTTTTTTTTTTTTTTTTTTTTTTTTTGAGGTATCATGACATACTTTTGACATCTTCCAAGTCTTGTGATTTCCTCGCTGTCATAGGGAAAAGTTAAATTTCTAAACATTCCTCATTTGAAGCACAAATCCTTGAGTTCATATCTAGATAAGAACCTAAATCCTTACAGAGATCCTACCATCACTGTGCCCTCTTGCACAGTTTTACTGTCACTGACAATTACATCTTTTGTGTCAACTTCTAAATGACAAATGCTTCTCCTCCTCCTCCTCCTCCTCTCGTAGGCAAATGCTCTTAAGAATTTCAAAAGAATCTGCTTTCTGAATTGTTAAAAGGTTTGACGAAGGGCCGACCAAGCTTTTTAAAAAGCCTTGTTGATAGACCAGTTAAACCAGCATGCATACTGGTTTATGCATACTGTTAAGTTTTCATCCCCCATATAACTATAGCCATTACATCAGATTTTAAAGGCCAGTTCACACTGCGCCGACAGACGGCAACAGATACTTCATCGGGTTTTGTCGGATCAGTGTGTTTCCCCAGTCAGTATCTGTTTTTGGCAATTGAACATGTTGAATCATGCTGAAACGTGCGGATACTGTAACCTGGTGATCCGCGTAGGTCGGCGTCTGTCAGTGCCTTAAAACTGTACTAGCTGAAAAACAGTTTGATCTGATGTTCATAACAGCACTAAGCTTTCCACAAGCCTCTTTTTAAAGTGATGTTCTTTTAGACTTATAAACATATGATCTTGCCCCTTACATTTTTATGTGCACACAGAGGTGAGTTTTTGTTTTTTATGATGAGGATCATTTAAAGTTTGGATGGTGCACTACACACAAGATTTGCAGCTCAAATCCACTCATGCTTCCTCTCAAAGTTCAGGCGGGCCTTTGAGAGAGAGCCAGCTCTGGAAAGTAGAGCAGCTGGGAAAGCTAATGGCTGCCCCTGGTGATTACCGTATACAGGAAAGGCCTCTTTTCACGGTTTCCCCAGCCAGTCCGCCGCCTGGCGACACCGAGATAACGGCCTCGTTGTTGCGCGCAGGAAATGAACAAAGACCACCCTGTCCCCCTCCTAAACTCATCCCCCCACTGCCCGTTCTGTATCCAAGCTTTGATTTCAGCACAGTCAGGCAACAGGTATCTGTGGCCACAGGTAATCTGAGTGCAAAGTGGGCCCAAAGCCTGGCACAACTATGCTTACCTCCCCTTGCCATACCATCCCATTGTTCAGAGGACACTGAGTTAAATGATAAGAGAAACCCAATACAGTGGGAGCAGCTTTAGTACTCTTCAGATGGGATGAAAAGGGGGGCAACCTCTGTTTTCCTTTCAATCAGGTGAACCTAACCTTGTTGGCTGGACAAACTACTAAGCAGGAAGCTGTAATTTTAGGATTAGAACATCAGTAAACCACTTTTAGAAACATTGTCTTTCATCCAAGTGTATAATGCCGAGCAAGTTGCCAAATGAACTTCTCTTTCTTCTCATCCAGGACGGAGTGATCTCAGTGAAGGACATTGATCTGGTGATGTCTGAGGGTCTGGGCATGCGCTACGCTTTTATAGGTCCCATTGAAACCATGCATCTTAACGCACCAGAAGGCAAGCTACCTATTAACCCATGGAATCTTTTTTTAAATGGCATAATGAAACTTTTGTAATTAACCACTGAGAAGTTTTTGTTTTCATCATGCATGGAAAAAAACATTGCTGTGGCGCTTGGGGCAGCGGAAAAGCAGTGTGAAAAAGCTGTTGCTGTTATCAATGATCAACCTCACATGACTTTAATAAGTGTGTGTGTGTGTGAGCGAGAGAGTTGGTGAAAATAACTGAAACAAGCTCAAAAGTGTAAATCTGAATGTGTTTTGAAGAGATCTCATGTTCACGGTGAAAATCAGACGGCAGTGTGAAATCTGTAGGATGACCCTGCTCCCCCCATGAAACGTGATTTGCCATGTGACGCCAGTACTAGCATTTGATGATGACAGATGAATTATTATCCTCAGCCCAGCCTGCTTGTACTGTGAGTGAGGTGTTACGGTACTCTCACTGTGGTGATAAAGGCCCCTGTATTCACAGAGTTTCGCCCTTGTTTCTTCCATCACTGTAATGGCACAGGTTCTTGGAATCTGTAAGGGAAGAACTATGGCTGAACTTTCATTGGTGCACTTCTTATCTGCTGAGAGCCCTTCTAAAAGCAATCATGCCCTTCAGATGAGGAGCTACTCAATTCATGCTTGAAAACTCTGCTCGAAAACATCTATTTGCTGAGTCATTTTGGACTCAATTCCACATTGAATATGCACACTTTACCTTTTGTGTCAAAGTTATTCAGAATGACAGGGCAGTCTTTGATTATACTAAATATGAATTTTGAAAAAAAAAAAAAAAAGTTATTTTAAATAATAATACAATAATATTAAATAATATATTAAAATGATCTAAACAGTTTGTGTAATATGTTGTTTTTAGAGTCAGATTTAATGGTCTGCTGTGGTACTACTGTATTATAGAAATGCCTCTTTATTTAATCCTTAACATGTGTTTTGTCTGTCCAGGTATGGAAGACTATCTCCAGCGCTATAGAGAGGGCATGAAGAGGGTTCTTAATACTTTTGGGCCTGTACCAGACTTTTCTGGAGAGCCAGCAGCTGGAATCATAAAAGTATGCAATATCAATAATATTTTATGAATGGAAAAATTCTTTTAAGTCAGTTGTTTTAGAAATCTCAAAACGGACAGATGTTCTAAATGACCACAATTGTTTTTTTAAAAAAAAAATAAAAATAATTTTTGTAATCATTATAAACTAAAATAAAGATTTTATCACTGCTTTAGGAGATCTGTGAGCTGATCCCTGGTGACCAGGAGCATCTCACAGCCAGAAGAGAGAGAAGAGATCAGCTACTGATGGGACTAGCTAAGCTAAAGAAATGATGCTAGTCTATAACATACTACCTAAATGGAAATGGTCATAGATCATCTGAGCCATTGTTGTTCTTGGTTGAATTTTTCCCTTCTGGGCAACTGAATATGTCTGATTATAGATGAAAATAACTGAAACAAAATGGCTTAAGTGTTCATTTAATTATGAATTTAATTTTAACAGTATTTTTAAAAGTCTTATATTTGTGACATATAACAAAGCACTTTCTTGCTCATGGTGTAAAATTCACAATTAAAGGGAAAATGAAAGCAATCTCTAGTTGGCAAGTCCTTTTTCTGATCCCCAGTGAGTGTTTGACTCGGCATGAAGAAGAAGAAAAAAAGTATCCTTTTAGCAAATGCGCTCAATTAAAAATAGTGGTGTTTTCACTTGTGACTTCTTCATGGGACATTTATGAATAAGTATGTGGACACTTACCTTAAAATGTCTGAATGTTTTTGGATTACATAACATGGCAAACCAAGTGTCGGATACAAATAAATAATGCTAGAACATTTCTCAGAACTAACAATGACTTTTAACCAACTGGTGTCAAAGTGTATGACCTCAATTCACACAGGTTCAGCAGAGTATAGTTCATGACATTAAGTATGAAAATTTTCCACATTATAATATAATTATGATTTTGAGTAATAATAATTATTATCTTTTAAAGATAACTTTAACTTCTATTTGTGAAATGTTTTGCTTAAAGTGGGTTTGTATATTTCTTCAATTTACTATTTGGTTTAATATTTTGTTATGTAATGCAAACACATTTTTAGGAGTGCTGGTCAATGTATGTAAAACTTAGTAGTTCAAACTATCCTGAATGCTTCTTTTTTCTGTCTTAAATTGAAGTATTAGCCTATTAAAAAGTAAAAGAGCACGAGTTTATATTTTTACCGTCAAAGAAACTTTTGTTACATTAATTTTATGGCCACTGAACGTTCCGAAAGTCTGTGGTTAAAAAGCAATTTCTATGCGATTATTGGTTATTGACCTGAAAATGTAAACCTTTACCCAGTGAAAGTTAAGATATGTTTTACGTTTCTAAACAAGCCGCAGAACATGATACCACATCTGCACGCTAGCGATGGACTAATCAGCTGAGTTGTACAAGCGTTTGTGGAGAATTCTAGTTTTGTCATTTGCGACCTCAAGAACCATCCAATGAATGCGGTGACTCCGCCCGTTTTCAGGTGAACTAAATATGCGCTCGCTGTCCTCAGTCAATCACTTCATCTCACTCTTAAGATTACAAAGGAACTCCGCAAGTGAATTTACTTATTTTTACTCACCTGGGCGGATATATATCATGGATTTGGTCGGAATCATCTTGTAGGCTAACAGGTACATTTTCTTTTTTTTTTTTTTTTTTTTATGCGATCATTTTGTGTGATAATTTTGACGCCTTAAGCTCGACCAATTATAACCAAAGTTACCAAATGTAAAAGAAAAACTTTGATTTTGAACGGAATGTATCATGTGTTAGGCTAATTAATTAAGTGTTTTATTAATGTTATTAAATAACATGTTAATAAAAGTATTTGCAATTCAATATGTTGAGTCTTTTTGATGACATGGAATTATAGTTAATATAGGCCTACATTTACAAAAGAAAAAGTGTAATAAAAGGTTTAGCCTACAAATTATTAAAAATAGTGTGTGTCCTTGATTTTCAATGTATTTTGTTTGTGTATTTTTTCATCCAAAATGTAATTTGGAAGTTACCAGAAAAGTTGACAATAAAACTGTAAACAATATGTAAGGTTCATACACCTCTAAATATAAAAAAAAAAAAATGTATGAACTTTACATATTGTTTACACAGAATCAGTTCCAGTTTGTGTGCCTATTGTGCGTCTAATTCAACAAATGGTTAAAGGATTTAAAGTTTGCCTTTTTATAGTTGCTATATCAAATTCCTCCCTTTCTTTTCAATTAGGAGCTGAGAGCAACAATAATCAGGATGAGTTGGGGAGCGCTTTATGCCCAGCTGGGAGGGGTGAATAAACACTCCACCAGCTTGGGAAAGATCTGGCTGTCTGTCCTGTTCATCTTCCGAATTAGCATCCTTGTAATAGCTGCCGAGACAGTCTGGGGAGATGAGCAGTCCGACTTCGTCTGTAACACACAACAGCCCGGCTGCAAAAACGTCTGCTACGACCACTTCTTTCCAGTCTCACATATCCGTTTCTGGTGCCTGCAGCTCATCTTTGTGTCTACACCGGCTTTGCTGGTGGCTATGCATGTGGCGTACCGCAAACGCAACGTAAAGAAAGGCCTTTTGGCCAACCGTGCTGGCAGTGCCAAAGAGGACGACCTGGAGAGCCTGAAGAAGAGGCGTCTTCCCATCACTGGGCCGCTGTGGTGGACCTACACCTCCAGCCTGTTCTTTCGGCTCCTTTTCGAGGCCGGATTCATGTATGCACTGTATTATGTCTATGATGGGTTTCAGATGGCACGTCTTGTGAAGTGTGAGCAGTGGCCCTGTCCCAATAAAGTTGACTGCTTTATCTCACGACCAACAGAGAAGACAGTCTTCACCATTTTCATGGTGGGATCTTCTGCCATCTGTATTGTGCTCAATGTGGCTGAACTGGGCTACTTGATTGTCAAGGCATTGCTGAGGTGCTCAGCCAGATCCAAGGGGAGGCGCGCCTTTGTACACCAAGATAAAATATCCACAGAAAAAGCACTCTTACAGAACGAAAAGAACACAATGTTGCTGTCATCTGCTCCAGACTCCTCGACCAATAAGACTGTTTAAGATTATCCCTTCATCCAGTGACTCAATTCTACCACCATGGATGATAGTAGGCTCATAGATGACAGTGTTTTAACAGTATGTAATTTTGTAGCTCATTTTGACAAGTTGCCCTGAGAGCAGGTTTCAAGCATGGTTTATTCCAAAACTGACTTTTGGCTTAAAAGATGATTAGGGAGTATGGCACTCCATTGACTAAAAATTTGGGGGTTGTTGAATTTTATTTTCTACATTGCTCAGTACTCTCTAATGGCATTAGAAAAGCCCAAGAGTGACTCCTAGTGGTCAGAAAAGGCACTCTTACAGAACTAAAATGAAAAAAGAGCAACCTCGATCAAAAAGACTGTTTAAGACTATCCCAACATCCATTGACTACCATTATGGATGATAATAGCCTCGTAGATGACAGTGTTTTAACAGTATGTGATTTTTTTTTTTTAGCTCGTTTTTGACAAGTTGCCCTGTGAACAGAACAAAAAGGAGAGACCTTTGCACAAAACTGAGTGTCCTGTTTCATTTACTATGTTGTGTATTGTACATAAATGCTTCTCTTTATTTGGTCTTTTACATGATTGTGTTTTGCTTTGTTTACTTGTTTTTATTTTTTGGCTCTTTCTGTACCCATCAACAGTTTTAGACTAGCAGTATAATTTAGAGAGGGTTTGTGTTTGTATGTTTTTATTTGTGTTTGTTTTGGTACATGATTTAAATGTCTTCAACGACGGCACTTCTGTTAAGTTTTAAGCCGTTTCACAATATCCTTGCGTTGATTCCTACCGGGGATTTCATATCAGCTTACAGCAGTGCCTTACTGAGAACAAATAAGCTGTAGTCGCGTGAGAATGTTGACTAGTGGCGCGCCGCGTGCTCTTATGACATCTTGTCAGTCAGTCTACCTGTTGACACGTGAACAAACAAGAGCTCGTACGTGGTTTCTTGCTTCGTCAACTGTCCGTTATCTTCCGTTTAGTTTTTCTCCTCTCTGAGTGGGTCTACAAGTCAGCGGTGAACAGTTTTGTTTTTAATTCTGTGATTTAACCGCTGAAATAATTGTTACCAAAGTGTCCACATGTGTTGATGGAATCTTAGCTGACCGTTTTTGATTGTCAACTGGTTGTCAAATAAGTGTTTCTTTTTAATTTTGGCTAACAACTTTTATATGAATCTTAATAATAATAAAAACAACTTTTTAAATGTTTGATGTGTTTGTCAGTATTGTGAATCCCACTGCTGGGCTCTCCCAGGAAAACCAATGTAGGGCGGTGCATTTCCATTCTATTTTAGGCAAGGCCTGCCGCATGACTGGATACTTTACCATGCAATACAAAAATTCCAGAATTTATGTCTAATTTTTAACTTTTAGCCATTTACTGCCACAAACCAGCGTTTAGTGATTGCTTTCATTAATAATGTAATATCCTAATTAAATACAATGAAAACAGTAATATTGTGAAATATTATTACAATTTAAAATAACTGTTTTCTGTTTGAATATATTTTATAAAGTAGCCTAATTTATTCCTGTGATAAAAGCTGAATTTTCAGCATCATTACTCCAGTCTTCAGTGTCACATGATCCTTCAGAAATCATTCTAATATGCTGATCTGCTGCTCAAGAAACATTTAATGTGTACAACTGTACAAAATATTTGTGTACAATATTTTTTTTTCAGGATTCTTTGATGAATAGAAAGTTCAAAAGAACAGAATTTATTTGAAATATAATCTTTTGTAACATTATAAATGTCTTTACTGTCACTTTTGATCGATTTAATGCATCCTTGCTGAATAAAAGTATTAATTTCTTTAAAAAAAAATAAAAATTCTTACTGGCCCCAAACTTTTGCAAGGTAGGGTATAATGTTACAAAAGCTTTGTATTTCAGATAAATGTTGTTCTTTTGAACTTTCTATTCATCAAGGAATCCTGAAAAAAAGTACACAACTGTTTTCAACATTGATAATAATCATAAATGTTTCTTGAGCAGCAAATCAGCATATTAGAATGATTTCTGAAGGATCATGTGACACTGAAGACTGGAGTAATGATGCTGAAAATTCAGCTTTGATCACAGGAATAAATGACTTTATAAAATATATTCAAACAGAAAACAGTTATTTTAAATTGTAATAATATTTCACAATATTACTGTTTTTACTGTATTTTTAATTAAATAAATGCAGTCTTGGTGAGCAGACGAAACTTCTTTTAAAAACATTAAAAATCTTACCGTGCCCAAACTTTTGGCTGGTAGTGTATAAAAATATATATAAATATTAATAAGATTTACATCAAAAGTAATTAATAGATTCTGTAAAGTGTGTGTGGGGTGGGTGGGGGCTTGTTACCCCAGGTAGGGGGCCATATCTTACCCCTCTTTTAATATTTGAAATAAAAACTTTATTAGCAAATGTTTCTATTTGTTTCCTATAATAACACATAAGCTGATGCATCATCATCCTGCACATGCTACACTTATTTCTGAATATGCTACAGTCTGAAAAGTAAATCCACATTGTTCTTAACCCTTTAACTTTCACCCCTAGATGGAGCCAATGAAAAAATAATTTTTCTTAAAAAAAATGACCTCAAGCAGTTTTTTTGTCAAAATTTATGTCTACCGTATGGTTGAGATGTCAGTTTATGGTAAATCTTTTTTACCACATTTTTTACATTTGCGGTACTATTTTATGGGCTTTTCTGAATAATAAACATACCTGTAACAGTGTTAGTACGTCTTAGATACCTTCCATAATTATCAGGGTCCACATGAAATTAAGTTTATTTAAAGAAAAAAAGGTGTTTAGAAATAATTAATACATTACATATTGTGTTGTGGTGGTCAATAAAATATCCAGACCATTTTCAGTGATTTTAATTCATAACCATTTCAATAAATTCAGCAAATTTCAGTAAATATATATATGGCAATTTAAAGCATTTTTCACAACAGGAATAATGCAAGTTTTGTAAAATATCTAAGTCTATTTATCGTTCATAAATTCTTTTTTTAGTCATTTTACTTGAGCTCCTGAATGTTCAAATCAGAGTTTTTCTAATTTTTTGGTTTGGTTGACAGGTACAACCAACCATTTCAGAGTGCTTTTATACATGTGTTACTTTATGCACTCTCTTATGCTCTGCTGAAGCCTGCGGTGTGAAACAAATCATACCATATGTAGAAGTGTGAATGCAAATAGCTACACCTGCTTGATTTCACACATTGTGAAATGAAATACCAATATTTGCAAAATGGACACTATTGCTGTTGCCATAATAGTCTTCTCCTTCAGTTTTCTCTAAAAAAAAAATGGCAAAATCACTGACAAAGTACTACATTTGAAGAAGAATTTAGTTTGCCACTGATATAAAAAAAAAGTATGTGTTCTATATCAGGGGTGGGCAAACTCGGTCCTGGAGTTTAGCTCTCCAACCCTTATAAAACTCACCTGCCTGTAGTTTTCTAGTAATCCTGATTATTGCATTGATTAGCTGGGTTAGGTGTGTTTGATTAGGGTTGGAGCTAAACCCTCCAGGACCGAGTTTGCCCACTGTTCTATATGAATGCAATCCAGACATGCTATATCTGCCATTTTGGCATTGCAATGTAAATTGTGTTGCTTCCATGCAATTTCCAAGTCCTCATCCAAGGCCTCATGAGATAGTAAAGTGTCTGTATGTAGCACTCACTTTTCATTACCCAATCAGTTCCTTTCCACTATACGCAAAATAAAATACTGTATAAATGTATGTGTGAGTAACATTTATGAAATTGTATTTTAAATTACATTAAGTTTTTACTATGTCTGCTTGAGGAAAAAAATAAAAAAAATATCCCCATGGACATCCTCATAAGCCACTCTTAGATGACCCTATTGTCACACTTCAGTTCCTACCATCTGGCTATTTTCACCCTTTACAGACATATCAACCGTACGGTCACGCATAGTTTTGGAAAGTCATGGCAAACAGGTGTTTCTGTATTTCTCTTGCCATATTTCTATTGTTTAGACTCTACCCTAACTACAACATTGTGGTTTGATTCCCTCCTTAACTATCATGTTTGACCCTATTATTCAATGACCGATCAGCAACTTCATTCTTTCGTGTGACTGACTGAAAAGTGTGCAAACTGATGCTGTCACCTGAAAACTGAAAAGTCCCATCCCTCCATGACAAAAGCAGACAGTGGGGTGGGACAATAGAGCTGTGAAAGATTTTTGTCTCATCTCCTTCTTTTGACTGATTTTTTTCACACTCAAAGTAAGGTCTACCGTACAGTTGAGAAATCAGTTAAAGGTTAAGGGGGCATCTTCCTCATGTTACCATATATTTTACTCCGCCGACGAAAATAGTTCCGCAGAATCAACGTGTATTGCCAATCAACGCACGGCCTGTATTGAACGCGGAGTGATACAAAAAGTAAAACGTCCCATTTTTGTTCTTATTTCATACAATAATAGGCCTAATCATTTTTATAATTATCATCATCATTATGTTTAGATTAATCGTTTTTATTATCATTATTTTATGACGTGCTATAAAGTAGAATAAAGCATCTGTCTTCATCATATAGATCTGTGTAAAATATTGTGTGTTCGAGTATAAGTTGGGGCGATGAGTTTACCCCAGTTGACAGGGGCGTGGCGTGCGCGCTGACTGGCCGATGACTTTCTGAACGCAGCACTCTTGCATGACCACTCAAAGTGACAGTAGCGATGGCTGGGAACGGGAGACAGCTGCGCTTGGTGAGACCCCGTCTCCACACTCGATTTGCCATGAAAAACTAGATGTTCTACGAGAGTTTGGCCTCGGGTCTATGTGTGAAGAACTTTTGTGAATGAATAAGTTGGCCGGCCACTTTCAAAAGAGTTTGGTAAGCTGGCAGTGCTGCCAGGATTTGGGAACGGGGGGAGCGGGGAGGGCTCCTGCTGCCTTTGGGAGGTCTGTATGCTTTCATCGCACTCAAACTGTGGCACCAGTGGCCGCTGGATATTGATTTCTGTAGATAAGTTTGCCTACTTCAGTCAAGGTATGCTTTAAGTTAGGTGTACGGAATCTTTTATCATTTTACATCCCATATTAATTAATGAGACTTTTCGCTAGCTGGTAGGCCATCAACTTTGACTCCAGTGTGGATGGTTTCTGCCTACTAACTGCTAACATCATTTAGACACATTTCAAGAAAACATCTGTTGAGATGACCGGTATGAGCGCATAATCAGTGCAAAGAATAGAAAATCTGCCTCTCTCTGACCTGAATGTACAGTGAGAACAGTGGATAATAATTACTATCATCCGTTAATTATATAAACAGCAGCAGTTTGTAATTAAATGTTTAGCTGACAGATCAAAGACGATAAATATTAGTGATAATTATAAACTAACCACTTTAATAACTAATGATAGCTACATTAGGAACCAAAAGATTATTTTATAAAAATAGCCATATCAGACCATCAATTACTGGACTGGCTAAAATTATTATCTATGGAACTAGTATAAAGAGTTTAAAAAGATTTTTAAATAATCTTAATAAATGAAATGTATTTGAAAAAAAAAAAGTTATATTTTTAACAAATAAAAATTCTATTTGCAGTTATATAAAGTTTTTATATATATATATATATATATATATATATATATATATACACATTTAAAATAATTAAAGTTTAATGTAAAATAAATAATAAATTGATAAACAAATGTTTTATTATTATTATTATTATTATGTAACGTGCACGTTCTCTTTCAGGGTCATAGACTTGATATAGAACCTTAGTCGATGGATTTGCCGCCCTCAATACAACATCATTTTAGTAAGTACAATTATTGTTTTTCTGCCTGTTGTATGTCTTTTGCTATTTTGGGGGTCTTTGTTTACAAGTGGCAGTACTGTCTCACCCTGGTTCTGTTAAATCTTACTGTTTAGTTGTGCTTATTATCATAAAGATGAATCTGTCTTGATCAAAATCCTTAGGTTATATATCATGACACTCATTTCTGGATTTATCCATTTTCCAAATCACTTACAGCATTCACAGGGTGAATTCATGAATTGTACAGTTTTAGCTGGCAATTAATTATACTCATGTATAAAGGTGTACTTGATTATAGATTCACACCTATAAAGTGGCCTGGTATTGGCAGTGCCATGTCTCCATATTTCACTGTATTTCCCCCCTTGATGTCCTGAAATTGGCTCTATCAGGGCCCTTCACACATCACTGTCCAGTCAACGCTTTCAACTGTTTTTGAACATTATAATGTCGATCTCAGCACATGCCTGCTGGGCAGTGAAGCGAACAGGTGAGAGAGAAAGAGACTGTGTTTGATTGTGGTGAAAAAGTGTGTGTACGTGTGTGTGTGTGTCAGTGGCTGGAGAGAAAGCGAGCCATAGAGAGTTTGCTTACACTGTGCATGCCAGGTTCACAGCAGCCGGTTAGAGAGTTAAATAGCGAGGGGTCACGAAATCCATAAGTTTATGTCAAACATTTTTGTCAATGTGATATTTTTACTGTGATCATTGACAAGGCTGATTTGCTCGATTTTCCTAAACGTCATTTGATAAATTAGTGCGAGGTATTGGTGAGTGCTTCATCAGGGCTTACAGTTCCGATCTTATGCAGAACCGTGAAATGCTGTGTGAGTTCATGAGAGCTGAGCGTGTTTTTTATAGGTTAATGTACCTTTAGCTGTGCCTGTTTGAACATACCTTCATGGCACAGGCCTAGACAGACCAAGAAGATCCAAACCATCTCATGTACAGTGTAACATGTTATTTTGTTAACAGTTTAACTAGTTCTGATGAATCCTCTCTGTTCCCCTCTCAACCCTTTTGCTCACCTGACTTCTCTCTCTCTCTCTCTCTCTCTCTCTCTCTCTCTCTCTCTCGCTCTTGGCTGCAGACTGTACTTTCTCTCTAGGCTAGAAATCGTGAAGCATGGGTGACTGGAGCTTTCTTGGGCGGCTCTTGGAGAATGCACAGGAACACTCGACTGTGATCGGCAAAGTCTGGCTGACGGTACTCTTCATTTTTAGGATTCTAGTGTTGGGAGCGGCGGCCGAGGAGGTCTGGGGCGATGAGCAGTCGGACTTTACCTGCAACACGCAGCAGCCCGGTTGCGAGAACGTCTGCTACGACGAGGCCTTCCCCATCTCCCACATCCGCTTCTGGGTGCTCCAAATCATCTTCGTGTCCACGCCGACGCTCATCTACCTGGGCCATGTCCTGCACATTGTTCGTATGGAGGAGAAGCGGAAAGAGCGCGAGGAGGAGCTGCGAAAGGCCAGCCGGCTCCAGGAGGAGAAAGAACTCCTGTATAGAAACGGAGGGGGAGGGGAGGCTGGTGGACGCGGTGGCGGCGGCGGCAAAAAGGAGAAGCCGCCAATCAGAGACGAGCACGGCAAAATCCGCATTAGAGGTGCCTTGTTGCGCACATATGTGTTCAACATCATTTTCAAGACCCTGTTTGAAGTGGGGTTCATTTTAGGTCAGTATTTCCTCTATGGTTTCCAGTTGCGGCCCCTGTATAAGTGTGCACGGTGGCCCTGCCCTAACACGGTGGACTGCTTCATTTCCCGGCCCACGGAAAAAACCATCTTCATCATATTTATGCTTGTGGTGGCTTGCGTGTCCCTTTTGCTGAATTTGTTAGAAATCTATCACCTCGGATGGAAGAAGGTCAAACAGGGCATGACCAACGAGTTCGCCCCCGAGCGCGAGTCGCTGCCCGACGCGAACGAAGCGGAGCCCGAGTCTCCCAGAACTGCGCCTCCTACCCTCAGCTACCCGCCAGACTACACTGAGGTGGCCGTGGTGGGTGGCGGCGTGTTCCTCCAGCCCGTGTCGGCACCCTCCACAGCTGATTTCAAGATGGACCCTCTGCGCGAGGAGCTCGAGGAGTCCTCACCTTTTTACATCAGCAACAACAACCACAGGCTGGCTGCCGAGCAGAACTGGGCCAACCTGGCCACCGAGCAGCAGACTCGGGAGATGAACGCCGCCTCCCCCTCCCCTTCCTTCTCCTCGTCTCGCTCTTCCAATAATGGGCGGCAAGCCAAAGACGCCGCTCAGCTCGCTGACACCCCCACCTCCGCCGGCGGCGGTTTGAGCGCTGGGCCGGAGGAGGGGCATGTCACCACCACGGTGGAGATGCACGAGCCGCCCGTCATTTTCACTGACGCTCGTCGACTGAGCAGGGCTAGTAAAGCCAGCAGCGTGAGAGCGAGGCCCAATGATCTGGCGGTGTAGTGGCTCGCCACTACAAAGCACAGGTTTTTGTGGACAAAAACACAAAGAAATACACCAAAAACAAGAGGAAGTGAGAGGCAGATTGCTGGAATGGAAAAGTTCATTCCATTCATAAAGCGAGCGATGTAAAATCGCAAAGAGCTCATTCATCTTTTATGGGATTATGAAAGATGGCTGCTGAATGCTGGTTAGTGTAATGCAGTAGTTGAATGGAGCAGCCCAGCTGATGCACATTATGTTATACCAGAATCTGGAGTGATTCACTGAAAAATGTCACCTAAATTAGTCAGACAAGGCCTTAAAGTAAAAGATTGCCATTTGATGAGTTTAATTTATTAAGTATATTGTATCAGATGCTACCTTCACGTGCTATCGAAAATTTGATAATTTCCACTTCTGAAGTCGTGATTACGAGCTCATTTGAAATTGGAGGGTGTTCATGTGCAATTTTTACCTAGGAAACTCATATTTACGATAATTCCAAGAGCATGTGAAGGCAGCATAAGTCTCATGATATAACAAAGGCACCAAACATAAAATGTTTGCAGTGCAATAATACAGGTTACAAACAACAAAGCTACATTTTAAATACAACATAAATACCGTCTATGGTTTAATTGAGTAGACAATGACACGACTCTCATGTATTATCATGTACTATATTTTTATTTTATTTTATTTTTAAGCCTGGAATAGAACAGGCAAGAAATGAGAACAAATCAGCAGTAATTGAAAAAAGTAGTTAAAGTTGTCAAATTCATAAACTCCTTTTTTTTTTATTTTATAAAGTTTGTTGTTCCAGCATCTGTCTCTACATTTACTCACTCTAAAGAGAAAGTGTTGGGGAAGAAAAAAAGAAGTAAAAAGCACATTGCCTGATGAAAGTGGCAAACCTTAATGCATAACAGAGAAAAGGTCATCCATACATGAAAAAAATGAACATATACTGAGGCAAGTGACATATTTAGATAACTGTTGTACTACTGAATGGTGCAGTTTTAATTCATATAGCTTGTGTATTCTCTGGACCGCATTTCTTTTTTTCAATCCCATGATCTGAAGTTCACATCCTGCTCCTCTGTTGGATTTGAGAGTTTTGATATATGACCATCTTGCCATCAGAAATACATGATCACTTTTGAAGTAGTTAATCTGAGGAGGGGAGTATTAACTCTCATTACATGTGACATTTGAAATCCTTATTGGTTTTTATTTCGAAAGTTTGAGCATTTTTAATTCTAAAAATGTAAGCAATTGGTTGAGAATGAGTATAAAAATGTCATCAAAAGCATTGCTTTTCTGTAGTCAGTTCGTGGTTGCCAAAAAGTATTTACTTCAAAATGGACATAAAAAGATGCTGCAAGTGTCTAATGCTAATATGAAGTTTATCCCCATTTTATTATTTTTTTCATTGTTGGTCCAGTTTCAGGTTACTGTGAGGCCCTCATTTTCACTGACTAGTACTGCTGTTGTATAGAACATACCTTCGGTACACATACTGTAACAACATGACAGCACAACATGTTTTTTTTTTTCTTTTTTCTTGAGACCCATTTAAACACGATGTACAATGCTTTTATTATCAGGTATATACTTCAGCAATCTATTTAAAGAGACAGACAGCCCTGAAATAGAAATGGTACATCATCACACAGAGACTGTGCAGGTTTGTGCTTAGGACAGTATTACTTTTGCTTTTATCAGATCACAGTATTTACAGATGTATGTTATTTATTTTCTGCTGTTTTAATGTATCCAAAAATGAAAGTGTGTTATTTTGTCATTTTTTGGTTCTTAAAGTTTACATTTTAGTAAAAAGTTGAAGATTTGCACATTTAGGCAAAATACACTGTTCAATAATTCTTACATTGATAGAAAGGAGGAAATATTTTTGATCCTTAAAGGAAAATGTCTTAATGGTAAAAGTCGTTGTGTTGATGGCAGTATTATTCCACTTAAATAACATCAAATGTAATTTATAAAACAGCACTTGTAGAGTATAAGAAATATACACGTTTCCCATGTTTTATTTTAGGACTGTTGTGGTGGCCTGAAAGGACCGCAGGAAATTTGAACATTGTTGATTATAGCATTTCATCGATTCTGAATTTGAATTGGCCAGCCAGCCAGCTCTTTCCTATCTCGATCCGTTTGTAGTGTACTTAGTTGCAGCCCATTATTCTCAGATAACACTCATTTCTTGAACTTCTTGAACTGATTTTCTCAAGCAGAGCTGATTATTCTGACCAATCAGGGAAATGAACCACCTACATATGCTCAGAACAGCAGCCTGTTTCGATGCTGTCTTAAGAGAAGTGCCTTGTGTATTCAATTTTATAAGAACAAGTTGATGTAAATGTTCATTTACCTCAAATGTTTACAAAGCTGTTACTAAATAAACTTTTTGTACCATAAATGTAGGCTACTCTGACCTTTTCATTTGTAAACGGCAGGCGTCAAAACGCACATTTAATGTTGTTGATGTTGTTGAGTGCTCTCAAGTGCAGGCCTGCTCACTAAAAAGGTTCCGTCAGTGGCTATTAAAAAGATCAAGGCAGAAACTTTCACAGAACTATGGGATCTTTGTAAAGGTTAGCATGCAATTACGTTCATTTTGTCATTTTTAACCAACCCTGAATTTAATTAGACAGTTTAAAAGTTAATGTCTCAAATCCTCGTCAAGGCAATTTTACGCAATCCAGGCCAAAATCATCAAGGACAACACCATACTGAGAAACTAATCTGCAGGAAGCTTGAGCATGTCTCAACCGAAAACTTGCACTCGTTGACCTCTGACCTTTATGCTTATCAGTCCTCCACTTCAGATTCCTAGAGGGGAAGTGAGAATGAGACTGAATGATGAGGGACACTAAAATGACAAATCGCTCCCACGATCCATACAGTCTGTGAGGGAACGGCAAAACCATGCAGGCCATATTTGTTTATCACTCAAGAGTGTTTCTAGAAGTACAATTTAGATGCTGCAAAATAAATGTTTACTTAAACTGACCCTTCGCAAAGACCCGCGGGGGGCTAATGGGATTACTGTTACATCCGACAAGTCATAACTCTCTCACGATACACATCATGTTCTCACACAGTGAAAAATACATTGTGGAGCAAAGAGGACACTGACATTGACAATGTGCTGGCAGACAAGACAGAGCAGGTTACTTTTAGTATGAAATAAAGTCTCCGCTTTCAAATGTTGACATTTTTGTAAGAAATTCAAACAATACTGTTTTGTGGCTCTTTAATGTGTTGTGACAGATCGCTAGAGCGCCTCAGTTCAAGCGGCACATGAAATGACCATCTCTTCCTACTATAGTTATAGCACAAAATAAACATGAATGAACATCAGAAGGTATGTTGTTTCAACCGCGGAAAGATGTCAATAAACACCGTTTTTCAAGCTCAAATCCACCGAAATCCAATCTACTACTCTTTTGCATTATAATTGGTCAGTTTGCCTGTCAGTCAAACTTCTGGCAAAGGGTGAAATGTATTTGTGTTCCCATTTCATCCTGTCAATCTAAATTAAGATTAGTATTCTGTTTGTGTCAGATAAATGCTGCTCTGTTGTGTTAGCAAGCCATTTATAATCTGAATAAAACTTAGCTTTAATGTATTTAACTGTTTGTTAGAGGTAATACCTGTAGAGAACTATCTGTTAGCATTCCCATTCTTCTCACAGGCAGTTGTTTGGAGCCTACACACATCCAACCTGGATGCTGCCATTTTTATCATGTTTTAGTATGAGTAGTATTTGGCTGGTCATATGACTTCAAAAACTCAATGAAGCAACCCCTTTTAAAGAAAATCCAAAATCACACATAAATAACAATAACATGCACAAAATTAACTAATCCTAATTGAGACATTAAAAGAATATTCCCTGTTTCGCATTTTACTTTAGTTGAAATTGAAATAACTAAGCTCTATAGCTTTGATAGGCTGCTGGCATTTCAAAGCATCAAAGGAATGGTCCCCTGTTTCAAAAGATCTATACACAAATCAGTTAAGAAGAGCTTGTGTACATTGCAAAGCAAAAACATTAAGAGATATGAAAACTAAGTAATAATAAAAGCATAATCATAAGCAGTTTGTCCAATAACGGGTTATGAGAAGAGCTCTTTCAATGGGACAGTTAATAACAATTTGATAATGAAAGTTCAAAACTGAAAGTTGCTGTTTTTAAAGACTTTCATACTCATTTGGGAGCTCACATGGGTCAAAATCAAGCTGTCAGTCACTGATTCCAAAAAGTGCACATAGTAAAAGGTATGTCATCGCAGTCAGGAGAATTGTTAACAATAGTGATAGCATGCACTTTCAACAATTGCTGAAAGAGAATTAATTCAACCAAAGTCAATAGCCAAGTTACCAACTAACTGGAACACTAATCACCATAATGGTGACTTCAAACTTCAAGAACCTTTGTACATGTACCAAAGAACTAAAGCCAAACTGGTTTGTAATTAGTGAATATGGCAATGCTGTTCAGTGTTGCCAATTGCTTTCAGTTGAAAGTAGCTAAAAGATGTCATATTGGCAAGTTCACTGATCTGTATTAATATAAATATAGATCAGTGGGCGAGTAATGGAAACTAGTGGAATGCAAAAACTTTGAAGCTCAATATCTCAGAACTGCTCAGAATGCAGATAGAACCTTATAATTCCAAGGGGATGATATGACAATTGAGCAGTGTTTGTTTAACACAGAGGATTTCACTGTGTACCAGTAAGCATGCAAAACACATTTTTCTTTATTAAATAATTTATTAAAATTCATTTGGAAAATTGTCTTGGCCTTTATGACCACTCTATGAACAGACACTTAGAAATGTGATATTTAACACATATACAAGTTTTGTTGTGGTCTTTCTGGGATCATACCAGCACCCAAAAGATAACATGCTGATCCACCAGCAAACCAGCATCCCATCCTGGGATCCAGTGTGCAAAACATATCTTATACTGTGACCAGCAATGCTGGATTTTTCAGCATGTAGTCAAACTTTACAGTAATTGACATTAATTTATAACTATAAATATCAAATTAAATATTAAAAAAATATATCACTCTGTCAGACATAAATTAGCACTGGAAAAAAAAATAAAGCATGAAATGAAAGTTGTGATAGTCTTTTCTTCCCTATTGTGATGTATATCCAAGTGAAACTTGATTTTGTTCATTGGGAATTGATTGGATGGTTGTGGTTTGCTATTGCTGTGATGTCATGTGAGTGACAGGTTGTCCTGCCCTTGCGCCAGTAAACACATCAGGAGGGAGGGGAAGTTATTTTGATGAAAGATTTTGAGGACACATGAATTAAAAAATAATAATAATTTATAATAAACACTGCAATATTCCATAAAAAAAAAAAAAAAAAAAAAATTGTCAATTTTGATTTCAGGGTGCCTTTAAACGGAGTCATGGGAGTCTATAGTGAAAGACAGAGATGTTGAGGGGAGGCAGATCTCAACACTAGCATCTTAAAAATGTCAGATCTGACATTGGAGTTCAAATTCAGAGAACTTTAATTCTCACTGCACTGGTCCGTTTGAACTGACACTTATTGCATTTAGTCAGCACATGCTGTGTGTTGTGGGAACAGCCTCTCTCTCACACACACACACACAGCAGTTGAAGCTCGGCTGTTTCATGTGCTCTGTGTCTAGATATCTATGAGAGGACAAGTGTGCTGGGTTATTTTAGGGCCAAAGGATTAGAGAGACAATGCAAATTTAAAACGGACAAACCTCCTGTTAAGGTTACAGTACAGCACAGAATACAACATAGAACTAATTTGGAGTATCAGTATTATGATAAGAATCAGTGATGACAGTGATCAATGATTGTAATGAGAAGAGCAAAAAAAATGACATCACATGAAAGGGATAGTATTGGTAGAGGATTGTGGGAAGAAGAGCATGGAGCCAGGCATTGAAGAGGAGGTGATAGGCAGTAGGTGTTAAGCCCAGTGTTTGAGGGGTGTCATTTGATTGGTTGTCTGCGGGTTGAAGGTTGCAGTGCTATCTATGAAGGGCAGGGTCTGTGTGTAGCACTCGGCTTCACCATCCCAGAACTAAAAACACACAGGCAGTTATTTATAGCCTTTAATCACCTTGGAAATTCATGCAGCCTCTCTGCCTGAATACCACCGTGCCGTGTTGTTTATATCAGGAAAGCCACTCAATATGTTTGGGGCCCAGTCAGCACCAAGGTGTGCATGTGCAGTTAATGACCGCCACCGTTTTTGATGTTAGATTTGAACATTACAACAAATTCTTTTAACAGTAAAAATCATATTTCTGTCAATCATATTAGTCTTTTGAAGAAAGATGAGTAAGGCTTCTGGGAAGATTGTGGATTGTTTTATTTATCCAGAGCATTTGTGAGGTCAGGCACTGATGTTGGACGAGAAGGCCTGGTTCACAATCTCCGTTCCAGTTCATCCCAGCGGTATTTGATGGGGTTAAGGTCAGGGCTCTCTGCAGGCCAGGCCAGTCAAGTTCTTCTACATCAAACTTATCCAACCATATCTTTATGGACCTTGCTTTGTGCACTGGGGCACAGTCATGGTGGAATAGAAAAGGGCCTTTCCCAAACTGTTCCCACAAAGTTTGAATTATAGCTTACCAAGACATTTTGTACAATGCTAAGTTTATTTGGCTTGTAGTTGTACACTGCCCTGCCAAAAAAAAAAGAGGTCGCCGTTTGGATTTTAATAGGCGAATACTCAAGAATCTATGAATGGATCATTATTACAGTGATTATTATTTTTCTAGCATGTTATATGTTTGGCAACGGTTCTTTTAACCCTTAAAGGTGGAGTGTGTAGCTTTTCATGTCTTAAACAACCATGTATTAAGATGTATCATGGCCATATTCCAGGATGACAATGTCAAGATTCATCAGGCTCAAATTGTGAAAGAATTGCTGGGAGGGAGCATGAAGAATCATTTTCACACATGAATTTCACCAAAAAATGATCCTCCTCTCGATGGAAAATAATGTTGTGATGTTATTTCCATCAAGAGGTGCATCAATTTTTGGTCAAGATCTTGTATTGACAATGCAAGAGATGAGCACTCTGTAAAGTCTACTCCAACATCCCAAAGACTTTCAACGAAATTAAGGTCTGGACTCAGAGGTGCCAATTCATGTGTAAAAATGATTCTTCATGCTCTCTGAACCATTCTTTCACAATTTTAACCCTGGTGAATCTTGACATTGTCATCCTGGAATATGGCCATGATGTGTCTTCCTACATGGTTGTTTAAGAAATGAAAAGCTACACACTCCATCTTTAAGGGTTAAAAGAACCGTTTCCAAACATATAACATGCTAGAAACGTAATAATCACTGTAATAATGATCCATTCATAGATTCTTGAGTATTCGCCTATTAAAATCCAAACAGCGACTTTTTTTTTTTTTTGACCGGGCAGTGTATTTACTCTTTTGATTGAGTAGCCTATTAAATACTTTTTTCAAATAGTTTTACATACTGTCTTATAAACTTACATGTTTTGGCATCCAATACAATAGATTTGTTTGAAAATATTGAGAAAACTATAAGTACGGACTTAAGTAAAGAAAATTAGTAGTCATGCCATAAGTAGTTATAAATTCAAAGTTTACTACTGTTATGCTCATACTTAAAAGTATACTTATACACAAAAAAATGAAAAATGGGGCAATTTAGTCCCAAGTAGTATTGATATAGTACATTTATACTAGTACATTGATATCGGTATACTTACTACATAAAAATATATATGAAACTAAGTATACTTAATAAAATTAACTTGAAGTATTTTTTTTTTTTTTTGTAAAGACATCCCTCCTTCACCAAACTTTACAGTTGGCACAATGCAGTCAGGCAGGTAATGTTCTCCTGGAATCCTAAATGTTGTATGTATGTATATAACATTTAAAAAATATTTTGCTAACTTGTTTGTACTCTAGCTGCATTATAGATCAGTAACATACATATTTTCATGCTCTAAGAAAAGACTTAAAATACAACTGTAAATACTGATTATAAGATTGTAAATATACTGTAACTCAGAGTTCAAATGTGTTTAAAATCATATATGGTATTGTATAGGAAAAGTGTGCATTGCAGTTTGACCTTTTGCCAGCTAAATGCATCTGTCACTGCGATTGTAGAATGACCCAGAAGACAATGACAGGGCGCACAGATCCCTCTGTAAACGCACTCTCGCACCATTCTAGTTCAGTACAGAGAATGTCTGGACTTGTGCTTATATACTAAACAAGGGTCAGTATCTAAGGGCAAAATGGCAGTGACAGTGACTCTGAGTGAACTTACACAGGTCATGTTGATTCACAATGTGTGTGTGTGGACAGAGATCTGTTGTTCTGTTCAAAATGGGTTGTATCACATTGATTGTCAGATTCTACATTGCTAGTCACACTTTCGACAAGCTTTTTTAAACACAGATAGGCCATCCTAAATTTAATGACATTACAAATAAGTCCTTCAAAGTGAGCTGTATGGGACAACAGCTGTCCAAGAGTATAATTCTGACTGACATCTTACATGAAGCAGGGCAGTTTTAAAGCTCATGTAGAAATGAAAATGTGAGAACTGTGGTGGTCATCCATACTGGTGCTTCTCACTTTAGTACAGCTGGTCGCTGTGTTCCCCCTCCAACATAAACTCCTCCTCGCTCAGCTCACTCTCTGTTGTTTTATAATTAAATGGTGACATTAGTTCATATCATGTGATTCTAAAAGGATTCATCACACATTAGAGGGCCTAATCGCCACCTATAGTCTGCCTCTCGCCTCTGCCGCGGCTCTATCCCAGATGACCCTGCTGAGGGCAGCGCTTTCTTTATGTCCCTTGAAAAGACTGGGGATTGAGCCCAAACAAAAAAACCCACGAGGGTGAAAAAATGTTTTTACATCCGCCTGCCCTCTCGCCCGGGCGGCTGTGTGTGCGCTCAGGGTCGTTTTCGCTTTAGATCAATGGGACAAGTTATTGGAGTCTGGCCAACTCTAACTGATGGAAAAGAAAGAAAAAAGCTGCCTCTTCAAAAAAAGAGGGTTTGTCATACCTGCACGTGCCTTCACAAAACAGCCCGTTCTTCTTGTTCTAGCCGCTGATTTATCTCTCTTGTACATAATTTGGATTTTTGAACTGAAATGTTAAGCAGATTTGTGCACTGTGCAATACAGAGAAAACATCCACACACATAACGCTCACAAACGCAGGGAGGTGCCAAAGTTCACAAGCACACTCAAATAGGTGGGGTAACCTCAACGTGCTTTGCGTCACTCAAACAGGAAAAAAACAAAACAAAAGAGAGAGACCACATTCCAGTGTTCCTGAAGCAGGGATCAGAGTCGTGCCCACATGGAGAGCGATGGCCATTTATCTGGAAACAAAACTCACACCCAAATGTGAAAGAATTTAATGTCTGCATTCTGCCCCAGCCCGTCCTGGTTTAATTTTGGCTCCAACACGCGTGCCCAATGTAGGACGCCCCCAGCTGGATGCACCGCGAGGGACACGTGCTGAAAAACACCAGCTGTGGTTTCAAAAGGGCTCAAACATTTTTACTAAACATTTCCAAAAAAGTCTGAAACTCTGAGATTAAAAATTTAAATCTGAAAACAAACCATTTTGGAAGCTTTAAATCAATGAAATGTTGTGATGTAAAATCAATAAGCAATATTTCTGGGTCAAACATCAAATATTGTGAACAAACACATGCCAAGAGTTGGTGGCTAACCTAAAATAACTAGAACTTTTCCCCAAAATAACAGCCATATTTGTGAGTTGTGAGTGGCAGCATGTTACTACGCAATTGCTAGGATGTTCTAACTGGTTTTTAGCGCATTGTTATGTGGTTGCTAAGTTGCTCTAATTGTTTTTTATGCATGTTACTATGCAGTTGCTAAGGTGTTCTGATTGGTTGTTTACTGGCCCATATCAAAAGAGCCCACTGCAAAATCAATATTCTGGTCTTTAAGTAAGGTCATCCTAGTTTAGGTCTATGATTTTTTTTTTTTTTTTTTTTCATCTATTTTATCATTTACCAGATGAAAATGTTGCCTGAGCACAAATGTAATAGTATCTCAAACTGCATGATTTCATGTCATTCATGTCTAGTACATTAGAGGATGAGTAAAGTGTCTTAAGCCCCGAAGTGTCCCGCCGGCAGTAAACTACCCCCGCGAAAAAAATGTATAATCAAATTACTAGGGAAGTACTGACAGGAATAACACAAAACAGGTATCATTTTAAAGCTTAGAAAGTTTTTTTTTTTATCAACTCTTAATGAGTGCTGAGTCATCCTGCTAAACCAAAGTGTACCACAGTGCAAACAACAGAAATTCAAACAATAAAAACCATTTTGTGGCTCTTTAATGTGTCGTGACAGATTGTTGTAGCGCTTCAGCTCAAGCGGCTCGTAAACCAATCATCTCTTCCTACTAGTTAATTTATAGCATCAAATAAACATGAATGAACATTATAAGGAATGTTGTTTCAAATGCGAAAAGACGTCAGTACACACCATTTTTCAAGTTCAAGTCCACCGAGGTTAATCTTCTAACTCCTGACTGCTTTGTCGGACAAAACGGCGGATTTGGTGTTATGATTGGTTAGATCGCTTGTCAATCAAACTCCCGGTCAAGGATCAATTGTGGGCTTTGACTAAACTTGAGCGAGTTTTTGTACGTGAAGCCCCGCAAGACCTAAGTAAATAATATACCGAAGTGGCATTTATATCACGTTTTTGCTCGTAACTTCATGAAACATGATTGTGGAAATTTGCACATCATTATTTACAGCAGATTCTCACGATTAAAATGAGTCCAACATCAACATAATCCAATAAATCGATCATGAGATATTCCTCACGGAATTACGACACATAAAACAGGCACACAGACACTACCTAAAATCAGATGTAGCTTTCAAGTGGCATTTTCACTTATAACTTCAGGAAACATGCATAGATCGTAGAAAATGGCACATCATTACTTACAGTGGATGCTCCCGATTGAAATGAATCCACGAGATATTCCTCATGAAGGAACAATTTTAAAAACGCCCATTAGGGGGCGTCAAGTGCTAAACAAAAAGGCTACCTTGGTTCAAATGCTGTAAAATTTCACCACAAAATTTGAATCAGATGCAGCTCCCATATAGAGGAACATCGCCGAAAAAGAATTATCCCCCCACCTTATTTCCTTCATGAGATATTGCATGTCAAATTAGAAAGATATGTAAAATTTCCCTTGAACGCCTTTTATTAGCAGTTTCTCAGCATGAGAATGTCCAATTTTTTTTTTTTTTAATTTAAAAAGTTTTCTTTCAAATGATACCAACCTTTTGACTCTCCTTGCTATAGTTTTGGAGTTACGAGTCTTTACTTTTTTGTATGTCACTCAGAAAAAACAACTCTGAAAATGCCTTCAGGGCTTAAGGGGTTAACTGATTTGTTTACATCCCTGAAACCAATTATAGTAAAGTAAAGGTACACTCACATTTTCTATTGTTCTGCAAAATTTTGCAGGCGAAACCCAGTCATTTCCAAAGGAATCCACAGGATGGGAAATTGAGTGAGGGCAAAATATTTCCCCATTCAAATTTTGCAACAGGTTCAAGTTTATCACACAGATTGCCTGTGTTTAGTAATAGAAAGCTGCTTGGTTTGAAAATGATTTCTGTGTGAGCTGGGCTTCATACATAACGATTCACGACTACTGACAATGGAAATTTATGTCCATGAAAATTCCCTAATATATGACCAATAAATTATTGAGTGTTTGCATAAGACAGATTGTTTTCCTTGGATGTTTGACAGGTAAAGGTGTTTATTATCTTATTAAATTAAGTTTCAAAAGTCAAGTGAACACATCATGTCACAAAAGCTCACATTCCTGCAGATCTCCTCCTTCCACTTATACCTCAAAAGTTCAACTGCCCTATAAATAGATCAGCATTTAGAATAACTCCTATTTATACTAAAGAGGGGAGTGCTGTACTGCCAATGATAACACTACTGCCTGTCAGTCACAACTCAGGCAACCTAAGTGAAAATAGAACATCATTGTCCACCTGGCAGCCATTTCCTGTCACATGACCATCCACTGCAATGACCTTGTGCTTCCCAGCGTAGTCGCTGACATGAGACACCTGCTGGAATAAAGTCCATCAAGGGGCTTGGTCTGGGAGCCATGTGTTTGTTTGGGAGGAGATGATACCAATCATTGGTGCCAAGTGAGCTCATGTCACTCGTCTGGCAAAAAGAGCTCATGCAGTACGACCCAGATAAATATAGTCTAACCTTACATCACAACAGCAGGCCAGGCTCAACTCTGGGACAATATGGTATTAAAACACATTGCTGGCCATGTGACTTCATTAGAGAGGCCTTCTACTATTAGCATAATGCAAAACATAAGCACTACAATAGGCTCACCCACATTTGATTTTGCTCAATATATATGTTTCCATTCATGAATATCATAGGTATCAAACAGGAGGGTGTATGGGGGTTGATGCCAGCTTCTGCAAAACTCGCTTCCAAAATGCAAGGGAGTTACTAAGTCCACCCCCAAGAGTCTATATATTCTGGCCACTATACACTACCAGTCAAAATTTTGGACATATTTGACTGAATTTGTTTTTTATAACTTTTCCGTAACGCTAACTTAAAGGGTTAGTTCTCCCAAAAATGAAAATTCTGTCATTAATTACTCACCCTCATGTCGTTCCACACCCGTAAGACCTTCATCATCTTCGGAACACAAATTAAGATATTTTTGATGAAATCAGATGGCTCAGTGAGGCCTCCATTGACAGCAAGATAATTAAACACTTTCAGATGCCCAGAAAGCTACTAAAGACATATTTAAATCAGTTCATGTGACTACAGTGGTTCAACCTTAATGTTATGAGCGACGAGAATACTTTTTGTGTGCCAAAAAAACAAAATAATGACTTTATTCAACAATATCTTAGAGATGGCCAATTTCAAAACACTGCTTAATGAAGCTTTGAAGCTTTACGAATCTTTTGTTTTGAATCAGTGGTTCGGAGCATGTATCAAACTGCCAAAGTCACGTGAACCACTGAAATTTCAAAACGTTGATACACTAGATATTGTTGAATAAAGTCATTATTTAGTTTTTTTGGCACACAAAAAGTATTGTGTGCCAAAACTGTTTTAAATATCTTTAGTAGCTTTCTGGGCATTTGAAAGTGTAAATTAACTTGCTGTCACTGAGCCACCGTTTTTTGTATAAAATATCTTAATATTGAAAAATATCTTAATTTGTGTTGAAGATGAACGAAGGTCTTACGGGTATAGAACGACATGAGGTGGGTAATTATGACAGAATTTTCATTTTTCATTAACACTTTAACCAAACAAAATTGAAAATTTAATGACTAGTTTTTTGAACCCCATGTATCCTCATCTGCAAATTGTGTCAGGATAGTCAAAAAAAAAAAAAAAAAACATTTAAAAAAAAAAAAATGTATCGAGTTAAGGCCCTTTCACACCAAGGACGATAAATATATAGCTAGCTATAAAGTTTTAATAATCGTTCCATGAGAATTGGGAAATCCACAACATAACTATAACCACAAAGAACAATATCATTGGAATCATGGTGCGTTCAAGTCCTCCTGGGAAGTTTGTATTTACGAGTTGGGAAGTCGTATTTATGACATCAGGTGCATTCAAGTCACTCTTGTGTCAGAGATTAAGATTAAAATTCTCATAACTACAAGAAAAAAATCATTTAAGTCACTGTAAACTATTGTTGTGCATTATATTGTTATAACACAATGCTATTATATTTTGCACAATTAGCTTATTTTGATGCAAATAAAAAAGCCTGACAATGTCACTGCTAAATTCTGAGTTTCCCACTTATATTTACGACTTTGTGGTGGCGTTCATGTACATACAACTCGTAAAGCCAGCTGATGACCGATAAAAACCTCACCCGACTTTAAAGAGCTTGCGCATTAAAGCGGCAGATGACAACTGCAGAGCGCGCTCATAATAAACCCAGTGTTATAGTGTGGATGCTATATAGTTCATGAGTTATTTTTAAAGCTCTTATACTTGGTGTGAACCGGCCTTTAATCAACTTTGTACAACATGCATATATTAAGCTGGATAGGGAAAAAGCATTAAAAAATTAGTTACTTGGTGCTTTTTGAGACAAAAATAAACTGTGCTTGTGTATGACTTTCTTTTAAAACTAAAAGAAACCGTAAAAAAAAAAAAGGAAAACAGAACAACAGAAATGCAAGGATCCAACAATAGCATGATGAACCTTGTTAGGTTTCAGAGCTGTAATTTAAGGTGGCTTCTTTTAAGAAACTGAAATAACTTCTGGTTTACATTTTAAGCATATTCCTCTAGAAAGACAGTGTAATTTACCTTAATTTTTTTGTCCACTACTTGGTGTTATGATTTTATACTATATTACCATTATATTAAAAAAACAATAGTAATAAAGTAGTAATAAAGAATAAGCAAGAATGTACAAACTGAAATGATAGATTGATTTGCACTATGTATTATTCTAGTGGATTCTTTCACATCTCCAATCACTTCACATTTCCTCAAACTATGATTTGAGGTATCATTCATGTCCACTGCAAAAATGGTGCAGGATGAATTAAGTGCCAAAGTTTAATATTTTTCAAAACCCTATAACCCTTATGATGAGCTTGGCTTAGCAAGCACAAAACAAACATCTTTACTCCGTTACAGAAGGCTACTCACTTCTCTTCCAAGCCAACAGAAGAAAAGGGCTGTAAACACAATGACAAAACTGAATTCACATTTCACGGTCTTGCTTAACAGTATATTTAATCAGAAAATATGATCTTTAAAAGGGTCTTAAGGTAAACCATTGAGACCAAGAAATTAGCTTGTAATTTATTGGTAGAAAAGGTCAAGGAAAATAATCGTAAAAGCCATGAAAACAAACCCCACTGACTTTCACCTTATAAATAAATCACTTTTACTCTTGCATAAGCTAAGTGTTTTGAACGTAATGTTTAATTATCTTTGTGCACGCGCACATCCTTCAAATTACTCTAGACTCCAGGAAGGGTACAGAGCAAATCCTATGACAATGTTTAAAGATTGACAATATGTCTCTGCTTATCTGTGTAATCAGTGTAATGCTGCAGATGAAATTCAAAGTTAAATTTCATACACTTGATTGTTCAGAGGAATAGTTTCACACTTAAAGGTTCAATGCCAGTAACATATTGGCTGTGCAGGACCAACTCCTATCCAATCCACTCCAAAACAACACAAGAAAGGGGAGAGAAAGATGCACACATTCACAAACACACTCATTCCACTCGCACAAAGAAGAGGTCCAGGGCTGCAGCAGGTTTTAATGCTATTATGGAAGGCCAGAGAATTTGCACACATGGCACAGCGTCCATCACACACACCCTGCCCTGCTATTACAAAATCTTGGACTCTCAGATGTCAAATCAACAGTAATAAATAAATTTAATCTTTACAAGGCTTTGTTGGGCAGGAAGAAAAAAAAAAAAAAAAAAAAAAAAAAAAAAAATCCTTCTCAACTCCATTACTTTCCTTACAGGACCAAAGTTCCCATGTCTTTTGTCTGCTAACAGACTACACTCAGAAATATTTTCAGACCACAGTGGCCTCACAAGTAATGCTACATGAACAAAAGTTTCCAACAACTTGAAAAGAAGGGGGAAAAAAATAAAGAAGAAAGCAGCATCCTGTAGGTTTCGTTTTTGGAGAAAACTCCTCAGTGTTTTTGGGAAGACTGATCTGAATCAGCATAATCCCACCAAAATCCATCCTGACATCATCTCTTAGCTGTATTGGGATCAGTGTGTTTAAAGGGAGAGTGACAGGGTGTGAACATGGTAAGCAGCTCGTTGGTGATGCACAGGGTGTGTCACGACAGCATAGTAAGAAGTCTTCAGTGCATCGGCCTCTAGACTCCCTCCTCCTCATGCTGGTTGTCTTTATAGATATCTCTGACCAACAGCACTCGAGTCAGGAGCCTAGCCAGCGCGCTCTTCTCTAGAGGCGTCGAGCTGAACCACAGCGGACTGTCCGAGGAAGCAGAGACCTCTGGCTTCATGTAAAAAAAATCTGTCCTCTGTCTCACAGACTCTGGGCTGAGGAGAGACAAAGAGAGGAGATGGGTAAAGTTTAAACAGCAGTCAGATCCCACAGAGTCCATCTAACAGAACTAGAGATACAGCAATATTAAAAATCTGGCTGATACCAAAAATAAAAATATTTTCATGTTAAACTGATATATTTAAATAAAACCCTAATATCAATAGTTTTAAATGTTACAAGTATATTTAGGAAACACAGTATGAAAAATGGATATTCATTTTGAGATTAACACTGTAATCTTTTGCTAAAAATTGTTGTTAAATTTAACTTAAATTATTAATTATAATCTCCACTATATAATTAGATCTACACTACCATTCAAACGTTTGGGGTTGGTGAGATTTTTAAAAATATTTTTGAAAGAAGTCTCTTTTTTTCACCAAGGCTGCATTTATTTAAAAAATACAGTTAAAAAAAAAAAAAAAACAACAACAACACAAAACCAGTAAAATTACAAAGTAAAATACATTTTACAATATATTAAAATAGAAAACTGTTAATTTCTTCCTGTGATGTCAAAGCTGAATTTTCAGCATCATTACTCCAGTCTTCAGTGTCACATGATCCTTCAGAAATCATTCTAATATGCTGATTTGGCACACAAGAAACATGTATTACTATAAATGTTGAAAACAGTTGTGCTGCTTAATATATTTGTGAAAACATGATACAATGTTTTAAGGATTCTTGAATGAATACAATGAAGTTCAAAACAACATTTATTTGAAATTAGAGATGCACTAATTGCAATTTTCTTGGCTAACTCATATTTCTGATTTTTTTTTTTGTAAGTGTGACCGGCTGACTGATTTTTTTCTGTTTCTGATTTTCTTTCAAATAACTATAATTGACAGGATATACAAACAAAAATCTACTTTTCTTCAATGCAAAATTTTTTTCATTAAAAAAAACAAAAAAAAAACAAGCAAAAAGACTAATAAAGTAAGAACAAAAACAAATTTCAAACAGCAGCACAAATAAATGCAATAGAATAAAGAGATATGAAATAGTTTCAGGTTGATTACTTTACCTAAATCTAAAGTAATCAAATGTAAAATAACACTGGATAGTCTTCATTGTAAAAATTAAATACAGATTAACTTACAATTGCTTACAATTAGTTACAAAAGTTATTCAGTCAAGAGCAGAGTTTTCTTTGTGTTTTGTTGTTTTATTACCATGACAGACAGCAGCAGGAATATTAGACTGCTGTCACTTTAAGAGTTCATGCATGGACCCAATATAGTGTTACACAACATGCGTTATCTTTTTCAACTAATTAGGTTCCAAAACTGACTGTGTTTAACTGAATACTCACCAAGATGGGCATTTTGACAAAATTTTGTGTATTTGACCGCAGTAAGCCACTCATTTTGGTACTTGTTACTCACAAGCTGTTTGAGACTGAGGCGGCTTATGTGCGCGGCACTTATATAGATCAGTGGTGCGTGTGCTTTTGGTGTGAGCTCGAAACCTGTGGGAATTAGCAAAATTATGCGCAATGCAAGCAATAATCCGATTCCGGTCCCTGGCCAGTCAATCAGTGCATCTCTATTTGAATTAGAAAACTTACTGTCACTTTTGATTAATGTAATGTGTCTTTGCTGAATAAAAGTCTTAATCTTTTTTTTTGTCTGGCCTGTTTCAATTTTTCAAACTGTTTACATTAATTCCTCACCAAGATAGGAGTTGGGTCACTGCAGGGTCTCTTTACAGAGAGTATGATGTGTCCTCATACTACAAGTGTCAACACCATTTTTCAGGATGTGAACAGCAAATGTTATAATCACTGGACACTGCTTAGGTCAAAACAACTTGAACAAGGTAATCAAGGTCTAGGGCTGCCCTTTCCCACCAAAATAGTGCTAGTGTTTGGTCAGAGGATCTGCACACCTCTTTTAGATGAAGTTCTTCAAATATATAACAAATAAGTAACTGTTATATGAGACTCACCACTTCGAAAGGTAAAGCTCATAGAGTCGGCACTCGTGTTTCTTAACAGGACAGTGAGCAGATCCTCCTGAACCACTGTCCGCCTCAAAGTTTGAGTCACAGTCATCTTTACGCCTCCTCTTACTTCCTGATTGCTCTATAGAAAGGAAAAAAAAAAAAAAGACACATTTCAGCATCAGGTATAAATGGAGAAAGTTACATTTCAGCAAACAGCTCAAACCAAAAAGACTAAACATAAAAATCTGTTGCAGAATAACAGCAATAATGATGATAAAATACACTAGATTGCCAAAAGTTTTGGGATGCCTGCCTTTACATGCACATGAACTTTAATGACATCCCATTCTTAATCCGTAGAGTTTAATATGGAGTTGGCCGACCCTTTGTAGATATAACAGCTTCAATTCTTCTGGGAAGGCTTGCTACAAGGTTTAGGATTGTGTTTATGGGAATTTGTGACCATTCTTCTAGAAGCGCATTTGTGAGGTCAGGCAGTGATGTTGGCAAGAAGGCCTGGCTCGCAGTCTCCGCTCTAATTCATCCCCAAAGGTGTTCTATTGGGTTGAGGTCAGAAATCATGTCATGAAATTGTCCAAAATGTCTTGGTATGTTGAAGCATTAAGAGTTTCTTTCATTGGAACTAAGAGGCCAAGGCCAACCCCTGAAAAACAACCCCACACCATAATCCCCCCTCCACCAAACTTTACACTTGGCACAATGCAGTCAGGCAAGTACCATTCTCCTGGCAACCGCCAAACCCAGACTCGTCCAATCGATTGCCAGACAGAGAAGCGTGATTCGTCACTCCAGAGAACACGTCTCCACTGCTCTAGAGTCCAGTGGCGGCGTGCTTTACACCACTGCATCCGACGCTTTGCATTGCACTTGGTGATGTAAGGTTTGGATGCAGCTGCTCAGCCGTGGAAACCCATTCCATGAAGCTCTCTACACACTGTTCTTGAGCTAATCTGAAGGCCACATGAAGTTTGAAGGTCTGTAGCTATTGACTCTGCAGAAAGTTGGCAACTTCTGTGCACCGTGCACCTCGGCATGCGCTGACTCCGCTCTGTGATTTTACGTGGCCTACCACTTTGTGGCTGAGTTGCTGTTGTTCCCAGTTGCTTCCACTTTGTTATGATACCACTAACAGTTGACCATGGAATATTTAGCAGTGAGGAAATTCCATGAATAGACTTATTGCACAGGTGGCAATCTATCACGGTACCACAATTGAATTCACTGAGCTCCTGAGAGTGACCCATTCTTTCACAAATGTTTGCAGAAGCAGTCTGCATGCCTAGGTGCTTGATTTAATACACCTGTGGCCATGGAAGTGATTGGAACACCTGAATTCAATGATTTGGAGGGGTGTCCCAATACTTTTGGCAAAATATATATATTATATAAAAATTTACATTTTTAATGTATAATTTTTGCTATGGTATAATACTTCAGATGAACACACCATGCTGTTCCTGTGAGATGGAAGGGATACGTATACAGACGGTGGTCTCATGGCTGTGTGGTTTGGAACTGCTAGGGCCGTAGACGTTTCCAAATGAGAGGCGTAAGTGCTGTTCAGTGGTGTGAAGACCAAAGTATTTGGTGTTAAGATAGAGGAGGGATCTCAGTAGGACGGAGGGCGTCTGCTCCCCGAGCTGACTGCTGCTCCACAGATACTGCTCTTCAACACGACCCCACCGAGAACCTTAACACACACCAAAAAAAAAAAAAAAAAAAAAACACTTAACACTGGAACAACACTGATCAGAACAGCTCATGCAAACTGTAACTGTATTTCTAATCAGCAATAAAATTAGACAACATTCAAAATCAGGTTAAAGGTAGGGTAGGCAATTTTTTTTTATAAACACTTTGTTATACTGGTTGAAACTCTCTTCTCATCCTGATAGTGATCAATAACAGAATTGGTCTAAAAATATTAAAAGATGTACAGACATATTCTGTGGAAGTCTCAGAACCAAAAAAATGTTTCAATCATTGCATTCGCACCCTGCTCGTGCAGACATAATACGTCATCAGTGCGTTCCATGAGGCTATGCAGAGCTGTGGACAGACACAGAGCGCCGCAAACGAACAGCAGACACCTTTTACAGTTCCTCCTGAACTCAAGTAATGATCTTATGCTGTGTTCACATCATGTAGTCACTGCAATTAGGAGATGGCAACCCATGACATTCTACCCGGAGATGTTTTTGTCTTCAGATTTATGCGTTTCTATGTCAACACTATCAACGCCGAAATGAATATGCAGCAGTCAGGTGGTACAAGTAAGAGCTCTGTAAGTTGTTTACGTACATTATTATTGTAATACAGCATTATGTGCTTTGAGACATGAAGTAATTTAACGCCGTCTTTCATGACGCTTTGCAGAACCCGCTGGGCTCTTTCATGTGTTTTGGAAGAGGCGTGGTTTTGCAGAGATCTCTGAAGGGACTGTGGGATCTCATGCTTTCAAAGCTAGCTTGCTGTTGCTAGCCTCTCTGAAATTGCCTACCCTACCTTTAAAGAATGACTCCATATAATGAGCACTTTTTGTGTGTGAAATGTCCTCATAGTTGGATTGAGTCAACAGTACTTTTCAGAATGTGAACAGCAATAGATATAATCACTGGACATTTCATATTAGAATGATTTCTTCACATTTTCTATAAATGTATTAATGCATTTACCATCTGGAAGGACACTGGGTTGCCAGTCTTTGAGGAGCTTGTTCAGTTCTTCCCCAAACATGTGGTACTGTGGATCACTAAAGAGGTCATCTGTCCTTCCCTTGTCCTGCAAATACTACAAAACACCCACAAAAATGTGATAAACAAAACAGCACTTTGCAAGACATATGCCTTTAATAAAATGCAACTGGGTCAGTCTCCAATGAGTAGTGTAATGTGTCCTCATAGCAAAAGCATCAACACCATGTTTCTGGATGTGAACAGCAAATGTTATAATCACTGGACACAACTTAACCCAGGAGTGCACAAGCCTTAACCTAGTCTAGACACAGTTTAGCTTCAAACACAACTTTACTACTTAATCATGGTCTCTTTATTTCTCATTTTCAATTGATGGGAACTTTCGATGCTGAACTAAGAGTAAGACTTGCAATTTTTTTTCAGGATTGTCTCATCACAAGATGGCTTTGATGTTTGGGGGTCTCCACAGCCCCAACAGTAAAATATGATTTTGTGGAAAAAAAAAAAAAAAAAAAGTTTAAACAAATGTAATATTTTATTAATTATTAATGTTTTTACTCCACATGTGTGCAGTTTTTTTTTTTTTTTTTTTAATAAAAATAAAAAGGGATTCATTTTGACCATTTCCCCATTCATTTCTAATGTGGGGTCTGGGGAGACCCCAAACGTACTGAGTGTGACTTTTCTTTTTTCCCCACACTAACATACAACCAGATATCATTAAATTTTTTTTGGTTTGTTTATTTGTAGAGGTAGCAAGTGTCAACAAAGTCAACGTCTCATACCATTTAGATGAAGGTAATTTTTTTTTTTTTAAACATCAGCAAATGCCATTTGAGGTCTAAAATGACCCCAAACAGCACATAAAAGGTTAAATACCTACAAATCGGCACCATATTGGTTATCGCCCCATATTAGAAACTTTAATTTATTAGTACTGGTTAACATTTAATCTGTTGAATTATAGATCAAAGTCAATAAGGCAATATCAACATTAGAAAAATATAGTCTATACTTTATTTTTTTGAAAATCCTGCACACTGCACCTTTAATTGTGCATGCTTATTTCCCTTATTTTTACATTTAGATTACTTTTTTGTCATCTAATGCTCACTGAAATGTAACCTTCAAAATAATAATTTAAATTTAATTTTAAAAACTTTAGCAATTTCACACGGTCCATTATAAAATTCATTTGCATTTAAAATGATTGATTTTAGTTTGTTTTATTTTTAAATTTATTCACAATTTTATTATCAGCCATTTATCAGTTATCAGACATAACATGAAAACAATTATCTGCTTATCAATACTGGACAGAATTTTAGTATTGGTGAATCCTTACTTAGATGTAAAGCAAGGTGGTGTAAATCAAAATAAATAAAAGCATAATCAAATTCAAGCATAATGATATTTGTATATCTGCAAATAAAATTGCAAAAGCCATAATCACAATTTTGAATTTAATTAATTTATTTGTTATTAATTAATTGTGCAAACCTACTCTGGAGAAAAGTCTGAATCTCTGAATTTTTATTGATGTATATTGGGTTTCCATAAGCACATCATAACTTCCATTTATCAAAATAATATCAAAAGCACAGGTTTGCTGAAGCACAAAATTTTAAACTCCACTGCCCTTTTAAACAAGAGGCTCTGTTGTCTAATGCAGTGATTCTCAAACCTGTCCTGGGACCCCACTACCACTGCACATTTTGTATGTCTTCCGCATCTAACAACACACCTGATTCAACTCACCAACTCATTAGTAGAGACAGCAAGACTTGAATAGGGTGTGTCCAATGAGAAAGACAGAAAATGTGGAGTGGTGGAGGGTGCCTAGGGCAGGTTTGAGAAGCATTGGTCTTTAATGATCCTCTTTTACTGCTTTAATGGGCAACAAGCATGTGCAAGACTCAGGATGTGGACAGTCTCACCTTCTGGATGCTGAGACAGAGGTAAAGGAGGCTGTCTGGAGTATAACACTCCCCGTTGGGCCGACGCACCTCTTTGACAAAGCGAGATAAAGACTGATTCAGCTCTGCTGGGCTCAGGGACAGGAGACCGCCGTTTAAACTAACTGCCCATGAGAAACAAAAAAAATTACCTTTAGTGACATCAGTACAGCATAGAGAGACATTTTAAGATTATCTTGATGACATGGCATAATAAGGCAGGTTTTACAAGATTGGGATTCTGCAATTAATTCAGATGGACGGGAAAAAGTGCCCTCATAACTCAAAGTGATCAACAAAACTGATTCAGAATGTGAACAGCAGTGAAGTTATAATCATTGAGCACAATTAAACCAAACAAAAGTCTCAAAGTCTCAACCCAAGCTTGAAAATGTCACTGGGACCATCTGGCATTACAATCTACATTCAGTTTAATGCTTGATTTGAACAAAGTTTAAGTTTGTGGGAAGATCAATCACGACGAATACCTTGTTTCTGGCTCTCCTTTCCTTTGGATTGACTGGACGGTGAGGCTTCAGATGTGGCCCATCTCCTCCATGCGTTTAAGCCATATCTGGAGCTCAAAGGGAAAGAGCTGTCTGCTGCTGAGGACTCTACTGTTGGTGACGAGGATAACGAGGATGAAGACTCTTCCTCTACTGCCCGCCTCTTCTGACCCTGCAGCAAAAGTAGGTCAGAAACATTAGCATACACACAGTGATTGTTAGCAATCACCTCTGTGACTGTGAGCCTCATATAAAACTTAAGCAATCATGACACATCAGCATGTGAACAGCAAATGGTTTTCTAATCACAGGACAGCACTGGAGATGTGATGTTATTGGAGTAAATGTGTTCATTACCCTCCTCCTGGTTCTGGGCCGAGGCGTCTTCTCTTTCTCCTCAGCCAGGACTGGAGGCAATGAGAAGAGCATGTCTGTATCTAGACGCTCAACCAGGACGGGCTCTGATGCTGGAAAAGACGTCTTTTTACTATGTATAATTTTGCATTTTGGAAACCGTGATCACATATTCAGAGAGATTAACAGAGGAAAATACTTTAACGTAGACATCACGATTGGTAGAAATGGAAATATTGACACTCCAAACATTAGAAAAAAAATATGTAAATCTTTTGCAATAACAATTGTGTTCATTTGGTGGTACTGTACCTAAGGGCAGGTCCTTCTCCAGGTCCAAATCTGGTTCATACTTGTCTTCCTCCTCCTCTTCTGAACTACCACTGCCATTTTCATGTTTTAGACTTTCCATCTTCACTTCTCTACTGCTCTTTTCACATTTGATGTCTATACAAAGAAAAAAAAAAAAAGAAAAGGAAAAGAGACATCAGGGTTTTAGTTGTAGGATTTCGGGTAATGGTTGCGTTGATTCTGCATGATGGGTTTTTGATGGGGATGCAACGATACGAAAATTTTGGCCGATACAGATAATTATTTATATTTGAAAGCCGAAAACCGATATATTGACTGATAAATCTAAATCCAAATTTTTATATAATTCGAGAGCCCAGTTACAAAAAAGTTTCACCATTAAAAACCATGTCCCAAGCACTTCAACATAAATCACACATATACAGTACAGCATCCTAGTTTGAATCAGTGTGTTTTAAAAATTAATTTTACACTCCTATGGCCAACTTTCTTTATCAAAACAAACAAACCAAAAAATCTAATACCTACAAATAAATAAAATAATGCCTAAATAATTGCAAACAAGTCATTGGACAACATTATAAAGAATGACATGACATGACATGGATAAATAAAATTGAACAGCCTCTGCACAGACAATAACGAAATAATTTAAATTAAACCACATTGTTGATGAAAATGATATGAGAAAAATAAAAGTGCTAGTTAATATTAATAATGCATCAATGTTTTTGAAAAAGAAACAAAAAAAATTATTGTTACTGCATCCCTAGTTTTTGATTATTTGTTGTAAACTGGTTCAAAAAGACATTAGACATGCAGTGTGAATTTAACAAGAAACAATGGTGCAGTATGAATGAAGATGAAAGACTGGTTTATAAAAGAAGGGTGTGTGGGATTGCTACTGGAGCAGAAATGGAGAGGGTGTCAAAAAGCTGAGGCAGTGACTCAAGCAGAGTCTTGCTTCTATCTGTCAAAGGTGGATGGCTCCTAACAGGTTCTTACTTGAGCATTTGGGCTTCTCATCTTCTTCATGTGCAATCACTTCAGCCATCGCTATTAGATCAGCTTCCAGAGGGTCAGAGGGAACTTTGGCTTTGAGCTCATTGATGGTCTTCACAATCTGCTCAGCGTTCTGCAGCGTGGTTGGTAGAAACACTGGCACAGGCACCTGAAAGCACCAGAACGAGCCACAGAGCAATGTGCGTCATCTCCATGAAGTAAGGCATGTTGCTGTAATATATTTCAGACCATTCTCACATTTTAATAAAATAAAATAGAATAGATATGCGAATGTGAATAAAATAAATAAATAATATGATATGAACGAAATGTACAAAATTCCGGGGGCAGGGGGAGCAATTGAACTCTGGTTTGGTCCAGGCAATCGAAGTATGAAAGCACCCTTAGACTTTGAATTGTACTGTATTTTCAACTGTTAGAGGAGCCTGACTTGAATATACTTACTAAAACAACATATACCCACATATATGTCAGGAATAATTGGTGACAGGCTATTGATAAAAAAAAAAAAAAAAAAAAAAAAAAATGCACTCCCGAAGTGGTCAAGCGGCCATGATGCAGGTGTGCGTTATTTTTCCTTATAATTCAGCGGTCCAGAGTCAATTACTCCACTTATACTACTGCTAGAAATAGTTTGTCATTTTTATCCTACTGTTTGTTAGATTTATTTGCTTGATCAGTGCCTTTGTGGGTTTTGGTTCTTTTGCTTTTGGAGGTTGTAAGGACCTTTGAAATAACAAATAATTTGGTGAAGTGATACAGAACTGTAATGCAGACAAGCTGTGCGTTTACTGCACACCTTAAAATGTCCATCAACCAATCAGAATGAAGCATTTAACAGCCCATAGTGTAAATATTTATACATGCATATTGCAATTTAAAAAAAAAAAAAAAAGTGATGCTGTCATTCTGTGAGGAAACTCTTACCGGTACAGGTATTGCAATAGGAGTGGGTGTGGCCTGAGCATAGAGGTTCATGGGTACTGGGATGTAAACAGGAACAGGGATCGGAACAGGAACATACTCCTTTCCTGAGCCCTCCAGGTCTGCCTCATCTGAGGGGAAGCAGAGACAGAAGCACATAACCCTTGATTTTTTCCATAAAGTTTATGCATTTGTTTTGTCACAGAACAGAAGGTGCTCACCTGTCTGCAACGGTTTGCTCTGCATGTGGGGTTTGCAGTAGGTGGCCTTGGTCATGGTGAGGGGCTTACAGAGCACAGCTTTATTCTTCACATCCTTCAGGACCCCTCCCCCAGCGTACGATACAGGCCCCTGAGTAAACGACTGCAACAGTCACAAAGAGAATGGACTACAGTGAATTGAAACAACAACTCTCTGTGCCAATCTGTAGCTTCTTGTGTTTAAGAAAGATTCAGTCAAAACTGACAGCATCCTCACCATCTTAGATGCTTGGGTTGGTCCTCCAAACCCTGTAAATGGACCAAAGGATTTCATTTTAAACATGACAGCATGATCTAAATATGCATATTTACAGATGCAGGGTTTTAAATTGCACCTAAAGCTGTGTTTTCTGGGCCTTTCTGAGTGGCCATGTCAGGCTCGTTCTGCTGGCAGTAGAAGCGCAGGAGACACTGCTGGTCACAGAAATGCTTCATCTCTGCACGCCACTGCACAGACTCTGTCAGGTTCCCCTGTACCTTACAGCAGTCACAGCGCGCCGCCTAGTGGACACAGCCCAGAAATACAGGGATTTCAAATTACTGCAGCACAGAATTGGGTCAAAGACCTGTAATTTACAACAGAAATTATTTGAAGTATGAAGGATCTCTGATATCAACAGTTTCCCTAAATATGTAATCCCTCATAATAGTCCTACATTTACTGAGTGTATTTTAATCTGGAGGAGGTCATTTTTTTCAAACATCAGATTAATGTAATGTCAGTCCCATACAATCCCGTGTTCAGTGAAACGGCAGCATTATCAGGGCTTGATCACATGATCTTAAAGTTAGGAATGATCAAATCAGTGTACCTTGTAGTACCAGTCGTGAAACTTTTTAGCACACGTCTCGCTGCAGAAGTCCCTGCTGACTCCGTCTATCTGTTTGGTGACAGATTTCTTACACATCTGGGTGCAATGGTTGCAAGTGACACACTTCAGGCCCAGACGCCTGGCAAAATCCTGCTTGAACAGTAACTTACAGCCTGCAGAAGGAATAAATAGACAGCCTGATATATCTCACCTATTATTATGATTAAATGTAGTAAATAGCTTAAAATACTACATCAAATTCATAAGAACATTGTCCTCATACCCTAAAGATAAAATCACAGCATGTCATGATGTGAACAGCAGTAGATTTAATCACAGGACAATATGCTGTTAAACGTGCCCCGAAATTTGACTGTAAACAGAATAATGACCTTCACTACAGAAGGGCCTCTTCACCCCCGAGAACTTCACAGTCTCATGCAGAGTCTTCTCTTCTTGACAGTACTCGCAGAACGTCACTATGCAGTGGAGCTTCTTGTAGTCATCACAACAGGTCTTACTGCAGAACTGATGCACTTTATCCTGCAGAGTATAAATAATAATAATAAAATAAATAATAATAAATGAATAAATAAAAAATAAAAAAATAATAACAACAACAACAACAACAGCAAGAAAAAGAACTCTGCTCCATGGAAAAATACAAGAATATGGGTTTGGAACAATGTGAGTAAATAATGGCAGAATATTAATTTTGAGGAGAAGAATTCCTTTAAAATATTTAAATCTTAATAAAATAACAGGCTATTTGAAAATGTTCTCACCTCCCACTCCAGAATCTCCGGCTTCAGGTTGAAGGAACCTCGACAGTAATTGCATTTCAGCTGAATGTTGTCTGAAGCTGAAGTAGGAAGTTGCCCATTGGCTGATGTTTGGATGGTGGCATTCTGCAGGGGGCATTTGGATAAAGCCACCAGTAGAACATTACTATTGTGTACTTAGACATGGACATTCTTAGCATTTAATGATGCATGTACTAGCTTGAGTTCTTCTACTCAGAAATACTAGATACAACAAGCTTTAATGGCATCTGAAGTACCTGGAACTTAGTGACACATTGTGAACTGCAGAAGCTCAAAACCTTCCCTTCAGGCAGAGTTGCCTGATATTGAGGTAATGCATTTCTCTTACAGAAGTGGCATGAGGGCTCAGAATCTACAAATACAAACAAGATCAAACATGAGCTGACATTTATAACAGATATTTAGTTCTTATAAACCCAAATCTCTGACTCAGAGTTTGTAGAAATCAAATTGCCTGGCAAGTATAAATGTGGTAAAAACTATATGGGCATTATATGTACTGCAGAACAAAAAATGTGGACAACATTTTGTATATTCAACAACACATTATGAAAATCGCATCAAACTTAGGCATTAGGGGAACACAAATGTAGGCTGTTTGGCACCCATGGAGTAAGAGTCACAATATCAGCTATAGGTTGTGATTATCTACTCACTCTGTGCAGCAGCTGTGAATTTGCTCTTGGTCATACAGGCTGTGGTGCAGTAAGACTCCATGGCTCCATTTGACCCGATACACTGAGTGGCATCAAATGATCTGCACACCACTTTACAGCCACTACACTGCACTATCTTCCCATGAGTCTGTGGAAAGAAAATAAATGAGAGTAATCACTAAAAACATTAGAACTAGGGCTGCACAAATAATCAAAACAAAGCCTAAACTGAAATGGCTTGGTGTGATTATTATAAAAATACAAAGGCTCAGATTTAATTAAATATGCGTTGCGCGTTTCAGAGTGAAGCACAGCACTGTGTTCTTTTACATGTGTGCAGCATGATCATCAGGTGTTTTCAGTGTCTTAAGGCCCATTCACACCAAGAACGAAAACTATAAAGATAACGATAAAAATATAGTTCTAAAAATTGTTCTAAATATAATAGAATAGCAGAGCCCATGAAACGAAATCATTGGAATAACTTTCAGAATAATGTTTTTTCCAGCTGTTGACTGATAAAACACTGACAGCCAGTCAGAATCCATTTGAATTTAAGGGCTCGCACATTTAAAATGACAGACGACATTGCGGAGAAGTTAAGGTCTAGAAAAGGACAGAGGTCCAGAAAAATCCACCACTGTTTGACAATTCAAAACCCCTTTACAAGGGTACTTCAAAGAAAATGGATATATGGAAAACAATCGGTCATACCTGTGGAATAAATGGTTAGAAGTATTAATGATGAGATCATTATTCTAGAAAACAGTGACATAAAATTACCTCAGGTATCCAGTGCTAGTTTTCCTTTGACGTTGCAGTGAAAAAGACTAGGCGTTGTTTTTATTCCACTATATTGACTTTGTCAGCTAAATCCACTGTTAGATTAGATCGATTACAATAGCTATTCGCTCGAAACATAGCATGCTGAGGACATCTGCTGGTTAAAGCTGTGTAAATGCAACAAGAATAGCAAAAACTAGTTGTACACAGACTGTTATCGTTTGTTGGTGTGGACGCAAATATAGTTATCGTTCTTGGTTTGAACGGGCCTTTAGAGTGGCTCAGTTCACAGAACATGATGCTCCACACGAATTCATCTCTGGATCTTCTGAGTTTGGGTCACTTATATCATGCATTTGAGAATAAATTAGAAAATAATGACATTAGGACAGCCAAAAATGTTAGCGTTTTAATTTTACATGGCACTGTAAAATAAATTATATTTATATTGTAATTTTTTCTGAAATATTTTATTTTACAGTGAAATAGTAATATTTCTTATTTTATTTTATATCTTTATTTAGTAATAATAATTATAAACAACCATTGCAAACATTTTTTTTTTTTAAATCACAAGTTTTAATCCGAAACAAATGTCCAATAAGATTTTCACAGAACTGTGTGATGTGAACCTTAAAGTTTGACTTTGTAGAGTTTCTTGATTTGAATGTCAATCAAAGACTGAGCTGAAAGGAATGAGTGAATTTTTCAGGAATTTAACACATTAAACTAAAACACTGACCTGTTTATAGTCCCTGATGCAATTTTGACAGCAAAAACGTTTCTGCTGACCGTCAATGAGTAAAAAGTGGTTCGCTGTGGCACGACTTGGCAGGTAGTTCCCGCACTGTTCGCAGCAGTTCATAATGAGCCCGTTAGCCATACGGTAACGATTAAAGCACGCGTCACTGCATATCTTGTGGGTCACATTCTTGAAGCTCACCTCATGTCGAATCTGGAGAAGATACAAAAAAACATGCATCAAAATGATGCATTGTATTCAATGCTCATTCAACAGTTAGATTAACATTATAAATCAACAAATAGACTACTAAATTGGTGTAATGGTCTTTTCTTCTGTTCCCAAGGTGATCGCTATGGATACACCACAAATACAGTCAAGGATAGCAGTAACCATGGTTACAAGGCTGGAGGCTTGATAGTGCTTGAAAATGATATTCTACAATGCACAACAATAAAAGGTGGGTGAAAATTACAGTACTTGGGTTTTCCATCCAGTTGCAATGAACCTTTATTACAGATATAATGAATATGTGAGCCGATTCTGACCATCCTTCCTAATTGGCAGCACTTTTAAAGGCAGGATTCCAGCGCTCTACGACGAGTGCAAATTATTTGGCCGCACAAGTCCTCATACAGTCAATGCACAAATTTATGTACATAATACCATCAGAATAAAAACATCCTAAGCACACTGCATCACTTTCAGAGTGCACACAGCCTTGCTGAATGTAAAGGGAATAATCTAGCTCTAACTTGTCACACTATTCATCATTAATTACTATTCATAATCCAAATCTTTACTATAGTAGGATTCATTAATTCACCAGCATTCACAATGGCTGCCTCTCAGCCATCATCAATACAGCTTTTATCATTTAGGCCTACTGAGCAAACATTATGTAACAAAAACTAATTAATGAACTAAGCATTTTTAAGCAGGATTGGTACATTACAGAATATAGACATACTAATTTATGACAAACTCTTTACGATTTTCATTAATTGCTTTAAAGTTGGTATGAAACAGAAGTAGCATCTGATCTTTTCATCTACTTTTTGACATACATCTGAGAGTAAAAAACACAGGGCATGATTCTATGTTTACTGGATTTAGGGATGTGAGCTTGCAAGAGCGGGGTTTAAGCAGACTAAACAACTGGAGAAGTCATATGTTACCAGAAGGCCCAGTTATGACATTTTAATTAATCACAAGGTCAAAACATTTATAAAAATTGAAACCTGAACAGACGAAAATCTATAACGTGTTTATAAAATCTATCAAAGGAATTTTCATTTCATGTGACTTTAATGACCATTATTTCATAAGACTTAACAGATACAATCAAACAGTTTTGATACTAGAATTTGATTCATACATTTCACTTGAAAAATTTTGGGGTCAGTATGATTTTAAACTTTTATAAGTCTTATGCTCTAAGGCTGAATTTATTTGATCAAAAATACAGTAAAACTGTGATATTGTGAAATATTATTACAATTTAAAATAACATTATTTTTACTTTAATATGTTTTAAAAAGTCATTTATTCCTGTGATTCATGTGCAAAGCTACATTTTCAGCATCATTACACCAGTCCTCAAAGTCACATGATCCTAGAAATCATTCTAATATGCTGATTTGCTGCTCAAGAAACATTTATTATTATTATCAATGTTGAAACAGTTGTATTGCTTAACATTTTTTTAGAAAACGATAAATATTTTGTAGAATAAAAATTTTGTAGAAATATGATAAATACAAAGTTCAAAAGAGCAGAACTTATTTAAAAGAAAAATCTTTTGTAGCTTTATAAATGTATTTACCGTAAACTTTTACTGGACTACTGATCTGTTAAGGATATGTAATATAAAAAAAATGCTTCATAAATTTACATTAGTCAAATAAATAAATAAATAAAATGTCAGTGCAACTGAAACGGTTCATCACTGAAAAGGTCTAATGCCCTTTGTTATGCATCAGGTTTAACAACGGATCTTCGCCTGTGCCTCAAAATGTTTGTCTGTTAACAGAAACAAGCACAGAGACCTGATTCCAGAATTCAGAGTAACACCTGAGTAACACCATATCCTAATCAGGCAGAATAATATTCTTGATAGAAGCAATTTGTCTGTACACATTGAACGTGAAACAAACCTTCACAGCAAAAAATATAGCAGACATAGTCATGGCTGCAGCTGTGAGAAGTTCAATCCAAATCAAATGTATAGCAGAATGTAAATTGTCTGACCTCAGTGAGCTTTCCACAGACGGTGCACTTGGTTTTGAGCTGGTTCTTCTGAGGATTCTGTTTGTTTTCATAAGCTGCCAGGCAGCCTGTGCTACAGAACTCCTGAAATGATTCACTGGAGTCCACCTGGGCCACTATGGTGCCCCCTTTCATGTTGGTAATGTCTCTGATTTGGAGAAGCACAAAAGAGAGAATGACACTCTAAATAAAGAAAAGAAAAACTATCAAACTGTGCGTTTACAAGCAAGAGTGCTTAAGTGTCATTTTAACCTGTGGTTAACACTTTCAGACATAAGATTACTCTCTGAAACTCATTTTAAATGTCATACTTCTTGCACATGGTGCAGCTCTTCTTGGGAGCGGGCTTATGGGAGAAGGCAGACAAGCAGGTTGTCGAGCAGAACAGGTGGGACGATCCTTTGCGCTGATACGCAGTCTGGCCTTTCTTCAAAGGCTTCTTACAGTTGGCGCATGTGACTTTCATGGTGCGCTGTGGCTGCTGGGATCCTGAGGAGGACTGGCAGGGAGGTTTGGGCAGAGGAGCTGCAGGAGACGGTGAGTCCACTCCAGGCTGCTTCTGGTTACGGGGAAAAGAGGCCGACTGGGAGATCCATGAATCTGAAGAAGGACCAAAAAAGAAAAAAAAAAAAGATTCAACCTCATACGTCATGACAGTCCCTATTAAGATCTCTGCAAACCTTTTGGTTTCTGAATCCTGGTAACAAAATATTACCTTAAACTACTGTAAAATATGCACATGAATGGTCAAGTGATCATCATCAAATCTTTTAAGATCAACAGAGTATCTCTTAAAGTCTGCTTTCACCCTATTTATTTTCTAAATTCATGTTACAGATCTTATTATAAACACCATCTGTGCATGCATTCATTTTTTAAAAATGTTCTAACCTCGTAATATTTAATCAAATCATAACTTGACCTTCCGGTGAAAACAACAGACTTCTTTCTGGTGACATATGCCAGATATCTACAATAATTTAGTCCTCTTAATCTCCACCCCTGAAAGCTCAGGTTCATCTGCATAAACTTCTGAGAGCAACGCTCACATCTCAAAATCCAATCAACACTCGGTGCTCCCCACCCTACAATTGTTCTTTTTTGATAATCGGTTTAAAATGAATGTCACAATACAGAAGAAAAGATCTGTCGCTACTTCCGTTTCATTGCAGCTTTAACACACACATTATATATATATATATATATATATATATATATATATATATATATATATATATATATATATATATATATATATATATATATATTATATTATATTATATACACACACACACACACATACATATACATATACATACATATATATATCTGTCAGTGAGCAGTCCTTCCTAGTGGTGTAAACATCTTTGCACAACATGTATTACAGATAATGGTGCACTGCTTTTGGAAATTGAAACCTCCAATACAGATATAGTATTGTTTTGTTAGTACTAGAGAAACAAGTCAATGTAAGCGTTATGTACATCATGTTCTGTGTAAAGGATGACACAGCAGCTACGTGTGGACGACTTACCAGATCTTTGGTGTGTCCCCGTTTCTCCATTCTGCACAGGCTGGCTTGCAGCACTAATGCGTCCAGGGTTGAACGTGGGTGAAGGTCTGCCGGCTATACTCTGGTTCTGCTGGGCCTCTGGGTTCAGGCTGAATGCACTGCTGATCTGCAGTCCATTCTCAGCCCCCTCCAAATCCTCCAATCGGCCTGCCGCTGGACCACCCTCGCCTTTCAGCGATGTCACATTCGTGATCATGAGGTTTATATCCTCTTGTGCGCACACCGCCAGTGGAGTTGCTGTTGACGTTGCCAAGGCAACCGCAGAAGAGTCCATTCCCAGCGTGGTAACGCTAGCGATTTTAATTTCAGAGTCAGGCTCGGTGCTGCTCAGGGCATCCTTAGACTCAGGGGGCGGCAGGCAGGAAGAGGCGGCACCCTTGAGCTCTGAATCCTCCTCATCGTCGATAACGATTGGCTCGCTCTGGCTTTTGGCAGTCGTGGATGCGGTTGTGCCGGTGGTAGCTGCAGAGGAGGGAGGACTGGGCGTTTTGGAGGAAGCTGTTGCCGTGGTAGCCGACTCTGCACAGTCATTGGCTGCAGCAAGGGTATCTACAGGTGTCGGGCTGGGGGGCTGTACTCTCCCCTGAGACTGAACAGGAGGCTCTTCTACCAATACTACATCGTCATCATTGTCTTCTGAGGCCTTGGGCAGGTCTGGTGCTGTCTGTGACACTTCTGCAGATGGAGTCTGCTCTGCCGCGGGTGTTTCCATATGACCCTCCTCCTCCTCCTCCCCTGTGACCGTACCTGCCTCCTCAACATCTGCCCTGGCTTCCAAATCTCCATCCATCACTTAGGCAACCACCTGTAGACACAAACACAATGAGCTGAACAATTACCCGAGGAAGCAAAAAAGTCTTGTGAATTATGAGTAGAAAATAAAAATAGCTTGTTGATCAATAATCCTTGTATTGCCTGACTACAGCCTGCCATAATTGAACAAATTAGCTCAGTTTACCGTTAATAATGACAGATATCAATGTGATTAAGAATTTACCAAAGGATTACAAAAGATCAAATTTCAACAAGGGTTCTCTGGAGAAAAAAGAAGAAAAATTCACTGGTGAACTTTAAATTATGAAATGCTTGAAAGTGAAAATGATTTAGAGTTACCAAGTATCCATGACATCATTATCAAGAAACAGTAATCACTAAGCAACCCAAATTATTCACTCAAGCAAAAGGCTAATAAATGAATAGAAACTCTTTAGTCATCAACATGTGACCCATTTAGACTTTTATTACAGGGCTCAGCAAACGCCATTTGCCTAACTGTGCTTAGTCTTAGTCTTAAACCCATGTGCAATAGTACACACAAAAATCAGTGTGATACAACTTTACAATGGATGGATTGTCATAGCAGACACAGATTTCCAAAGGCAAAGACTTTGGTTGAACTTTAATACATTTGGACTGCAATGCAGAGCTTGGAGTCTGTTTCGGTCCATTCCCAGGCTTTGACACTGAATGCCCCATTTCAGATCTTAATGTTGATGCAATACCGGCACAGACTCCGTATGAAGGCGACGCCAAACAGCTAATACAAAAACACTGCTCAAATAGACGTGACACAAACAAGTTAACATTTTAGATCTGTGGGCTTTGCTTGCAGGTTGATATGATCAGGATGCTGGAGAGAGGAAAGTATATGCAGTGCTACTGATCCACCTCTCAGACGTGATATAACCACATGCATATGCGCCACGCGCGTGCCAAGTCTGCATTCTAAGCAACAACGCAAATGTTTTCCAAAGGTCCATACTAAAATGCATCACACTTTCATGGCCCCATAAAGCTGCACTTTTCGAGCACCAGTTGTGTCAGTTAGCAACATAATGAAGTCATTTTGGGGCGATTCCTACCATTCACCCCTGGGCCGTGCCCTTGACTCTGGACCCTTCGTATCCACACACACACCCGACCGCGATCCGCGCGCTGTCAAGGCAACCGGATGACGACGTCAACACGCGGTGCTTCATAGGCTTTCATTATTTTCTGGAAACTCAAGGGCCAACGGGTCTGCAAACGTGCTACGCGAGACCCCCAGGCGGGAGGAGCCTCCCAATCTACCCCAACTGCCCCTCTTTACGCAAAATCCCCGGCCCATGTGTCGATTGTGCTCCCACCCCTGGCCTCTCTGGCGCATGCAGCCATTGGATTAGCGGCGAACTGGAGGGAGGAGAGCCTCCGAGACTGCGCCATTGTTATTGTAGCGAAAAAAAATAGTCAGAAGTAGTTATCGGAGAATAATCCCTGCGACAAAATTGGAGGGAAACTGAATTAGAATATCATATATCCATATATATGCACAACGGCACTCTAAAAGATGTAATATTTGCATAACAACCCACATAAAACACAGCGACCAATTTTGACGTTTGCAATGAGACACTAAACACATTACTAACACCTCAATTTAGGAAAATACGTCTGCTTTTGGCTATAATTATGATCCCCTTTAGGATTTCTACGAGAATTAAGTTTTCTTGCCGGTATTACACTTGAGTGAAGGTTTAATTGAAGTTACCCCAGAGCGTTTACAACTTGCAATCAAAAGGCAATACATGTGGTGCCCTGTGGGGGCGCTGCACTGTTAAGAAACATCAACTATAACGCCTATAGGTGACCAGCCACAAATATTTCACTAAATATTCCAAGCTTGTCCATTGAACTAGGGTCTAAAAGCACATGTACTAATTAGCAACAAAAACAAGAGCTATTTACAAATTGGTAAATCATCTTGCCCCCTTCAGTCAGCGGGTAGCACTGCTTCATGTCCGCCATTAGAGAGCGAGCGAAACAATGCGCGAGAGCATAGGCAATAGCACCCTGCCACGGCGGAGGGGGGAAATCTCAGGCGGGGTAAAATTGCATGTTAAATTATCCTCGCGTACAAACGCAGGTGACCCTGATAGTTTCCTCAGCTCGAGCTCCGCAGCGGACATAGTTGTAAAAACTTTGGCCAATTACGCACAGTTCAGCATCAAAACGCCAAAGAAATTCTTACCGGAGTAGAGCTGGAGATGATAGAGCGCCACTTTTGTGCCTTGACATAAATCCTGGCGCGCATGCGTGAAAACGTACATACGTTCCAGGCGCGTGGGAGGAGAATACTGCCAGCGAGCTCTTCGCGCTACTCACACTGGATCGTGCGCGCACTGGTTATGGGAAGTCCGATTTGTGTGTGAGAATCGGTTCTTTTGAACAGTTCCTTTCAGAGACCCGGCTAAAACACGATTCCGTGATTCTTTTACGCCATGACGTAATAACGCCACCACGTGATCCTTGACATCTCAGTGTGGCACATTATATGTTTTTAAAAATTTCATATGTAGGCATCTTATGTTATTGCTATTCTCTCGAAATGCTATAATCTTCGCAGTCATCTTTTTCAGGCTCAGTATGAATCAGACATTTTCAGAAGAGACTGTTCTCGGTTCAATGAGTCAGTGAGTTGTTGTCCGAATCATGAACGAACCATTCAGATCCATTGTGTGAAATGGTTCAACTGATTCGTTGAAAAGAATCGACTCAAAAGAACTATTCGTTTACGAAGCAGACATGGCTGGCGCGCGCAAGCGTAGCAGGAACAACGAACACGATGACACGCCTCATTAGATATATTTCATCACGTTGAAGTTTTAAAATTTGACAATTCACTTAAGTCATAAAAGATTTGTAAACCAGAGCTTAAGTTGTTTTGGTTGACTTCATCCTAATGGATATAAATTAACACTTTAACGAATATGCTATTGTGTTAGGGAGAAAAGCAATAGTTAAAAGGAAAATTCCTGAATGTCACTTAATTTCATCAGTTTAGAGGCGAATTTTTCATAGATTAAGCTTTAGATACTTGCACACTTCTCTCAAGCAGAACAATAACAAGTCAATAGCTGTAATTATACACACTGGAACGTTTACGCAACGGTACACTTGGGTGAAAATATGGCGACGGAACTGCATTACATAAAAGTCAAAGTTACATTTTAGGACCCCTTTAAAGACTTCCTCGCTCAACAGAAGTGGACACTGATGGGATCGAAAGGGGAAGCGAACCCAGTTCGTCGTTGTGAAACAATTATTGACTGTGACTACAAACTCAGTACCACTGGTCAAAAAATAAAACATAATTACCTATGTGCTAGGGTGCTGACATTTATTTTGACAAAACGGATAGGCCTATTATTTTACAGTTGTAATATGTCTAAGGGGTAATAGGCAGCAGTTTATTACCATAAGCATTTGTATGACAGATACACACGCGAATACGTTTAATCAGAATAACCATCTTAGTGTTATAAGATATGTTTGTTATTTCACACAACTGTTATACTTGGACCTTTTTAGCTGTTGGCTGTTAATCCAATGGTTACTAGTTTGATGTCACCGGGGACTGTATCATGAAGTAGTGGTCGACCGATGTATCGCCAAGGTCGATATTTTTTTTTTTTTTTGGCATTTTATTGCCATTTTTTTAAATTTCTGCATGGGGTGACAAGTTTTTCTGTTTGGCAGATGTGTCGGAAGCGGGACTTTTATTTTGACAGCGATCAATTTTAGTTTTAACCATAGGTTTTAACCTTTACAGTCTATGGTTTTAACATTTGATATGAAAAATATTAACCATTTAATTTCAATGAATATATAGAGATAATATGTAATATAAATAAGCTTAATAATAAAGCTTTAAAATAACTAGCCTACATGTGAGCTTATATGTTTCAGTCTATTCACAAAAAAAAAAAAAAAAATACAAACCACAAGTACACACAAGACAGGCTCTAGTGAGGGAAAGAACTACAATCCCATGAAGCACTGCAAACATAATCGAATTAAAAACGAGGCAGAAATATAGGTTTTACAAATGTTGATTTTATATATAAACAATATATTTTAAGTTTATTGCTATATAATTAGAATTAAATAAATATTTATTTAATTTAAATAAATTTAAATTAAATAAAATTAAAGGAACACTTTTTAATCAGAGAATAGTATCAAGTCAGTTCAACTCCTGGGAGATTTATCTGGTCATTTAAGTAGCAGAGGGGGTTGTTAATCAGTTTCAGCTGATGGTGTTAATGAAATTAACATCAGGTGCACTAGATGGGCAACAATGAGACGACCCCCAAAACAGAAATGGTTTTACAGGTGGAGGCCACTGTCGTTTTCTGACTGTTTTTTTTTTTTTTTTTTTTACCAGTTTTACATTTGGCTAGGGTCAGTGTCACTACTGGTAGCATAAGGCGATACCTGGACCCTACAGAGGCTGCACAGACAGTCCAACTCCTCCAGGATGGCACATCAATATGTGCCATTAGGTATCGGGATGAAATCCTTGGACCCATTGTCAGACCCTACGCTGGTGCAGTGGGTCCCGGATTCCTCCTGATGCACAACAATGCCCGGCCTCATGTGGTGAGAGTATGCAGGCAGTTCCTGGAGGATGAAGGAATTGATACCACTGAATGGCCCCCACACTCGCCTGACCTAAATCCAGTAGAACACCTCTGGGACACTATGTTTTGGTTCATCCGATGCCGCCAGGTTGCACCTCAGGACTGTCCAGGAGCTCAGTGATGCCCTGGTCCAGGAAATACCCCAGGACACCATCCGTCGTCTCATTAGGAGCACATACAAGCACATGGGGGCCATAAAAACTACCGAGTACCATTTTAAGTTGCTGCAATGAAATTTCAGCAAAACGGACTAGCCTGCTGCATCATTTTTTGCACTTTGATTTTCAGGGTGTCTTTGAATTCAGTCCTCTGTAGGTTGATCATTTTCATTTCCATCAAACAATGTGACATCCTTTCATTCCTAATGCATTACCCAGTACATATCAGTATAGATATCCAGCCTGATATTTTTCCCCATTGATCTGACACTGACACTGACACACAAGTATTATTTCCCCTTTTTTTTCCTCAGTGCTTTATGGGAGTAGGCAGAGCTAATGTGATCTTTTGGCACATGTTGCTTTTTTTACTCTCCGATTAGTGTAATTTTCTGTACAGCATCATAGGTAATGTAGTTTTTCACCAGGAATTCCAATGTTAAACGTGATTATTTTAAAAATAACGCAGGCTGACATCTTCAACAGAAGCAAATACTATCAATTAATAACCTCTTAGCTCACTGTAGGTCTGTCTTTAAAGGTTTACAAGTTATCGTTAAAAATCAATTTCCTGTAGAAAACTAATGGAGTAACTAATTTGAAAACATACAGAATCGTCTGCTCTCTAACCGCTCTTGTGATACTTTGGTGTCATACACCGATTGGTCTGCGCAGTGCCACTTCAAGTCAAACACACCTAATATGTTTCAAAGCATGTGATTAGCTGTTAGCTAGTGATGTCACACTTTCATGTGCACATGTTCCATATTTAGTTGACAGAGAAAGCTTAAGGTACCAACAAAGCCTGACTGGATTTGTTAGGATTAGTTTTGAGTTGACAAAACCTGTAACCCTCTGGACTTATTCGCATGTGAAAAATCTGTTGCCCTTCTAGAACATACAGTAAAGACATTTCTATCACAACCACCTCTAGCGTGTATGTTGGCTAAGGGCCATCTTTCCCATCTGAACACATTCAAACATGCATTTGTTCTGAAATACAGTCTTTGTTACAATGAATGTGTATATTAAATTAAACTGCAGGGATGAAAATCCCCAATGCTGCACCAGATAAGAGAACAACTGTTTATTTCTTTCAGAAATTTGTAGGTTGCTATATTAAAGAGGAGTGAAGACAAAATATTGATTGTTATGGAAATATATGTACAGTTTATTTACTGTAGTCAAAAGAGAATGTGAATCAATGAGCAGTCTTTTTCTCACTAACTAATAGGACAATGACAAGACAAAGAGAGGTAGGCCATGAACAACAGAATAAAAGAACTCTTCACTCCACTTCTTTTCAGGATGAGCCCAGCTGTAAATTCCTGATCTGATTCTTAGTTCAGTCATAAACGATTTTATATAATGTCTGTGAAAACTACACTCACGTGACTTGTATAATCGGTATGAGAGGATGACCTGAGCTCATGTGCTGCCATTTTAACAGTTATATAACTAAAGTCAAATGCAAAATCTAGTAAGAAATTAAACTGAGCTGATGTACAACCTGCCTGACAACACATAGGTACACACATGAAAAATGTCACATTCCCTACTAATCAGCATTAAAAAAACCTGTTCTACTGATCACTCGTACTTGGATGACTTCAACCTGTGTGGATCCTCCCCTCAATGCAAACACAAAGAAGCCCTTAAAATACCTCACAAACCAATTGTATACATTCATACATTTCTTCAACTATAATGGCTTCATTTTGTCCAATTTAGGATTCACGCCATTAGTTCATGCTTTTTAAAAACCATCACATTCTCAGGAAACAAAAAGCACCCACTCTGGTGTTCAAAGTCACACTTGGGTCCAGTCTTGTCACAGTCCCATGAGCACAAAGCAACAGGGAGACAAGAACCACTCATTCATCACTTCATTCACTCTGCAGAAGCGATGCAGATAGAAACACATCAGACGAGCGTGTGGTCGGGTTAAACACACAGAACATAGAACAGTGGGTAAATCTGAAGTGATAAATTATTCTATTTAAAAGAAAAAATAATAATAAAAGGAACACTTTACAAACAAGATTTACAAATGACCTTCAGATATAAGCCCAATGTGTCATACTTCATGCTGACCTCACGTGTAATGCAGTTGCTATTCAAAAATCAGACCTCCAGAAACTCGTTACAACACTTAACCAAGCATGAATTTATAGTCACACCGAGATTTGTGACTGTTGTTATTGACCTGTTACTACTTCAGTCTTTCCCCAAAATAAAACAAAACCGTTTCTAAACTGTCTCCTGCTCAGCACGTGTCAAGTGTAGGAAAAGTCTCAGTTCTTGGAGAGGCCGAGCTCCTGCAGTGACCTTTGACCTGGAAGGGAGGACTGTGGCATCACTGTAGCTGGACTCTGTATGCACAAATGAGGAGTTTAACCTGTGGAAAGAGAGAGACACATATTATCTGATTAATACAATTAAATTATCATAAAGCTTGCTTAGCTCAGAGTTATCACTTTTCCATGATAAGGATTTTTAAAGGGGATGTCTAATGCTATTTCATGCATTCTGACTTATTTACACTGTTAAAGAGTTGGATTCTCATGCTAAACATGGCCAAAGTTTCAAAAAATGAGTTGGACGTATGACGGAGTATTTCTGTGCCAAATATACAGGGTTCGTATTCAGTTTTTTTCGAGTATGGCCCTGTATGACATCATAAAGGGCAGAATTCCTTGTATGGACAATTCTCCCAGAAGAGTGCGTACACACATCAAACAAAGCGAGGTCAAGAGCACACCCATCAATGTGCTTCATTCAGGTTACGGAAGCCGTCGACAGTGTTGTCATTTTGTTTTTAGACCACAAAGTCAACAATGTCACCAAAGAAAGGTGTTTCTGGTTGTGAGGGAAAGATAACCTTGTTCAGCTTCCCAAAGAACCCAGCGATAAGGGTTCAGTGGATGCAGTTGTGGATGCAGTTTGTTTTTCCAGCAACGGAGTTGTGTAAGTGTTTATTCTTGGCATTTCAGGAGCATTTCAAGTCAGGAGCAATATCAAGTCGTATTTCAGCGACTTATTCCACGCCTCCAGGAGCTCGACTGTTTTCAGAAAAATCGGTACAGCGTATCTTTCTTTTATAAATCTGATAAAACTAAAGACTCTTCAGAGATATGAAGGACGCAGTACTACTCTATAAGTACACAAGATTAACAGAAGATTGGCAGAAACTGTGTGTGTTATGTACCCTTCAGACTGATTTGTGAATGATTAGAATGAATTTAAAAAATTAAAAAAAAAAAAAAAAAAAATCTACGCAGAATTATTCTAAGAAAACCAGACGCTATTTTTATTAATATATTTCCATGACTTTTCCAGGCCTGAAAAAAGAAAAAACTATTAAAGTCGCAATGTAACTGAAGTATCAAAAGACCTTTTCTTCTGTATTGTGATTGTGGATGACATTTTTGATGAAGAATGAACTGTTTTCTTTAAAAGAGTGGTAACGGAAGGGTTTTTATTAGTTTTGCTTAATTCTTACTTTATGCTCTCAAAATAATATGCTTATCACAGGCTCACATAAAAATGCTCCTCACATGATTTAATAAGTCTAGGCTTTAGTAATGAATATGAGAATACTGTCAGCAGCAAGTCAGACCAGTATTAGTGTAATGCATGCATGTTTCAACTTGAGTATTTTTAATCTGCAAGGTATAGCGTGTGTATTTTTTTGGTCGTCGAGTTGCTCTGTTGTGTCTGAAGTTACTCCCAGCTGGCTGCTAATGAACCTTTTTATTGTAAAGAGTATTTGAGAGTGTTGCATAGCTAAGGAAGCACTAAAGTGATAGTGGCTTCTTAGATGGGGCGCCGTCCTCCAGGTGGTTAGGGTCCACCAAAGGCAAAAAAAAAAAAAAAAAAAAAGTGCACAAATAAATTGTTTACAATAATTTTAATACTATGCATTTAAAAAACAGATAGGGCCGACTTTAACATTCCCTGATATTTCCAAAGAACCATGGGAACCAAGATAGCTACAAGTTTGATTATTTTGCAGATGCCATGTCCCACTTGTTTGCTTGATTTGGTGCATGTTCAGGCATTTATACAGCAGTATCTATACTCTCATATAAATATTAATGTTTAACAGTCACAATTACCTTAGCTGTGGGGGACTCTGCCAGACGAATAAACAGTTTATTGGCTCCTTGAACAGGACTGAAAGAGTATATGAAATGGCTGTCCTGTAGGGGGAGCAGCATGCAGAATGTGAGAGACTGCAGACATTCAACTGAACAAAGAAATGATACATTTGAATAAGGATCATTCATGACATCAGCGTCTTACCAAGAAGATGGGCAGCTGAAACTTGTCATTCAGGACGACAGCATGGACACTACAGGGCCCGCAAAGTCTAGCTGTGATCTCATTAAGGAAGTTTGCATGGAAGATGAAAAGCAGAATGCCAGATCCTGAGAGAGAAAACAATAATTGCACACTAAATTGGTAAATAAAATGGCAGCTATTGAGAACAGAAGATTTTGAAGCAAGTATCTCACCTTCCCCAGGTGTGTGTTGAGGGGGTTTGTAGTTGAACTCCAGTGAAAAGTCTGGTCCCTCGCACAATCTGTGGCAAGCCAGAGGAAATACAGGTTCCAGCAGTGCCAGCCGCGTTTCAAAATAAGCTCTGATTGTCTCCTCCGCCACTGTTGATAACCTGTGAGATACATTTCACACATCCGTCTTTATATTCAATGTATTGACCCATATTAACACACACACATAGATAGACAGACAGATTGAGAGTGACTCTTGAAGGACCACCACAACATCCTCTTGTACCACTGTCTGAAGAATTTATCTTCCAAAATGTGTGCAGTCTGTCTATAAAGCATATATAAAAAAAAATGAGTCTTCATGTATTTTACTACACTTCAGCTTGTGATTCTTATTAAGTGTGGGTCATTTTTTAGGATTCTTTACCTAACCTAAGTCTCTGAGATCCTGACACCTTGGACTTCTGGAGACTCCAGGTAGGTTGCAGTTCTGGAAAATGTTGGCGCTGGAGACTAAAGGATTCCCGATGGTTTCACACTTAATTCTTCACCTTAATTCTTAATTCTTTTGCAGTTAACAGGTTTTTTCTTCTCCACCTGTTTTTGTCTGACTCTGCTGAACCAATGAGCATTTTGCTGTCCAATGGCCATGCTTTAACTTTGCAATTTCTAGTATTGCATTAGTATAACATCCTTCTCATGAGCATTTAATTTTTGACTTTTCAGTCTGAGTTAAATCTCTTTTTGGCTCATTTTATCTGTAAAAGAAAACCTGCTTAATAATTATGCACACCTGAATCTAAGGCGTTTTTCACTTCCAGCCTTCATGAACAATTATATATCACTTATAAATGATTAAATACAAAATAAATAGTAGTTTTTAATATTGATGTGGTTTGGAATTGGTAAAATGTGCTTGAAAAAAAAATGATGTTTAGAAAATCAACTTGCATAATTATGCAAGCAGTATATACATACAAGGCAGTGTTCGAGATAATAAATAAAATATAACATAACAATAAACACTCACGTTTGCATGTGGTCTTTGATGAGATCATATACCATCACATTGTTGCTAACTTTGGCACAGTACAAGGCAGTGTTCTTGTATTTAGACAGGATGTTGCAGTCAGCCCCATATTCCAGCAGGAGGCGAACCACATCTGCATTGCCCCTTTTACAAGCCTTAGAAAGAAAAATACAACAATCAGGAATCAGCACATAACAAAAGTTATTACTTAAAAGTGCAAACTGTTTAAAAGTTAAAGCACAACTTAATAAAATTAATAATCAAACACTACAGTAAAATTTTATTTTTTGAAAGAAATTAATACTTTTATTCAGTAAGGATACATTGAATTGATAAAAAGTCACAGTAATGACATTTACATTGTTACAAAAAATTATATTTCAAGTAATTCCTGTTCGTCAAAAAACAAACAAACAACAACAACATTTTCAACATTGATAACAAAAAATATTTTTTGCGAATCAAATCAGCATATTAGACTGGAGTAATCGCTACTGAAAATACAGCTTTCCCATCATAAATTATATTTTAACATTTTTTAAAGTGTTATGGGTGGCTAACCTTACACAATTATTATAACATTTGTGTAATTTTTAAAACATTTTTATTTCTAGGATTAAAGAGTAGAATAAAAATCATAAATGAAATTATTGTAGTAATATGTAGTAATATGACTGAGCACCAGACTCTCTCTCATGCGCGCACACACACGCACGCACGCACGCAATCACTGTGTGCCAAACTACCTAAAGAGTTTCCTTGGTAGGCACTGAAGAGTTAATTATAATCAACAGATTTTTTACTCTATAAATGAGTTATTATTATTATTAATAATTATTTTTGAGGCCCACACTTTCCAGGGATTCAAAGCTCTAACAGTGGATAAAGATAAAAAGAATAGGGCGATCATTTCTGAATGGAACACTCTCTCTCCCTCTTCTCAGAACTGTCTCTCATCCCTCACAGTCATACGTACAGAGCAAACATCTTTTCTATTCTAAATAACTTAGTGATACAGTCTTTGTTAGCTGTGGCTTGAATAATTTCTGTGCAGATTTAAACAGTGGCTCAGGATTTATTTTTATTTTTTTTAAATAAATGCATAAATAAACGAGCACATTTAGCTAACATATGAATGTTTGAATTATCACCTCGGAGATTGCATTCACTTTCAATAATTCAATGCAACTTTGACAACGATCCCTTACTGAATCAACGCACTTTAGCTATGTTCATTATTCTTTCTAATTTAATGTCAGGGGAATGTCCTTAAACACTAATCAAAGAAATATCATACGCTCTGTTCGTTTCTTTTTAAAGAATGTTCAAAGATGCGTTTGAACAGGTTCTCTTGGCCATTTTGAACAGCGCGAAAAATGACTAAAGCTTGCTTGACTGAGCGCAGTATTGAGTTCTGATTATCAATCGCTGTTATTTATAGTTTGTTTATTATAATACATGGAGAATTTTAATATTTCATTTACAAGTTTTACATAATTCACAACACTCTTGATCTAATGGGGATGGTAAGGGGGGATGGATGGCGGTTTTTAACAGAGGGAATGCTTTTTGTAATTTTTTCAAAAAGGGGGATGCCACCCCCCCCTCAAATTGCCCTGAAAAAGCCCTCAATATAACAACCTTCTCACCTTCATGAGAGCCGTTTCTCCACCCAGAGTTTGGGCATTTACAGATGCTCCTGCCTCCAGAAGAATGGCCACTGTCGTCAAGAAGTTCTGCACCAAACAGGACGGGTTATAAAAGAGACAGATGAGGGATGCACTTACCAAGAAAATTACATAGAAAATGAACGCTTAACTATACTAAGACAAATATAACAATACTATACAAAATATGCTAATACTCTCTTGTATTTAGTGGTTGAAATGAAACAGCCATTGTGAGGGTTTCTGAATAGAGCAGTGTTGTTCTCACCTTTTCAGCAGCATGCATCAGGGCAGTGGTGCCATTCTTCTGTCTGGCGTTGACCTTCACTCCTTTCTTAATCAGCAGCCTGAGGACGTCATCCTGACCGCCTGCAGCAGCCAGCAGCGTTAAGGACATGCCGCTAGAGTCCTGCAGATGGTAGCACATAAACAAAACATTCAAAAATGTTCACATGATATCATCTCAGGTTTACTTTTCTAGACCCCCAAAAAAGCATCTTTCTTCACTGATTCAATTTCAATTCAATTTAAAATATTTCATTACATTATAATAGATGTTCTAACAGATGAGCAGCTTGTTAACAGATAACTCTCTGCAGGTATAGACAAGTATGTTCATTTGAGTGAAAATGTCTGTTCCTGCTCAGTGAGTGATGGTTAACTCAGGGATTGAATGATGAACTGTAACATGCCCCAGTTTCTCTGATGAGTCATTATAACAGATTTCAAGACAGACACAGGCAGAGATAGAAAAATAAAAGAGAAAGAGAGAAAGAGAAACAAGTAGCATACCTCCTGGTCCAGATTGTAGTCCTCTTTGGAACTAAGTGCACGTTTTACCGCCAGGTAATTCCCATTTTTCACTGCTTCTCGCAGCTCAGCTAAGAGTTAGACGGTAAACAAAAAACAAAAGAAGAGAGGAAAATGAAGAAAGAAAACTTGTGACTCAAAACTGAGTGTTACAATAAATGAAAGATGATGCTATTGTTTTTCTGTGTTGTCACTCACTGGGAGTTAAGGCAAGCGGAGAGAGATTCTCATCCTCTCCATTCAAGTGTTTCTGAAAGTCCTCCAGTGTCATCCAGTCCAGCTTGAGCTCCACCCCAAGATTAAGAGATGGCAGTCCCCTGTCTGTCACACAGAGACTCATGGTTACTTATAACTAAAAATACAAACAATTATTATTTTAATTATGATGATTATTATTACTAAAAATATTATTTTATTTAAAGAAAATAAAAATGTTATTTACAGTACAAGTTTAAAATTTTAATCAAATGTATAGCTTACTTAACTTCATTTTTAAACATTAAACCATCAAGCTTTTATTTTGAAACGTGTTGTTTTTTCAAATGCATGTTATAAGCGAACCAAACTCAGATGCAGAGATGATTTTGTGTGGATCACCATTTACTGTGAAGCAAGCTGCTCTGAGACACTGAAAACACTGGATCATGAGCTGCACTCATATATAAGAAGACATTGGTGCGCCTCACTCCGAAACACACAATTTCGTAATCACACATATTGCGATTTCGGTTTTATTTCGATTAATCGTGCAGCCCTAGTGCAAATGAACAATCTCAAGATATGTTTTCAAAAGTTGAACCTCTTTTAACTTCACATTGACATGTACAAACCAGGAGTTTTGTCTGAGCGCTCCATAGTCTCCTGAGAGTCCTGATTGTCATCGCAGGCAGTGAAGACCCGTGATTCATTTCTCCTCCTTTTGTCCTTCCATCTGGAGTCTTCTGTAGAGTCAGGAGATGCTATTGACTCCGTCATGGACTTCCTTTCCAGCCGCTCTTGCCGGGCTTCTTCTGCCAGTCTCTGTGCCTCCTCCATGCGTGCTTTTCTCTCCCGTTGGGCTTCCTCGATTCTTTCTTTTTTCTTTCTCTCCTCTTCTTCAATCCTTTCTTTCCTCCTCCTCTCCTCCTCTTCCATCTTTTCTTTCCTCTTCCTTTGCTCTTCCTCTCTCTGCTCCCTTTGTAATATGTCTTTAGACTTTGGGGCCAGCTCATCTGATTTATCACTTTTCTCCATCTCGGATGTTCCCTTCTCCTGTTTCTCGTCTAGCTCCATGGAGACGGGACTCTGACCTGATCGTGGCACTGGTAGGAGAAGAATGTATTTGTTAATATTAGGTGATAAAACACAGCACAAGACCATTAAAAATGAAAGTCAGCTACAAATGTATTTTACCATCTTTTGCCTTCTCTGTCTTATCTGAATCAGGTTTCCGTGCAGGAGACTGCTTTGACGATTTTGTTTTCTTGTCATTTTTCCCTGCACCCTGTAGAACAAGTTAAAAAAAAAACAGTCAAATCACAAACAACACTAGATATTACATTTTCTGAAAATATTTCTAAGCATTCTTGGTGGCTGCCAGTAAGTAAAAGAAAAATAATTAATACTTACACTACCGCTGAGAAGTTTTGAGTCAGGAAGATTTTTAAGAAAAAAGAAATTAATACTTCTATTGAGCAAGAATGCATTCATTTGATCAAAAGTGACAGTAAAAACCTTTACATTGTTACAAAGGACTACTATTTCAAATGAATGCTGTTCTTTTGAACTTCATTTAATCATTAAAAAATCCTGAAAAAAAATGATCACGGTTTCCACAAAAATATTAAGCAGCACAACTATGTTATTGAAAATAAGAAATGTTTCTTCAGCAGCAAATCAGCATATTAGAATAATTTCTGAAGGATCATCTTTTGCAGTATTTTTGATCAAATGAATGTAGCCTTGGTGAGAATAAGACACTTCTTTCAAAAACATTAAACCTTTGAACGGTAGTGTGTATAACAGAGTGAGAGAGAATTTTTGCCTAATGACAAAAATGCCAAAATAGGGAAAGGAATAAAATGGGTTCCATCAGAGATGTATAGACATGTACCTTTGGAGTTGCATTCTTGTTCTGGTCCGCTTGTCTCCTTGGTGCACGATCTTTTGCCTCACAGTTCAGCAGGAACTTCTCAAACATGTGAGAGGCACCACCCTTCTCACCACCTTCTTCTTTCGGCTCTTCCTCTTTGGGTTTGATGGGGGCTGTTGATGCTGTGGATGATGAGGAGGAGGAAGAGGCAGATGAGAGCCGCTGAGAAGGCAGGGCTGCTTCTTGCCCTTTGCTTTTGACCTTTGACTTAGGTGCAGAGGTAGCTGCCCCCGTGTCACTGGAATCGGGCTCCTCCTCGCTGCGAGAAGATTTGCTAGTGCTCTTGCTACTAGTATGGTTCTTGAGCTTGTTTGCACCACTTTCTTTTAGCACAGCTGTTGAAACCTCTAATTTTTTAGGCTTCTTCTCTTGAATCAGGTCTTTGAAACCTTGCAGTTTCAGGTCAGGCTTGGCCTTCTTCTGTTTGGCCTGCTTGAGGTCACCTCCGCTCTCACTTCGCACAGATTTGTCTGTGGATTTTGCTGATGTAGTTTTGAAGGAATCATTTGTTTCTGTGTTTGTCGTATCATCCGTGTGGGACTCAGAGGGCACGTCGCTCTTATCATCCTCTTCGTCCGAGGAATCAATCTCTTTTTTTGACTTGATTTTCTTTTTCTTGCGGTCTTCTCCGCTCTCTTTCTTATGTTTTCCTCCATCTTTAGGCTTGTCAAGCTTTTTTTGTTTCTTAGGAGTAACTGGGGCATCGTCTTCATCTGATTCAATTAGCCTCTTCTTTGTCTCTTTTTTAGGAGGTGAAGGGGAAGGATCCCTGCTCTCCTCCTCCTCCTCCTCCTCCTCCTCTTCCTCATCAGACTCAGGTGCAGGCAGAGGCTTGTCCTCCCTCCATTTCTCCTTCTTTTTCTTCTTCTTCTTCTCCTTCACAGGCATCTCATCGTCTGATTCCTCCACTTTCTTCTTTTTCTTCTTTTTCTTCTTTATAGGTGAATCTTTGGGTTTATCCTTATCGCTCTCACTCTCTGAGTCGGCATCAAACAGATCACTCTTCATGGGCAGCTTCTAGGCACAACGGAACACAAATCAGTATTCAAAAAGACTTCAGCAAGTAAACCAGATTTTGCCTTGTCCGTACAAGTTCTTAGAAAAACTACAATAATGTGAATACATCTTAAGAGTCTCACCATGCCACTTTCTTTCTTTGGCTTTATCTCGGCAAGGGCCTTCTTGTAGGCCAGCAGCACCTCCCTGCAGTCGTCCAGATGCGCCTCAGGCTCCCAGGTGTCATCTTCCGATGAATAGTTCTTCCATCGCACCCGATACAGCACCACTCCCTACAAAAATGTTAGAGGTCAAAGATTATAGCCTGTCATTGGGTTATCTACAATCTCCCAACAGCAATGTCAGTAATGTTCATGAAAACATAAGGGTTTATACACTCATTTAAGGGGCATGAAACCCTGTATTTCAGCACCGGTTAAGCTTGGTTTAAACTCGCTGCATCTACACGTGACCGTTGAGTGCGCGAGACCCTATTTCGTGTGGCATTTTTTGTAACTTTGCGTGTGGCTCCGCTTCTGAAGATGCACGACTTCAAGCCGATTCTGGCCAACGTCTGTCCAAATTAATTGCTTACATTTACAAAATGAGCCTACAATAGCAGAAATAAGCCTTTTTAATGAAAATAAAGGTCCATGTTTAATTAAAAATGAAAATGAAACTAAACAAAAATGTTTAGTGAAATTAGAAAATATTTAAGAGATTGTTTAATTTAGTTTTATACATATGTTCTCATATCTGTATATTTTGTTCTAATGTCACAAGTAATAATCTCAAGGTTTACTGGGTTTAAAGATTCTTTGGTTCTTTTGTGAAGAAAAACCAAAAAGAAAATGTTTGGTGAAGTGCAATAAAAAACAAACATCATCACGTGTGTACCTTACTTCTCACCCCTGTTTCCTGATGCTTCAGAGAACAATTATTCCGAGTTGCCCCACCGTTTCAAAGAATAGTACAACGGTGAGCGCGTCAAGTAAATGTCTCGTCCATTTGGGGAAAAGTGCTCACAGTCATCGAAGGCTTGCAGTGCGGAGCCAGGTGAAAGTATAAACAAGGCTTTAGTTCTCCCCCCAGTTTTGAAAAATTCTACCAAATTGGGCGTGGTACGCTGTGAAGTGGAGGGGGAGATAGACAACAGGTCCAATCTATTTCATTTCACTCTGAGTTGAAGCATCAAAGATTCCTTTCTTTCTTTTTAATGCCATGCCAGCTTCTATGGCTATATATATAAAAAAAATAAAGAAGATGTTTAAGATTCATTTTTCCTAAAAACCTTAAAACTAAATATGGATTTACTTGGTTAAAAACATCAAAGATTCCCACAATTGCACGCTGCAATTCACCACTACATGCATCAAAGTAAACAAATATATTTCACATTTTTTTTAAGCTCACAGTACACAAATACACACATATTCTGGGACTTTTAAGACAAAAACAGCACAAAATTAACCAGTTTTCCCTTCAATAAAAATGAACGGATGCTAATATTTTATATTTTAGGTGCAACACAAACACCTGTTAAAATCTCGGAAAATGAGTTTAGTGTTTTATGACTCTTTTAGGTAGCCTGTTATAAGAATGGGAATCGTTCCTTACATTGAAGTACTAAAATTACTAAGACTAAATAAAAATAAGTTAAAGATAAAAAAATTACAAAAACATAAAATGACAAACTTAAACTAAAGATGAAAACTGATAAAAAGCTAACTCAAATAATATTAAAATAGTCTAGTCTAATACTTTAAAAATACACTCATAGACAGAGGAGAAGATACAACAAACTAAATTATCTCAAAAAAATACTTTTGTCCTTTACTTTTTTAGGCTATAAAAACACTGCTTAGGCTGTAGTGTCAGATGTCTACCTCACATTATCACTAGTGTCATGTGCTACATAAAGAGAATGATGAGATGGGTGATGTTTATAAGAGGCACTGACGCAGTAATTAATGCTTGGCAGACACATCCCAAGCGCCACAGGTTAGTTTCAAAGGGAAGTTCATTATCCGCTGTGTTGCTAAGTAACAAACACAGCTGATTCCCTGCTCTGCTTATTTCCTGTGACTCTAGCTGGAGGATTAATAATAGCTGAAGATCAAAGCCAAATAATATGTTTTAATCCCAATTGACAGAGTGGATGGGCTCTCTCTCCTTTTCTCCATCAACTTCACAACACTGGCAAGCAACTCAACATACTTTTGTGGCTGCTGTATGTAAACCCACATCTATCTGTATCTTAAAGCAAGTAGAAAGTTGGATTCCAACATATTCAAGAGCCTTTGCTTAAATTAGAGTGCTAGTTTCCTGCACAACAGCCTCTGTGCAGGAATAAGAAGCAATGAGAAGCGGTTAATCACTATATTTATGTAAACAAGCAAGTTAAAGACAATTGTCTGTGTGTGTCTGCCAAAGCGCAGTAGTCTATGAAGCACAAGCTGTCAGCTAATCTGAGAGTGGTTGTTACTGGCTCACAGCCATCACTGACTGACTCATGTTGCAGCAGGTATGAATGGACATGACTTGGATAAAACTGTTACGAATGCCGAGACCGACACACAGGGAGACAGAAATATTTCTCATTCAAACAGCCTTGTTATTACATAACTTTCTTGCAGAGTAAGAAATGAACAATGTCTCAATTCAAAAATGCCACAGGGAGTGACTAAAATGCATCAGTTTTTTTTTTTTTTTTTTTTTTTTTACATTTGTTTTATGTAATGGAATATTTGATATCTATCTATCTAGTAGTTATGGGTTTAATGCCGCAGCAGTCAAGATAGTGAAAGAAATTGGTATTTGAGGTCTCAGAGTTGAGATTTGTTAAATGTATATTACCGTTCAAAAGTTTGAAAGGTAAAATGTGCATCTGTAAAACTGTTTGATGTTTTTGAAAGAAGTCTCTTGTGCTCCCAGAGGCTGCATGTATTAGATCAAAAATAATGTAAAAGCAGTAATATTGTGAAATATTATTAGGCTACAATTTAGTTTTCTATTTTAATATATTTTGTATTTTAAAATGTAATTTATTCCTGTGATGGCAAAGCTGAATTTTCAGCATCATTACTCCAGTCTTCAGTGTCACATGATCCTTCAGAAATCATTCTAATATGCTGATTTGTTGCTCAAGAAACATTTCCTATAACTATCAATGTTGAAACAGTTGTGCTGGTTAATATTTTTGTTAAACCAGTGACACATTCTTTTTAAGACTTCTTTGATCAAGTTGAATTATTCATGCATTATTTACAGATAATTCTGAATTTAAATGTTCATTTGATTTTATACGCAAATCATAATTGTTAAGAATTATGCAATTTATTTTAACTGAAGTATGAGACATAAATGGATGCTATGTGTTTTTATATAGTTAGAAAATGCCCTCATTAGAAATAAAAATAAGCTTATTTTTGACACTGGTTTTGAGCATAATCCTTTATAATAGACTACAAATGGATATATAAAAGGCAGCGAAGCAGTGAAGTGGGACAATAATCTGACTGAGACAGTTCCTTGATCAAAAAATAGCCAAAAAATTCTTTCACTAATAAGCTTAAAATATGTCTCATAGGCTTTATCATATCTTAATGGCTTTAAAGACCAATACTACCCACATCTTTTCAATATTATAAGACACAGAGAGGAAGAGCCTCTCACATAGACTTACTTCACACATTACAGATACACTAGTGACTGCAGTTCAAAGGGCACTGAGCGTTACAAAATTGGATTTTACATGCCGTGTGTTATCTGTCCTCTAATCACTGACCTCCTTGATACACTTTACCAAGGTTTTATTGATCTTAACCAACGGGGTTTCATCTGCAACAGAGTTGTCGGTAATGTTCTTCTATCACTATCTCTTTTCAAGTACACTTTTTCTGCTCACTCTACTCCATTATCTGTCTTGTCCTCTTTAAGTTATTTAAAAACAATCCTCCCATTGTCACATAACCCTTGTCCTTTGAATACTAATGACACACGGTTCCACAAACACACACTCATGCCCTTGTGATATTTCTAGATTAGGCACTGCTGAATGTAGCCTCACCAAAATAAACTAAGCCAGTCTGGCATGAAGTAATCAGTTATACTTGAATTTTACACAGTTGGAACAACAGTAAAACAGTCTCCAAAAAAATCATTCAGTCAGCATTTCATATATGCTGAGGCAACCCAGCATCTTTAGACATGAAGGTGATGAAAGTGGTCTGTAATGTGATATTCCTCCCTCTCTCTTTATGAGAACCCTCTTGGGCCTTTGCATAAAGCACCTAAACAAGAAAAGGGAAACACAGACTCCAAACAGATCCTCACCTCGCATCTCCAAAACACATCCAGAGCAAATTTATGTCTACAACGGCTTTCCATAGTACAGTAAAACTATTTTAAGATGTAGTAACAGACCCTGAATAATCTAAACTACCGTTTAATTAGTATATTCTAATAAAATAAACTACTTCTAAAGGAAAATGCTTAATCATTACTATGCATTTCCGTAAGATCATGCATGAAGGTCAATCATACGCAATTAATCTTACACGCATTAAGTGTTTGTTAAGAGATTTATTTATGCATTTACACAGTTAATGTGGTCATACATCATTTATTTTGTCTGATCAGAAGTATGTGCACAGGATTTAGTCTCTCTCTCTCTTCTATGCATTCATGCAAAGAGCAAAACGACTAATAATGTGATATAATAGCGCGTGCATGGATGCTGTAAACAACCGGTGTATAATAAATCCATGAATGACTGTCACTGCTGTCAACATTGTTTTCCTCCGCATGAAACACCACTGGTTTCGGCATTTATTATGGACCTGGGTAGGTTTATTTCGGAGTTTAAAGTAGTAATTTAGCTAGATTTTTAAGCGGTTGTGAAGTAAACAACAAGAGCACAACGCCTTTGGAACTCAATTTGTCTCGCGCCCCTGCTCATGGCTCAAAGCGGGCGCCGAGCTGAGCTAACCGTCAGAAAGTTATAACGAGTGTACAACAGCCTCTCTGCGCTACGGGAAGTTTGTGTTTTAAGGCGAACAGGTTGTAAAATGTCCCCTTCGACTAAATTTTTGGCGTCATCCTACTAATTATACACGTATCTGCAGTATTTACTAAGGACAGTTATAGCTACAAGCTAAGTCGCTAGCAAGATAGCATCCGAAGCGCTGCCACACACACTCCGCTGCGGGAAGTTTGTTTTAAGGCGAACAGGCTGTAAAATGTCCCTTTCGACTATTTCTTTGGCGTTATCTTACTTATTATACACGTATCTGCAGTATTTACTCAGGATAGTAATAGCTACATGCTAAGTTGCTAGCAAAATGGCATCCGAAGCGCTGCCACACACTCTCTCACCTCCTCCACTCGCATGTCAATAATCCTCTCCACTTCATATACATCTTCTTCATCCTGTTCACTGTCTCCAGGCTCCGCTCTTTCGGCTCCGGAGGCCATTTATTCTTTAACCAAGCAAAATATTGACGCTACGTGTCGTATATATGTGTGCTAAAAGCATGAACGCCGCAATCCAGCCGAACTAGCGCACATACACAGATACAGCAGTAGCGCACAGTCGCTGATAGTACTCGGTGTTGCCAGATCACGCAAGAAAAATACGCAATCTGCTCTAGAAAAAACACACCATCAAAGTACCGTATATTACGCGGTCATGGCAACACGGGTAGTACTACAACAGAAGGAGGATCCGTGTGTGTAAACGGTGACAGATGATATGACTGAGGTTATCTTTTCCCACTGCTAAATATATCACAGGCGACAAAAAAGACAAATAGAAAAATGAGGTGAAGTGACTTTCGCTAAAATAGCTAATTTTCGGTATGACTTTTCAAAAAGATTGAAATAAGATTTTACACATTTAAAATAAATATTTAATTTATATTATAAATAAGTTTATATTTTAATCATATAAAATGACATTTATAAATAAAATAACTAATTTTCTGTATCACTTTCAGTAGCATTAAAGATGTTAAATGTTAAAATTATTTAACACAACTTGAACTAACACTGAACAGCACTTTTACCACATTAACACATATGACTTTTAATGTTAAAATGTATTTGCATATGTTAGTTACTATTTTCATTAAAAGATGCATATGGAATAGATCCACACATGTATGGCTGTAAATAGTAACACTGAAATACATAAATGTTTCTACATCGATTAAATTGGCATTTTACTGTAGTAGTTTTTAGTATTTTGAAGGTGGGAGGTTAAATAAATATTATTTCAAAGGTAAAGTTACTATGTGAGGACAGTCCTTTTTTCATTTCCTTAGGTTTTGATAAAATATTATCTATAACATCTTAGAGATTAGAATGTGCGAAGTCTGTTAATTTGTAGACATGTTATTTCAAAACATAATCTTGGTTTTCAGTATAGATTTTATGGATTGTTGTGGTATGTGGTGTGCAATTCATCAATTCATCACCGCCATCATCATTAACAAATGACTAACACTACTACAATCTACTGTAAAAACACTTTAATTACAAAAGTCCTGATTGTTTTTTCCTTTTTACAGTTTAAACTTTACAAGAACTTCACAAGGCTATAAATAGTCTTGCATAGACCGACATGACTTTATGCTGGCTATTGAAAAACAGCACCAAAACATTTATATGACACATATGTAAAAATTCTGACTTATTGCACAAAGAACTTCATATAAAAACATGAATCACATCCACAGATCTTAAAGACTTTGTGCATGCACTGATTTTTACATAAGAAGTTATGGAAGGCTCATGTAAAAAGACAAAAGAAAAAAAAAACAGTTTTTAATGAACGTTGGAAGGATGCAACACCCTGTCATAAAAAATCATTTTAATCCAGTAAAGAGTTTTTGTCATAATAATTACATACAGAAAATAAAAAAGATTTTTATTTTTTTCTGATATAAAAATGTGGCACATTTTGGAAAAGCAGCATTTGATGAATTAGCCGACAATGGTTCCTTTTCAAAACTTTCAGTAAGATTAGCATTTTTAAAGAAATGCTAAGAATTGAATGACCAAGGTTCTTTCAATTTGACCCGCAAGTCTTGATTGCATTAAAAAAAAAAAAAAAAAAGATTATTCCTGACACCGTATCCTCGGATATTATGACATTTAATGCTCGGTAGGATGAAGTAACAAAAGTATGTCTGCTTCTAAATACCATATGATAACATGATGCCACATGACTTGTCATAAACCTATGGCAGACGATTTTCAATAGTCCTGGCCCAAGACACCCTGGACAGAGAGTGCAGGAACTGTAAAATCTTTTGCTTTGGCTTCTGAACATTGTTTTCACGAGTGATTTGTGGAGTTTGAGAATGTCTGTACATGGTATTATGATAGATTAGCACTGATCCGGATCCACTGCAGCCCTTGCCTGGTGTACTGGACGATATGGGCCATGCTGCTATGCAGAGTCAAGGGTCCAGTCAGTGTGTTCAGATAGTTGAAAAATTCTGGTGTGTGTGTGTGAGAGAGAGAATGAATAGTTTAATTATCACTGAAATCCACATTTAATCAACAATAAATGAATAAATACACACTGTAAATTTTTTTATTTTTCATATAAATAAATAAAATGTTCTAATAAATAATGATAAATATTAAAATAAAATGTAACATTTTACAAAAAAACATTATAATGTCGAATAAATGTTTTCTTTCCCTAAGCTATTAAAATGGGCCCCTGAGAAGCGCACAGTTTTCCTAAACAGAACTGCACCAAAACTCACCCTTATTTTCCTTGGCCAGGGTGTCAGCCACCTCCCAGTACTCATAACTGTACAGGACACTGTTGGTGATGTTGAGGTGATTTGCTGCCATCTGGTGGATACGATGGGGAATGCTGATGACGCTACTCGGTGAGCTGCCTGTGTGAGATCCCATTATATTGACAGAACACATAGAGGCAGGAGGCACAGTTCCCCTGTAGAAGCACAAATACAGATGTACTGACACCGAAACACAACATAAAGATTTTTCACAGTGCCTAAGTAAATATGAATTACAGGCCCAGTTATAATTAACCCTTACTTTCCAGCATCGTTCCAAGGGGGTTTGTGAGGTCCTTTTGGAGAACTCTAATAAAAGCATAAACAGTTACAAGTATGGGTAAATCTTTCAACAGGACAACTTAGTTGTTTTAACAAACTGTATGCATGATAAGTGACAACGGCCTACCTTGAAGTAGTCCAGCAGAACTTTAGAGTATTTCAGAGCATGGTCCTTTTTAAGTCTGAACATTTGCCAATAAAGAAGAGCAAGACAGCGGAAACTACAACCCAGACACAAATTTTTTGTTTTGTCAACAGATTTTAACATGATCAAGATTCAGACACAGACAGTTGCAGATATCTGTAGTGTTGTATTTACCACAGTACAGCTAGCTGTTTGTCTTCCTGACTGGCTCCAGGGCCTGCGTGACTCTTAAGTCTCATAGCGTATCTGATCAACACAGAGAACATGTCAATCAATACAGAGCTTCTGACAAACAATCTATTTTGGCATCTGTCAAAAAATGGGGGGGAATAAAATCTATTGACATTAACAAATATATTTGCATTTTTTTGTGGCTCGCTGATCTGTCACACCACTAAATCTACACATCACTTACCCACATCTGATGTAGGTCAAATACAGTCATAGCCTGTCACATGGATCTACCCCTATTTTCCATTCACATTATTAAAGTCATGTGATATCTGGCCTAGTCAAAATGCTTTCCATGCTTAAATAATGCAGAAGAAGAAAAAGAACAATAGAGAGGGTGAATGAGAAACACTTAAACACCTTATGAGCTCCACAGTTTCAGCATACATGGTGTAGGGGGACTTGGACTCCAGCGGTCCCTCTTCCATGGCTTTACCACACTCCATGAAGGACAAAGCAGCATCCACATAATTCACAGCTTTTCCTAACTTATCCACCTGCAAACAGAGATAGAGAGGCAAAAGGGCACATTAAAGCAGTGGATGAATCCGATACAGAGGATACACACATAAACCAGGGATTCTCAACCTTGTTTTGGTCGTTGACTGATTTTTATGTTCTATCATCCTTGAGATCCCTGCTCCATGTCACACAGCTATTTAGAAAAAACACTTCCTAAACCCTGGGTCAACATCCTTATTTGCATATTTGCAGTATCGGTGTCATTGATTGGACGTATACAGCATGTGACCTCTTTCCATAAAGTCTTTAGCATTGTATAATGCTGACTGTATTATCAAGATTATACTGAATGGACTTTTTTGGACTATAAAGAATGAAACTGTCTCTTCACTCCAATTGTCACATTTTCTGTCACCATTTTGAGACACACAATTGGGTGTCCACTGCTAAGCATCTAGCCGTAACATTCTGACACTGCATTGTTTCACACTGTACACGTTTGGCATCGAAATGCAAAGTTAACACAGCAAAAGCATTATTGCTAACCCTGCTACAGAGAAGGGTTTCATAGCCCCAGGTAAAAGGCGGTGCTAACAAGCCCTGTGCTAAATTACAAGTGTGAAATGTTCCTTCACTTTAGGGTTAAAAGCAGGGTTAAGTGCAGTGTGGAAAGCCCATAAGAGTCCTGTCTAGAGGCAATATGTATTTTCACAATGCCGTCATACCATTGCGTCTGCTCGATGTTTCAACCTCTTGGCCTCATGCATGTAGTACTCAGCATGATGAGAGCTAACATGAGAGGAAGAAAAGAAAAATTAGCTGAGAACTATGGGAAGATTTTTGACATTAAACCTTGCAGCATTGTTTAATAAAATAGAAGCATTAACAGACATGAACTCACACATCACTAATAGGTACGGTTCCTCTGTAGTGAAGTGGAAGGTTTGGAGGAGGACCCCGAGATCCAGAGAGAGGCTGTAGGTGTCCTGACACTCCAACACACTCAACTTCTACCTTGGGCTGCGTCTTCTGGACCTGTTGAGACAAATGTCCTGTTTCATTAGTGTATATTACATTAGAACAATTGTTATATTCCTTCATTGCCTCTAAATATTAGTAAAGAACTACCATTATTGGTCTACATAAGGTTCTTGATTTGCAATATGGGTTCTTTAAAACATTAGTTCTTCTAAAGAACTAAAGAATGAAAAAATTCTTTGTGAAAAATTGTTCTTTCTGATTGTTTTTGGAACTTCAATTTTTAAGACTGAAGGATGTTGATAACATAAGCGTTAAAAAAATCTGTAGAAAAATGAAAGAAACAAAGAAAGAGTGCTGTGTGAGTGTTATTTTAAGAACCTGTGTTTTCTGTGCTGTTGAATCATTGTCTTTTTCTGGAGGTGTGCGGTAATTCTCTGCATGCTGAGCTTTCACAGAGGGCTTTGAGAGCTCTAGTATGTCAGATGGAGGAGACAATGGGGACACTGGCCTTTTGGAGTAAAAGTAATCATCCTGACATCTGCATACACGGCAATAAAAAGGACGTCATAAAAAGAGCATGAGCCATACAGTAAACATCAGACTACGCTAACATGTCCCAGTTGGCAAGAATAACAGCAATGAATTGACCTTTTCCATGTTTGTATTTTGTTACAGGGGTTTTCCATGATGTCCTTCAAAACGTAATTGCTTGTTGATATTCCATTATACTATCAACATGCAGCTGCAAAGACAAAGCACTGATGCATATAAGGTTCAAATAAAGTTATTAGGTCTAAATATACCCGTTTTGTTTGTTGTCAGTGCAGGTTTCCTCAGTCTCTTTATGGACTGACGGTGGGAGTTTATCTGCACGTGAGTGATTTCTCTTATTTTCTCTTTGAGCATCTCCATTCTCAGCCTAAGGCATATGGAAAAACAAACAAAAACTTACATCTGTGCAAGAAGACACCTCTCATATTCAACAGAACAGGAATTTAAAGATTGCTGAATTGTTTGCATTAATTGAATGTAAAGATGTTTTTTTTTTCTTCCTCACTTTTCTTTTACTTCTGCCATCTCCAGGCAGTTGATCAGAGTGGTGCAGTTGCTTCATCAATGTCTTTTCTTTTGCCTTTCCCGATGACAAAGATGAAGACGAGGACTGTCCCTTGGTAATCTCATCTGTACTCGGTACTCTACCCAGAAGTGAGAGGTCTATCCTCACAACAAGTTTTTTCAGGCCTCGATGTGCGACGGTGGGGGACTTCTCAGTTCGGCCGAAAGGAACCAGTGTATAGAGTTTGTGCCTGCCCCGGACTTGTTTGTCTGTTTCAGGGGTGCTTAAGTTCGAGCCGTGGGGGTGAGCACCAGCGCCAGAACCCTGTTTGTCATGCCTTCTCTTTGGAACTGTTTTTTGGTTTGATGTTGAATCTGCAGGGACTTTGGCAACGTTCCGGCGTGGACTGGACTCAGAGTCTGATTCAGAGGAAGATGAGGAGGACGATGAGGAGGATGAGGATGAGGAAGACGATGGACGAGTGGGCTTGACGACAGGAGTAGGTGAAGGTGGAGAGAGTGGAGGAGAAGGGCTAGAGTCTATCACATGAGGATGTGAGGAAATGTCATCATTGCTCCACCTTTTCTTCTTCCTCCTCTGCTCCTCAAGGTTGAGTCCGTTGCATTCCTGTTGAGTGTGATGCTGGCTGTTGGTGTGAGGTCTTTGCTTGGGCTGTACTGCCTTCCATTCAGCTTCCTGCTCCCTTCTCCTTCTCCGCTTCCTCTCTCTTTCCCCTTCCTCAGTTCTCCTATCGTCCTCGTCTTCCTCTTCCTCAGAACTCCGAACCCAGCGGCGCCTTATTACTTGCTCTTCCGCCAGTATTCTTTGTCTCTGCTCCTTGCCAGTCGGCACCAGGGACACTCCCTGGGCCTTACCTCGGCTGTCCACCTCCCGTTCTCTCTCTCTGGGCTTTGGCTCTTTTAGGGAGTGCCCAGTTCTGGGCACCGGGTTGTCCCCTAGTTTGACCCTGCGTTTTGGGCTGGAATGTGGTTGGGAAGTCTGTTTAGAGCTGGATTGCTTGGTGTCTGGGAAAGATTTACTCTTAGAGCTGCTGTGACTATATCGACTGTTGACTTCGCTTTGGGACAAGTCCCTGGACTTTGACGAAGGACCACGGTCTGAGCTCTTTAGAGTATTTAAATGAGATGAATGCCCCGATTTGGGGGTTGAACTGTGGTTTGATGCTCCTGTAGGTTCATTGCTTCTGTGATTATGTTCAATACTATGGTCAGTTGTAGATGAGTGCCTGGCTTGTGGTTTTGGGCTAACATGTGGCCTTTGCTTCAACGAATGCTTTGTAATTGGGTTCGAAGGCGAGTTAAACCTTTGCTTGCTTGTGGATTCAGAGTTTTTGGATTCAGGCTTGTGTGTGAGATCTTTGTGTAACTTTTCTGTTGAGCTGTGTTTGGAATGATGGGGTTGTTGAGGAGGACAAGTTCTGGAGTCTTTGGCTCGAGAGTCTCTGGATCTAGAGTCTTTGGGTCTAAATTCCTTTCTCTGGTCGGAGCTATGGTCTGGAGGCACCCATGGCCTGACTTTGGGACGATGTGCTGGATTGGAGGCAACTGTTGGATGTGATATATGTCTGGGAATTTCCCGATGAGGTGACTGTACCTGAGGATATGTACTTTGGATAGGTACTGGGGTAGATGTGAGATTTGGACTTGGGCTTCTGGGAGGGTGCGGAAATAAAGGGCTTGGACTTCGACTCTCTCGGAGACTGTCGCCTGGACTTGGGCACACACTTGGCACTGGGCTTGGCACAAAGCTATTTCCAGGACTGGGGCATGGACTGTATTCTGGACTGGGACAAGGACTGTTTCTGGGGCTGTATTCAAATTTTGGACTTGGAACCGGACTATCACAAGGACTATAATCCCGTCTTGACTCAGAGTCTCTGCCCCAGTATCTTCCAGGTGATGGTCCTCGGCCACAGTCAGATTTTGCACTTCGTCGTTGTCCTCCTGGGTCGTGGTCAGTCGACTGATGCTTTTTGGGGACTTTCTCAAGCCACCTGTCCAGTTGCCACCGTGTGGATGGTGGACTCTCCGTCTGGACAGAGATAGGACATGAGTTCAAGACACATAACATAACAATGATAAAACTGGTAAAAATATTTTGTATTGTAGATATTACTCTTAAATATGCATTTGATAAAATAATGTGACAATATAAATACAGCGTGACCTACAAAAAATAAGATAATTATGATTATCTGTGAATCCACTCTTTACCATAGTCAATCTTGGCATTTATAGACTAATCTAAGGGATATTACAAAACCTCTAGCTAATGAACATCTCCATTGTTGATTATACTGGTGTAAAGTAATACCGTATGTGTGCAGAAGATTGCATAAACCCATATTCCCATTTACTCAACAATGTGATTGTAAGAAAGCATGTTGGAGAGAATATAAAAAACTGGCAATTAGAAATTATTAGAATAAATGAATAAGAAACATGAGTATTTATGTAAACAAGCCGGTGTGTCAGTGGGAGAGAGAGGAAAAGAAAAACAGGGGGTGAGAGGGTGAGTGAGAGAGAGAGAGAGAGAGAGAAAGAGAGAGAGAGAGGGCAGAAACACTGGAGATTCCTTACACCCTAACAAACCCTTTCTTTTAATTTCAACCGTTGTCACCTTAACAATGCCTCTTCAGTTCACTGTTTCAAATTATTAGAATCCAGAAAGCTGAAGCAAAAAAAAGATGCTTTAAAAACTAAATACTGTATGACAACAGAATCACACTTCATAGAGTAACAAAGTGAGCTATACCAACTATTGACTTTACAAAACATTTGAATTAATGCCACAAAACAAAGCAAATACTCACTCGATAGCACACTTGAGCTCCAGGGCAGACTGTGCTTTCCCTGCTTGCCTCCAGTAGCTGACCAGAGTTAATTTAAACTTTTACTCCTCCACTCAAACATTCCCCCTTCCCCTCTCTCTCTCTTTCCAGCAAAGACACTGCATCTCTTGTGCCCTTTTCCCACTGCCCCTCCCCTCAACCCCCCTCTACCTGGAACCGTGTGGTGTTTCCAAGCCGTCCTCCTCAGAGACACTACATGACTACACGTAGATGAAAAACACATGGTGTTCCCTCCTCCCTTCTCCACAGGTTCCAAATAGATGGCATGTTCAGTAATAGAACCAGCTGTGTCACACAGACACCTTCATTCATATGGTGGTATAGCCCTATGCTACTGGAGCTTTTAATCCCTCTTTCTGACGAACAAAATTAAGACCCGCTAGAGCCAAACGTCATATAAAAACAATATTACAGAGTCAAATTTTTCAAATGTAGCTGTTATAAGCCCAGGATTTCTTTCCTGTGCTGTAATGGGATAGTTCACCCATTAATTCCTCACTTTGTTCCAAACATTTATAAGTTTTTTTCTTTACACAGTGAAAGTCAGTGGGGTTCAGCCAGGGTTGTTTTGTACAGTCATACAGGTTTGGAATGACATGAGGGTGAGTAAATGATGACAGAATTTTCTCTTTTTTTGGGTAAACTTTTTTTGGGGGGGGTTCTGCTTTATGTGATAAAATCAATGCTGACATGTACTTCTTAATATCTAGTTAGTCATCTGGGGCACCACATGTTGACATGACACCCAGATTCTAAAGTCTCAGTGGCTTCCCCTCCACATTCCTCTCTCCACCCCCCACCATCCCTTTTTACCTCATCCGCTAAAAACAGCTACTGGAAAACAGAGAGAGTGAGGCAATAAGAAATAGTAGATTGCATGGCAAAAAAATGTTAGTATACCTCTGTGCTGCAGTTTAGAGTCTGCTGTTGGGTCGGTGTCCTGCACCGGGCGTGTGTCCCTGGGCTCGGGCTGCGTGATCGCTGGCTGCTGCTTTCCCACTCGCTGGAGGGGTCTGATCCTGAAGACCCTGAGCTAGAATGTCTCACCCTTCCAACATGTGCGTGTGTGTGTTGCTGCTGCTGGCCTGACAAGCTGTCAGTCAATACATGCACACAATGGATGGGGATTGAGAAGTGCACACACACTTCTTAGGCCACACACTCAAATACATTTACATGTACAACAAGCTTGACAATCAAGTTCACAGAAATTCCACAATCCCAACAAGTATGCAGACTAAACCCTGACTAAATGCTTGGCCTATGAGTGGTGTGTGTGTTTGGGAGTTGAACATGTTGAAAGGCCAAAAGAAACAGAGGCTGGTCTATCATCCAGCTGTCACATTCCACATATTCTGACCTCTTCAATATGTAATACACACATACAGAGACAAACACTGGCACATAACGAGACTTGGTACAGTTACAAACATATAAAGCAGACAAAAGCATCACAAGCACACACTTACCGGTCATTATCGGCCCAGGAAGCTGTTTGCTCACTTCCCTGTATAACAGTTAAGAATAAATAAGAGAGCTCTTTAGCTTGGAATCTTCAACTTCATGGTCACTACTAGCATCTTGACCAAAGCAAAAGCCACAGTCCTGAGGTAATGCCAGAAAGGTCACGAGTCTGCTGTATTTTATGACTCAGACTGTTATGACTCATAAACCTGGAGTCCTGGGTAGAGATAGAGAATGAGATACACTCACATACAAGGAGCTGGTGTTATAGGTTAAATAAACTGAGTCAACTATCATTGAACTCGCTACATTCTCAATTTCAGCAAACCTCATCAAGTTCAGCAGCATGAATATGGAGCAGTGGCATTTTTCTCAAGGAGGCAAGAAGGAAGTGCCTTCTAAAAAATTGTGTAACATGAGGTCATAATTTGTTTTAAGAGAATTCCTATGGTGGTTATTAGAAGCAAACTTCTGTATTCTGCAAAATAGGTTGTATCACTTTGTCCTTTGTATGTACTCAGTAAATATAATGCTGTTTTACTGAGGATGCCTTCAAAGGAGCTACCAAAGATGAGAATAACCAATGACAATCACATATGCAGATTGATATCTAAATGTTTTTTTTATTTTTCTTCTTCTCACTAGCTTTCGGATATTAAAATTGAATAAAATGCCAACAATAAATATAACAAGCTAGCTAGGTTAGCTGTTTGTTTCCCTTAAAGGATTAGTTCACCCAAAAATGAAAATTCTGTCATTAATTACTCACCCTCATGTTGTTCCACACCCGTAAGACCTTCGTTCATCTTCGGAACACAAATTAAGATATTTTTGAGAGAAGAAAAGAGAAAAAATTGTTGAATAATTCGCTATTTCTGTTTTGTTTTTGCGCACAAAAAGTATTCTCGTCGCTTCATAACATTAAGGTTGAACCACTGTAGTCACATGGACAATTTTAACGATGTCTTTGCTACTTTTCTGGGCCTTGACAGTGGTAATTGTGTTGCAGTCTATCACAGATTTCATCAAAAATATCTTAATTTGTGTTCCGAAGATGAACAAAGGTGAACGACATGAGGGCGAGTAATTAATGACAGAATTTTCATTTTTGGGTGAACTAACCCTTTAAAAGTTTGTAGATATTGCCGTCAGTTCACACTGCTGTTAACACTTTCTCCAACAAGTGGATGCTATTTCCTGTTGATGTGACATTTGACATAAAGCCTATTGGAGTGAATGTGAGGGAGGAGCAGCTAAATAGTGTAATACAACTGAATTCAACATTAATAATAAGAAATGTTTCTTGAGCATCAAATCAGCATAATAGAGTTAGTTCAGATGTTAATATAAACATAAAAAAGTATTATAGTATTAGTCATATAATTTTAACCCAAAGACATTGCACAGATGGAGTGAATGGCAGTGGAATGGAAGTTAGTAGTGCTGCCTGCAATGAGAGAGCAATGCAAACACAAGTGCCACAGCAGCCAGGTGACTGTGTGTGAATGCATTTTGTAATAAATGAACAAATGACTGTGTTCAAAGCTAACCACAAGAATTACTGCTAATAACAGATGATATCTGCTTTTTAAGCCGATTCCTTGAACAATCTTAACAGGCATCCTACCTCATCCTTGTCATCTTCATCACTGCTGAGCTTCAGGTCATCAGCGAGCATGCTGGGAGGGCAAAGGGAGAGTCGAACATGAGAGAATGTCACACTCACTTGACAGAGAGACTTCTTCATTCTGCCAATCTGCAGAACATCTGTGTGTGTGTACTAAATGTGTGAGTTTGCCTAAAACAGTTTAGCCATATGTGATTGTATCACATTACAAGTTTCAAAGAAAGTCATCATAAAAACTGCACTCTAATGTTAAACACTGATGTTATTTGACGGTAGTTTCCTTCAGGGCTCTCTCTGACTGTGTTAACCTGCTCTGTAATTAGATACTAACTCAGTAAAGTTTATGAGGTCAGTGAAGTTGGTATGGTGCTTAGAGACAGCAGAGATATAACACTGGCCTAACATTCTACATGAAGCTGGTTTTAAACAGCAGTTGGTCCAAAGTAGTTAAATTCCAGGAAGCCCCCAAATTTTTTTTTTACACACTAATATGTACAGACATTCAACAACGAATTTGGTAAAGTCTGTGGTTTATGATGTAATAAAGTTCAAAGGCAGAAGCAGTTCAGGCACAACCTGGTGCTTGGTTACTGAGGACAAATCGGGTGCTGCACGCTGCACTTACGATTTATGAGGGGCCACGAGTGGACGTGAGGGCATCCTCATAGAGACACCATCCCTCACTAAGAGAGCCACAGGGAGAGAAATACATCAGCGTTATGGAGCAGAATGTAAAAACACTACTATATTAGTACATGTACAGCTGTGAACCATGTATATTTCTAAGTGAACATGAAGCAGTTAATGATGAGCAAACTTATTATTGCACACATACACATTAGGAATGCGCAATATATTGGTATCATTACCATAAAGGTTTGATATTAATTGATACTGAATAAATATTTGACAATATTAGACATTTAACTGTAAATGTACATTACTGTTCAAAATTATGGGTCAGTAAGATTTAAAAAAAAAAATGAAATTAATACTTTTATTCAGCAAAGTGACATTTATAATGTTACAAATGATATGTGTTTCAAATAAATGCTGTTCTTTTGAACTTTCTATTCATCAAAGAATCTTGAAAAAAAATTATGATTTCCACAAAATTATTAAGCTTCATGACTGTTTTCAACATTGACAATAATAACAAATGTTTCTTGAGCAGCAAATCAGCATATTAGAATGATTTCTGAAGGATCATGTGACACTGAAGACTGGAGTAATGATGCTGAAAATTCAGCTTTGCCATCACAGGAATATTTTACATTTTAAAATGTATTAAAATAGAAAAGAGTTATTTTAAATTGTAATAATATTTCACAATATTACTGTTTTTCAAACAAATCAAACAAATGCAGCCTTGGTGAGCAGAAGAGACTTCTTTCAAAATCATTTTAAAAACAAAAATCTTACCGACCCCAAACGTATAAACAGCAGTGTACATTTACCCTATTTTTACATCATCTAATGCTCATAAAAAGTTAATCTTCAAAACACTAATACAACACGAATTCCAGAAATGTTGGGAAGTTTTTTAAATTTGAATAAAATGAAAACTAAAAGACTTTCAAATCACTTGAGCCAATATTTTATTCACAATAGAACATAGATAACAAATGTTTAAACGGAGAAATTTTTACACTTTTATCCACTAAATGAGCTCATTTCAAATTTGATGCCTGCTACAGGTCTCAAAATAGTTGGGACGGGGGCATGTTTACCATGGTGTAGCATCTCCTCTTCTTTTCAAAACAGTTTGAAGACGTCTGGGCATCGAGGTAATGAGTTTCTGGAGTTTTGGTGTTGGAATTTGGTCCCATTCTTGCCTGATATAGGTTTTCAGCTGCTGAAGAGTTTGTGGTCGTCTTTGCCGTATTTTTCGTTTAATGATGCACCAAATGTTCTCTATAGGTGAAAGATCTGGACTGCAGGCAGGCCAATTCAGCACCTGGACACTTTTACGATGAAGCCATGCTGTTGTAATAGCTGCAGTATGTGGTTTTGCATTGTCCTGCTGAAATACACAAGGCCTTTCCTGAAATAGACGTTGTCTGGAAACCTTCATATACCTTTCAGCATTCATAGTGCCTTCCAAAACATGCAAGCTGCCCATACCATATGCACTTATGCACCCCCATACCATTAGAGATGCTGGCTTTTGATCTGAAGCCAGATGACACGCTGGAAGTTCTCCCTCCTCTTTATCCCGGAGGACACGGCGTCCGTGATTTCACAAGAATGTCAAATTTGGACTCGTCTGACCATAGAACACGTTTCCACTTTAAAACAGTCCATTTTAAATGAGCCTTGGCCCAGAGGACACGACAGCGCTTCTGGACCATGTTTACATATGGCTTCCTTTTTGCATGACAGAGCTTTAGTTGGCATCTGCAGATGGCACGGCGGATTGTGTTTACCAACAGTGGTTTCTGGAAGTATTCCTGGGCCCATTTAGTAATGTCATGACACAATCATGCCGATGAGTGATGCAGTGTCGTCTGAGGGCCCGAAGACCACGGGCATCCAGTAAAGGTCTTCGGCCTTGTCCTTCACGCACAGAGATTTCTCCAGTTTCTCTGAATCTTTTGATGATGTTATGCACTGTAGATGATGAGATTTGCAAAGCCTTTGCAGTTTGATGTTGAGGAACATTGTTTTTAAAGTATTCCACAATCTTTTTATGCACTCTTTCATAGCTCTGCCCATCTTTACTTCTGAGAGACTCTGCCTCTCTAAGACATCCCTTTTATAGCTAATCATGTTATAGACCTGATATCAATTAATTTAGTTAGTTGCTAGATGTTCTCCCAGCTGAATCTTTTCAAGATTTCTTGCTTTTTCAGCCATTTGTTGTTACATACTTTTTGGAGACCTGTAGCAGGTATGAGCTCATTTAGTGGATAAAAGTGTAAAATTTCTCAGTTTAAACATTTGTTATGTTATCTATACTCTATTGTGAATAAAATATTGGCTCATGTGATTTGAAAGTCTTTTAGTTTTCATTTTATTCCAATTTAAAAAACGTCCCAACATTTCCGGAATTTGGGTATTAATTTAACACTGTAAATGTAATCTTTAGTACATGTCAAAATAAACCTCCATATTAAACCTTTTCATATTGTACTTTACAGTGCAGTGATGCCTAAATTCACTTGTAGCATTCAAAATGATTGACTTTAGTTTTTAGGATTTTATTTATTTATTTTTTACACAAAATGGTAAATAATTTTATTATCAATCATATAACAGTTATTGGCCTTAACATGGAAATAGCTTATCAGTATCAGTCAGAATGTTAAAATCGGTGCATCCCCAATCCCAATAAAAAGACATATATCTAAGTCAGTGCTCCAAAATAAGTTTTGCACATCAGTGTAGCATGTTTACCATGTCTGTGTCGTGAATTGGGCTGTTTTCCCTCCTGAGACAGATAAACAGAAAAAACAAATCAGTCAAATCAACATCTTGTCAAAAGACAGAGGGGTGAATTCACTAAACTGTTACTAAACTCAAATAAACATTCTTCAACATTTGCCAAACCCTGTACCTTATTCAATATTCGAATTCCAGTTTAACCAGTTGTTGTTATGTTCAGTGTACTTTTGGCATTTTAAACAAGTCGACTCTGGTTGTAGTGGTGAAGAGAAGCTGTACAGTCCCTAGAACTGGCCTGCATTGTGCTTGGAGCATTACTAGCTGATTTACATAATTTCTTTTGTGACTCTGGTGCTAAAACAACACAGATTTATGAGTTTATGAGTGTGTGCAAATAAACAATGCAAGTGTAATACCCTGCAGGGTGAGAGAGAAGGAGAGAGAGAAAGAGATAAACCTACAGAGACAGAGCAGAGGTTGTGCCTTATATTGGTTAATTTCTCACACTTGCCTGCAGTCTGTAATAAACCCTGCACGTACCTTTGAGTGTGAGTACAGGAAATGCTGATTGCTCCCTTCCCCTGCGGGCTGCTGGTAAGGCCAGGATTGGGTCATGTCCTATGGAGAGAGATGAGAGGACAGAGGCTAAAAGTCAAAATGACTTACAGGTTTGGAAAATGAGCACTTACCATTATTATATGCAACCGACTAAAATGTCCAAAGATATAAGGTGCATCTTTTATGGCCTCCTGAAATGTGTGTATATCCTCTGATTAATAAGTGGTTCCAGTGGTTGTGATGGTATTGATGTGTTTTGCATCTTTAAGAACTCGTAACTTAAAGGGAAAATTCAGTCAAAAATTACTCCAATTACTTACTCTGATTATTTCCAAATTGGTATGACTTTCTTTCCTCTGTGGAACACAAAAGAATATATTTTGAGAAATACCTAAATGTTTTTGTCCATACAATAAAAGTCAGTGGTCACCAAAACTGTTTGGTTACCAATATTCTTCAAAATATCTCTTCTTTTTTGCTCCATGGAATTAAGAAAGTCATAAAGGGTTGCTACAAAATTAGGGGGAGTAAATGATGACAGAATCAATGGTATCATAAATTACCTTATCATCATTATTTTTTTCCAGAATGCATTAAATAATCAAAAAACAAAAACAAAAAAACATTCAAATATAAACATATCAAATATATCAAAATACATAAAATCTATAAAATGAAAAACTAATCAAAAAAATAATTAATTAAACCATCACTCAAAAAGATTTCTGCAGTAGCTCCTTACCACAATCAGCTCAAAGATGCTTTTCATCTAAAAGACATTGCATTGAATATGGCTGCTGTATTGATTTTAAATTCCAGTGATATCTAAAAGTATCATTTTCTGTATGTTACTCATAATAGTAGTAGTAGTTTTTGCAGAACTAAGGTTTCATTTTGATCCTTTCTTAATAAAGAGTCATTGTTAATTCAGTGAATGGCCTAACAGAGGAGAGCTCATGACATTATGATGAAGAACTTACAGGAATTGTGGGTTTGTGAAAGTTTCTGACATTTCTCATAATGTGTGTTTAAATTAATTACTCAGTAAACGTTTTGTAATTGTTTATTGTGTAATCTGCTTTGGTTAGAGCGTGTGCGTGTGTGATACAGAACAGGAAGCAGTCTGTGAAAAAGGCCATGAGTTTTCTACTCTGAACAACGTCTGACTGATTACAATCTAAAATGAAATGTTCATGCACTGATGTTCATTTATCCGAGTGTCAAACATTGTCAGAACTATATGACTAAAGTTGCACAATTTTTTTTGTTTTTGTTTTTGAAGAAATGATACATGGCTGACCGCTAATAGAAAATTTCTACAATGGTACAAATGAATGTTTTTGCATGGTACTGCATAAATCCAACTTGACTGCCATTTTGGCCAGTGCAACATACACACACAATAATAATAAAAAATAATAAAAAGTACTGTTCACACTCCCTCTTTTCTTCACACTCCCTTCATACATAGAGATGGTAATTGGATGAGCCAATGTGATTGTGTCAAGACAGTGAGGATGCTCAAATAGTGATAGTGTCTCAGAGACAGTGTTTACACTTTTTGGGGAAGTCAACCTAATAATGGCATACTTAAAGCTAGGGTGTGCAGTTTTGTAGAGGCAAACAATAGCAAGCTAGTTTTGAAAACATAGATCCCACCCTCCCTTCAGAGCATCTCCAAAGCCACGCCTCCTTCAAATCACATTAACCACACAGCCAGAGCAGACGTCACGAAAGATGCCGTTAAACTACCTCATCTCTCAAAGCACATAACATTACAATAATAATGAACATAACTTATTCACGGTCATTGTTAGAACTCAAAGTGCTTATGTAAAAGTGCATTTATACCATGTCAGAATTACTAATTACAAGATTCTGACTTGTGTGTTCACGTCCTTGTAGAATTTGTAATTACAACTTGTCAACTCTGTATTTTCAGAGAGCTTCGACTTGTACCACCTGACTGCCACATATTCATTTCGGCGTTAATTGTGTTGCCATTGAAAAAGCTCAGAGTATGTCGGAACGTCACGGGTTGTCATCTCATAATTGTGGTAATTACGTCATGGTGTGAACGCAGCATAAGCTTGTTGTTTTTGTTCAGAAGGAACTGTAAAATGTGGCTGCTGTTTGTTTGCTGCGCTCTTTGACTGTCGGTGTATCCTAAAATCGCACACTGTCTGAGTAGGTACTACATTTGAATTTACTTCACGACTGTTAAAAAGTACGTTCTATATAGTATGAATATGGGTAGTATGGGTACTACATCCGCCATGTTGTTTCTGCCACATGACCTACCAGCGTCAGTTGCGTCACTTCACTGCCATTCACTAATCCTATCCATGGCCTCATGGAAAAGTAAAGTGTCCATCGAATACTCACTTCAGAATCTCGTGGAATTAGTACTACTTTAACTACTGTTTTTTAATACTATGTATTCAGACATACTGCTCTTTTGGTGTACTGTTTTTTGCATACTATATAGTATATATAGCACAGCCTCATGAAACACGGTGATGATGTGTGATGTCTGTGCAAGCAGGGTGCATGGAGGTATGCAAATACATAGGTTGACAAGCAGGTAGGACATTGCATCAGGACCAAATGCAATGACTAGAGGAACATGTTTTGGTCCTGAGATTTCCACAGAATCTGAATCAGATGCAGCGAATCTGTGTGACCACTGACCAACTTAAATCTGTTGCAAAATCTGATCGTGTGGACTCCTATTTAAATGAGCAATTTATCGAACAATGGTAAATTTGACTACACCTTTATATTGTAGCTGTCGGTGCATATTAAGCTGAGAAAAGTAGAAAGTATGTCACATTTATATTACAGTTATACATGTGGCAGCTACAGCTACACCTTTAGGATAAAAGTTATAGAGCTATTGTAATTACAGGCAAACTCATAAATCTGAAATTTTTAAATAGTACATTCTACACACATTATCTGTACTGGATAATATAATATCCGCTTTGACGCTTTGAGTGCGCCACATTTTTTAAATTTCAGTACCGATATGGTACCGAAGTCGGTACTTTTGACAACTCTACATCAGACTTTGTAATCTTCAAAACATAGCATTAAGAGTTAATGAGCATAATATGAAAGATTTTTGGATTAAAATATCCAAAAACCACTAGAACAATGTTATATAGTTTGTTGACATGTGTACTTACATTATCCCAAATGTTTCCAAGAATGTTTAAATCCAGAGAAATAAGCAATTTTAACCGTGTCCGTGCGTTGCCTATCAATGACATCGTACCCGCGTTACCCTTGGTTTCTGGTTTTATTTTGTAGAAACCATGAAAACACCAAACACGCTTTAATATACTATGTTTTATTAGAGAGGTGAGCAACTGTTTGGATGGAAACATTCAACAACAGAAAACTAATCATGTTATATAGCTCAACAAAGTAAATCTCATTTTCTTGATTTACAGCGAGTACCATGTTTTACCATGCCTAGTATCGATCTAGCTTACTGCAGTGTACAACAAGTGTCTCATAGCAGCTGCCGAGCAAACGCTGAGTAGCACTATAACAACTTTCAACACACAAATGTATCTAAAATGATAAAACAACACTGCTTTACCCCACATACACCGGAAGAAGCGACTGCGGCACATTAAAAGCTCCACTGCTCCACCGGTCGTCTCTCATTGGCAATTGCTCCAGCGGCCTCATTCAGCTCCCACAGCACTCGACCCTGCTCTGCTTCATATTTTAGTAATATATTAATATATATAAATATATAAATATTCATATTTCTGTCTGAGTCCCGTCCCGATTTTTTCCACCGGCTGTAGACGTGAAGACAACACATGCCACGATTCCGTGAAATCAAGGTGTCATCAAGCTACACCTTTATTTTTAATAAGCGACCTCTAGTGGCAAAAATGTACATATTATGCCTTTAATAAATGGGTCAAGTGCAGCACATTTCAAGTCACAACAAACAACAGTGGTCTTTCACTTTCAAACTATTAGAATAAACTCCACTGTGTCTTCAACACAGACTGCTAAACTACTTTTAGTAGAACTGTAGAATATCATCATATTGTAAATCTTCTACTGAACAAGATGATATTTTTAGAAAACATTCATTTTACACTTCAATAGTTCTTCCTAGCCTGTAGCAATATTTCAAAAACACACTCCTCCCTCCAGAGCATAACTCTTCCCCCTTTCCACTTGTTCACCTGCTTTATTATCTCTCTCGCCACCTTCAGTCACTAAGGACTCATCTCTCTCCTCCAACAACAAAGCTTCCCAGGTGAACCTGAAACTGCCTCTGTTTCTATGCATGACCTCTATTTTCTGTCTATTTAGATGCTTTGACACAACCAGAACCAGTCTACAACACACTACATAAAACAACTCTCTTTTCACATTGATTTTTTCCTTCATCAAAAAATATTATGCAAAAACAAATAAATAGCACTTTTTAGAGAAAATTAAAAAGATTAAAGTTTGATTAGACATCAGTATCTTAATAAAAGCTGTTATATTTTATATTTCACATTAAGAACATACATTATTTCAGGAACTCCCATATTATTGGGAAATTTTCTCAAATCAGCAGACTGTGAATTTGACAATAATTGAAACAGTAAGACAAAACCGACAAAAGGCTTAGACACATGCACACTCATGTTTGCAAAAACACCTGTTGTGCTCTTTCTAAAAATACTTATGACCACAACACCACACCCCGTCTATACATGTGCTCTTTCACCAACACTAAATTCAGACTAATGGTAACAGACAGATATGAGATATGCAGCACTGCATACTGTACTGAGATTATCCCACACATACAGTTCAGCACAATGCACATGTACAAGGCTGCTGCTTATCAAAACGTTGATACTGAAGACCTCATTTACATTTACTACAATATCAACCCATGCAAAACTGGGGCAAAAGGTGAAGTGGACACACAAACAGCAATAAACCTAATAATTGATCATGAAACAAGGCATCAATATAAGAAAACATGCATATAATACATCTGCCCTTAGATTTTAAAGTGTGTACACACAATCAGATGTCTGGAGAACCAATGACTTGAACCACAGATTTGAATCTGCATGATCTGCATAAGCATTTTCCCTCCAAAAACATGTTTTATATCTGTCTTATATCTTTTAGGGTAAGACATCTGTTCTCAGCAGACATGAATTATTGTTCATTTGGATAGCACCTAAATAACTTGTACATAAACATTGTTATAATAATTCATCTATAGAATAACTCTCTTTCATACTAATTCAGTAAATGATCAAGCAGTGTCATACATTTGCCAGCCAGAAGAGCTAAACTGCAAAATCTTTTGTAAATATACAATTTAACTGAATTACACTCAACATCAATGCTTACCAAGAGAAAAGCTAAATGCCACCATGCAATCTTCCAATGCTAATGTACAGTTAAAGTGTCAGTGTGAGTAGTATTTTTGCAGAGAAGAGACACTATCGTGCTTTTAACCAACACCTAAGTGCAGTTATGCATAAGCATATTGATTCCAAGGACAATTTGTCTGGATCTGCTGGGATTATTTCATTTGAATATTCCATTAGCATTTAAGGATGTATTTTGAATGGGAATCACACTGGTATTTGCAGTTGAACTGATGTGTTGGAAGAAAAAACATTAGCTCATAAAAAAATAAAAACAAGTTAGGCATAATTTGAGAGCTGGAGGGGTTTATTTTGTGGTAATGACTGTATATTATCATACTTATTACATGAAATACTAATTTGAAATTATTTTATTATGCTGTTACACACTTAAACTGCTATTATATATGAAACATTTTTGTGTTTGACCAGTCAGAATCAAGCATTCCAGAAAGATGTGCTAGTAATAATGAATTAGGCCTATTATTTTGTATAGTGTACATTTTTATGACATTCCAATATAAGTGCAAGAATTAATATATTAAATTATAGAAAGATGTCACAGATATCTATATAAAAAAAGAATACTCCATATCTGTGATCAATTCTTACAAATAGGCCTACATTACAGCTGAATAAATGCTGCACAGCTGACATCTGCATACATCTGCAGGTGATATGGCTGCCATTGTGGTTGTCTGCACACATGCACTTGTCTGAACTTAAGTGCCCCAAAAGCTCTCAGTGTAGGGGCTGACTCATACACAGCTGTAGGAAATTGTTATGTACTTTTTGATGATCCCTTACTTTTATATATATATATATATATATATATATATATAAACCTTCTCCGCATTCATTACCCCCTGAATGACTGAGAATGAGTCATCTGTGAAGCCTCTGTGTTTGCATGAGTGCAGCAGTGAATGAATGCGTGTGAGAGAGAAATTCTCAAAGTTTAGCAACTTAACTGTATTTAACCTTACTCACTTAGCAGGCTACTGGTCCTCTTTGTGCCCTCAGTTGCTCAGACTGATCTTCAACTCTCTTCTCCCAGGTTGTTTGTTTTTTAATTACTATTATTCTGACATTTGCGTCAATAAATATTAGTACAAGCGAGCCCTAGTCAGACAGCAGGCAAAATCCCCTTGATGCCACCGGGTCTCTGTGGAGAAGTCCAAACTGAGATACTAAGGCGAAGAGATAAACATGATGTAACAACAGGAGAGGCAGGTGATGATTGCCTTGATAGAGTGAAGAAGCTCTTCAGAGAGACAGAAGAGGAAGTAGTTTTTTAAATTTTGAATTTGAATGTTTCGTACCACCTAATCAACGCTGAGAGAGCAACACAGCAAAACCGAAAACACCAAAAGGTATTCACACCGGAAAACAGTTCAACTGACAAAACCATAAAGCATCACATCAGAGAAGTTCTGTCAGTGTATGACAGCGCATGATTCTTCTAACTACAGAGTTTTCAAATGTTTTAATTATTCCTTAATGAACACTAAATCTCATATATTCAAACATTTCGACGACCACAAAAGTTAGTAAGGGTTTACCTAACGTTAAAAAGACGCTCGAGAGGAGAAATCTTGTCCGCCTGAGGAGGTAACCATAGTAACAGTACGCGGCTCGTGTACTTTTCGCAGTGAGCATCGGGCGAAACATTGACAAACATAAACACAGCCATTATTCACCACTTAACTAGGCTATACATTTACATATCACAGATACAACACAAAAGGTTTGTGTTTTGTTTAAAAAGTTTAAAGACAGTTGACGCTTGGCTAAGAGAAAAAAAAAAAGGTTGCGCGAGACTAGCTATATAATATTTTCTATAGATTAATAATAATAATTGCCTGATGATAATAATAATAATAATAATAATAATAATATAAACCATATTAAATATAAGATAACACCACCAAAAAGTCTTCATCAAATTGGGTAGTCATGTTTTTGTTTCTGCCTGAAAAACAAAGGAACTTAAAAGCATTAGGTTTAATTTAACACTAACCTGGGATGCGTGCTGAAGCATGAAACAAACACTTGCAAGTTTTCCCTTACTTCCATAAATGGTAGGCATGTTGAGGTCGATTGTTTAGTTGTCCATTTTGGCAGCTACAGAAGCGCAGCACTACGCACCGCACGAGAACGAGCTTCAACAGGTCACGTATCAGAGGCACGGTCGGTTCTGTGGAAGCACGCGATGGGCGGAGGCTGATGGACCGGCTCGGCGTTGTCACCTAAACATCGCGTCAGAGCGCTATGACGGCAATGAACGAAGATGCTCGTAGAGATGCTCCTGCGTAAGCAAGAAGGGAGGAGGGAAACAGAGTGACCGAGAAGATGAAGCATGAAATTCCTCCGGGAATGCGAATAAAAAAGCAAAAGTAATTTCTTTCTTTCTTTCTATCTGAGACAACAATATCTTATATTATGTTGGAGACCCCACTTAACGTCACTGATGATTCTCTAATGATGAAGGAGGTTGGAATGTATCCTGATACATATCCACAGAAAAAGATTAGGCATGAGAATATTTCCCCTGAATTTCCACTGAATGTTACTCACTACTCTGCACACTCCCAGATCTAGTTGTAGGCTAGCCTGCACCTCCCCCAGCATTGCTTCATATATTTCATTGAAATGAAAGAATTTAAAAAAAATGCAAACACCGAATACGAATGCATTAAGCCTTTAAATGCATCAGGAGACAATTGGATGCTTGGGGAGACACACTTTCCCTGTGAACTGATTTTTCATTCACACATAGTCAAGCCAACAAGATGAGGATGCAGTGTGTCATTTGTTTGTGTCTATGAGACTTGATATAACTATTCCTCACACCTGACTAAACCTTAAAAAACTAAGAATCTCAAAATGACCCTTATCCCTTCTAGGCATCTTGATTTGTTGTTTTCCAAAAAAAAAAAGATGTATTAGGTTTGCACTGGGTGTGTTTGAGGTTTGTTGATAGGTCATCTCCTTGGTGTCATGTTTATAGGAAACCCAACCATTTCCATTTTTCTTTAACATATGCACATAAAGATCTAAAATAATAGGATAAAGAAAATGTGAGTGGTGCTTGTCTGTGCAAACCTCACTGCCGCAATGCCATGGGGTTGCTTTGTGGTGATTTCTGTCTTACTGCAATCTCTGGTATTGTGGCTAGATATGAGATGTAAGATAGCATGATTGTAAGTCTATAGAATATTTTCATTCATTTTATCATCCATTAGATAAAAATAAGTCTGATTGCTAAAGAAAAAAAGTATAACTTACCAGTCAAGCTGCATGGTTTGAGGGGGTTTTCAACTTTTCTTGCACAAAGCAGTGTTTGTCTTTTGGCTTTGTCTGTACAGTTGTGACAGGAATGCCCCAGATGTGCTGCTGATCCTTCTTTCTCACAGTTTTGGTTTCATTACTCAAACAAAGCACTCTTCTTATGACCGCTCAGTCATTACTCATGAAGAGAGAGCCACACCTGGAGGAAGAAAATAAAAATAGATTGAAACTGAGAAGAAGCAAACGCCGTGTGAGAGAGGGGCTGTGTAAGAGAAAGAAACCAATAAAACTGAGCATGCAGTATTAAAAAAAATCACAGAACAGGAGAAAATTGAACTAAAATGAATCAGTGAAGCTTTTTTGAATCTAAACATATGACAAAAGGACATGCTTGGGTTTGAGAGTTTAATCAAGAATCAATGTGTATCTTAGTTTTTTCTTCAGGCAGAATATTTTTTGAGTTAGTTATTATCGCTCCTACACAGACAGAGAAGTTAAGAAAAAAAAATCATAAAATTGTAATGTATAACAATAAACATGCACAGCCTTCTATTTATATCTTTTACCCTATAGGCCCTACTTACATTAAATGCAGTACCACTGAGATGGGCCATAACACATAGACTGCTCTCATTAGCTTATTATTTTACAAGGCGATCAACGCAGATAGCCTAATGTAAGATGGTGACATTAAAGGGTTAGTTCACCCAAAAATGAAAATAATGTCATTGATTACTCACCCTCATGTTGTTCTACACCCGTAAGACCTTCATTCATCTTCGGAACACAAATTAAGATATTGTTGATGAAATCCGATGGCTCAGTGAGGCCTCTAAAAGTATTCTTGTCGCTTTATAATATTAAGATAGAACCACTGAACTCACATGAACTGTTTCAAGTATGTTTTTAGTACCTTTATGACCTTAAGAGTTTCAATGGCTTTGCTCTCAATAGAGGCCTCACTGAGCCATCGGATTTCATCAACAATATCTTATTTTGTGTTCTGAAGATGAACGAAGGTCTTACGGGTGTAGAACGACATGAGGGTGAGTAATTAATGACATTATTTTCATTTTTTTGGGTGAACTAACCCTTTAAGGTATTTTACAAACAGACACACTGATTTTATTTTATTTTATTTTAAATAGGCAAGGACAAATAAAAAGGATGCTTAGACAACCAGAGCGGGTAACGAACCCATAAATACTATGTAAAATTGAATCAAAATGTTTAAAGAAATTAAAAAGGGGAGAGGGTCCACCTAGAGAGTGCTCTGGGAGGAAATCATAGCAGGGGCATCCTTGGTTACAGCTACTTGAGATGGTGGGTCTTGGGGATTGTGGGTAGTCCCATGGCAGGCCTGTTAAGACTTGATGTTCTGCCCTCCTCGCCACAGAGGGGTTGCTTCTCTTCTCCTCCGGCTCTTGAGATGAGCCCTGAACCTCTGCTGGTATCCATGGTGACCCACTGGGAACTCAGATTCCTCTAGGTAGCTAGCCAGATGATTCAGGAGGGAGCAGGAGTGAATGGTAAACTGGAAATGAAAAGTGATGGTTTATGCTGGCAATCCAATATGACTAGTGAACTTTTTGCTGAGATATGATGTTTCAGTTCCATACACACTCATGCTGATCTAGATTATGCTTTGTTACTCTGAAAGCACTTGGTTACAGTTATGCATTAGTCAGAGGGTAATAGGTTACACTGCACAATGAAATTCCCTTGATGCTTAAGAACTGCAGAAATAAATACTGAAAGTTAGAAAACAGACATGATGCCAATATTATGACATATATGTGCAATATATTCCAGTACTCGTAGTGCAAGTTTTCAAGTATTATGTGAAAGGTCTATGTTGTGCAACAATAGGATGGCCTTTGGATGGAAAGCTATCACAGTCAGCGTTTAATGGGTCAGTGGGATCAGTGGGGGAGAGGTGATGGGTGTCATTTATGAGGCTTGGCAGTTTGTGGGAAATACTCTTCTTAGAGTCACACTTGGAAATATATAAGCTACACTACTGTTTCAAAGTTTGGGGTCAGAATTTTTTTTTTATAAGACATTAATATTTTAATTCATGCATTAATACATTAATGTATCCATGCATTAATCAAAGTAACTTTATATATACAGTCAAACCAAACTTTATTCAGACACCTTGAACATTTCATTCATTAATACAATTTATTCACTATAGTTTAAAAAAAAATGGTAATAAAATATGACAAGATCTCAGAGTTAAACTGTCAGAAAAAAATAATCTTAATTATGTCAGATAACACTTAAGTACAACATGGTCAGGGCAAAGTGTCTGAATAATTTTTGGTTCCAAATTTTTATCAATTTTACTGGTAGTCCACTGTATGAAGAATTTTTGGGTACAATGTGTTACTTTATTTTACTATCTTCACTTACATAAATTAACTATAGTGTCCTGCACCCACTAGTAAAAATATATAAAAAATGTCTGAATAATTTTTGGTTTGACTGTATATATTCATTCAAGAATCCTGAAAGCAATGTATCATGGTTTCCATTAAGCATTAAGCAGCACAACTGATTTCAACATTGATAATAATAAATGTTTCCTGAGCAGCAAATCAGCATTGATTTCTAAAGGATCGTGTGACACTGAAGAATGAAGTAATGATGCTGAAAATTCAGCCTTGCCATCACAGGAATAAATAAAAATTTTAAAATATGTTATAATAGAAAACAGTTATTTTATATTGTAATAACATATCACTATATTAGCCTACTGTTAACTATTTTTAATCAAATAAATACAGCCTCTGTGAGCAGTGTTGGGGGTAACGCATTACAAGTAACTTGAGTTACGTAATCAGATTACTTTTTTTCAAGTAACTAGTAAAGTAAAGCATTGCTTTTAAATTTACAACAAAATATCTGACTTACTTTTTCAAATAAGTAACCCAAGTTACTTTGTTTTCCCATTTATTGACTGACAGCTCTCCTGTCCCCATGTTGAGAGAAACTGGGAGTAAGAGCAGAGGCGTTGTGTGCGCTGTGTGTGAACATGATGGTTATTCTAGTTGTAGACTAAATGCGAGCATACATTTACTCATTCTCCTGCAACCTATACTTCTGTATTCCAGAATGGCAGCACCGCTGAAAGGCTTGTTTGTTTGAACTGTGCCCTCTACTGTACAGGTGTGAATTTGCATTTCCTTCAGCCTGAGGCTTATTCATTTCATTTTTGGTGTGAAATGGTCTTCACATTTGCAAAAATATAACTTTTTTTGTTGTTATAAAAACTAACAAACACTCAAACAAACAGACAAAAAGCCCAGATGAGAAAAAGTAATGCAAAAGTAACGTAACACATTACTTTCAATAAGAAGCAATTAAATAACGCAATTAGTTACTTTTTTAGGGAGTAACTCAATATTGTAATGCATTACTTTTAAAAGTACTTTCCCCAACACTGTCTGTGAGCATAAGAGACTTTTTTTCCAAAAACATTAAAAAAAAAAAAAAAAAATTCTTACAACCCCAAACATTATTCTGAAAGTGATAAAAAGATAACTGACTAATGATAAAAAAATAAATAAATAAATAAATTTTCTAACTTCCTGACTACCCTGTTTGAAAAAAGACTGGTCTCTCAGTCTAGGCTGTTGCTGTTAAAATAGGTTTTGGGCATTGTTCAGTTGGTTAGGCTGGGAGTAAAGCTAGGTCAGTCTAAACCAGCTAAGATCATTGCAGGCTGGTTTATGTTTTTCAGCAGGCCAAAGAAACCAGTTTCAAATGTACAAAGGACGCCACCCTGCGGATCACATAAGACATGCACTAGTCTGATAAAACAACAGTAGCAGACATAACCTGTCTAATAACGTGAGGGTTGTAGATTGCATATTTAACACTTCTTATATATAGGCTACATATTCATGCTTTCACACTCCCAGTGTATAGAATTATTTCACAATATCCTTTCATTAAGGTCGTTAACCAAACGCTCTCTCTCTGTAATCTCTCATAATAGATCTCCAAACAAATGCACACAAGATCTTTCTGTTATGACATTTGTCATGCAAAGTGCAGGTGAATCTATGCAGTCCACATGCAAAGCAGGATGCGAAGCCGACTGGTCACAAACGGCTGTCTATGCTGTGATGTCATCTGCCGGAAGATGCAGGTTTAGTGCGCTGACTGTATTCCAGTGAAAGGCGTTTGACAGCTTGTCGTAATAAAGGAAATGGGAGCGAAGCGATAGCATTACTCATCTCCATGGAGCGCCATATAATGCGCCATCCCACAAATAACACGTTTTAGAGAAAATGGTTCCCAGTTCAACGACTGGTTGATAACAGACAGCCTGTTTTTTTCCCCATTACAATCATAATACTGAGAGCATCGACCTTGCTGGTGTGGCCATGAATCCGGCGGAACAGACGGTTACTTGGCTCATTACACTCGGGGTTTTGGAATCACCAAAAAAGACCATTTCGGACCCCGATGGATTTCTGCAGTCTTCGCTAAAGGATGGGGTTGTCCTGTGCAGGCTGCTGGAGCGGCTGCGTCCAGGCACTACTGATAAAGTAAGCGCGCATCTTCCCTTTGGCGCACCGTGTTTCAGTGTTCATTTTCATGTAATCTTCACACTACACAACCGTTGATATTTATTATCACACAAGTGGCAAATATAATATATATTTTGTAGGTCACAACAGACGTTTAACCATAAATATGAATGTAAACGCAGCCCATGCAGCAGCAGGTCGGTTGAGGCGTTCAGCGCGCGCTAGTGCTGCTGTTGCTCCAGGCAACAACATTGGCAGCCGTCGATTTTATTGTGAGATTTAAACTGAATGTTTGCTTTTGACTGTCATATTTCACAGAAAACCAGTAAAACATGGATATTAACCGACTGTGTTTAAGATGTAAACGATAACCTTGTTTGTATACGTTATGGAAACCTGAGGATAAGCGCGTGCAAATCGCATTACATGGCTGTGTATGAATAGCATTAATCTATTAGGTATTATCAATGTTAGCTATGCATCCCTGTTTTTATTGCTTACATGGGAAATGGGCCGCCATAGACAGTAAATAGACAAAAAGCAGATTTAAAGAAACAGTGTTTTTTTTTATTCCCATAAGCCCCTGCTCCTTTCCAATGCAATGCAATTTGGAAAGGCATACCAAATGACATTCAACTGTAGTTCAACACACGTTTTTTTCTTATCTCAACTAAATTGCACAGAAGTAATCAGAATGCAAGAACCTTAAGTCACACAATAAATGAAAGTAAAACAGTATCAGAGTGAAAACAATATATTCTACTGAACAAAATGCCTGAGGGCAAATGCAAATCTATGCAAGACATAGTGATTTTATATGCCTGCAGGGCCTCTCAGAAGGTACAGAATTCAAATTTATTCTTTTTTTTATAATTAAAGGCAGCACATAAGCACTCAAGTATAATGATATCCAGCGTGTTTTCTAAAGCAGTTCATCTTATCCATAAATAATGCATGGAGTCTGTCCTTCTTGGTTTGGTGTATACAGAGAGGGTGCGTTTTAAGAAATCAGTCATATTCAGGGTCAGCTCTCTGACAATGACTAACAGTCTATGACAGCAATAACCTCTTTTGAAGCTCCATCTGGTTTGCTTACCAAATTTCACTCTCTCACTGTGAGCATAACAATAGGATTTTTACAGCAGGTGTATATTCCAGCAAGAGGGCTATGTGAAAATGGAAAAAAAAATAAAAATAATAAAGTTTGCATATTTAAAGTGGAAAACAAAATATTAGTGCACTTGACCTTTTTCTAGATGGTGTGGGCAGCAGCATCACGTTTCTGTCAGGACTGTCCGTGTGACCAGTCAGAATGCAACTGAACTAACCTGTTAAATGCAACTGTCATTTAATGCAACATGTATAAAAAAAAAAATTAAAAAAATAAAATATATATATATTTTTTTTTTTCCTTCAAAAATATTACTTGTGTGATTCATGTCACTGCCTTTATCATCAGTACATAATGACCTAAATATCTAGTATTTGTGACTATCAAAAATATGATACTGATCAATAATTGAACAAAATTATCTTAGACACTCGGTTCTTCTGGTCAGTTCTCTGTGCAATAATGAGAACAAGTCTGTTTAACTCTCACAGGGCAGATTTGTCTCAAAATGAGACTGCAATTGTCAGTTACTGCCATTTCTAGACTCGTTACCCAATTTTGGATCTCTAAAAGATCAGAAACAATTTTAAAGGAAACATGAAGGTGTTCAAACATAATGCATCCTGACAATTCACTACAAAATGTAAATATATCCTAGCTTCAGCTGTTAGGCTCACTGACTTAAAAGGAAGTATCTATTTCCTATAGTACCATCTTAGGTATCCTTTGCAGCTCTTAATAGGATGACACTGCAAAGAAGGAAATCTTTATTGACTTTGCAATTTGATTTGCTGATACTTTCATTCTTGAACATCTTTCAGCAAATCATCCTGCAATTTATTTGGTTGCCATAACAATAATTTAAAACCCTTAAGGTGATGATACACAGGGCAACTTTTTTAGCAATGTTGCTGGGCAGTTTTGCCGAGCGATGTTGCTTGGCCACTTTCCCATTGAGAATGGGCAACAAATTTCAATCTAAAGTATCCAGATACTTAGTGCCATCGTTCGGCAACATTGCTTAAAAAGTTGCCCCAGGTATCATCACCTTTACTGTTGCTCCATGCCGTCCAACTTAGTACAAGCCTTTGAGGATTGGCCTACATGTAGAATTAAATTTTGCAGTTTTAGGTTAAATATTTTGTGTTAAAAGCAAACCCATTTGACTTTCCTCCATCTTTAGAAAGCAAATAAAGATATTTGTAATGAAACCTGAGAGACTTCTGTTCCTCCATTGACAGTCCAAACAACCAAAACATTGAGGCTTCAAAGTGGATTGTGTCTTCTCTGCAGACTTGGATTAAACCACTTGATTAATATGGATTTCATTTACAATGAACCTTTTAAAGTGTTTTGGGGTGAATGGACTTTCAATGGAGGGACAAAAATATATTTGGTTTTTATAAAAATATTTTCATTTGTGTTTTGAAGATGAACAAAAGAAGTACAGGTTTAGAATGACGTGAGGGTAAGTAAATTACAGAATTTTTACATTTTTGGATGAGCTATCTATTTTCAAATTATTTGATGACTAAGTCTAACTGTAAATTCACATAACGTTAAATAAAAACCACAGAATAAATTTGTTATAAAGAAATACATTTGTTATTTATGTCATTTGCATTTTATTTGATTTAGGGAAAAAAAAAAAATAAAACAGAAAGAAGAGGGTTGAGATACTACAGGCTTAAACTAAAGATAGTGCACTGCATTCTTTTGTAAAAACTGTTATTTATATCATTATTTTACATAAGAATATGTGGGTTGGCAGACACTTTGCATGAAAAAAACAAAACAAGGAATGCTTACACTCCCTGTGTGTCCCAATATGATAATTTTGCACTGTAAAAATGAAAAGAAACAGATTGCCACACTGGTGGAACCCTCTGGAGAACCTCTAGGCATAAGGTCTCCAGGGAACTTACAAAATGGAGCCCATTGCAGTTCCTGGAAGAACTCTGAAAACAGTAACCCCATTGTGGGAGAAATATACTAGCGTACTTTGCAGTTATCAAGAAGGTTTCAACATAGTGCCAATCTGTGCAAAATGGTACTTTAAGTATTTTTTATTTATTTATTTTTACAGTTAAAGAACATATTGACTTCATTCCTTCCACCCCAGACACCTTTCAGTGCCAAACCACCACGTGTTTTCCTTTTTGTATTGTATGCTGGTCTGCTCACAACACTTTGACAACATGTGCCTTATTGCTATAGTATACAACAAATCCCGTGACTGACATTAACTCTGAGGGTTCGTCGATTTTGAATTTGACGAAGAGCCATTTTTTTCTTCAAAGAAAACGCTTAATAGAGCAGCGAATTATACACTGCTAGAACCCACAGTTGAGGCTTTAACTGTTATAAGAATGTTTTGATTTACATTATTCTCTTTTACCTCTGATCTGAATGACGGATTCGTTTTGATTTCCCCCGCCAGATCAGGGGTGTGTTGTTCTCGTCCCATTGTGTTCAGCGTCCATCTGAAAACGTCACTTCCTCCTCCTGCTGTCCACTTCCACGGTGCTGCTTAACTCGCAATGTGTGTGTGTGGATGTGGTTATAGTAAGTCAGTCAGTCAACCAGCCCGTGGACCCTCGTGCAGGATACTTGAGCCAGTGCTTCAATCCCAAAGCTTTCACACTTTTCAACTGCTCTTCCCGTTTTCCTCAGATCTTTCAAGATCCCAAGAACGACAGCGAGTGCCTGAGCAACATCACGGAGTTTCTGAAGGGCTGCGCGGTGTTTCGCGTCGAGGTAAGTTGGTGTATTTATGGTATTTTGACTGTACTGTATGTTGCTGCATTGGCGCCACAATGAAAACAATCAACAAAAGAGACGTGCAGTAGACAGAGGAGACGCAATTTTGGACCGATGTAAATGAGATCATGCCCTGTACATCGATATATTGCCATAGTCTGATGGGACAAAAGCTTTGTAATGTCCTGAAAATGTTTCTAGCGTTTATTTGGCGGTTGTTGTACGTATTGTCAACAAAATATCTTGAATTTGGTGGTGATTTTGTGCATTACAGCATCGATATTGTGCGCTGTGCCATCTATGAATGACTTTGCTTTGTCCATTCATGTACAGTTTCACTTGAGTCTGCATGAATTTGAGTTATTGGTATAGTTTCATTGATAGAAGCTTTGTTTTCTGCTTGGTTAAGTTCAACAGAAGTGACTTTCATAATGTGTTTTAAACATTTTACTGCCAAGTACCCCCAATATGATGAAGACAAATATATATTTTAATGTATACAGACCTTTTTAGGCATATGCTGTATATTCAATTAAATTAAGTGATTGGTTTTATTTGTTAATGTTATTGTAGTCTCAAACTAATTATAATATTGTTATTTAGTATTGATTTTATGTAATTTAAAATATATTATCTGAAAAAAAACTGTCTTTTTCTACAAAAAGTTTTTTGTTTCTGTCCACTATTAGACAATTTGTGGCTTGATCAGTTAAAATGGTTATTAACATGCCAGTTTGGACATAAATATGCACAGAAAGACATACAAAGGGCTAGTAGGATTTTGATCTATGCGCATTTATTAAGGAACAGATGGTTCAGGGCAATGCTAATGTATTGTCAAGTGTATCTAGACGTGGTGTGGTTGAGGCCCACAACACATATGGAGCTCTTGGTAGCTGCATAATGTCAAAAGCGTTATCTAAACATGTACTGACAATATCTTAAGATACCTTTTTCTCAAGTTCAGTATCACTCCATCTTTGTGATTAATGTGGTGTCTGGTGTGCCGTTGTGCTTGTAAATCTAAGATTGCTTCTGCACCATGATCTAGGGATGTAAATATTCTGCTAGTGATTGTGTTAATGAATTCATCTCATGGTTTGTTGGCATACATATACTTTTAGTTCTGGCTTTGCTATATATACTCTTAAAAATAAAGCTTCTTTATTGGCATCCATTGTTCCATGAAGAACATCCATAGAATGTTTTGATTGCACAAAAGGTGGAAAAAGTTTCTTTAGATGATTAAAATGTTCTTCATACTAAAAAAAAAAGGTTCTTAAGAACTGTTTAGAGTTTAGCTCCAAATGTAAAAACTCACTTGTCTGTAGCTTTTTAGTAATCCTAAAGACATTGTAATTTGTGTGCCTTTAGGCTCAATCTCACCTTGTGCTACATTGAGTTTTCTCATATGGAGCGTTCTTGCTTTTGTGTTCGCTGTTACACCTCTGTCAAAGTAATTTGCTTCTCTCTTACCTGTTAAAAGGTCTTCGGGTTGACCTTGCAATGCCCAAGGCACCAGCAAGACCACAGTGTGCTAAATTTTGGAATAGATATGAGCTGTTATGTGTGTGAAACATTACAGCTGTGAGCGCCTGTCACAGATATTGCAAGGACGTGTTATTGTCGTTATGCCTCAGGAGTGTCTGCCTCTCCAGCCCATGATTTGTGTGCATGTTCCTGGATGACAACCCTCATCCCATAATTTACATCACATAGGTTATGTGTTACAACTATAGGCCTGATTGAAAGAAGGCTTTTTTTTAATCTTCTGAGAGTTTGATTTGCACTTTTTTTTTTTTTTTGTATTAATGTAAGACTATTTTGACCTCAAGGGATGAAAGCTTATACCCTTGCTCTAAATTTGTTGTTTATGGGATTTTCATTAATCTGCTCAGTGTTCAGTTTACTCTGCCTTATGAACAGCCTCTTCTGAAGCTCCTTCACCATGAAGCACTGAGCCTATTCAGCTGTGATGATGTGATCTCAAGCTTAACTATATGATGGCATTTTCAGATCTGCAGTCTGGCTGTAATTTTTCTTCGGACTCCATCATGCAGTTCCCATTGTTTTTAATATTTGATTCAGGGCCAAAATCGTATTGTTTTTGCTGGAATTATATAATGCATGCATAGCCAAAACCATATACATCATTCTGTAATCTATTGACTTGAGTACTTTAAATAAAGTGCTTAAAGAAAGATTTTAATTAATTTCATATATTTATTTGTATTTGTTTGTTCTGGAACATAATGGAAGCAAACCAAAAGATATGATAATGTGTGACAAAGTCTAGTGTCATATTATGAAACAGTAATATACGTAATATAAAAATGACAGAGTAAGTCATGTTTGAATATTTTCTATTTTAATATATTTAGTATTTTTTTTCCTGTGATGGCAAAGCTGAATTTTCAGCATCATTACTCCAGTCTTCAGTGTCACATGATCCTTCGTCATTCAAATCATTCTAAAATACTGATTTGCTGCTCAAGAACCATTTCTTATTATCAGTAATGTTGAAAACAGCTGTGCTGCTTATTATTTTTGTGTAAACCGTGATACATTTATATCAGGATTTTTAAAAGAACAGCATTTATTTAAAATAGAAATCTTTTGTAACATAAATGTCACTTTTGATCAATTTAATGCATCCTTGCTGAATAAAATTATTAGTTTATATATATATATATTTTTTTAAATCTTAAACTTCTTTCTGAAACTGCTTTTTAAGTGTGGTTCAGGTGTGATTTGCTTTTTAATTTAATTCTGAAATGGACATTTTCCATGGAATTATGGTGGTAGGAAAACATAAAATAATCTCCATAAAACCGATGATGATGGATATTCTTATTTTAACTGTAGAAGTAGGGTATTATTTTCCAAACAGATATATTCCTGTAGTGATGTTGTAAATCATTGAAGGAACAGCATTATTTTGAAAGGCAACGCGCTCAAGATGATGCATTTTCCACTTATACACATCCACACACACTTGTTTTTGCTTCTCTCGGGGCATAAACTGTAATCAGAGCGGAAAGTAAAGCGGAAGCTGATATTTTACTCTCACTGAAGTTCACATGTACACAGCCACTGTCCATTCACTGAAGTACACATAACTGTCAATCAAACAGTTCTAATACTGCAAAAGAGCAACACAGGACAGACCATCTAGAGCTGAACAAATCAGATTTCTCACTTCATAAGCAAAGAGACATCAGTGACCCCTAGCTAACCACACCACCTAGCTAACCACACCACCTGCTCTGAGGCCGAACGGCACACATAACTGACTGATGATTGTCTGTAAAGATGCAGAGTGTGGATTATTTGATTGTACATATTAGGTCTGAAGCAATACTATGAATATCACAATGCATTTTTTTTTATTCGTGAATTATGTTTATGAAATATCATATTACATTAGATTTTACATTTATTCATTTGGCAGACGCTTTTATCCAAAGTGACTTACAAGCGAGGAATACAACAAGCGAGTCGTCATGACGAGGCAAATAGACACAAGAAGTGCTCCCAATACAAGTTTTAGGCAGTGCTCAGAGTATCATAAGCTATAATAGAGAGGGATTAAAGGAAGTGAAAGGAAAATTATAGGATTTTTTTTTTTTTTTTTTAAGATGAGGTTAAGTGCTCACGAAAGAGATGAGTTTTTCAGCTGTCTTTTGAATATTGCCAGGGATTCTGCATTCTGGATGAAGGCAGGAAGATCATTCCACCAGCAAGGAACAGTAAACGAGAATGTTCTGGAGAGTGATTTTGTGCCTCTCTGTGATGGTACCACGAGCATTCGCTCCTTTAATGAGCGTAGGCTTCTGGTAGGAGTGTAGACTCGTAAGAGTGAGTGGAGGTAGGACTCACTCTTGCAATGTGTTCTTTGAAGGTCAGTTGGTCATCAAGGATTACTCCAAGATTTTTGGCCGAATTTGATGGGGTAATTGAGGATGTACCTAGCAGCTGGATAATGAAATCATTCTTTAGAGTTGGATTGGCAGGGAAGACGAGAAGCTCAGTCTTAGCCAGGTTGAGCTGCAGATGATGTTCTTTCATCCATGCCGAGATGTCTGCCAGACAGCTTTAGATTCGTGCAGCTACTGTGGGATCATCTGGTTGGAATGAAAGGAAAAGTTGCGTGTCATCAGCATAGCAATGGTAGGAGAAACCATGTGCCTGAATGATGGGACCAAGTGATGTAGTGTAAATGGAGAAGAGGAGGGGTCCAAGAACTGAAACCTGAGGAACCCCCGTGGTCAGTTGATGAGCTTCGGATACCTCCCCTTTCCAGGCAACCCTGAAAGACCTTCCTGTGAGATAGGATGCCCAGTGATGAGAGGATGGACAGAAGGATCTGATGATTCTATCATCATTTACTCATTTACATCATAAACCCTCATGTTGTTCCAAACCCGCTGTTAAGGCTTTCGTTCATCTTTAGATATTTTATTGAAATCTGAGAGATTACGCACACATCAGATATGGTAAATGGAAGCTCAATCATGTTTGCTTGACGTGAGAAAACCAATGAGGTTCATTCTCGTGTGTTACGCAGCATGTTTGTGCTTCTTCAAGAACCAATGAGGTTTGTTCTCACGCATCAAGCAAGTACGGTTGAGCTTCTGTTTATGTTCGCTGATCAATGTTTATATGTAAATGAAAAGCCTAAATTCAATTTGTTCATCATATAAAGCAATCACGTCTCTTCAGAAAATTTGGACTAATCCGCTCTATTCATATGGATTAGTTTTACGATCTCTTCGTGAACTTTTTAAGCGACAAATGTGTAGTTGCGTGGACTGTCAATGGAAGGACAGAAATGTCTCAGATTTCATTTAAAATATCTTCATTTGTGTTTATAAGATGGGTCTTATGGGTTCAGAATGACATGAGGGTGAGTAAATGATGACAGGATTTTTGGGTGAACTACCCCTTTAAGCTTAATGTGCTTGAAATGGGCTAGAGTTCTCTCACTGTTTTAACTGACATGTAGGTGGTCTAGATTAATGATGTTACATAATGTTTTTTTTTTTCTCTCCCTAGCCATTTGAGGCTGGTGACCTGCTTCAGGGCCACAACTTCAGCAGAGTCCTCACTACACTGGTTGCCCTCAATAAAGTGACTGCAGGTAAGTCTATCTACAACTATCCCATTTAGATTTTCACAATATGCATTAATTAATTTTTAAAAGCTTTATTATTGTAAAGGTACACTATGTAACTTTTGGCCCTCTAGTGGTTAAAAACAAAAAAAACAAATCTGCATGCATTTTTTGGAAGAACATTGTTTTGGTTGTGCTTTGGTTCTGCTTGACTTTGCGGATGAATATCCTACTGCTCATAAAACGCTCACTACTAGGCTTAAGAGATATAACCAGTTTAGATGGAAAGGATCTCAAGCTGACTAGCTGAAGCTATGAAGCTGTAGCTATACCCAATAGACACAGTACTTCCTTGAAAATAAATTCCAGCACAGCTCTACAGCAACCATAATGAAATGACCGTTCATAAGAGATAATGCTTTACAGTGAACTCTGTTAGAGAGCTATATATGGCAATTTATCTGTTCAATAAAATATGCTTTTACAATATTTAAAATCAGTTCTCAGTCCTCAGTTCTTGCCATCTCCGAAAAGCCAAGCCAATGTTGATTCTTGTTTTATTACGAGCTCTGCCGCATTCTCTTTTTGCCAGCAGACTGTTCTGAGTTTTTTTTTTTATTCCCCGGAGGTTTGAGATTTAGCGTGCTCCATGTCAACCTTTCTCGCTCGTTGTGACAATTAACCTATGCCACATACACACGTCAAATTAGCCCGAGCTACTTTTCTCTCTTTACGGATATGACAAGATATGACGGGCGAGTAACATATGTACGCAATTTCCCGTGAAAACCATCCCAACAAAATATAAACACTTAAAATAGGTTTACCATTGTGAATCAGGGTAAGACAAAAAGACATTCTGAAAGAAGGGTTGATGTATAATTTTGTTAATTTTGAACAAAAAAAGTGTCACATTTTAAAATGAATGAATGAATGAATGCATCTTGCTCGCTCATCTCATTCTTTCAATAGTGTGTGACACTGTTACAGATTTTTAGTGATTGTTATTCTCTTCTCTGTTTTCTCTGTTGGTGTAGATATTGGCATAGGCAGTGACTCTGTATGTACGCGTCACTCTTCCGCCCACCGGATCAAATCCTTTGAATCACTGGCCTCCCAGTCCTCACTGGGACGATCTTCTAAGTTGCTCCATAACCAGTTCCGCAGCCTTGTGAGTAACTTTGGGGTGAGACCTCTCAACCAACTTCACCAGATCGCAATGAAAATATGTCTACATGTGCATAACATCTACAATACTGTTCCAAAGTTTGGGGTTGTCGATTTTTTTTAGATATCTTTCTTTTAATGTTTGTAACTTTAATTATTGGCGTTAAAAGCAGTGTTCTGAAACTCGTATGTCTTGTGTAGACATATTAATTTATTAAATTGATTTTCGGATTTGTGAGGCTGTCTGTAAACAAAAGTATTTTCTCTCTTATAGGACATGACGGAAAACAGTAATGCTCAGTTAGTGGTTAAAGCTCGATTCAATTTCCAGCAGACCAATGAGGATGAGCTTTCCTTCAGCAAGGGTGACATCATCAATGTTACTCGCACAGAAGAAGGGGGCTGGTGGGAAGGATCCCTCAACGGCAAGACAGGCTGGTTTCCAAGCAATTATGTCAGAGAGGTCAAAGGGTCAGGTATGTGTCAGTTTGCTGTAGACCAGTGTTTCTCAACTGGTGGTTCGCAAGACCATTTTGAGTGGGTCGTGGATTGTACAGTCAAAGAAATGACAACAAACTTAATTCTATGATTTTTCTGATGTGAGAAATTTATTTTGAAAGACGTGCGTGAAAGGTCTCTGTCAGACTAAAGAGTGCCTGAGAAAATTTTAAGTAAGTAAAAAGTGCCTGTTCTGATTGAGTATCTGCGGTCAGAAAAGATGTTGTCAGGCTATATGTCAATGTCATTATTCTAACGTTATTTTTATTACTTAGTACTATACCAGCAGTATTTATATAACTTTTTATATTTTTTTTTTAGGTCAAATTCCTAAAAAAACAAAAACAAAAAAAAAGGTGTCATGGGTAATGACCATGGGAAAATGTGGGTCCCATGGCCAAACCAGTTGAGAACCATTGCTGTAGACCAGGGGTGTCAAACATACGGATTATAGGAAGAAAAATATAAATATTGAATTGGGGTGGGGGTTTATATGAATGTATCTCTGAAGGAACTGTCTTTGTTTGCATCATGATTAAAATGCAGTGGTTGCCTCTAATTTCAAATGTTAAAGGCCAGTTTGGCCTGTTATAGAGCAAATAAACAACAAATAAATTTCCTTTAAAAAAACAAATCGGAATCAGACGAAAAATCATAATCGGGGCATCCCTAATAAAAAACAAAAAATTAAATTAAATAAAACATTATTTTAAAAAGTCTTTTCACTGTAAAAATGCAGTTTTCACAAAGCAGTGTTGTCTAGATTTCTTGCAAATTATTTGTAGCTTGTATATTGCATATCAATGTAGGCTAATTGTCAGCGCAAAAGGTAATTCGGCCTGCACATGGTTAAATTTTTCTCATCCGGCCCTCAACCTAAATGAGTTTGACACCCCTGCTGTAGACCATTCTAAATATATAAACACTGTCTTCTCTTGATCCACAGTGCACATTTTTTAAAACACTCTATGTGGCCTTACAGACAAACCAGTATCCCCTAAATCTGGAACTCTTAAAAGCCCCCCCAAAGGTTTTGATACCACAGCCATCAGTAAAACCTACTACAACCTGGTAAGCACATTTTAATCAGATATCCTTTTGAAGTGTCACCAGGTTGATTTGCTTAATTTTGGAGGTTTTCTGCATAAACGTTAATCAGACTCAGTTGATTTGTGAATGAGCGCAGTTGATTAGTAATCATTGTGTTGAAAATGTCTTGTCTAAAAATAGCTGCTGTTTGTTTGTCTTTAGGTGCTACAGAACATTTTAGAAACTGAAACAGAGTATTCAAAGGAGCTCCAGAACCTTTTGACCAACTACCTGAGACCTCTACAGATGACAGAAAAGTAAAATGCCTTGTTATTCTCCAAAAAACACACAAGAATTAAGTACACAATTTAGTTTTAAAATGAACATTATTCTATACTCTCTGACTAGGGCTGCCAATTTTAGGCCTTGTTTCACAGACAGGGCTTAGATTAAGCCAGAAATAGGACATAGTTAAATTAGGACATTTAAGTCGCTTTTATAAATGTGCCTTAGAAGAAAACAACAACATTATTGGTGTGCATCTTGAGACAAAACAATGGTACTGACATATGTGAAGATATCTCAGTGCAAGTTGCTTTCAGTTAAAACAGCTCAAACATGCATTTTAGTCTGGGACTAGTCTTAAACCTTGTCTGTGAAACTGGGCATTAGTGTGTTCATTTAGTGTGTTTAATTAAGAAAATATTGTGATTGTGAATGTAATGATTCCCCTTGAAATGTTCTCATTATTCGAGTGAAGTACAGCCTTAAAGTTTGAGCATTGACTTTTCTCATCAGTTCTCATTGTTTCTCATAGACTGAGCACCTCAGATGTAAGTGTCATTCTCGGAAATCTGGAGGAAATCAGCACTTTCCAGCAGACTCTGGTCCAGTCACTGGAGGACTGCACCAAGTGAGTTTCATTCTAACCGTGAGCAGCAGTGTGATTCCTGGCCTGTCTCTTAATAGCCTCTGAGTAATTTACGACAGGAGGGACTAAGCACTTAGTGAAACTGAGACTCAATCAAATGTATCGAGTTTCGACTTCTAGATGATGAAAATAGACCTGGGCGGTAACGTAAACCTGAGGTCCATTAGGAGGATTTGAGTAACACTAGAGTTTTCTAATGTTTACACTGACCTCTAGTGGTAAATCCTTTAACAAGAAAATGCAAAATGAGTTTCAGCAAAAATGTTTGAGTTTATACTTGTCAAAAAAAGTAAGAACACACTAAAGTAAGTTAATATTAATCATATTTTTTTGTAAAGAAAACCTTAAAGAATTATAAACATCTTGTCTGAGATCTAAGAATAAAAACATATTATTGCTAAATATAAAATGTTTAATAAAATTATGAAAAAAAAAAGAATTAAAAAATATTATATTATACATTTTATATTATCAAATAAATATTATATATTATATTTATTTTATACTAAGATTATTTTTGTTAATAGTAATAATTTAATAATAATTTTTAAAAATGTTTTTGAAAGAAGTCTTTTTTTATTGTTATATTTATAGCCAATGCAGTGTTGACAGAACCGGGCTAATATGGTCATACTTCCTCATTCTAGTAAGAACTGTACCTTCTGCATTTTGGACCAGATGGAGTTTGTTTATTAAGTGTACGGGGCAACCACCCAGTAGAGCATTACAATAATCTAGCCTTGAGGTCAAGAGAGCATAAGGTGTAGTTTAGATATATTTTTAAGATGGAAGAATGCAGTTTTACAGATGTTAGAAATGTGGCTTTCAAATGAAAGATTGATATCAAAGAGTTACACCCAGGTTCCTAACTGACGACAAAGATTTGACAGGGCAGCCATCAAGTGTTAGACAGTATTCTAGGTAATTACGTGTGGAGGTTTTTGGTCCAATAAAAAAAAAACTCTATTTTTTCAGAATTAAGTTGTAGGAAATTACTATTCATCCAATTTTTATCTACAACTGTATGTAAAAAATTAGGTTTAAATGGAGTCTGTGAATTTAAATGGTTTGGGCTGAATTAATAGCATATGTTGTATATGTGTTGTTAATATTGGAAATATAGATTTATGTCCTATACTTAGGATTATAGGTTCAGAAAAAACCCACAGCAGAATTTTTGAGGATCATCAGTATAGTTTTTGTAATAATTCTCCTCAATGTTCTGTGATTAAGGCTTCCAGAGCTGCAGCAGAAGGTGGGAGGGTTCTTCCTGAATCTCATGCCACATATGAGGTCTCTTTATGTGTCTTACTGCTCCAACCACCCATCGGCAGTCAGTATTCTCACTGATCACAGGTACGCCACCATACTGTGTCCTGATTTCACAGAGAATCTCTGGTGTGATAGGTGAAAACTGGTGATAACTTCTCATTTCTGTGCCTGCAGCGAGGAACTTGGAGAGTTCATGGAGGGAAGGGGTGCGTCCATACCAGGTATCCTCACACTGACCTCTGGCCTCAGCAAACCCTTCATGAGACTGGACAAATACCCCACATTACTGAAGGAGCTGGAGAGGCACATGGAGGTAGAAGAGAGAGAGAGTTTGTGTGCTTTTTTTGTTGAGGTTTTTATCATTATCAACATTTCAATGTGACAATGTCTTCTTTCCATTTCAGGAGGGTCATCCAGACAGGACAGAAATTCAGAAATGTATGACAGCTTTCAAGAATCTCTCTGTGAGTGTTAACTGCCTAGTTAGCATGCTAAAGCAGACTGGTGTCCTGTGGTTTTGCCACTGCAGTTAGGTGTGGATCATTCCCATGACAACCCGTCTTTTAAATGTATTGTGTTTCTATGGTTACAGGCACAGTGTCAGGAGGTGCGGAAGCGCAAAGAGCTTGAGCTTCAGATCCTGACTGAGGCAATTCGTCTCTGGGAGGGGGAGGACATCAAGACCCTGGGTTCAGTGCTGTATATGAGCCAGGCCATGGTCCAGAACCATGGCTGTGAGGTGAGACAGCACAAAGATCTATAGCTGACAGGCCTGATGAACATTTTCTCCCCTAATAGTGTGAATTTGGGACGGGGCTATCTGCTTATGTGACCAATGCCAGACATTAAAATCATGAAATGAACATACACGCTTTCTGTTTTCTTAATGGAGGTTATTGATCATATTGTGAATGATTCACCCATACATCCATTTTTTGACCTTGTCATTTTTAATCAAAGGGTCATACCAACAGACTTCTTTATGGTGGTGTATGGGAGACTTTTCTAATCATTTAGTCAGCTAAACCCTGCCACTTTCTTACAATTGGCTGCAAATTCTCATTTGGATCTGCCTCCATCCAATTAGCAAGTCCCCACCTATTTTTAGTTTTATTTTTCTACAATTTTTCACCTGGATCTATGTCACAAAATGGATGATAAAATCTGTTGCTGCTTCTGTATCATCACAACTTTAACTGTTTCAATAAGTGGAAATAGAAGTGGCAAATTTAATTTGTGAAATTTTTGAATATTACAAAATTTGTTATGCTTAAGCAGCACTTCCAAACAAAATCTATTCTTTTGTGGAAATTGGCACAAAATAGGAAATTGAAGGGAATTGTTGGGAGGCCAATGTGGCTCCTCCATTAAAAGTTAAAAATGACTTATGATTTGGAACATAAAGACAAAACACTCTGATGAATATGTTTTTTTAGCAATTGTACTAAATGTCATATGATTGGGAAAAAATATGTTCTGTTCTGTATATGTTCTAATTGGAGAAAAAACCCATTGCTTCGCTTCAGAAGGCATTTATTAACCCGCTGGAGTCGTATGGATTACTGGAGCTTCTTTTTGGAGCTTCAAAAACTCGGGCACTATTCAGTGCCATTACAAAGCTGGGAAGAGCCATGATATCATTTTAATATAACTCCCGATTGTGTTCAACTGAAAGAAGAAAGTCATATACAGGCTTGAGCGAGAGTAAATTATGGGATACTTTTCATTTCATTTTCATCTTGTTAATATTCAGGGTTTTTTTTTTTGTTTGTTTGTTTTTGAAAAAGGACTATTGGTAGTGTTCAAGAAACCTTTTATTATTACAGTTATTACCTAGATTAGAGTAAGTAGTGATTTATCCAGTGGGTTAACCCTGTGAATTGTTTAAAAAAAAAAAATCAAGATTTGTCTTTTAACTTCAGAATCTTTTTTTTTTTTTTTTTTTTTTTCTGGATATAAAAAAGTTGAAACCGTCTTCAGTCATGGACACCATGCATGGAAAAAGCTAAATAACAGCAGGAACGAATAATCAATAATGTGTTTTAAAAAGACCTGTTGCTGATTCATATTGAAGAAAATGGCAATAGTTTTTCACTGTAATTTCAGTCCTGCAGTTACAATGGCTGTTATATTTTTGTTTTGTTTTTTCAGGAGAAGCATGAGCGTTACCTTCTGCTTTTTCCTCATGTTTTGCTCATTCTGTCTGCCAGTCCAAGGATGAGTGGTTTCATCTACCAGGTCAGAAACCAGCTGCTGTCAGAGATGATTACTGCACAGTCAAATAAATGTCATTGTTTCACTCCACCAACTACTAAAATCCACTCGAACCACAGCTTTTCAACACGCACATTCAAATGGCACTTGCGGCTCTAGCACAAAGAGAAAACGTCTGCTTTGTTTCTCTCAGGGCAAGCTACCTTTGAGTGGAATGACGGTGACCCCATTAGAAGACTGTGAAAGTCATAAAAATGCTTTTGAGCTCTCGGGTAAGGATAAACTGACTCACATTTCTTTGAGTTCAAGACACAATCAAGTGTTTTTATCATTCTTAGTCATTCATTGACTGTGCTTGTGTGTGTCCATCCAATAGGAAGCATGTTTGAGAGGCTTCAGGTGATCTGCTATAACAAACAGGATCTGCAGGACTGGCTCGAGCATCTGAACCGACAGACCAAGCACACCACCATGGCGGGTCCCAGCATGAAACCCCTTGCTGTTCCCTGCCACACAGTGAGTCACCTGTTCAACATCACATCTTAGAAAACCACACATGTGGTATTGAAATATTCAAAAATATAAATATTAAAGTGCACGTGAACTGTTCATCTCTTCTGCTGTACAACACAAAATAAACATGAATGGATGTAGGATGAATGAATACCGAAGGTATGTTGAAAGATGCAGTACAACTTACTGAAATCCGTATCATGTCATATGTAATGTTAATCGATCAATCATTGTTTCAACCGCGGAAAAGCGGCAATAAAATAGCTTGTAAAATGTCACATTTACTGTAACATTTACCTCAGAAAAGCTGTTCAATGTCAAAATATTCGTTAGTCAGCAACAAAAATGAACTTAGAGAGGAGCATTTTGATATACCCACTGTGACTATAGGCTAATGTAACCGTTTTATGACAGCCACCATTACAATTTTTAGGCCGAGTAAAAAAAATCAGAAGAAACATGGTATTAAAAACGAGTAGAAACATAAATTAAAAATTATAAAAACTTTTGTGTAATTTATATGTAAGTAGCTTACAAATCAATTGATTTTAACCTTTAATATTATAATGATGCACCAGCTGTGGTTCCCTGTATAGTTTACAGCATTAGTTGAGAAATATTTTTTCTTTGAGGAGATTTGCCATGTACTGTACCTGATAGGCCCCAAATTAGTCATTATTGAATTAAAGGTGATCAAACTGAAATCAAATCGCAAGCTTCTGAATCAAAATCGAATCCAATTGTGAAATTTGTGTCAATGCCCAGCCCTAGTGCCAATAAATGTTTTTTTTTTAATTTTTTTTACTTGAAGCAAATGTTTTTTTCCATTTATTTTCTTGTCAGAGTGCAAAAGTCCATGCTTAGTTTACATGTTAAAATCACAAAAAAAAAATCTCATGGGGGAGGATGCCCACAGACCCCCCCCCCCCCCCCCCCAATACTATTTACTTTGTAAACGTCACCTTTTTCACCACTTTGGAGTTTGCAGGTATGTATGAAACACTTTTATAGCCGCTATGCACAGAGCTTTACAAAAACGTAAAACAGACATAAGGAGCTTTACACAATATAGTCAAGTGTAAATAACACAAAATGTATTTGTTTATTTATATTTTTTGTTGTGGCTGCTATGCAGAAGAGTTTTGCAAAAAAGTAAAAACACATTTGTAAAATGAACTTTAAAGTGTTAGTTCATTAAAAAATGAAAATTCTGTCATCATTTGAGAGATTTCTGTCCCTCTATTGACAGTCTACACAACCACCACTTTGACGCTTCAAAAAGTTCATAAAGAGATCGTAAAACTAATCCATATGAACTGAGCAGTTTAGTCCAAATTTTCTGAAGAGACAATCACTTTATATGATGAACAGATTGAATTTAGGCTTTTATTCACAAATAAACATTGATCAGCGAACACAAACAGAAGCTCAACTGAGAATAAACCTCAGTGGTTCTCATACATCAAGCAAACATGCTCGAGCTTCCATTTATCAAAACTGATGTGTGCGTTGATGAATATTTATATGTGAATAAAAGACTAAATTCAATCTGTTCGTCATATAAAGCGATCGCGTCTCTTCAGAATATTTGGACTAAACCGCTTCATATGGATTAGTTTTACAATCTCTTTATGAACTTTTTGAAGCGTCAAAGTGGTAGTTGTGTAGACTGTCAATAGAGGGACAGAAATCTCTGATTTCATTAAAATATCTTCATTTGTGTTTCAAAGATGAACAAAAATCTTACAGGTTTGGAACAACATGAGGGTGAGTAATTAATGACAGAATTTTCATTTTTGGGTGAACTAACCCTTTAAAAGTTTTACGCAATATAAAGTCAAGCGTAATGTAACAAACATTTATTTTGGGTTGAAATGTGACCTGTCAATTATCTTCAACTTAAAGGTCAATTTAAATGTTATCCCTCTAGCTCCCATCTCACCCTCTGACGCCATCCAGACATGCAGAAAGCCGGGGCCTGACAGTTGCTCCTGCCTACCACACCCTACCACACCCCTCCTCTCATGGAGCCCCACACAGCACCATGATGTGGGGCCCCCTGGAACCCCCCAAAACCCAGAAGCCCTGGAGCCTGAGCTGCTTGCGTCCAGCACCCCCACTCAGACCCTCAGCTGCTCTCTGCTATAAAGAGGTATCCTGGGATCAGATTAGAGTTGATCATTCAGCATACTGGACTTCCTGTTACAAATATTGTAGAAATATAATATTAAATGCAATATAATCCAGAAATCATAATTGTTGATTATCTCCCTTGATATTGTTGTCACTATTATTTTGAGTAGCTTCTTATGGCTCTGTAAGTCTCCCCTTTACCTCCTTTCCTATTCTTTCCATTCCTCCTCCTCTTTCAGGACCTCAGTAAAAGCCCCAAGACAATGAAAAAGCTGCTGCCCAAGAGAAAGCCAGAGAGGAAGCCGTCCGATGAGGAGTTTGCACTGAGGAAGAGTAAGTCAGCAGGTTTGATATGGTTATTGAAATTGAGAGATTCTGAAAGATCATGTATCTGATGTAACCTCTGAACGGTGTAGGTACTGTAGCTCTGGAGGAAGACGCTCAGATTCTGAAAGTGATCGAGGCCTACTGCACAAGTGCCAAAACCAGGCAGACTCTGAACTCAAGTAAGTTTCGTATGCGGACCCGTCCACCCCCGTCTCCTTTCTTCTAAGACATTCCTCATTCATATCGACTTTTCTGTGTGTAACATAGAACAGCAGTCCTGAATAAACTAAAGTCTGTTGATCTTAACAAGGTTATTCTTGGATCTCTTATAACAATATACTCTCTCTTTTTTCCTCATCATAATAAATATTCATTTATTTATCATGCCCCCCCTCCCCCTTTAATTTTGACATCTTTACACATCATTTTTTTTTTTTTTAATTATTTATTTATACAACTCATTTACTATCTCGGGGTACTAATGGTTCTCCCATGTGGTTGCACCACTCGTGTCCATTCTTTGGTCGGCCCACTTGTTTCATTCCCTTCCCCTTCCATTGCAATTCTTCCCTTCATTCATATGATTTGATCCCCTTTTCATCATCTGCGACCGGATGGCATCTCCAGCATGGCAAGGCACTGATCTCATGCATAACCATGTTTTGGATCAATCCAGCGTGGACTCTCTGGGCCGCCGTAGCAGTATCTCAAGGCCCGAGGCCACCTCGGACCTCTCAGAGGACTCTGACTATGACAGTATATGGACGGCCCACAGTTACAGGATGGGCTCTGTTTCCCGTAAGAGCTCCTACATCTCCCACCAAAATTAATCTCCCCCTCACTCCACTTATTTCAAATGACTTTATATTTATTTGAAACTATTTATGTATTTAATGATGTCACTCTCTAATGCATATTTATTTTATTCATTTTTATATATTTATTTCTCAGTGTTGTATTAATCACACCTTCATCATTTTCTGCATATATATGCACTTTCCCAAAGCAGTTCCCTGTTGCCTTGACATTTAAACTCCCCCTGAAACCACCAACCTCACTTAACTCACTTTTTTTTTTTTCACTTTTTGCCTCGCATTCAAGATTTATTTAAGTGTCCTTTTAAAAAAATGATGTTGTCATTCCCTCGTTCCCAGATGTATTTAATTATTAATGCTGTTGAAGGTACAATGCACTCCGAAGGCAACAAGGACAGGTTCTGCTGTAAAAGAAGAAAAAATGATAAAATCTCTTAACTTGTCTGTAAATATTAGAGTATTGTCATTCATCTGAAATGTGTGGTATTAACTTGGACTTTGTTTACTGAATGTGAACATTAGATTTCCACTCTGTTGACATGAGGAGTTGGGTCTTTTACCAGAGAACGTCATGAATAAGTGTTCATGAAATTCATAAGTATGATTCTCAGATGGCACCACGGACAGTATTACTGTGGATGTTTTGTTCATACTTATGTGATATAAATGTATTTATTTATTTTCAATTTGTAAATGTATTTTGAATGATTTTGGACTTTTTGTATGCTTGTATCTAACATGTAAGTTTATAGTTGTGTCTATAGTGAAAAGTATGGAAGTTTACAGAAAAAAAATGTTGAATTTAATGTTGGTTGAAATTTATTAGAATCCATTTAAATCAGGTGTGTGGATGGTAATAGTCAAGAGTTCTTCGCCATTCATTTGAGACTCTGTCAAAGCCTCAGTGTTTGATGCTTTTCCTCTTTTATGTATGACGTGTTTGACACAAACAAGAAAACCAACTTGCCAATTATTTCAATAATGACAAAGAGTATAATTCATGTTATGTGATTCATTGTGACCAAGTTCTATTCTGTGGTTAAAAAAAAATGAACAAGAAGAAAATATGTATATTTACTACCTTTTTGTTGGTCGTTTACTGCAGATATTCTTAAAACTGTTCAACAGAGATACTTCAGTGCCGTTTACGTGATTTAAAACTGAGACATTATTAATGTGTTTGTTATATATATGCAGAGTCAAATATATGACAAAATACCACAAATGTTGTAATATACATTTTGAATAAATCTTGGGTTGTTTTGTACAGTATGTTTAAATGTCTTTCAGGAATTGATCTCTTACAACAAAAGTGTTTTTTTTTTTTGTTGTTGTTGGTTTTTTCTTTTTTTTTTTGGTGGTTGGAGTTCAGTTTTACCGGACTTCAGGAAACCCTTGGTGTTCTTTTTTTGAATGCGTTTATTTTTCTTGGATGATCCCTCTCTGCATGACTAACTCCTGTCACACTCACGCACAGTCCTGTGTAAGTTTGATCCAGTTCAAACCATTCTTTGAGGCACAGTGGTCCTGTACTGAGCTAATCAATGAATCCAACTAAACTAAACCTTCTGAAATCATTCTGCGGGGCTTCTCTTTTGAAACAGGACAGTGGAAAGATGCCAGTCCAGCACTGATAGTTCCTGGAGAGGAGAAGTTCAGTGTAGACGAGTTGAAGAGTAATGGTCAGACTCTTCTGGAGGAGAAGTAAGATTGCATATTTAGCCATTCTTATGAACAGGGTTTATAAGTGTAAAATAAGAAGGTTGTTTGTAAAGGGAACAGGAATTTAATAGAGTTTCAGTATGCATTATTGAAGTATGCACTGACATATTCAATATCCGATGTTTCCTAGGAGCCTTGTGGATGTTGTTTATGCTCTGAAAGATGAGGTACAAGAACTTAAACAGGTGAGTGTCTGTGATGGTGTGAGGAAGCTTTACTTGATATTTAAATTAATCTCATAGAAAAAATTATATTTAATAGTTTCCATTGCCTGGTTACATGATTTTACCATTCCAACAGGACTATAAAAAAATGAAGAAATCCTTGGAGGAAGAACAGAGAGCCCGGAAAGATCTGGAGAGGATAGTTAGAAAAATGTTAAAGAATATGAACGATCTTTCTTGGGATGAGACCAATTTATGATATCGGTGTTGCCCACTTACTATGGAGTCCCTAAAGTGATGTGGTGGAAAAAATATATTTCAAAATTTTGCTTTCCCCTGAGGAACTTTGCATTTGCTCACAAAATGTTTGTGTCCCTCTGAGAAACTTTGCGTTCGCTCACAAAACATTTGCGTTCCCCTGAGAAACGTTGTGATCGCTCACAAAACATTTGCGTTCCCCTGAGAAACATTGTGATCGCTCACAAAACATTTGCGTTCCCCTGAGAAACGTCGTGATCACTCACAAAACATTTGCGTTCCCCTGAGAAACTTTGCACGTTTTGCGAGTGAACGTAAAGTTTCTTGGGGGGATATAAACATTTTGTGAGCAAATGCAAATGTTAATGCGAGAGAACGCAAAAGTATTGACGTTTAATTTTTTTACCCATCTCATATTTTTGTATCACCATGTCCCTTTAGGGGCACCATACTAGTTTTGATGTTACATTAGTGGTTAAAATGACCTGGAAGTTCAACCAGATCATTGACATTTCAGATGTTTTCTTAGCTTGAAAGCACCATGGACATCCAGGGAGTTTGTAGTAACATAATGTTACATTTGACCTAAAATGGCTCATTCCAATGTTTAAACTTTAAAAGACTTTAGGTCTTAGGTCTTTTAGTGCATCTACACCTAGCAGATTTTTTTTATTTAGTTTGAAAACCACAAATTTTATAGCTGAACAATCATGATGGGACTTGTTTGCTTGAAGTCGTAGCTTAATCAGGCTCATCTTCAGCATCTCTTCGAATGGTATGAATGTTACGTGTGGATATCCCTGACAAGTTCATCTTTTATACCTAACAGTACCTCAGTCTTCACATCCCACTGATGTCTGGGGTTGTGAGTCTCCTGTTTTTTTAAAAATTACTTTTGTCATTACAAAGGTTCAAGAGATCATCAGATTTTAGTTACATTTAAATTTTAAGTAACTTTTATTCAGATGCACTCTGATTTAAAATGCTGAATCTGTGAATATTTCCATGATGTGGTACCATGAACTTTTTCATTCCATTTAATTATCGTTTACAAATGATTTAGATGTTTATACTTAAACATTGATTCAACACTGGGTGCGTAAAGACAAAAAGGTATGCTGTTAAATGAGGAACATGAAGCTTATGTCAGTAAATGTTTAGTACATGTTTTAGGTGCCATTGTAACTCAAGCTGTGACAGGACTTCATTATTATAATAGCTTCTTTATCACAGTATGATACACATCATACCTTCTTGCAAGTTATAACTATTAATTTCAGTGTCACTTACTTAGTGTGACCAAAGCAAAAGCCAAACTCTTATTTATGAACTTCACTATCTGTGACTAATTACTGTACTTGACATTTATTCATATAGTTCTTACACAACACTAGTAGAATAACCTAATTTGAATTCATAGGATATTTATTTAGTGTTCTTTATCTCGGAGTCATGTTACTGTAAATTAATTTTGTAAATAAAGAAATTTGTTTATTTGCTTTATCTACTTAAGTGGTATCAATTGGGTTTAAACATAAAATTACTAGAAAATAATACTAATCACTTTTTTTTTTTTTAAGATTCATATATATTGTGATCTATATTTAAAATGTTATTCCTGTGATCAAAGCTGCATTTTCAGCATCATTACTCCAGTTTTCAGTGTCACATGATCTTTCAGAAACCATTCTAATATGCTGATTTGCTGCTCAAAACAGTTAATATTTTTGTCTCCAGGATTCTTTGATAAATAGTAAGTTCAAAAGAACAGCATTTCTTTAAAAAAAGTAACATTTTAAATGTCTTTACTATTGCTTTTCATTGATTTAATATACATCCTTCCTGAATAGAACATATATTTATTATGACCCCAAACCTTTGAAAAGTAGTGTATATGTATGCATGTATATAATTGTGAACCCACAACTCTTAAACTGTAAACTGTTCATGTTTACCACATGAACAATATGATAACTTAACTAGCACAAGATTAACTGTATGAACAGCCATGTAGGATGCTCAACTCAGGAGTTTAAGCTTTAAGTTTATACACTCTGTCAAAGGGAAGGGCATGACAAGGATGACTTTATGCCCTTGTCTTTCGTCTGCACACAACAGTTCTGGGTGAAAGTTGTGCATGCACCAGGCTCTATTACAGTGACAAGGCAATCTAGTCCCTTTGTGGGCGATGATTCTACTTCATTGATTTACAATGGAAAGGATATAATTTTGCTGGTGTTGGCAAAAAGCTCAAATGTCAGGCTTTTCAGAATGCCAGCATTGCCTTGTTCGCAGATGAATAAGGAGAAAGTCACCTTTTGTCTCCTGTTAAATATTCCTGCATAAATACAAAGGAGCATAATGCCCTCCTGATAAAAGGAAGCCCTGATTTATCCTGATTTATCCTTTAGTGTATAGATAAAACCCGCAGATAAATGCCAGGTTGGCCTTTTCATTTTTGTTCTCTGCGGTTCGCTTCTCTTTTTACAGCATATCGAGTTTGGAAGACGGGTGTCGCTTTCAGCGTCGCTTTGGTTTTGTGGAAAGGACACTTGCGCTTCCTTGCCATTATCAGTAAAATATATCAGTGTTTGTCACCGAATATGTTTCAAACCTGCATTAATTTTGTTTATGTTGGTTTGAAGTCTGAGTTTAGGACATAATGGGTGTGCAGTTTAACAACCTGTTATTGCTGACAAAAAGTTTGACTCCCAGGTATTAACAGCCTCTTTATGGTAACAGTTAAAGCACACTACCTGTCGTTGAAATGCGAAAGGGACGGCAGGACTCTGTGGACATGGAATCAATTAGCTTTTGACCAGACTATACACACAAGCACACACACACACTCGCTTGTCTAAGACCCTGTCTTTCCCTTTCTTTCTCTCCTTTTTTCTATTCAGTAGCCTGTGATCATTTAGATTTGACATGCATTGTGGCTGAGATGGTCTCTCTCTTTTGCTCTCTCTCTCTCTCTCTCCCTCTTTTGCTACTGTCTGTCATTAATTTCCAGGCTTTACAATTTGCCAAAAAAGAAAGAGAAAAGAGTGAGTGAGTGGTGGAAGGATAAGAGCTCAGTGTCCTTTTGAAGGGGTTTGTTATTGCACAAAAACAGCCGCCCAATAATTTTTCGTCAATGTTTAACTCTAAAAGCTTTTCCCCGTCAGCTTTTGAAAAGAAGAGCAATAAAGCCCTATTCATACGGACTGAATAAAAACAGTCCTCTGGGGGCTATGACCGAAGGGCTTCTTTTCTTCTGCCTCTAATCAAATAGGAACTGAAATGAATTAGAGTTTTCTTATGAAAATAGCCTTTGTTGTCAGGCAGGCCAGTAATTCATAAACAATAAGCAACGTCATTGTGTGGCTAGTAATATATTCATGCTGTGGAAAGGCTAGAAGGCAGTGCAGGACTATGGCTCTGTGAATGAGGGGAGGGAAGGATTGGTCCTGGACTCTTCATTTGCAGTCTGCACAGTGGGTGGTTCTGGTAACCACCAGTTTCTCTCCGTCTCTCGCTATTTCTCTCATGCTCTCCTCATTTTCTTCATGCTCTTCCTTTTTCCTTTCCATATGGCTTCTTCCTACAGTTCCTGGCTGAGTTCGACTTTTCTCGAAGGCCTCCGCTCTACCCTTGTGTTTTGACCTGTCAGGTTTTTTGTTTTCCCTCCCCTCTTCTTTCTTCTGAGCAAAGCTATATATTCTTGAGAACTTCGGGACAACGTTGGATTCTGCTCCCAAAACTCGTCTGTCTTGGGAAAAGTAGTGGATTATCTGAAGTAGGACGGTATGTGTATGAAGAGTTGCGGTCAAAGGGCAACTGGACAGTTGGATCTTGAACTTCAGGATAGGATTGCCACTGGACACAAGTGTCTACTAGATTATTAAGGAATAGCATTACTCTTTTAGTGGACCTGGAGGTCTGTGATGTTCGTTTTCCAACTTAATACGTGAAAATTTGCTGTTGTCGCTATTTCGAGTACATCATTTCTTTCTTGCTCTTCTACTTTGGAACTAACCATGGAGATGAGATTTGTCAAGCTTGTTTCCATCTTATGTTACTTGGGAGCTTTTTCAAATAATCAAGGACTCAGTATTAAACAAGATATACTTGTGGCATGAAGTTTTCAACTGTCATGATCGAAATTTAGAGGAGCTCCTGCAACTGGTGATATGAAGACTTGTGTCATTTTCATGAGTGGATTTTTTATATAAGAACTTGTGGTGATGCTGCTTGATGACACTCAAATAAATCACCAGCTATCAACAATACGTGAGTCTTTATGCTTATTGTGGTAATATTGAGTGTTTTATCGCGTGTGTATAGCCTACTTAAAAAGCTAATTTACTTGAGTTTTCAAAAGAGTCTGTCTGACAACTTATTGAGAGATTTAGATGCTAATGACGTAAGAAAATCAGTTAAGTTCTCTCAACAGCATCTATACTGGCGCTGAGGCACTTAATAAACGCCAGTTAAACTCTTAAAGTTACTTTGACAACAGCGCTTCAAGCGAAGGATCATTTCTCAGCCCAGTCGTCTAGTTTTCACATTCACAACATTGCAGACTTTTAGATAGAAACACATTCAACCGCCTGAAAACTAAAGATGGATATTTCACATTCAAATATACATCTGAATGCGTGTAACCGTTAACGACTGATAGCACTGAAAAGTCTCGAACGTAATTTTCCTGTCATAACTTAATCCATGTCAGACCGTTAGACGACCACAAGTTTATATCTTCTGAACCTCCTTAATAATATCTTAGAATAGCATCTTAGCTGCTGTTGATCAAGCTGTCAATCTGTTGTTTTCTCGTTACATCTTGTTGGAGTGAATGTATAAGATCAAAGTCCTCGAGTAAGTCACAAACTGAGTCAGTACCGGAGCTCAACAACAGGTGGCAGCGTTGCTCCATGAGAAATTCGAGGACGTAAAGCGCAGCACAGGTTCAGGATGGAAGATGTAGATGTCAACTTGAGGCGTTTTTACACAGGCAAGTTAATGCTTTTGAGCAGGCTTTGTACCCTCTCCAAATTCGGTGTACAGGTGCAATTTCCTCATCATTTCGTGTAAATGCATGTGTTCTATAGCAAGTTTTATTTTGAAAAGCATGTTTTTTTTAAACGGTTGGGATTAGTAACTTGGTGTACCTAACTTATTGAGATTTAATTAGTTACTTTAATTTGTAATTTGTACACACACACCGGCCACTTTATTAACATGTAGCATAGCCTACACCTTGCTAGTACCGGGATGTCTTCAGAACTGCCTTAATTCTTCGTGGCGTAGATTCAACAAGGTGCTGGAAACATTCCTCAGAGATTTTGGTCCATATTTGGTCAATGATAGCATCACATTTGCTGCAGATTTGATGGCTGCACATCCATGATGTGAATCTTATGTTCCCCTACATCCCAAAGGTGCTCTATGGTGACTGTGGAGGCCATTTGAGTTTGGTGAACTCATTGTCATGTTCAAGAAACTAATTTGAGATGATCTGAGCATTGTGACATGCTGTGTTATCATGCTGGAAGTAGCCATCAGAAGATGGGTGCACTGTGGTCATAAAGGCGTTTAAACGATGCTCAATTGGTACTAAGGGCCCAAAGTGTGCCAAAAAAAATATCCCCCACACCATTAGACCGCCACCACCAGCCTGAATCGTTGATACAAGGCAGGATGGGTCCACACTTTTATGTCATTTACTCCAAATTCTGACCCTACTATCTAAATATCACAGCAGAAATCGAGACTCATCGGTCCAGGCAACTCTTGTTCTAATCTTTTATTGTCCCGTTTTGGACAATAATTAGCCTCAGTTTCCTGTTCTTAGCTGACAGGAGTGAAACCCACTGTGGTCTTCTGCAGATGTCGGTTGTAACGAGTGGTTATTTGAGGTGGTTATTTGAGTCACTGTTGCCTTTTTATCAGCTCAAACCAGTCTGATCATTCTCCTCTGACCTCTGGCATCAACAAGGCTTTTCCCCCCACAGAACTGCCAGATATTTTCTTTTTCTGACCATTCTCTGTAAATCCTAGATATGGTTGTGCCTGAAATTCCCAGTAGATCAGTAGTTTCTGAAATACTCAGACCAGCCCATCTGGCACCAACAGCCATGCCATGTTCAAAGTGACTTAAATCACCTTTCAGAGAAGAGAGAGAGATATTAATCACATTTTAACTGTCCCCTCTCCCGATTTATCAAATAAACTGCAGACTACTGTTTGCCTGTCACTCGGCTTACTACAAATATCACAGTTAAATGGTGTCTTTAAAGAACTATTGTACATTTTAAATGAACCTGTACAGTTATTGGCCTTTTATTGATATATTGTCAAGTTTTTGTTAAGCTGTGTGTTACGGTTATAGGGGTAATTCACACAGAAATTATCATTCGTTCATCATTTACTCATGCTCGTGTAGTTCCAAACCTGTGAAACACGCAAGAAATCTTATGCACTGGCAGCCTCAGTCATCGTTTACTTTCATTGCTTCTATTTTCCACACAACAGAAGAGAATGGTAAAAGAAGGTCAATGTTTGGAACAGCTTGATAGTGAGTAAATTGACAGAATGGTCCTTTTTGTGTGAACTATCCCTTTAACAGGTAATGTGCAGTAGCTGGTTTGATCCCGTAGAGGGCGCGCAAGACTGTTATAAGAGACTTCACACATATGATACTCGCTTTATAAACGTTGAATGGTTGTCTATTTATTTGGCAAATGCCAATTTTGACTACATTTTGACTTTAAAGACAGAGTAACTAATTAAACTTGTCAAAAAAATTTGAAGGAAAAAAATGATAGGCCTACATGATTATGTTGCCCTATAATTAACATCTCCTCAGGTACAGCCTTTCTTTCCCTTTGTTTATTCAGCAAAAATAACACAACGTACATTACCAAAAGTGCAAATGTCATTGTTGTAGTTAATTAAGATTTGATTTTAGTTTACAATTAGACATCAAAAGATGAATCAATAATCCGAAAAAAAAAAAAAAAAATGGGAAGAGTAAACACTGCGCCTTAAAACAAATGAACAGACTATCAGGAGAAAACAGATTTAATTAAAGCACTTTCAATTTCAAACATTCACAAGATTCAACCATGATTGAGCAGAGAAATATTAACTCTAGATAATATCCATTCAAATATAACATTAAGTATAGTGACAGGAAATTCTCTCACCATTATATGTGCTATTGTTCACTGCCACCTCCCGTTCATCTCTCTGAGACATGGCTTCTCATCACACACTAGATATATTTAAAACACATAGGATGTGACATACAGACATGGGTGAAAGGAAAGAATCATCCTGTTTCTTACTACCTGGTTTTACATTCACAAATAGATGGGCGTTGGCATGGGAACATGCCCCTGGCTGCTACCTGAATGAGGATGCAGGGCCTCTGCAAACGGCGCAGTCAAAGGAATGACCCAGCAGGCTGCACATTTTTACCTACAGCCGTATCCATGACAACAAAGTCCCATACCCACTATCGGGCTCTACTATTGAATATTTGATTGACAGATGTCCAAATGTCAACCACTCCCTCTCAGGTAAATAGTCCAGGCGTTTTGCATTTTCATTTTTTTTTTTTGCAGATATCCTTTCCTTTGCTTGCACACGCTATATATCTAGCTTGACAGGGTCACAGGTCATGCACACTTTTTTTTTTTTTTGGCCATGATGTGTTTGTATGTGCTTTTACTTCTTGTTTAAATTGACATCAGCTCTGACTGCCAGCTCGCTGCTTTACTTAGCGTGTGTATTTTTATATGTGATGCGCATTAGCAGAGACAGATCCGCTATACAGAGCTGGGCCATCTTTCATAGCAAAGAGACTGTATTAATCCATCTCCTCGGCCTAAAAGAGGGGCTGTACTTAAAGTACCACAGTCTCTTCTATATTAGAGCGTCAAAGTGGAGATTCAATCACAGTAATGGTCAGCGTCTCACGCCGCATCTCCATCGATCCAAGGGACAGTGTATTGGCTGCATTAGTGAAAAGGAAATTGAGTGCTATTTTCTAGTCGTCACAGTCTATTTGTCATTCAGAATTGAGACATGCGGATCTATGGTTTGAATATGAATGTCAAAGCTGGCCTGAGGTCTGTGCATGTGTGTGTGCCTAAGTGAGATAATTCCCTGTAAAGTATCCATTTTTTATAGTATTATACTATACTATAATATATATGCTATAATATATATATATATATATATATATATAATATGAATATGCTGTTCTATTAAATAAGGCCAGTTAATAATATATATTTTAAATAGTTATTCATCTTTATTCGTATATTTATACAACGACTTGAATGTTAAAGTTAGCATATTAAAGAATATTAAAATTAACATATTCAAGTATGGTAACACGACTTTTCCCTCAATAAACTCATAATTTACTGCTTCTTAATAGTTAGTAAGGTAGTTGTTAAGTTTAGGTATTAGGTATGATTAAGAATGTAGAATAAGGTCATGCAGAATAAGGCATTAATATGTGCTTAATATATGCTAATAAATAGCCAATATTCTATTAATATGCATGCTAATAAGCAAAAGACCCTAAAATAAAGTATTTTATAAACTTATATAAATATATCATACTTTATACATTATGTAGTCTGTGTGTGTATAATATAATATAATATGTATATATAATAATATAATATGGCTGTAGACACAATTTCTAAAGTACGGTTCAAATGAATAAGGTCAAATTTGTTGCGTAATATTGCTTTCCTGTGTTTCAAAACGTATTATGCATGATTTAATTTTGGATAGGTTATTTGTTTTCTTAATAAAGGCGCAGGCAGCACACAGTGTGCGCAAACCCTTTTGTTGTGAATCATTACGAGCTCTGTAAATTCTCTTATCTCCAGCTCTGATAACCCATTCACAATCTGGCCATAAAGAATTTGATAGGCTAATTGAATAGGGCTTCGATGCACACTTTTGTAATAGAGCATTATAAATCTGGAACGAAGGTGACAGGGGTACAAAAGGGAGCGCTTTAGGGCGAGACTCTCTCCCTTTCAGCCGCTGACTTTACAATAAGTTTTGCAGCTTTGAATGTTGGGCTGTAAAAGAGTGCTCTCTGCTTGAATCGATTGCCCCCACCTAACAAGTCCTCTGCCCTCCAACACTGAGAGAGCGAGGGATGGATTTGTTGAGGGCAGTGATACAGAGGCCTGGCTGCTATCTTGATCCTTCATGTGCTGCATGGCCATATGGACCATTAACCCTCACAGTTTTATCTAACACCAGTGATTAGCGTCAAGACCTTGCAGTCCTATTGACGGCATGTGTGTGTAAGGGAGATGATGTATGACTATTACCTCTCTAACATTTATCTCCTTTTGTCTGTCTTTTCACATTTAGGGAGATAATTAGTGGAGGTCTGCTGACTTTCTGATGTGATGTTGATAGCATTATTTGCCAGTTTGTGTGAATTGTTTCACTAATTTGTCTCTTCTCTTGTGGTTGAGTCAGTGTTGGATGAGGTGTACTAGTATTTTTTCTTCTGGCTAGTAGTACAATGGGTTACAGGTTTATCTGGTTTAAGCACACATTCCATATTCGCTTTTTTTCCTCAATTTTTTCTGTGTAGTCAGTGATCAGTGTGCCCATATAATATATTAATTATCATGGCATGATTTTAGACATAATATTAACTTTTTGATTTCTATCTGTTAAATAATACTTTGTGCATTTAAATTTATTTCATTTTCCCTGTTATGAAATTAGATATCTTTCAGCAAATTTGAAAAGATATGTTTTTAATAGAAATGTGGTTTTATAAATATTAAAAGTTATTTAATTTTTGGGTATGTGAGAGAAAAAAAGAGAGACCCTGGATTAGATGCAAGTGGCAGGAGTTTGATAAAGCCCATATCAAACAGCTGAAAAGAGGAAATCGTTGGAAAATGGTCAATATATTATACTGAACAATATTAAAATGTGCTTATGTAAGTAAATATTATAATTATATTTAATGTCTAACAAGTGGTTATTTCCCAAGATAGACTCATGATTGTCATGCTTATATTTCGGCTGCAAAAAGAAGCTATTGAATATTTCCACTGTTATTGAAAGCAGATACATGTTGACAGCAGGGGCATGTTGTCACACTTTATGGAGTAAACAGGATTATAAGATTTACAGCGGTTATGAAGCACAAAACAATTTAAGAAATGGCAAAATGTAAAAGATAACAGAAATATTAAAGCATTGATTTGGACAAAAATATTGGGTTACACTTTATTAACTTTATTTAATGTGTCCTTACATTGTAATTATACATTTAAGTACTGAGTAATATTAATTAACAACATATACTTACTATAGGGTTAGGTTTAGGATTAGGGTTTAGATTAGGGTTAGTTGCATGTAATTATGCATAATTTACTGTTAATATAGTCATACTTACTATTGTAAGTACATGTAACATGCAACAAGGACACTGTAAAATAAAGTGTTACGAAAAATTGTAGTTAATAAATTGTATTACTTTCTCTGACTATATATATGTAGGGGTGTGTGTATATATATATATATATATATATATATATATATATATATATATATATATACATATATACATATAATATGGTGAGAGATCATTCATATGCTTTTTTGACACAAAAGAGTGAGTACAAGAGTGGTACATTTCTCTTTTAGTTTTAAATGGCACTTGCCTTTGCAAGAGTTTTTAGTTTTAAATAATTTATTATTTTTCAAGGACAGTCATTTTAATAAGAGCTCACACAAAGGTGTTAATATTAATCATGTTTTCCCCACTGTCATTCATGCTATTTCTGCTTAATACCTGCTCTGCTTTGTTATTCATGTTAGAAAATATTACAGCAGTCTGACACCAGTGTAAGCGTTTTTCTTACTTCTGTTCATCCACGTTAACATTGAATCCAGTATTCAAAGTAGGTCTACAGTCAATTAACCATTTTGAAATCAGCCTGGATTTCACAATCAGATCATTAGGCAAGTTTTACAGATGGTCAGCCTAGATGTCCTTTGCTTTATTTTTCTGAATGTGCTGTAATATTTTTCCCTCTCATGAAATTAGATATCTTTCTGCAAATTTGAAAAGATATGTTTTTAATACAAATGTGGTTTTATAAACAAAGTTATTTCATTTTTTTTCTCAGCTTGCCTTTGGGTATGTGAGAAAAAAGAAAGAAAGCCTGGATTAGGTGGCAGAAATTTGACTTAGCCCATATCAAATAGTTGAAAAGAGGAAACCAATGTAAAATAGTCCAAATTGTTCATAAAATGTTTAGCTAAAGCTATCTTATTACTTGAAATAATATCACTATATATTTCAAATACTGTCTGCTTTGTTGGCCCTTGGTGCACTGCACCCATGACACCCACTGAAGCTCTGCTATATAGTTTGACCCTGACCTGCTTAAGGAAACTAAGCTCAGTACGACATTTAAGTGAGGCGTTTTACTTGTGTGGACCTTACAGTCTGCCTGTGTTTTGTTTCAGGGCGCTGGGCACCCCACATATACTCACACTCACTGCACTAATATTTACGTGTGTTTTATCTGTAATGGTGTTTAGTGTGCTCTTGAATGCTGAGGGTTGTTGACAGTGAGAGGGGAGGTGTGCGCTGCCATCACTTTACCTGTCAGAGCGAATACACACATCCACACACACACAAACCTGTCAGAGAGGACGCTTTGAGTCAATGGTGCTACATGGAGAGGACTGTAATGGCGTCTATTTCGACACAAGTGCTGTTCTCTTAAATTGAGTGACACTTACATTTCTGTCACTGCAGCACAGACAGTGCAATTTACAGGATTTGGTGATTTTCGCTTCATTTATTTGTTTATCTCGAAACTGGTTAAACAACATGGCGTTTAATTGATGTAGTGGACATTTCGCTAACATGAAGCTAAATGGCTTTATTTGGTTGAAGAGGTTGGAGAACTTTCGAGCTTTAAATTGTTTAGGTCAAAGGATTAATGATATGTTCTCTAAGAGCGTCCATGATCAAGAAACAGAAAATCTAATTTAAATACTAATTAGAAATGTACTTTTCTGTATTCATATGGTTTTGAAAAACTATGGTCATATGGTGTAACCATCAAGTGATAAGTAGGCTTAATGTATTTTTTTATACCATGATACATATGAGTGTACTCATCTTGATTATTATTTTCAAAAGCTGTAAATAGATTTTTTAGGACAAAAAAAATATTTTTGGTAACACTTTAGGGTCCAATTCTCACTATTAACTAGTTGCTTATTAGCATACATATTACTAGGATATTGGCTGTTTATTAGTATTTATGAAGCACATATTAATGCCTTATTCTGCATGACCTTATTCTACATCCCTTAATCCTACCCAATACCTAAACTTAATGACTACTAACCTTTCTAACTAATAAGCAGTAAGCAGTTTATTGAGGCAAAAGTTGTAGTTAATAGTTAGTTAATAGTGAGAATTAGACTCTAATATAAAGTGTGACTATTTTTTTTTTTTTTTTTTTTTTTTTACAAGTTTCATGAATTATTATTATTATTATTAATAATAATGTCATTAAGTCAATGAGGATCTGCTGGTATCCTCTCTATGATATAATTTTTTGGTAACACTTTATTTTAGGGTATTTTAACTAGTTGGTTAGCATGCGTATTACTAGAATACTGACTATTTATTACTTATTAAGCACATATTAATGCCTTATTCTACATTCTTAATCATACCCAATACCTGATAATACCTGATAGAAATGATAATAATACAAGAGTATGCCAAACTACTTAGAATAGAATAGAATAATATTTGTAAAAGTTGTATCGCCCTGACAATTTATGCCCCTAAAAATATTAAAATGATTTTTAATACAGAATTGAAAAACATTCTCATCATAGAATAGGTGTATTCGGGTCATTGTATGTGTGAATTGCATTTGAATGTATTTTAGAATAAATTAATAGATCAAGTGTGTACAGTATTTGTCAGTAATTGGAAGAAACTCCAAGTGCTCTAGTTGGAGCATAAGGAGTGGTTGAAGTAGCAAGAAAAATATGTGAAAATGATAACTCGAGTGCAGTTGTGAAGTTCTCTGTTCTGTTTGTAGGTGGTGCTTTAGCGGTGCATTTGTCCTGGAAGAGAATTTGACTCCATAATGAAATATAATCTAAGCCTTAGCAAACTGAAATCAAATTTCAAGGAGGCCTTAATTTCAGTTCATTTAGCCCTTACCTCAGATCACATTTTCTCCCAACTGATTGTGCAAACGTTGCCATATCCAAGGTTCCTCAGTTTTTGAATGCTAATCAAATTTAATTTGACCGCCAAAGAAAATATACACTCTATTTTAGCTCTCCATCTCTCTGTATCTCTCATTTTCTCCCTCTTTCTCTCCACCCCAGAAACTTTCTTTCTGTGTGTATCTCTATGAAGGTGTATATGTATCCTCCTGGACCATGCAGATCCAGTCGACGCTTGTTTGTATGTTTCGATGTGTGCACGTGGGGTGTTGTGTGTATTTGAGACTGGGATGTGAGTGATTTTGGCAATTGCTGAAGTGGGATGCAAACTCATCTTATTTACCAGAGAATAGGCCAATTAAGGCCGAGTCGGGAATGAGCAGTGGTGCAGGAAACCAAGTGAATGTTCCATTGATTAGCAGCGTTCGCTTAATCACAGTCTCTCATAAGCTCATGTGCCGCTGTCAGCTGGGGCTTGCTCTTCACTCCTTTTCGAGGAGCAAAGGTTCGGGTGTCAGCGTGGAGGTGACACAGGCCAATGATTACGTTTCCGTCTCCTCAAAGACATCAGGATGTCATCCAGAAAAATGAGGCACGATTAGCTCCAGCAACTTTTCCTGCCTCATGAAAAACAAGAATTCCCAATTTGCAGGAAATGGGAAGTTTTCATTGAGGGAAGGCTCTGAATGAGCGCTAATGCTGGTGTTATGTGTGTGTTTGTGGAGCGTAATGGATGGTGTAAAACATCAGCGTGTATTGACGCTCTTTCTCCTAAAGCCCTGCTTCCCCTTTTTTCTAGCCTTGCCTAAATTTGCGCAAATTGAAAAGCGATAAAGAAGCAGACTCGTCTAATAAGCATTACTTATCATATTAATTAAAAGAGGATGACACAATATGGCTGACAGCTGTGGGTTTTGATTTGTTGTGTTGCTAATGTGACACTCATTATACAGGTCATGGTGAGACAAAGCCGCAGGGGTAGCCGTGGTAACATGCAGATGCAGAGACTGAGGCCTGCTACACAAACACTGGGGTCTCGCCTAAACAGCCCATAATTACCTCAACGCGCAGACAAACAGTAACCATGGAGAGGTGAGCGGCAGTTATGACCTCAGAGCGGGACATGGATTCAATTCTGTAATTGTTTTTTTAATGGAATTAGTTTTCGCCAGATTTTTCGAGAGGATCCGTCTTTCTGCGCAAAAGCTCGCATTCAAAGGCGCCGGCCTTAATGATGGGATGAATGCTGAACTGGCTGTGCTCGGCTCTTTATCTTCCATCTCTCTTTCATTTTATGAGGTTTGTTGAATATGTAGAGTAGCTCAGAAAACATATTAGCGCTCTGACCCGTGAGGTGACTATCTTCCCGTATTGCACCTATCCTGTTTCATTACCAGCCTACCATTCATTTGGATTATTAAAGGCAAGTGTGTGAGTACAGAGGAAGCTTTAGTCAGTTGGAGAGCTGCAAGTTGCTCTGAAGGGGTCCACATTGGGATTCAGATGTGACAGTTGCTTTTTTTGGGACTTCTTGTTTGAAGTTTTGAAAATGGACTTCTTAAAGGAATGTTTCAAGTTTTAGTTTTTGATTACCACATTGATGTTGATGACCAAAAAAATGAATTTAATTTAGTTTTTCCTTTTCTTTAAGAAAAATATCTGGGTTACAGTGAGGCAGTTAAAATGGAAGTAAATGTTAAATATATTCACTGTTTCAGTGGTATAGAGACAAAATATGAACAATATGCGGCAACACTTTAGTATGGGGAACAATTCTAACTTTTAAGTTGCTTATTAGCTTGCATATTGCTAGAATATTGGCCATTTATTAGTACTTATAAAGCACATATTAATGACTTATTTTGCATGACCTTATTCTACATCCCTTAATCCTACCCATTCCCTAAACTTAAATGCTACAACATCTACCTTACTATTAATAAGCAGTAAATTAGGAGTTTATTGAGGCATAGTTAATAGTGAATATGTGTTCCCCATACTAAAGTCTTACCCAAAATGCCTGATTTACATGATTTCAGTGAGAAAAAAAATCAGTTACCTGTTCTGTGAAACGTTATATTCAATTTTACAACTTCAGTGACAACCTGTCACCTTAAAACAACCATAAAATGAGTTTGCACCTCAAATAATACACAAGTTTTAACAGGAAAATGAATGTAAGTGCTTATAGAAAAATATAAGTGTCACATTTAAAAAATGTTCCCAATTCATGTCCATTGTAAGTGCCTCAATGTAAATTTTTACAGTAATCAGCATAATTCTATTGATTGAGCTTAGTAGTGAATATTCCTTTGACATGGTCACTACTATGTAAATATTTTAAAGCAGATTTTTTTTTTAAGTAAATAAATAAAAAATTGGAATCCATTTCCTTGCCCTTGCAAATGCTGAAATGAAACGGCATTATGCAAATCTAATAATACTATATGCTATATAAGGTAAACCTCTCTTAAAGCCTTTTGAATATTCATAGCTCCATATGTGTGTGGTCTGATATGTTTGAAAAAGTATCTGAAATGACTGACAAAACATTTCTGCTTAATACAGCGAAGGACGGCAGGGCTTCATGAAGTATTAGCCAGCATGCTGATCATAAAGTCCTCTCATACATATTGACTGTTGCGTTGGCATGCAGATGAAAATGATGTTGTTGGCTGCATACTAAGAGGAGGTGTGTGTGTGTGTGTGTGAGAGAGCATGTGTTTAGATGAAAGACAATATAACTACGTGTAATGACTTTTCTGTGTGTGGCCCTAGAGATGGTACGTTTTCTGCCTATTTGAGCATTTAGGAAACCGCTAGAGATGGTTCATCAGCGCTCTGGTGTATTAGATGTGATCTGACAGGATCTTATGGAGATTCAAGCACAGACCAGACAGGGGAGGGAGCGAGGTGACAACGAGGGGTCAGGATTGGATGCCCTGAAACACCAGAGGGCACACAGAGCTTCAGGTCACTGTGGTTGGGTCAGCTCAGAGGTGATCCAATTCCCCTCTAGTTTCAGCATTTCTAGATTGTGCGAGATTGTGTGCGGGTCCTTTTGAACTCACTCCGCTCAGAGGTCAGCAGAAAGAGATGAAGAACCATAACGTATCATAACACTGTGTGTTTGTATGCCGGTGTGTGTTTGTGTAGCCGTGGCCATTTTTAAATTGATTTCCTGCGAGTTGAGTGACAAGGGTCTGATTTCAGTGCACATATAGAGTATATACGTTTATATGTTTTAATGTATGTATGTATGGCACATTAGTGTTGGCGCTTGTGAATCTAAGTGACATTGACTGTGCCAGACTGTAATTAGGGATCGGGTTGGATGGTCTGTGAAAGCAATGCATAATGGGATGTTTCCTCTGACACTGAGCATTTCCCAACAGCTGCCTGTCAGTCTGATCTCAGCCCTTTTAAAAGAGGACACTTTAATTAGTCACAATCCCTAGAGGAGCCTCTCATTTACAGTCATGGCCATCTTGATGTAAATCAGCTTTCTACCCATCACTCTTTTCTCCTTTCACTCCTTTTTTTTATCTAGAGTTTCCCTCCATCACTCTGTGGCTCCATCATTATGTCATTTTATTCTCCACAGCACACCTGTCTCTCTTTCACTCCATCTTCGAAGTTCATTTTATCTGCCCTTACTGTCCCACCTATTCATCTACACCATTTCTCATTTCCTTCATCTCCATTTCCTTCAGTTCTCTGAGACTGCAGCTCTGCCAAGACGACTTCTCTAACTTGGCCACCCAGACTTATTTTGGTCAACCATGTTTTTTTAGTCCAGGGTCAGTGACATCACTGTCATTTTTTTGTATGCATCTATTCATTTATTTAAAAAAAAATTATTAAAACACAACTATGCATCTATGATGAGTATGTTTTTTGGGAGGGAAATTGCACCTCTGATTCCAGACCTTAAAGGGTTAGTTCACCAAAAAATGAAAAATTAGGTCATTAATTACCCTCTTGTTGTTCCACATCCGTAACACCTTTGTTCATCTTTGGAACACAAATTAAGATATTTTTGATGAAATCTGAGAGGTTTCTGTCTCTCCATAGAGATCCAACGCAACTACCACTCCAAGGTCCAGAAAGGTAATGGTCCAGAAATGTGACTCTAGTGGCTTAAATTCAATTTTATGAAGCAACGTGAGTGCTTTGTTTGCACAAAAAAAAAAACATAATTTACCACTTTATTTTCAAAATAATATTATCCAAAGCATGTTCACGCAACAATGTCAGCTCTCGCGTGAACACAAAACTCATGCGTCGTGATGCTCTCATGAACACTCGCGCATGTGCACTGAGTTGACGTGCAAGTCTGAACACAATACGCATGCGTCTTGAAGCTCTCGTGAACATGTGTTGCAGATCAGTATTTTTGTAAGTAAAGTGGTACTAGAGTCACATGGAGTACTTTAATGATGTCTTTTTCCTACCTTTCTGGACCTTGGAGTGGTAGTTGCGTTGGATCTCTATGGAGAGACAGAAACCTCTCAAATTTCATCAAAAATATCTTAATTTGTGTTCCGAAGGTCTTACAGATGTGGAACGACATGAGGGTGAGTAATTAATGACAGAATTTTCATTTTTGGGTGAACTAACCCTTTAAATTCATTGAAAGTCTTTGGGATGTGCTGGAGTAGACTTTACAGAGTGCTTGACTCTTGCATTGTCAATACATGATCTTGACCAAAACATCATGCAGCTCTTGATGGAAATAACATCACAACATTTGTTTTATTTATTTATTTATTTATTTATTTATTTAAGGTCTTGACTCAGAGGTGCCAATTCATGTATAAAAATGATTCTTCATGCTCCCTCCTAACCATTCTTTCACAATTTCAGCCTGAGGAATCTTGGCTTTGTCATGCTGGAATATGGCCATGATACATCTTCCTACGTGGTTGTTTAAGAAATGAAAAGCTACACACTCCATCAATTAGGGTTTAACAATCTGTTCCCAAAAATATAACATGCTAGAAACATAATAATCACTGCAATAATAATCCAATCATATACTCTTACGTATTTGCCTAATTAAAGGGATAGTTCACCCAAAAATGAAAATTTTATGTTTATCTGCTTACCCCCAGGGCATCCAAGATGTAGGTGACTTTGTTTCTTCAGTAGAACACAAATGATGATTTTTAACTCCAACCGTTGCAGTCTGTTAGTCTTATAACGCGTGTCAATGGTAACAAAATCTATGAGAGTAAAAAAAACATGCACAGACAAATCCAAATGAAACCCTGCAGCTTGTGACGACACATTGATGTCCTAAGACACAAAACGATTGGTTGAAACCGAAAAGTATTTATTTAATTTTTTACCTCTAATACACCACCATGTCCAACTGCCTTGAGCGCACGCACGGCATCCGGTGCGTGAGGTGTGTACGTGCTCTGGCGTAGTTCTTCTTCTTCTTCTTTGCTCAAGCCAGCTGGACATAGTGGTGTATTAGAGGTAAAAAATGATATAAATACTGTTCAGTTTCTCGCACAAACCAATCGTTTCGTGTCTTAGGACATCAGTGTGTCGTCACAAGCTGCAGATTTTAATTTGGATTTGTCTGTGCATGTCTTTTTTACTTTCATAGATTTTGTTACCATTGACATGCATTATAAGACTGACAGACTGCAACGGTTGGAGTTAAAAATCATCATTTGTGTTTTACTGAAGAAACAAAGTCACATCTTGGATGCCCTGGGGGTAAGCAGGTAAACATCAAATTTTCATTTTTGGGTGAACTATCCCTTTAAATTTCAAACACTGACTTATTTATATGTTTTAATTCATATATTTATATAAATGTTATATATAAAATGCTTTATAATTTATCATTTTTAGAGTCATTAAGTGTTAATTTTTTCTTGAAAACTGTATTTTCTTCCGAAACCAACATGAATACAAAGGCCTGGTTTCACAGACAGGGCTTAGGCTAAGCCAGGATTAGGCCTTATTTCAATTAGGGCATTTAAGTAGCTTTTATAAAAAACATTACTGGTGTCCATCTTGAGACAAAACAATGGCTCTGACATATTTTAAGATATGTCGGTGCAAGTTGCTTTCAGTTAAAACAGCTCAAACATGCATTTTAGTCTAGGACTAGCTTAATCTTTGTCTGTGAAACCAGGGGAAAGAGTAATGTTTTAAGCTTTATTTTCCTTATCTTTTCCGTGGACACTCCTATTTGTTGTTGATCCATAAACCAACATGGACCAGCATAGCTTTCATACTCCACATGATGCTTTGCTCATCTCTGTACATCTACTGTATGTTCCCATTTTCTAATGTGCTCAACTTTCACTGATTTTCTCCCACCCTCTTCTTGTATTTTCAGTCAGACAACATGTTGGCCAGCATGGTGTATTTTCTGCTGACCCCAAGAGTGTTTTTGTGTGGGAGGTGACATTGTTTCCTGACCCTGGGGAGATCCTGTCACGGTGCACACTCATCTGGTCTCTGATTGCTTTCTCTTTCTCCTTGTTTTTCAATAGCACGCTATATCTCTCCCTTCATCTCAACACGCTTTGCCTCATGAGGAACAGTTTCACCTTGACCGGCTCAGAGTTTGAACCGAGCACCGCTTTGCCCCACCCATAGAAATACAGGTTGTTCACGGGTCAGCAGACTACTAATGACTGTTATTTAAGGTTCTGCTTTGCCATGCGTTGACAACAAAAAGCGTCTTCTTTATGTACAATAAACAACAGCGGTAACCTTGTTCCAACATTTAGTAACTGTTTTGTCTTTAACCTTGGTTTATATAGTACATTAGAGTTGTTTTCTGGCATTTTTGTCCTCTTTTTTTCCTGTTGGTTTCTTTTCATTGTTCATGCTCTATTGTGAGCTCAATGAATGGAACAACATTGCTGCATGTTTCCTGTCAGTCATGTTGGTTTTAAAGGAGAGGGTGAACTCATCGACTGTTGACTGTTGTGGTGCCGTCAGAGCTGTCCATCTCTCAGTGTCAGCCAGTGAAGTTGTCATTTCCAATGTCATTCTGACATGGAAATAATCAAGCGGAGTCAAAAATGTTTCACCCTCCTCCTCCAGCACCCTCTTTGAAAAATGTTTGTGCTCCTACTCACTCACCTCATGTGGCTTTCAGCTTGTTGATCCTCTTTATGAGGCTTTGTGACTTTGACATTGGATCTTTTTAAAGCTTCCTCTACTATTCTGAAGTTATGGCATATGATTAAATGTTTTAGTGTGTTAGCAAAAAAGCCAATTTGCTCATCCCATGGCTTTCGACTCCAGTATGCCAAGGTTACGTTCAAGGCTGGAAAACACTACACTACTTCAAAAATTGAACAAATTTTAAAACACTAGTCATCTTGTTGACTTTGTAAATGGTTAAAGAGAAAAACTAGGCATCATACACTAAACGACTGGGGATCACACACTTCCAGTCATTCTGAACACAATAAACTCATACAGAAATGTGCGCCTCGTTGCTAGGAGACGCATGACAAATGAAAACAATGTGTGCTCTAAAAGCAGCTCAAAATGTTTGATATCCTCCAGCTAGATGGAATCATAAGCCCCATTTACACTAGTGCATTTTTATTTTAAAATGAAAATGATCCTCATCTACACTGGCGTTTCCACAGCGTTTCAGAAACGATCTACACTACACGGTCGAAAATGCATGTCACATGACTGTTGATGCACACTGGGCATGTGCGTACAAGTGTAAACAGTTGCCTCTTGGCATATGGGCCGCTGCAGTATTAAAAAATTCAGAGTTTAACTGCACAGTGGCTGCTAAAAATTACAACAAAGCAAAGACTGCAGTTCATTCTCCATGTTATTGTTTACACGGTTGTCAAGGATACGCAGAGCGAACGTGGGCAGCCGCACCATTGTTTTCAAAAGTCTCCATTTTGGTCCATTTACACTGAAATGCAACTGAAACGGGGTCTGCAGCGTTTTTGGAAGTCTCTGTTTTCGAGGTTTGAAAACGCCGGTGTAGTGTAAACGACAGGCGTAACCGTAGCAAAACTTATGTGTTTTAAAACGAAAACGCACTAGTGTAAACAGGGCCATAGTCTGAAGCTAAAAAATCTGAGTCTCTGCCCATCGTACACTACATAATTTTGTCGACTGCCCAAAACTAGTGTAGACTCTTCCAGTCTGCAAATGGAGGCAAAAATCTGTGCAAAATTTGTGTATTTAAGCCTTTAAAATGAATATTTCTACTCTACTCTTCCCAGCAGCGTATAGATTTAGCCGACTTGTAGAATATAAAGATCTCTTGATGAAATCTTTCAAAAACAAACTGTTTTTATGTCTGGCAATAAGGCACCAATCGTGATGTTATGAGATCAAGAATGGAAAGCAGTTCAAACAGGTTTGCATAATATACTCTGATGTGTACAAGGAAATCAGCCTCTTTAGTGTGCTTCCAGAGCTCGCAGACTCTGGTTTGACAGTGTGTGTCCATTAGACTGGGGTCAGTTTCACTTAGAGAAGGCTGAGACGGAGCCCTTGAGGCTTTGGAGTCAGAGGTTGAAGGTAACATAGAGAGGCTTTTTAGATCTAATCCTTCTGAGGTACTGTAGACTCTTCATCTTCAGACAGATTAGGGTTGATCCAATATAGCTGCCAGAGGGATTACTGGCGGCTCTGTTTTTGTCATGCCCCCTTGATCTCTTTTTTTGTTGCGAAGTGTCCCCCTGAGTCTCACGTCAGATGTCTGGGCGCACTGAGGCTATGTTCACATTACAGGTCTTAATGCTGAGTTCCAATTTTTTGCTCAGATCTGATCCTTGTGCTGCTGCTCACACATTTATCTATCACGCATTTCACCTGCCCTGATCTCTCGTAGCATCTCTTCACTGACTGCCCACACTCAGGTTCTCCCCAAATGTTTTTAAAGCATTTTGATTGTGATGCTCATGTGGGTGTCTTTGACTATTATTAGAAATTTTAAAATGATAACAACAAAAACAATAAATAATAATAATAATTATTATTATTGGATCTCTCATATGGGTGACTCTGCATATTATTAAAATGCCCTAAATACCCCAATAAAATACCAATTAATATTTTACTTAATATTAAAATAATGATGATGATATGATATTATTGCTGTTATTGTAATAATTTTTATTAAGATGCTTTTGCTTTTAGTTAGATGCTAAAGTGTGTTTTTTAATGGCGAGTCTTTGCTCTTTTGTTGGGTGGTGATGAATATTAGGGGAGATCCACCATCTGTTAGTGATGGACTGAAGGACTTTAGTGACATCATGTTTGTCCTGTCACCCCCAGCTGCATGACTCCACCTCCACCTGTTTACGGCATCTCAGGCTGACACACTTGTCACAAAGCCAGAACATTCAAATCTACATCCTTGAGTCCAAAATGTCCAATATATTTATGGGATGTCAGTTAGCACAGTTTTCATCCGTTGCATTTAAAGGGATAGCTGAAAATTCTTTCATCATTTACTCGACTTTTTTCGATATTCCAAATATTTTGAGAAAAAGGAAGCATTCTGAGACTCAAGGTAATGATACACGGGGCAACTTTTTAAGCAATGTTGCCATCAACAGGCAACCTAGTGAGACACAGGGCAACTAATTAGGGCAACGGACAGTTGGCAGCAACCAATCAGAGAGGAGCAAATCTATTGCCAACCCAATAAACACTTGTTAGGCACTTTATTTCAACTTTTCAAATATGTTCTTTGTTTTTATTAAATATGCCTTTCCGGTCTGATTTGTGATTTGAAAAGGGAGAAGAGCGAGTTTGGCAAAAGGCGGATTCGAACCTGTGTCAATCGCGTCAAAAGATACTTTCATGTACCATACGCCCTACCGCCTACATTACTACAGACATTAAACAGACTGCATCTTTTTAGTATTTAACTGAAAACATTAGATGACTACATTACAGCCTACACACATTAAATTGGACACATGAGGTAATTTCTCTGTTTTGGGTTGACACATGACAACTTACCAGCGTAAAAAGATGTAAGTTCACGCTTGTTCGCTCCACTGCCGCTGAGAGTCCGCCATCTTGTTTGAATTTTTTCTAAAATCTCCAAGCCGGTCACGTGATCGGCTGTTAGCATTCTGACTGGAGAATCTCAAAAAATTGCCCACAACCTATCTAAATTATCCAGATAGAAATTTGTTGCTCATTCTCAATGGGAAAGTACCCAAGCAACATTGCTCAAAATGTTGCCCTGGGTATCATCACCTTCACACCTGAAATTAAATGCGGCTGTCAATCCCTAAAACGTAGGGATGGTAGCCTTAGGGATTGACAACCGCCTTTACTTACAGGTGTGAGTATCGAAATGTCCCGTTCACACAGCAGCTTACAGTAGCATTTTGAATACTGTGTGTATGAATGTGCAACGAGAGTCAAGCCCATATTCTCTTACTAGTAATCATAACGACAGTGATCAAAGTAATATTAAAGATGGCGACGTCCATAAAACTGAAAAGTCTCATCACTTTTGACATGACAAGAGACCAATTGAACCGCGAGTTCATCCATTCAAACCTAATTAACTAACAGCAGCATCAAAGTTAACACGAGCTAGCCAGAGTCTTTAACCGTCGCACTCGCGTCACGTCCTTTGCGACGTCTCGCGCATGACACGGCATTTGAATTTAGAAAAGAAAACAAAATTGACGGGAGCCGCTCCGGTGGAGAACAGTGACTGGATCTAACAACGCACAGCTCATATCTCTGTCGCTGTAAGTTACCGAAAGCGAAACCACACACACAAAACACCTTAGAAGAGCAGAGCAGCTCTCTGGCACTGTATGACGTGACAGTTGTCCAGTCCGGTTCCGTTCACACAGCGCGAATTTTCCGAGAATGCGTTTGTGAGTCCTGAAAATGTACAGGTGTGAGTTCGGTTATAGAATTCGTTTGTCACTCCAGTAAATAACCGTACTGTGTGTGAACATAACCACATTAAGGACTCAAATACAGGACTGACAACCGTATTCTGTTGCTGTGTGAATGTGGCCAGTGTAACCACTGAGCACTGATAGAAACATGTCCATCTAACCATCTCTCATGAGCCATATGTATAATATAGCACTGTGTTATTCAGGACTGATGTCCCATGAGTCTCTGTGGAACTGTCAAGCTGATGAGACAGCTTTATTTTTCTCTTCTATTAAGTGATTTTTAATCAACCCAGTGTTTGCATGGGGATGGCCCAGGGGACGTGACCAGAGGGGATGGGTTTTGGAAGGGTGGGCCCAGGGGAGATCGGCTTTAACTGCAGGAGTTCTGGAGATGCTCAAGATGAGGATGTTCTATCGGAGACGCCATAATTAAAAGGTTAAATCTCTTGCAATAAACCACATTGGTGAGGATTACATCAAATCTAGATTACATCTGCTTAGTTTTCTGATTCTGATCAGCTCATGTGTGTCCTGAAGGTCTTTTGGATGGATGTTGCAATCACACACCGGTGGACATCAGCTCTTTTTCAGAAAGAAGGTTGCTGTATTTCATTTCAGTTTATTTAATCTGCGCTGTGCAAACAGACCTGCGGTGCACTGCTCTCCATTCAACTTTATTGTGTTACAGACTCAATACACTCAGCCAATTCCTGGTGTCTCTGCTTCGAGAAAAACACACACGGGCCCCTGTGGCAGGTTCAACAGAGAAGTGATGTTGTGCTGATGCTTTCTGAGGGACATTTATTGAGCATGAGGACACTTCTGTTTCCCTCCATCCTGTAAATCAATTATTGTGTCAGCCCTGGAGAGCACAGCAAGGTAAATATCAGTAAGTTTCATGATACATACCTGAATACCACGCACGCATCCTTCCACAGCACACAGAAGAGCGTGTAAGTGCGCGGGCGCGTGCACGCGATCCAACAGACAGCAGCGGGGAGATAACTCCTAACTTTGTTTTGACACTTTTGATTAAGGACCATTGAAGGGACACCTGTACTGCGGAGATGAACAATAGCCGGGCCCCAGGAGAGATTGATTTTCTGCATGAGAAGAGGAGTCTTTGTCTAAAGCCACACGCTCTTTTCTTATGCTAACGAGCCATGGAAGATTTCCAATTCAATTTCACCTGAGCGCTGGTCAGCTCTCCGCTCTTTTGTGTGGCGTCCCTCGAGCCCCCCGACACGCTCGCACACGCACGCCCAGCTGCAATTTGGCTTTGGTGGGTGGGGAGTCCGCGGGGAGGTGGATGGAAGATTGACAGGTGGCTTGGAGCTGTGATATCTCTCGGTCCTGTTGCATCACAGGAGAAACGGTGTCAACGTCCCAGGCCTTCATCTTAAAAGGCGGATCAGGGGCATGCTGGGATTGATCTGAAATACCCTGATGCTTACAGTGTGTGCATGTTTTTACAAAGCTATTAGTGTCAATTCTAATTTATCTGCTCTGGCATGGTATATACCACTGCACCGACTTATCCCGGACTGCACAGAGATATTAAGACGAAATGATGACAATAAGCTTCACTTATTTTCTTTTTTATTCATGCTATTATTGTAACTGGCAAGCATTGTCGGTGATGCAACAATTATACCCAAACAATAACAATGTTGTAATCCTCCATGATGACTGTGCCTTCATATTTACAAAAACAGGACTCTGGAGCTTAGCTCACTCTCTTCCAGCAGTTATGCAATGTGCCTTTAACTCCTTAATGTTTATTTAATGTTTACCTTATGAATCTGTTTTGTTTTATGGTGTGGTGGTCTATCCTGTATTACAAATGAGATAACATTTTTAATATTTCACTAGTTTCTCCTGGACTTAAAGGGTTAGTTCAATCAAAAATGAAAATTCTGTCATTAAATACTCACCTTCATGTCGTTTCATGCCTGTAAGACCTTTAATTAAGATATTTTTGATGAAATCCAAGAGGTTTTTTAATCCTCCATAGAAAGCAACGTAATTACCGTCATTCATTGTTCAGAAAAGTAGTAAAGACATCGTTAAAATAATCAACGTGACTACAGTGGATCAACCTTAATGTTATGAAGCGACGAGAATACATTTAGTGCGCAAAAACAAAACAAAAATAACGACTTTATTCAACAAATTCTTCTCTACCCTACCCTTGAATGACGGTAATTACGCTGCTTTCTATGGGGGATAAAAAAAACCTCTTGGTTTTTGATTTCATCAAAAATATCTCAATTTGTGTTCCGAAGATGAACAAAGTTCTTATTGGTAAAGAAATTTCATTTTTGGGTGAACTAAGCCTTTAAAGGAATAATTCACTCAAAATGACAGTTCTGTCATACTTTACTACTGGACTCTCATGTCATTCCAAACCTATATGACTTTCTTTCTTCTGTGGATAGAAGAAAGATATTTTGAAGAATGTTTTTGCCCATACAATCAAAGTCAGTATGGTCCTAAACAACACTGGACCCCATTGACTTTCATTGTGTGAACAATGTTTGCATTTCCAGGAAAAAAAAAATTAAAATACCAGTAATTTCATATCCTGTCTCTTCTAAAATTTCAAAAATGCTCTCATCAGTGTCTCAAACTTTGCACCGATTTGCACAGATACCAAAATCTGCAATCATAGTCAGAGTTTTTGATATGAACTCAAACATTTCTCATCAAATTCTTTGTCGTAGACAACTGATTTTTTTTAATGAAGGATAAATGAGTATTTTTTTTTTTTGTACAAACAAACTTGAGATACTATACGTACAAAATATTTTCATTTTCTAGTACTAAATTTATCAGTGTGTAGATAAGAAATAAATTATCTGCAAACTTAATTGAAAAATTTCCCTCTTAAAGATGACCTTAATTAAAGCATAGACGCATTATGGGGGTAAATGGCACAATGGCTGATTAAGATTTTGTAGTGACTGAATGCAGGCAAATGATAGAAAGAAACATTCATATTAATACAATGCTCACCCTAAAGCTGAAAATTAAAACGTGAAATCTAATACTTGAATAGACTTTTTCAGCTCTTTTACTGTTTTAACGCTGCCATAGAAATTCATTAGACATTTGCGCTGAGTTAGTCAGAAAAGCAAGTGCTCTTTAATTAATTTCTCTCAGTTGATAGAAAAGCACATACGGATGAAACTGATCCAAATAGTGCTTTGTTTTGGGTTAACGAGCACAGAGCTCTGCGAAACATGATGACCAAGTCACTCAGATAATAAATCATCTTGTTCCAGATGTTGAGTTTGTGTAGGTGAATTATTAAGGTTTCAAACATTTGTTTTTCTTCCAGATTTTGTTTACACGATTTAGTGTAACTATTTAAACATTTTACTGATGTGTATTTTTACTGAAGTGTTGCCAAAACTTCATATTGGCACCTCAAATGGCTTATATAAAACAAGAAATGTATGATGCAATAATCTGCAATTATGTTGTGCTATCATGCAAGAGTGACTCAGCCATTAACGATTTCCCCCCATCGCATAGCGAACTCTTAATTAATTTGTTGCTTATTTAAGCGTATGAGTAGCTGGTTTTCGCTCTGTATCGCACGTCTTTATTAGGTAATTCGATACCTCAGCTAAAGCAACATGTAATCTTTGCCCGAGGAAATGATATATTTAGTGGCAGAGGTATTGTTCGGTCTGTTACTGTGAATATGAAAAATAATTAAGGCTGTTTGATCCTGAATAGACGCATGACTGTTCTTTGAGACGTGCTTTCTTTGGACTCAGACTGTAAAATCGTTTGAGTGCTGTTTCCTGTGGCTCTTTGCACCATCCTCTGAGCTCAGTCTGAAACATGCTCACCTCCGTAGCACACATGGGGCCCTACAGGCCCCTCTCAGAGCGAAAGGGAAATGACTAAAAAGAATAAAGGAAAAACTGAACAAACACTGTTCCTCCTGGGTTTAGTGTCTTGGTAAAATCCCAAATCCCCTCATTTTTAATTTTTTTAGACTCCAATGCCGATTCTACGCTTGCCAATCTTAAGAACAGGATTTCCTTGGTCTGCTTCCCATATTCCCGTCTTTCAGTCTCCCTCCTCCTCTCTGCAGTGCTGGAGGCATGATTAGGGGTGTTCAGCTCCTGCCCCCGCATGTTGGTTACAAGATGCCCCCTTCTCCTCTTCAACTCCCTCGAACACACAACCTACATTTCTTACCTTTAGAAGCAGTGGCGCTCAAACAATCACTTGTTTTATTAATTCAGTCTGATTCACGTTTTCGTCACCTTCAGTCATTGATTACTAAATTGATTACTCTTTGGCATTTTTAGGATGAGAGTTGATTCGAGGCTGCCGAATCACAGGACTGTCATCATCAGAGCTGAGAGAAGAAACATGAACTGAATAATCAATCAGCTCATCCGAACCTCCACTATACCGTACAAATTTGTTTTGCATTTTTCTTGGTGTGCAGCAAGACATACATAATAATGTTTACACCAATCAGGCATGACATTATGTCCACCTTCCTAATATTGTGTTGGCCCTCCTTTTTCTGCCATAACAGCCCTGACCCGTCGAGGCATGGACTCCACTAGACCCCTGAAGGTGTGCTGAGGTATCTGGCACCAAGATGTTAGCAGCAGATCCATTAAGTCCTGTAAGTTGCGAGGTGGGCCTCCACGGATCGGACTTGTTTGTTCAGCACATCCCACAGATGCTCGATTTGATTGAGATCTGGGGAATTTGGAGGCCAAGTCAACACCTCAAACTCGTTGTTGTGCTCCTCAAACCATTCCTGAACCATTTTTGCTTTGTGGCAGGGCGCATTATCCTGCTGAAAGAGGCCACAGCCACCCGGGAATACCTTTTACATGAAAGGGTGTACATGGTCTTCAACAATGTTTAGGTAGGTGGTACGTGTCAAAGTAACATCCACATGGATGGCAGGACCCAAGGTTTCCCAGCAGAACAAGGTTTCCCCGGCTATCCACATGATGTAAAAGAAAACGTGATTCATCAGACCAGGCCACTGTCTTCTTTTGCTCCGTGGTTCAATTCTGATGTTCATGTGCCCACTGTTGGCACTTTCGGCGGTGGACAGGGGTCAGCATGGGCACCCTGACTGGTCTGCAGCTATGCAGCCCCATACGCAACAAACTGCGATGCACTGTGTATTCTGACACCTTTCTATCAGAACCAGCATTAACTTCTTGAGCAATTTGAGCTACAGTATCTCGTTGTTGGATCGGACCACAGGGGCCAGCCTTCGCTACCCACGTACATCACTGAGTCTTGGCCACCCATGACCCTGACGCCAGTTCACCACTGTTCCTTCCTGGACAACTTTTGATACTGACTACTGCAGCCCGGGAACATCCCACAAGAGCTGCAGTTTTGGAGATGCTCTGACCCAGTCATCTAGCCATCACAATTTGGCCCTTGTCAGACTTGCTCAAATCCCTTGCCCATTGTTCCTGCTTCTAACACATCAACTTTGAGGACAAAATGTTCACTTGGTGCCTAATATATCCCTAATAGGTGCTGTGATAAAGAGATAATCAGCATTATTCACTTCACCTGTCAATGGTCATAATGTTATGCCTGATCGGTGTATAATAATAATTCATTTTGTTTTGTCAGTATAAATATAAAAAATGCTGCATGTGGAAATGACAAGTTTTTTTTATGTGTCTATTTTTTATAATCCCATATTTTTACCTGATTTATTTGTGTTGGTTTGTCATGATAGAATGTTATGAAATCTAAGAAAGGCAGATTTTTTTCAAACAATTGTTTGTTTTGTGAAAATATGATATTCAGTGAAGTCAAAGTTTATTTCTATACAACATTTAACAGAATGTGCCCCCAAAGTGCTCTACAATAAAGTAAAAACTTTATGAGCAAAACCTCAAACACAATGAGAAATAAAAGTAAAACAGGTAAAATTAAAGAAAAAAAAAAACAACAAAAAATTAAAACAATGCAATAGCAAAAATGCTCGAGTTTTATCTTTCAGCATATTATTACAAAATTATCTGAATGATTGCATTTTGCTGTTTAATATGAAGCAATTAACATTTTTCATAACTAAACATTGACAGTTTTGGGACTGAAGAGGTTAACAATGACAAATGTGCTTGTTTTGCCCCTGGTTCTTGTCCACTATGAACTGGAAATAAGGCCGTGGATCAGACACGACTTGAGTTTTAGTCCCCTAATGACCATTAGAGTTGTCATTCAGTCGCTCCTGCTCATACATCAAAGTCAGACACCCTTACTAGCCACTGTCCTTTCATCTATGGAAGATGAATGTAAAGCTGTTATGTGATGCCTCTCAAGTTCACGTGTAAGGTCAACAGTCACCCAAGGGTCCATTTGAGACAGGTACAGGAGATGAGGTAAAGTTACACCTGTTAGAGAAGACAGGTGCTGTGTTAATGAGGTTCAATGACTCCTCCTCCTTCCCCCCCCCAACCACATTTCAGTCATCTCTCTCCTTTTAGAAACCTACATCCTCCTTTTAACTTCCTGTTTCATTAACAGTGCTGTGAATGTTTAGATTTGTACCATTATGGCAATCATACTGGTTATATTATTAGTGTGAGGGCTTGTAGTAACTAATTCCGAATGGGCATTTCTTTGTGATTGTGTGATGGTTAAATTTCAGAAGTGTCATCATGTCCCCGTCAGATGGATTTTGAATGGTTTGACTGATAGTTAATAATAACACTAATAAAAATAACAAGAAGATCAAAATTAATTTGCATGATTATTGTAGTTTGAAAAGTGTTTGTCTAAAAACATGTATCAGAAATATCCCATACTCGCATACATTTGGTCTGCAAAATAAACCTCTGTCAGATCATTAGCTTTAAGGCAAGACACACTACAGGTGGGTAGGGTAATTTTTTTTTTTAAGTGATAGTGACGTGAAGGCAGTACAGTATGGTAACCCATTAGTTAGTGCACACACACATTAGGAGTAGTGAACACACACACACCCAGAGCAGTGGACAACCATTTTTTGTGGTGCCCGGGGAGCAATTGGGGGTTCTGTGCCTTGCTCAAGGGCACGTCAGTCATTTCCTGCCGCTATAGAAAATCGAACGTGCAACCTTCGGGTTGCCAGTCTGACTCTCTAACCATTAGGTCACAACTGCCTACCTTTTCTTTTTTTTCTTTTTTTTTTTTTTAAATGAATAGATTTTTCTCTGCATTAATACATTGTTTGAATTAATAGATTGTTAGCTAACTGTGTGATTTATGTACATTTCTGAAATTACATAACTTGATAACGGATTACTCGAAGTTGTAATGTTGACATGCATTTTTTGTAAAGCTGCCTTGAAATGATATGAATTGTGAAAAGCACTAGACAAATAAATGTGAATTGAATAGATATCACCATACTTCAGTTGATTAATCACAGTAAATTAAGACAATTGTTTTATATTACAAGTTTTCTGAAATGTTGTTTAAATATGGAAATGGGGCATTGTCTAATTAAATATGCGCTAATTTGCATACATCTCCAGAACAGCAATCTGAACGTTGGTTCAAAATTCTGGTTTCATTTTGTTGACATATTAGAGGTAAAGTTTATATATATATATATATATATATATATATATATATATATATATACAGTTTTGCCTGTGTCTTGCCTTAATGTATTCTACATACAACTTTTTTTTTTTTTTTGTTCAAGAATTGTTTAAAAAGTTTTTCTTTTCTCGTATTGGCCGAAGTGACCCGAGAATGCCACTGTTGGCAGTTGCATGATGTGTCTGGTTTAGATGTTAAGTTGCTCTATTTCGGTGCCAAATAATGCAGCGAAGAAAACTAAAAATTAAAAATATTTTTATTTGTTTAATCCCTAATAGGTGCATGATGTCTTTTGAGATGTGCAAAATAGTGCCGTTGCATGCGGGAACTCAATCGTGTAATCTTGTGTCCTAAAGTGACTGAAGACCCCTCGTACTGTAAGGGTATTACTTGACCTTTGGTGTATACTTCATAAGCATGCTGTAATTGTTTACCGGAGGGGTTGTTTATTGGATAATGTATTAGTCCAGCAGTATTTATTGGCATAGAGTGGCGGGGTATTGGCGTGTAGTGTGCTGTAATTGTGTAATGTGGTTGCTGTGGTTGTGTATTGGTCTGACTGTTCATTGGCGTGTAATGGGATCATCCCTCTGTGCTGCTGGATATCATAAAACACCATCAGTGGAGGGAGTGGATGATGCACCGGGAGATGAGAGGCCTAATCCTCTCCCTCTGCTTTCTGCTGGAGGGGGAACTCTCTAACTCTCTCTCCCTCTCTCTCTCTCTCTCTCTCTCTCTCTCTCTGCTTCTCTCCATCACTCTCTCTCTCTGTCTCCCTGTATTATTATCCCATGCTTGGCGTCCTTCCCCAGCTTCTCCCAGTGCCAGCCAGTGGGTAGAAGAGGCAGCAGGGGAATTTAGAGTCTAAATATACTCACCATGGGTAAATATGTCCGCTCACACTGAGAGAGAGCAGAATAATCCTACAGGCCTGAGAGAGATTAGAGATTTCCATGTTTAATCCACTCTCCCCCTCCCTCAGGTTGGCTGTTAGCAAGTGGGTCCTCTCCGCTTGTCATGTTGTTCATTTTCCTGGCATATAATCAGGTCTTTTTTAAAGTTGGCCTAAACATTCAATATTTTTCAAATACAGCGAGAGCGAGAGGACAGGAGAAAAATTGAAACTGTTGTTGTCATTACTCGCTCTATGTCAGCCAAAACATTGTGTACCTCAAATGAGAAGATTTTAATCGTGAACAAAGGTTGTGAAAGTCAAATGTCAAGTCAGTGAAGTAATTCTAAGAGTTTAAATTTAAAAAAATATTTTAAAGTTTTACACTTGTGTAAAACACTTTACAATAAGGTTCCATTAGTGAACTACACTAGTGAACGTGAGGTTACAATGAAAAATACTTCTAAAACATTTATTAATCTTAGATAATGCTAATTTCTACATTTACTAACACATTATTAAAATCAAAAGTTGTATGTGTTTATATTATTTAATGGATCTAAGCTAACATGAACTAACAATGAACAGTTGTATTTTTATTAACAAAAGTTAACAAAGATTAATAAATACTGTAACAAATGCACTGATCATTGTTATTTAATGCATTAACATTAACTAATGGGACCTTATTATAAAGTGTTATCAAAAAAAGATGAATAATAAGCTAACAATAAAAGAAAATTAAAATTAAGCTAAGAAAGTAAAAGATAAATAAGCTAAGAACAGTAAAAGAGAAAAGGGAATTTGAAAAAATATATATATATATATACATATACAATTCCTGGATTTTGTCATAAGTTAACCATAACATTTTATTTGATCTTTAAGTCACAGCAAAAGCACGATCTGCTCAGACTAATGACACACAAACAATGTTCAACAGCGTGTCTTTATTGAACACAGTGTTTAAACATACATTCAACATTTCCTGCAATTGTAAATATGGATATGAAAGTATAAAAAGTAAAAAAATTGTGCATCATTCTGTGCAAAAACAAATATGCAATGTGCAATGGCAGGTAAACAAATGTTCTGAGCAGTGTGACATACTTTTTGAAATTCAGATTTAAGAGTTTGATCACAAAATTACAGACTTTTTTTGTAAAAAGGCACTATTGTTTTTATTTAGATTTTTTAAAATTGCATTATTTGATATTTCAGGTTTAGTATTTCACATTGTTGCTAAATTGCAGATTTTGTATTTACATTTTTGGCAGATTTAATCGCTAATCTGGAATTTGAGATCCCGCAGCACCCATTAAATCCTCAGTCCTGCAGTCGTGAATGTGTCTCGTATGATACGGCTGCAGTGCTCAGTATGCAGTCGGAGTCAAGACTCTGCGGTGGCTCCTCAGTCAAAAACAGCCGCCCCTGTTTTATGCAGACCTTGATTAGTTTACTGTCGCCTGATTAGAAATTAATTAAAATGATGAAACAGACTCCAGAAGGGAGGTGGAGGGACGCTGTAAGGGGGGAGGGGGCTGATGACTTTCACACAGCCATTGTGCCTCAGTCCGAAGGGATGCACTGTGTGTGTGTGTGTGTGTGTGTGTGTGTGTGTATTTGTGAGCACAATAATCAGAATACCACTTATGGATGTCGGAGTAAGGAAGAAGGCCGGTTATGCCGTGTGCAGTCCCTTCCCCCATCGCTTTATGTTCTCTCTTCCTTTTCCCCACTCGTTTTCGACATTTCCTCACAGATACTTTGTTTTTGTCTCCCTATTTCTTCTCATTTTTCTATTAAGCCTCTTTCAGTTTGTCCAAATCTAATCAGTTGTATGTTACATTTTTAAATGTACCTTTTTAGTAGCTGTGGCTGTGTGCAACATGTTTTCAGTCTAATAAACTCCAGGCTGAACTCCTGAAGCACCAAAACATGGGCAGAGATACAGCTAGACCTGGAGTTAATTATCAAAATTGCTGTAGACAAGCCCTCTAACATTATGTAATGATAAATACTGTGCCATATTAGGGCCTGATAACATCAATGTTGTGGATAGCAAGCAAATTGCCGCTCCATAAGCGGTTTATACAGCTGTTGCATTTCTGCATTTCACAGATGAATGAACCTGTAATTGGAGACTAATGAAGCCCGGAGGGGCTGTGTGGCGCGGAGCGCTCACTTCGCTATTTATTTAACTGTGGACTCTTCAGATCAAAAGGCTCCTGTGTTTACCCCATGGCTCTGTGGATCATCTTTTCAATTTAGCCTGACAACCGCTGAACAGCAATCCCTCAGAGACAGACTCAATCTCAAATAGGTGAAGAGAGAGAGTGGTTAGAAGCGAGTGTGTGTGTAGGAGAGAGAAAGGGAAAGGTGGAGGAGACAGCCGTAGTGGGTGGAGGGAGACACGGAGAGTATTGTTTTATGACAGGAATTTATTTGAAAGAAACACAGGATTTGTCTTGAATTGTCTTGAATATTGACATGCCTGTCATGATGTCAGATTCTGTAGTGGTGCACTCGAGTGCTGATGGGATTGACAATTCTCTCATCTGTTGCATGAAGTGACGTAGAAATCACTGGTTGCAAAATATAACTCTTAGATATTATTTGTAGGAGCATCAACTTAATGTGTATGGCTTTTTAAAAGGATTGTTTACTGAAATATTTATGTCCTGTCATCATTTACTCATCCTGTCATTCCAAATCAGGATGATTTCTTTCTTCTGCAGAAAATAAAAGAAGATATTTTAAAGAATGTTTCAGCTGTTTATGTCCATACAATTAAAAGTCAATGGGGTCCAAAAAACAGCAGCTGTGGTTGCCAGAAATTCACCGTAAAAAAAATGTGGTGATTGTTTCCAGTATTGGGTGGCATATTGATGCCTGTATTTTGTAACATAACTATATTTCATTAGGTAATATTATATACCAATATACCTGAACTACCAAAATATGCTTTCAAATATACTGATAATCGGCATTATATTACAGGTGGTATGACAGAAAGCAAGAAGATGAATCAGAGTTCACTGTCAAGATAAAATACCATCAGGGTAATACACATGATAATAAAATAATGCAATAAACATTAACTACGTAGCATAAAATGTAACACAAGGCATCCTTACAGTTAACCAATTAACAGATTTTTATTTTACTGCTACAGCAAAATGTAATGTAAGTTATGTAAAGTTATTCACTAATGCATTGCATACAGAGCCGAAATTATATAAGACGCCACATCAATAACATCAAACCTCAATGGTTCTTGAGTGTCACGTGACTTGAGGCCATGACACAAGCATCAGTACATCAAGTTTATGTAACTGACATGTCACAATATTCGATTTGGGCTCTGTATACTTGGGTTGATCAGTGATTTGATTCGATCTGAGAGTGAATAACCAGTTAAGTGTTGGATTATTATTCCATCTTTATGCCCTTTTGGAATCTTGAAATGTTTGGATCCCATAAACTTTCATTGTGAATCATTCTTCAAAATATGTTCTTGTATCTTCCCCAGAAGAAAGAAAGTCATACAGTTTGGATTGAAATAAGGGTGTTTATTTTTGTCTCGCTCTCATTTATCTCTTTAATGATGTCACATGGTATGACATCAGTTTAGATGGTGTTTTCCCCTTTTTTTGAGTGGATTTGGGGATGAGGAAGGGTGAAAGTGTTTGGGACATGACCACTGGAAGTGTACAGATACATTCACAGCTACACACACTTGTGTACACTCTTCCCTCTATGAGCTGTTCCTGACGCATGGTGGTCTTTTTAAATGAGTGTGTAAAGCCTAATTGGAAAATGCTTTAAATAATTTCTAATTAGATGGAGTGTGGTTGTAATTGGTTTGGTAATCTCTGGATTAATTAGCAGTGCTGTGTAATGTGTGTATATGTGTGTTTGTGTATATATTTGTGTGTGTGTGTGAATGGATGAATGAAGGGGTCTTAAAGGTTTCTTGCAGACCTCCAGCCACTCAAGGGCTTCTGTGGGAGCAGGAGGCCCCAACAGAGGCATCTTTGTTTGGGTTGTTGTTCTGTGGGTGGCCCTGCTGCACCGAGAGAGAGACATTTATTTCCCAGCATTAAACCAAGCCTATCAAAATTCCCCAAACCCAATCCTCTTGTCTCTACTTCCTCCAAACCACACTTTTGCTTCTCAAAAGTCCATCTGAAATCTGCTTCAATCTGAGATGGGAAATGGAGCATTTTAAAACCGATCCTCTTATCCGCTTCGATTTCTCTTCCGGTCTTCTTCTTTTTCACCACTTCCCTGCACTTACTCTCATCTCTGATTCTCATTGCCTCTTTCTCTCTCTCTCTCGTTCCATTCCTTCTCCTCCTTCAAGCTTGGTTCGCTTGTACACAGTGCTAAGTGGCCACTCGTGCTATGGATGGAGGAAATGAGGTGAGCTCTGGATCTCTAGACCTCCCCCTTCCTCTCATTACTCCATTCTTACCTCACTAAGAAATTCAGGAGGAGAAGAAAAGGAGCGAGAGGCCTCTGGACACTTGTTGCTGCAAGGCTCTTATCTGAAATATTGCTTCACGAATTGATTCAGGGTTATGCTGGAGCAGAGCATCCAGAACATTTCAGGAATTACTCAGCTATTTTTAGCCTGTTTTTTATTTAAATTTAAGTGGACTACAGTTGTATATCTCTACATTCTCAGGACAAAAGCTGTCACTAGGGTGGTACCCTATTTGTACCTTTTAAAGGGTACTACCCCAGTGAAGGCTTTTGTACCCTTTTTTTTTTTTGCATTCTTTCTTAATGTTTTTTTAACATTTTAAAGGGGATCATTTCATACTGTTTTCTGTTTCTCTGTAATGTAATTCTCTCATTCATAGTTTCCAACTCCAGAAACACATACACTCCCACTCTATCCTGTAATTTTTCCATTTATACAGTTTCTACTATATGTAACCATAAATTAATTATAGAGTACTTAATTACACATCTTAACCACATTTCTGAAGTGACATGGAGACTATGTATAAATATCTCAATAACACAAAGTCTCATTTTTAAAGATGTTATGAATGTGACATATGCACAAATATATTCTGCTTAATTGTATAGAATAATATACTAGAGTCAAATGAAAGTAGCATTCCTGTCGCTCAAAGATTAAAGCATGGAACCAGCAATGCAAGGTTCTTGGGTTCGATTCCCAGGGAATGCATGAAGTAAAAATTAAAATGTATCCATCTTATTTTTCAATGTGAAAGTAAGCAATTTCCAGTGAGTGTTCTTCCAATTCTATAGGTAAATAACTACGCTCTAAAAAATGCTGGGTTAAAAACAAGCCAAGTTGGGTTGGAAATGGATAAACCCAGCAATTAGGTTGTTTTAACCCAGTGGTTGGGTTAAATGTTTGCCCAACCTGCTGGGTAGTTTTATTTAACTCAACTATCGTTTAAAAATTACTGTATTGCTTGCTTAAAATGAACCCAAAATATGTTGGAAATTAACATTTATTAATATGTTTAATAAATGAACAATTTAATGAGTAATAATTAAATAATAAACATTTATTAAATTGCTTATTAATAAATGTTCACCTTTTGATTATTATTTTTGCCTCTAGTAATTATGTGTCTGATTTTTAATTTCTGTTAATTTTGGGTTCATTTTAAGACAGCGATATAGTAATTTTTAAACAATAGTTGGGTTAAATAAAACTGTCCAGCATGTTAGGCAAACATTTAACCCAACCGCTAGGTTAAAAAAACCCAGTTGCTGGGTTTGTCCATTTTCAACCCAACTTAGGTTGTTTTTAACCCAGCATTTTTTAGAGTGTAGAAGAGTAACAAAGTTCAGTAAACTGTAAAATGATATGTACTGCAAACCAGTGTGTTTATTATCATGATAATAAATGTAAATAATATGATAAATACTAGTTTGCAACATCAAGCAGCATAATGCTGTTTTTATACAGCTATAATAACTGGAAGCAGATGACACCATGAAGCCTTCCACATTCATATTAAAAAATGGCACCGCTAAAAATAAGGTGGATAATTTGAATGCAATGCATGTTGCTTTAGATAAAAGTGTCTGCCAAATGCATTAATGTAATATGAAGTTGTCCTAAAACAACTGCCATGTTCTTAACCTCTATTCTTTGAAGCTAAAATATGTCTTAAGGCATGTTTTGTCTCTCGCTCGGCCCACCTTAATCCTGACCTGTGTGCTTTATTCTAGATCCTAATGCATATAGGGTACGGCTGCTCCCCTGGCCTTTTCCCTGACATTTATTGGGCCTGTGCAAGGACATGCCCTTTTCTCCATCTCCCCGGTTCCTCCCTGTTAATCGGGAGGGTGGATGGGGGGTATTGGGGGGGTGGCGAAAAGCAGGCAGATAAGCCCATTGTTTGGCCTGACAATGTCCTGATGATACGGCCAGAGAGGATCGCTAGCCTGCGCCTCCCCTTTCAGAGCACGCCTGCCACCAGAGAGAACTCATTACTACAGAGCAACCAGGTTAATTAGCTCACAGAGAAAAAAAAAGCGACAGAAAGAGTGAGAGAAGACAGACAGAAAGAAGGGTAGAGAGAAAGAGACCTCAGGGTATCTTTAAAAAAATAGACTGACATCTGTATTTACTCCAGAATAAGTTTTTATAAACGGATTTCTGGCTGAAGGCTACTAACATGAATGGTCACCTGCTCCATTACAGGAAGCTGTGAATTAGTATATATATATATATAATGGGTAATATTGAAACCTTACTGTCTGTCTCTCATAGGCTGTTAACTTCCTAGTGGCCATGCATATAAAAATGTTTTAGTTCCAAAGTTATGTTAGCAAATTTCATGAAACTAGTGTAGTTTAAAAACTGATCAACAGGGGGAGCTCTGCAACCCCACAACTCACAGTCCTAAGCAATAAATAACCTGCAATCAGAGGTCATCCGCATGCACTTTATTTTATACACTGTCATATACTGATGGGCCCTGTTTTTGTGTCTGTACAAGAAACCTATGTTCATCAGGTGTATTTAGGAACAGATGAACTAGAGCTCCTGTAGCTCAGTGACATTAAACACACCAAGGTCTAATTCAAGCGACTTGCATACTGAAAGAATAAATGCCTTTAATGCACTGTAAGCTGCTTTGAATAATATGTCATTTGGTCAGTGTCTGGCAGTTGAATTACTGTAGAGGTTTGTTACAAACATCTATGACTTTCTTTCTTCCGTGTAGCACAAAGGGGAATTTTTTTTGGCCACTCTTTTCAATATAATTAAGTGAATGAGTACTGGGGCCTTCAAGGTCCGAAAAAGACAAAAAAGGCATCATAAAAGTGGCTTAAATGACTCTATATTCCAAGTCTTCTAAAGCCGAACAGACTGAAATATAAGTCATTAGCAAAGTCAGGGTTGTAAATGAAAATTTTTTTATTTGTTCATTTGAATCAAATGAAGAAAAAAAAAAAATCATTTTGATTAAGTATACAAAACCAGTGTGAATGATTTGTTCATGAACTCATTGACACAATGATCCGGCAACAGCTGTTAACATCTCACTGGAAGAATTTCAGTTAGTAACAACTTAAATTTTATCTGTTTATCACACAAATCTACTACTTTTATGATGAGTCTGTTGCAAGTTTGAAAGCTTTAGTCCCTATTCATTGTATTGCAAAGGCCGTACATTAATTAATTTAAATACATTAAAATATAGTAGTCAACATTTGAAGTGGATCAAAACCTTTCATCAAAGTTGTCCTAAAACCTTATTCTTAGGACAGCTCAGTTCTTAGGACAACTTTGATGAACATTTTTGATCCAGTTTAAATGTTGACTACAGTATATTAATTACATTTATATTTATTTAGCAGACTCTTTTATCCAAAGCGACTTACAAATGAGGAATACAAGTGATTTATCTTAGAGGCAATAACTCAAGAAGTGCTATAGCAATACAAAGTTTCAAATATTGTCCAGAATCTCGAACAGCGAGAGATAAGAAATACTGAAAGCATAGAACACTTTTTTTATTATCATTATTATTATTATTGAAGTCAGCAAAATGCAGTTAAGTGCTTACGGAGGAGGTGAGTTTTCTTGAATTTTGTCATGGATTCTGCTGTCTGTATAGGGTTAGGAAATTTCTGTCAGATTTATTTATTTTCTTTGAAATTTCCTTTTGTGTTCCATCGAAGAAAGAAAGTCATACAGGTTTGGACTGGCATGAGGGTGAGTAAACGATGACAGAATTTTAATTTTGGGTTGAATTATCTGGTCTGTGCAGCCTGTTTTCAACAAATGTTCAGCTGCATAGCAGGTAAAGATGCTTGGGTGAAATGTAGCCTATATTTGTGGCTCGCCTTTACAGGTATCTATACGTATCCAAGACTACATCAGTTATAAAAACTGAAAAGGTGAAATAGAAATACAGAAGTGTTTCTTTTAAGTCCGAGTGTGTGCATCTGTGTCCACTTTTTGACATTTCTGATAGTCAGCTTAATATCAGCTCGACTAAATATGTGTTTCTGCAGCACAGCGGGCTTCGTTAGACTCTTGCCTTCATCAGTGCGCTCCATAATTTGGATCACAGGGGGTGAGACACCTTTCAGCCCAAACACTTTGGAGCCTACATTACAGTACATTACTGAAATAGGGCATGACAACAGGCACCTGTTCAAGTCCTCTATAATCTTCGTCAGATTGACTCTTACCTCCCTCTCTCCTATACAATGCCATGAAGATGAGAGAGATCTAGAGGCGTTTTTCCCCCTTTCTATATCATTATCCAATCATTTCCCATGTGTCTGTGATCCTCCTGATGCAAACACATGCACTCTACAGATGGAGAAATGATAGAGTTGGAGACGCCACTAAACTGCGCTCAGATGAGAGCTGTCCTGTCCATTTGCTAGAAGTGCTTGGTCAAAATGCTTTTAATATGATTTAAAACAGTCATATTTGAGGCGATGTGAAAAACTGGACCTGACAGGCAGAGGTTCCGCCTGAAGCACATAAATAAAACCAGAAATCCAATGTATTTTTGTAATGTACACTTTGATATACACTCTTGAAAATATAAAGGTTCTTAACTGGCATATATGGTTCCAAGAAGAACCTTTCACAATAACAATCTTAAAAAAATAAAGGTTCTTTATTGGCAACATGAAGAACCTTGAACATCAATGGAACCTTTTCACTGCTCAAATGGTTCTTTATAGTGGAAAAAGTTTCTTTGGATTATTAAAATGTTCTTCACATTAGGAAAAAAAAGAGGTTCTTTTAAGAACTGTTCCCTGAAAGATTCTTTGGAGAGCCCAAAATGGTTCTTCTCCAATGGAATCTCCAAAACCCCCTTTTTGGAACTTTCATTTTTAAAGAGATAGTTCACCCAAAATTAAAAATTATCCCATGATTTACTCAAGCCATCCTAGGTGTATATGATTATCTTCTTCCAGACGAGCACAATCGGAGATATATATAATGATATCCTTAGTCCTCCAAGGTTTATAATGGTTGTGAATGGGGGGCTGCGTTTTGAAGCCAAAAATAATGCATCCAATCCATCCATAAAAAAAAGTAATCTATACGACTCCAGGGGGTTAATAAAGGTCTTCTGTAAGCAAAGCAATGCGCTTTTGTAAGAAAAATATCCATATTTAAAACGTTATAAATTCAAATAACTAGCTTCCGGCGGATGACTGTATGCAGAATGTGCAAGTCGATTTGCGGCGGAAGAGTATCCTTTGAGCTGACGCAGAACGTAATGACGAACACGGAGGCGCAGAGGATAGAGCAAAACAAATCACCAGTCGTGGGTTATAAGTCTAAAACAAACATTTTTAAAGAGAAATGTCGGAGGATTTCGACATAAGAGAAGAGGAACTTTTTGTTGCACAGCCCTATTTGTTTGAACTGCAAGAGGCGTCTAAAGGTGCGGTCACACTGCAAATTTCGCATTTTGCTGCGTTCCAAAGTTCAAGTTTGGTGAACTCTGACCTGCGAATTCGCATCATGTGAAGACATGCGACCAGTAGAAGATTGATTCGTCACGGCATGACCTCTTGGCTGAATTAAAAGAATGATATTTTTGCAGTCGAGTAGGTTCTATATTTTTACATTTTGAATGTATTACTTTAAGTTATATGTTGAATTTATGTTTATAAATAAGCCGCTGTAGACTGTGACATCATATCATGACCGTTACAGCATCCGAAGAAATTTCGCACGTTCAAAGTCTACTTGCGCATTTTCTGTGTACGGTCGTCCACCGGAAGTTAGTTATTTGAATTTATAAAGTTGTAAATATGGATATTTTTCTTACAAAAAAGCATTGCTTCACTGCAGTAGGCCTTTATTAACCCCCTGGAGTATTAAGGATTACTTTTTTTATGGATGGATGCATTATTTTTGGCTTCAAAACGTGGTCCCCCATTCACAACCATTATAAACCTTGGAGGACTAAGAATATTTTTAAATATATCTCCGTTCGTGTTCGTCTGAAAGAAGATAGTCACATGGCTTGAGGGTGAGTAAATCATGGGATAATTTTCATTTTTGGGTGAACTATCCCTGTAAGAATTGCAATTTCACAATGTTCTTTATAGTGGAAAAAAGGTTCTTCAGATTATTTAAATAAGAAAAAAAAAATGGTTTCTTTAAGAAACTAAAAGGCTCTTTGTGGAACCCAAAATGGTTCTTCAATGGCATTGCTGTTAAATGGAACCTTTATTTTTATCCGAAAGCAGTACGATGCACTGTTTGAGAATATCCTGCTAAATTTAGAAAGGTTTCACAGTTCGTTTCGGCCATGTTTTTGTTCTGTTACAGTATCAGACAGGCAGCATGTGTGTCAAACTGTGAACATTATCTGCCTACCACAGTATCAGAGCACAATCCCATCAGTAGGCTGGTGTAAGGGCCTGTTTAAACAGCTGATGGGAAATAATCCTCTCAAATCCTGCCCTTTGCAGTGTTTACGACCGTGCGTGTGAGCGAGCGTGTTTGTTGGTGCACGTGCCTGTAAATGAGGCTGTGTTTACCGGCTGCATCGCTTCTTTACCCCGGTTAAGTTACAGGTTTGATTGACTGATTTCACTTCTCCTTCCCCTCCCTTCAGCCCTCCATCCGTCCCACTCCCACTTCCCCCTCCTCCTCCTTGTCCCCCCCTCCTCTCCTGTCTCTTCATTCTCTCTTTTCTTTAGAAAGAGCGAGAGGAGATGAGTGGAGCAGAGCGAGAGAATCCATGGCCATTGTGTGTCAATCACAGTGTGTGTCATGGTCTCTCCCCTTTCTGGTGATTAGCTCTCTTAGAGCAGCTCCTCCGTATCTTCCTCAACAAATGCATCCAGTCTGCAGCCAGCCAGCGAGGCCTTGAGCATGAGCAGTACACACACACACACAATCCAATTACTCACCCTTTTTGTCACACCCAGCTAACACCACACAACACACTAACCGTACTATAAATTACTATGTTACTGTGCAGTTCTCCCACCGTGACCACAGAATGGGTGAGATGTTACCGCAAGGAATATCATGCTGATAATGTGCACTTTAACACTCCCGGGGTCATACAGAACTTGGTTCACCAAATGTCCATAGTAGTACTATATGAGAATATTTCTGGTTTGGCTGATGTTTGAGTAATTAGATGACTGTTTTAATATGAGGTGAGTCCACTCGTAAAGTCGCTTGATGATCAAGGTGGTCTGACTCTAGAAGATACTCACTAGAACAGCAGGATAAGATGCTGGGGAAGTGATGGAGATGGTGAAATCGGTCTGTGGCTTCCGCCTTTGTGCGGTCTGTCAGTGAAACTTTATGGTCGTGAGCAGCTGGAACATATCCTGGTCCACAGCAGGAAGTCTGGACACAGAGGAGTTATCAAAAGTGCTCTGTTGTTTTGGTGTCATTCCTGAGGATGTGGTGAAAAATCCTTAGCAAGTATTCATCTTGTCGCTTTTTGTTTCAGGGTTGTGGTGCATTGAGATTCAGAGGAGTTTGAAAAATGGGAGTGATTTTTCCAAAAGAACAACAGGCCTGACTGATATTGTCCTGCAATCAGATCCATAAACTGACAAATCGCCTACTCAAATCATAATACTTGTAGTCACCCAATCAAATTTGTTGCAGTTCAGTTTCGAGTCCACTAAATAGTACTTTGCAAATAAAAGTAAAGAAAGGTTTATTTGATAATACAGCTCATCTTTCCTCCAGCGCTGAGGGTTGTTTGAATGAAAGACAAATGAAAGAGAGTTCAGCTAAAGAAAGAAGTCAAGAACAGCTATTTTCTGTCTGTTCACAAAATCTGTTTGTTCTTGAACATATTAACCTTCCTCTACACTACGTTAAACATGGAGGAAAGTACAATTATACAGTGAAAAAAGTGAATTCTTTGAAGTGATTATCTTACAAAAAAGTCTTTAATATTTTTGGAGTACCATCTTTTTAATTATTTTTATTTAGAAATAAAGAAAGACTTATCATCTTAGTAGTAAGATTATTTTTTCAATAACAATATTTCAAGCTGTTGCAGACTTTTCATTGTTGAATGCAATTAAACTGATGATCCATTCCTGTTTTCAGCTTTAGTGAGCATCAGCTTGGCTGATGTTTTTTTTTTTTTTAGGTTAGAGCTCAAATCTATACTGTAATCATGACCTGGGGCTGGAATTCCCATGCCAGCTGTGGTGCCATCTTACCAATAACAAAACAGCAGAAAATCTTCTTTTGTTCTAGATGATCTATATCTTAGATGCAGCAATTTGAGAAGATTATGAGGAGTTGAACACAACATGGTACATGAAATAAAGAGTTCCCGTGAATATTGGCATTTTTACTGCAGTTCAAAAAGAAAAGAAATAGACATTTGATTTGAAGCTGAAGTTACCATTACACTAATTATGAGCACACAGTGTTTATCTATAAAAAGCATCCCATAATTAAAAAATATGTAACAAGATTAGTAATATTTTGATATGTGCTTGTTTATACTTCTTCAAATAAACAATCAATTTTATAAACATGTAAGGCAATAATCTTGTTTAAATCAATTTATCTGTTAAAAGAAGTTTAATTTCCCCGATTTAGATTTTTTTTTTTAAAATGGTATTTTAGTAGCATGTAAAGAAAATAGTAATTAAATCTATTTTAAGGTTATTTCTAAATCAGATGAAAAGGAGCAAGTGTTATATATTAAATACTGAGTTTGAGCATTTCATTTTTTTTTAATTTATTATTAATGTCCGAATCATTTCTGTCTTCTGTATCTATTAAATTGTACCCCATAATTTGTGTTAAATGGGTTAATGATTTAAATATCTTAGAGAAATGAAATGTGAGCACCTCAACATACTCTCATGAGTGAGCACCTGGTAAAACTGATCGCGCGCTCGCGGTAATGACAGGCACGCGGATAAGCGGGATCACGGGGCTCGCGCTTGCGGCGGGACGCTCGTGAGGGAGCGGCTGCTGCTGACACGGGGAGATTAGCGCTGAGCAGCACTTTCAGTACACGCCGGTAATTTGGGTAATTTTATTGCAGGGTTTGTCTATCCTGAAATTACGGCGCCAGTGTCTTTGTGTGCGCTGTAATTTCCCTGTATCCCTCGCCGTGATTGAAGTGAAATGGAGGCTACCGGCGGCCGTGTTTTCTCTCAGAGAATAGCTGCTGCCTCTCACAGTTTCCCCCTTTCCTCTTCTGCCTCTCCACCTCAATTCATTCACCTCTCATCTCTTTTCAAGTGAGAAATAGAGAGTGAGTGCAAGCGTGTTACTTTGCAGGAAACTGAGACAGAAAAGTGAACACGAGGAACGCGAGAAAACTAAACGCGTTTCTTTTAAAATAACAGGATTTTTTTTTTAAATAGGCTACGTTGTTAATTGCTGACCATAATCTAATAATTTATTACCTAATTGGTTATTTCTAAAATAGTTGTCATTGTCGCTAGTTTTGAGTTGAATCCGTGAAACATTTTTAATTTAGCAATCAACAAAATGGCTGTTTCAAGGCCGTTGGCTTTTACCTTCATTTAGTGCTTTTTGGAGAACAGATAGCAGTCTATGAAACGAGATCCACTTATGTGAGGCCTTAATTGAAATATGGCTGTTACATTAAAATCACAACCAATTAGCAATGCTGATTGCAGCAGACAAACATCTTTTACAAACAGGTGTCCTATGGGGAGTGACTAAAATATGTCACATGTCAAACTTTCCTGGGGCAATTTCATTTTTTTTTAATTTCTAGACTATAGAAAAAAATAGCATCTTGCCAAATGCTGTAGTAATATTCAGTAAAAAGAAAAAAAAAATTATATATATATATATATATATATATATATATATATATATATAATATGTGCCTTAGGCTTAGATCAGCTGGTTCTAAAACAAACATAAATAATTTCATATGCACATTTTTATAGATTTAAATTTAATGTTTCTCTTTGCAATTCTTTTTTCTACTGCTGGAACTTACATGTCTATATACTGATCACTTTAAAAAGACTAAAAGACTGAATGTAGCGGACTGAATAGGCTTTTAAATATTGTATTAATTTTAAGACAGTGAGGTAGGGAATGTTTGTTCTTTTTTTATTCTTTTTTTTTTTTTAGATTTGTGCTAATTGATTTAGTGTCATTGTCTAATCTAGTTAAATTTTACATGCCCGACGGCTGACTACTGTCAATTTGGCCATGATGTGAAGTCTGGGACCATGAATAGTGAAAGCATATGGCAGGTTCTCCTACAACAGATAATGGTATAGGCCTACATTTTGTCCTGATTGTGGCCAAACTGTTAAAGCCTGTTCAGGGGATTGAAAAGAGGTCTGTGACAAAATGCTCTGTTCTTTACCATGGAGACCTGGGTAGCACACTCTCTGTTTCTCTGGTAACCGAGGCCTTTCTCCGTGGTGACGGCAGTTGAGCTCCCAGGGAGAGACAAAGGAGCGACCAGCACTGGTAATTTCTTATCTGGAAAAAACCCCATTAGTGCCTGAGTTTAACTGGAGCCCACTCAAATGTAAGGAGAAATTATTGGCATGCAGCCCTGCTGATGGGTAGGCGGAGGGATGGAGGGGCTTGTTAGGCCTCTGTGTATGTGTGTGTGTGTGTGTGTGTGTGTGTGCATGGATGGGTGGGGTGTCCTCTTGTCTTTTCCTTAGTTTTAAAAACACACATACATGCAAGTTGCTGCTCCATAACAAACATGCTGTACAGAGAGGTTTTATATATATAATATATATGTTTCCCCCCACAAATCTAAATTATGAAGGAAAATGAAGTTTCATTTATTTCCAACATTTCCAACAGGCCTTCCCATAAAGCTGTGATTAAGGAATAAGAGAGAATCAGAAAGAGGGATGGAGACAAGTCAAGTGACCTTAGAAAAGAGTGATATTAACTTCTCTCCATATCCCCCCCAGAAATCCAGTGACCCCTCTTGTTGAAATGGCACAGCCCGCCCCTCTCCCTTAGCTGTGCACTGATGTGACATTTGACAGATTCGTTTGGAGAATATCTCTTTCTCGTTCCGGCTGCCATTCTCTCGTCTTTTTCTCTCCCTCTTTCTTCATCCATCTTGCAGAATACACATATTCAGTGGCAGAGTTGTACAAACAGAGCATTTAGGATCAAGTAGCCATTAGTTGTTTTGAAAGGATAGAAGGGAGGCCGGCCTGGGTGGCCAGAAAACATTTTCACTCTCTTATTGTGATTTTACGCTCAATTATTACTTTCTGGAGAGAGCAAGATCCTTTCTGTATGTCAAGAATGCTCACTTGAATCCCTCACTGTTTTGAAATATAATGCAGTATAAGCTTGTTTGGTAATAGAGGCATTTTGTTTAGGTAAAATAGGCTTACCATGAGGCACACAGCATGAGACTAAGGGAAAGTGTGTTTGTAATTTATTATTTTGCAACTATTATTTGTCTAGTGTGAGAGCATTTTGGGCCAGTTGACAAAAATGTTACTAATTGTGTGAATATAAAATTTTACATTTATTGGTCTTGTAAATCAATTTTTTTTTATGCTTTGCAGACTTAAAACACTTGTTTTCCAACAAATTACATGAATTAAATCCAGATGTTGGGACAAAACATATATTCCCTTTTAATAATCGCTGGGATCAAGTTGTTTATACATATGCCGGATAGAATGCTCAAGACTAACACATACATTTTTACAATCAGGAGAAAATTATCCAATGTGTCCATCTGGCCTGAATCCACTGTCCATTAAACATATTTTACTGAACTGTAATACTTCTACCCATTTAAGGAACTTGTTTTATTCTGTAGATTCTTTTGAAAAGGTTTTTACCAAGTAAATTTAGTTTTTTTTTTTTTTTTTAAATTAATCTTAAACATCTTATTTAGTTTTATTTTTTAATAATTAAACCTGTCTCTCGCCATGAATATAGCCATAGAAGCTGGCATGGCATTAAAAAAAAGAAAGAAAGAAAGAAAACACTTGTTTTCAATGTTAGTGCTGATATGCAAAATACTGCTGATTTATATTTATACATTTATAAATATAAATTTATAATATATATTTATAAGATGCTATTTGTCACCAAAATAATGTTATCATGCTTGCTAAAATATATGAGGTTTTATTGAAATTGCAAAAATAGTTTTGAAAGCATCAGTTTTGCATTGTCTGCCAACATTTTCCAGCAGAAGTTATATCAGCTGTATAATTTCCATCTTGTTTAATTTTTTTTTCTTTTTGTTAAGAAAAATAGTGAACAAAACATTTTGTAAATAAACACTTGATTAAATGAAAAATATAAAAATTGATTATTCTTTTGTGGTGGAGCCAGTGAAAATTAGATGGAGTATAGCATTTGACATCGTATTAAATGTCAATACTTCTTTTCAGATGAAGAAAGAAGATTGTATATGTACTGCAAAAAAAATATTTATTTATGCAGTATATATAGCAGTCATTGCTGGAGGTAATGGCTAAATGGCGTTGAAAACCTCATACCGTTACCCCTCTTCACCTCCCTCCTCATTTCCTGCACCTCTTCATTGCCACCCCCAAATTTCCCAAAGTGTATCATTGCCCAGTCTTATCAAAGTCTCACAACCCCTCTCATTAATATGTAGTCCAGACTGCTGACTCCAATGCATCATTGTCTAGCTGTAGAAGGCGGGCTAATCACTCAGCTCCTATCAGCAGGCGGACAGAAGGCAAGCAATCATGTCTGTCAGCCAGCAGGGAATCATGGGAGATCAGGAGAGGTTAAACAAGGCTGACAGACGTGATAATGACGACTCGGTTATAAATTAAGATGTGACGACGATAAAGAGAAGAACTGGCCAGAAAAGAAAAAGAACAACCTTGCACCATCTCAAAGCCTAAGAGCTCTGTTTTGCTTTGTGTACGAGTTTGTTGCACCATCATCATTTTTGGTGGCGAACTGAATGAGGCCGTCCTGAATCAGGACAGACATCTGATGATATGTCCAGCAAGTTTGCGCTATCTGACAGGAGTCTCCTCTCTGACAAGAGCCGGAATTGGAATTAGCGCAGAAATAGACAGAGGGGTTAAGGAAAGAAAGGGTTCAGTAATGTGCTGTAATGAGTCGGGGACCATTTTGATTGCCACTAGTCCAGTCGAACCGCTATCTTCCTCTTAGATATAGAGGCAGGCAGCTGTGACTTCTTCTTCCATATGGAGGAGATGGACTCTTATCTGATGGGAAGTTTTTCCAGTATATCTGTGTAATTCCAGATAAAGCGGATACAGAACTGACATTTTCCTTCTGTAGCGTGAGAGATTAGCATTGCAGGACCTTTAGTGAAAGCTGACAGGGAATTAGGAAAAGCCGGGGAAAAGTAATCCATCCTTTATTTTCTTTTGTTGCGTGATAGTCTGTTTGATCATAGCTGTGAGTACATGTGAGCTATATGAGATGCCTCTCTGTAATTGATAAGCTTCCTGAGGTGCAGCGGATTTTGCTCTGAGGATGATTACATCACTCAAAGCGCTGTAGCTCTCTATTTTCTCGCTCTTTATTTATGAAATCTCCATTGTGTTTGTGTCTCCATTTGTCTTAGTGTGTTCGTTTATTTGTGTGTGTCAGAGGTTATTCCCATTTCCTGTACTTCAAACTCTGTCTCAACTGGGGTCAAAGGTTAAAGGGACAGCGCGGTGTTTCACGCCCCTCTCATCCTCCATTTGACAGTAAGTACTCTCAGCTCGCTCTTCCGCACCACCACACCTCTCTCATATACACACTACAACTGACATGAGTGCTCGGGCACTCAAATGCACACACAAACAAACACACATTGTTTGACCTATTGAAGAGGCCTTCTCAGGCTGAAATCAAAATAATTTGGCAGTTTTCTGTCGTTCCCCCCTCTGGCGGAGATCTGTTTCACTTCAATATTTTCTTCTCTCATTTTCGCATCAGTATTGCTTGAAGTCTTTTTTTTTTTTTTTACCCAGTGAAAGTTATGCTGCTGTTTGAGCAGATTACAAGAAAAGAATGATCTCTGGAATGCAATTTTTTATCACCAGAGAGAGAAAAGAAAAGGCATCTCGGAAAATGAAAATTGGTCAAACTCAGTGTCGTTCTAGTTATGGGATTAATGAATTTTTGATTTTATTATGGCAACTGTGAGTGAGTGAGAGAGAAAGAGGGATGGATGGAGAGAGAGAGCTTATGGAGGCAGAGATATGCCACTGTCATTCATTTTTAAATTCCTGGTTAAAGCAGCAAATGTGGTCAAGATACATAATTGCATTATTATGCAGGGCAAAAACTGCATAATGTTAAAAACATCTTGATAGATTCAGCAGGAAATTACAAATGGAAAGAGTCCAGAAGCCTCCCACAATAAAGGCTTTCCTTCCTTTAAAAGAAACAGCAAGAGCTCTCGATAAAAATCATCTATACACAAATGTAAATTCATTGCGCACCGACTCCTCCGTCTATCTTATTTTTGCTAGTGTATACATTTTTGTAATAACATCAACAATTTTTTTTTCTCCATAGATGCAACAGACTAAGAAATATGGAATGCTTTTGGTTTGTAATATGGGACAAGTGCCTCCCATCTATTCACAGCCATTATACTGAAGGGTAAGGACAGTACAAGGCTTTGCCAACTTTCATTCAACAAAATTCCATTAATTCTCTGTCTTCTTTAATCTGAAATGTCAAAGATTTTAGAAATGTTGCTTATTTACATTTATTTTAGCAGGAATGCATATGTCCTCAACATTAAAACTGTGCTTACCCAGAAATTGTATAGACTAATTTGATTCCACTTTTTATTTGGTGTGCCTGTTCATTATGTATTTATATAAGAACTTTAAATGCAACAATGAAAAACTGGCTTTTACATTATACTTGTTAAAGAGCATGGATATATTTTAAATGGCACTGCTTCACATGTGATTAATTTATGTGAATGCAGTTTATTTTAAATAATATTTATCTTAGTTTAAATACTTTGGATAAGTTGATCATGAAGTAAAATCTTTAATTAAAACCATATTAAGTCAATCAGTGAAGTAATAGTACTCTCATAACCTTTTTGTTCAGACAATGAAATTCATTAGCAGTTTTGGAAACTTAAAATGCCTTTTCTGGTTCACTGCGTCGATCAGCCCAGGCCTTGTGTAATGGAAGAGTTATCTATGAATTGGAATGTCAACTAAGCATCTTTATTGCAGTGATTTTAGCACAATAGAGGTTATTAATTGTATATAATTGAGTGCATAGCTTAAGTATTAACTAAGAAGTGTATATTGGCATATAAAGCTGCATGTTTCAGATCTTTCAACAATGTGAAGTTGATTTCTCCAGTTGGCGAATGGCACTTGTGCTCTTTTTGTAGGCATTGGCAAAAGCTACATCTGAAAAGAGTTTGAGCTAATATGTGGTATGACAGGTCAGGGTCCATGTTGTAGATTTCTAAATTGAAATAAAAGAGTCACATTTTGGAGGCTACTCTTTTTATTAAGTAACAAGTGACTGTTTAGTGAATCTTTTTATTTTAGGTGGCTTTTCTGATTATTTTTTTTTTTCTCAACCCTGTTTGCAGAGAACAAAGCAGGGAAGATGGATATGTGATTTTGATCGAGGTTAAACCTAGATTTAGTTGCCTTCTGCTAAAGTGAAGCCAACCGTCATATTGGAGTGTGGAATCTGAATACTAAATTAGCACATTTTGTTATTATATATCTCAGAAGTTCCTTCAGAAAATGCTTATAATTTCACAAATATCTCAGGCAGATTCATAACCCAACGTCACATCTCTGGTTTGAAATCTAAATTGTTCTGGAGACAGGTAAATGATCTCCTTGGAATATACAAGAGGTTTGTGCTAGTGCAACAGCCTTGGCAGTGACATATTGTTTTTTTTTTTTTTTTTTTTTTTTGTTTTTTACATTTGGAGGTCGGGAAGGGTCATTGAATGGTGAATTTTGTCATTGTCAGCAATAGTTGAGGATCTCATTGGTCTGAGTGTAGCATTGGCAAATTTGCTTCCTGTAAAGTCTGTACTCTTTCGAAAGCATCTATGAGTATATGAGTGCAATATAAATGTACAGTTAGCATGTCAAGTGTGACCCTGGACCACAAAACTAGTCATAAGTCGCACGGGTATATTTGTAGCAGTAGCCAACAATACATTGTATGGGTCAAAATTATCTATTTTTCTTTTATGTCAAAAATCATTAGGCTATTAAGTAAAGATCATGTTCCATGAATATATTTTGTAAACTTCCTACCATAAATATATCAAAAATGTATTTTTTTGAGTGGATATGCATTGCTAAGGACTTCATTTGGACAACTTTAAAGGTGATTTTCTCAATACTTTCATTTTTTTTGTACCCTCAGATTCCAGATTTTCAAATATTACATCATACATCAGTGGAAAGCTTATTTATTCAACTTCCATATGATGTATAAATAAAAATAAATAAATAAAAAATTGACCCTTATAACTGGTTTTGTGGTCAAGGATCACATAGTTATCTTTTCAAAGCCTATCCCTAAACATTGACAAATTTAGCTGATATTAACTTCCCGTCTTCTCCTAATTATATTTTTTTGAATGTCCTCTGAACCTGTTTAATTGAAAATCAATAAACCGTGAACCTATTAGTAACTGTTAGCAGAATCATATCTGACATTGAAATGCTAGAAAGATAAACTGCACTACTTGTGCTGGAATTTTGATTTGACTCAGTCACACAAAGTTATTAACACTCTCAACAAATGACATTTTCCAATACTTTCCAGTGCAAAGCTTTAGACAGTCAATCTGATATGTCCTTAAAGGATGAAAGCAGTGAGAGTACAGATGAATCGGGTTAATTAAGTCTCATGCTATCTCTGAGCACAGTACAGTTAACCCTTCTGGCGATATTGATGAGCAAGGTCTATTATTGACTATTGACTGGAAGTTATTCCAATCAGGGGGTAATTACGACCCTAAATCCTGCGTGGGGGGATCAATGATCTGTGTTTCAATGCATCAAACATCACTGTCTCTGCTGGTTTAAGTCACAGCAGTAGGGGTGACAGATGTCCAGTCCGCTCTAAGACTCCCGTAATCAAATTGATTGTTTCGGTTACATACGGAGAAGAGGCAAAGGTGAATGTATCTAGACTGAGTGAGCAGACAGAATAAGCTGTCAGACCTAATCCTATAAACCTGGTCTCTAGACACAGTGTATCAGAGCCAGCACCTGGGGAACAGACCAATAGACCGCCAGTCAATAAGTACGCTTGAGGTTAATCACAATTTGGATGCATGAGAAGCTCTTGAAATTCCAAAGAGTAAAAAGCACAGCAATGCATGTATAACATTTATATTTACATCTTCAAATATTGTCACTGAAACATTAGAAGAATAAGAACTTACTTAACACAGTAAATGCTGTATATCTGTAGCACTTTCCTGTGACCTTACCGTTAAGCACTTTATTTTATGCTCATATGTACTTGTTTTGTGGTTTATGCAGAAAGAGGTAGATGTTGAACAGCTGCTAGAAAAATGTAAACGACGAAGGGCAAAGAAAGATAAAGATAGAGGGCTGAAAATGGTGTAATGGATTGAATATGGTACATACAGTATGTTCATGTGAGAGAGGGAGGGTGAAAGAGGGAATGAGGAGGGGTGCAAATTTGAAAGAGGTCTGACAGAGGCGCCCCATCAGCAGCCCCAGGTGTCAGTTGGTGAAAAGGCGAAGATTCAAATTAGAAAAATTAATAACAGTGTGCTAGATGGGGAAGGAAAAAAAACACATATTTTGGAATACAGCTGTGACAAGACCAGAGGAATTAGTCCAATTTAAAGTGGTAATTGCTCTGCTAATTCCTCTGCTAATTTCTTCTTCAATTTAACTAAGGATGATAGCATAAAAGCTGGAGACTCAAGTTTAACCCTTTCAGAGGACCTCTCTTTCTCTCCTTCACACACACATACGCCACACTTTAACAAATTCCTGGTCTTTGTAAATCCTTAAAATCTATTTTCTGATCCTTAATCCTCATTATTATTCTGCCTTGTCTTTCTTTTAACCCCCATTTTGCATGTTAAATCTGAAATAATTTAATATTTAAGAAAAAGCAGTGTGCAATAATGTGATGAAACCCAGAGAGAACAAACATACAAAGCAAAAACTGTTTATGTCCGTGAGAGACAACAATCATTTGTTATCCTTCAACTCTCAATGTTACATTTCTGAATATCTCAATTTTCAATTCTAACAGTATAATCTTGAATTTGTGTTAAATATGTAAAGACATAAATGCATTTTCTCCATGACCTTTTGACATAGTACAGGATTTTCCATTTTTGGTGGTAATTGATTTATGTTTTTTCCATTCATTGCAGGATCTTGACATCTGAAATATGGCTATTTGTTAGTATTTTTAATCAGTTTTCTTTGGTGGAAAAACCTTACCTTTTGCTTTTATTCAGAACGCTAAACCTAGATGTAGTTTGTGATTTGTTTGACCTTGTTGTGAAGTTTTCATCCTGTGACTGATGACTTTCTGATCAGTCTTAGAAAACTCTAATTGGTCTGAAAGGCTGATATGTATTGAATTTGTTTCTCATCATGTGCTCGTGTTGCTGGGATTTGACAAGGAAACAATCAGTAATACAACAATGGGATACAATGGCTTGTCTTTGAACAAACTCTAAATTTGATTAAGGGTGAGCATCGTTAGTTTGTTTTCACATTCATCTCCATTTTTTTCTGACCATATCAAATATATAGTCTTTAAAATTGAATCTTTAAATGACTATTTAATGATAAAATCCATTAATGTTTTGTGCACAAAATAATCTAAAGGAGAGAATAAAACAAATGTAGCACTTTCTTCTATATGTCAGTCCCATTTATCCTATTGCTGTCAGAGATTGAGATAAGTGTTTGCAAGACCAGAGGAAACGACTCTTGACATGGTTCTGTGTGAGTTCAGTCAGTCACTTTAATTCCCATCTGTCATGGTTAGTTTCACAGTTGTCATCTGTTTTGCTGCTGCCCAGCGGTCTCACTGTAACCTTTAACCTGAATGCATTCTAGCTAAATCACATTAGCAACCCCAGTGTTCTTTAGCTTCCCTTTGAACCAGCTGAGTAAGACATCTGTCCTGTTGTGTTCTAGCTCAACGCCCTCACTTGTTTCCTCATGCTCCCTGTCTTATCTGATTTTATGCTTATTAGGTGTCAGCGCGAGGTGCCGGGAGCCAGCGGCCAAAGTTCAGCTCTGTCTGAAAAAAACGGAGAGCGAAGTAAGATTTCGGTTGTCGCATTTCAAATGAGAGCGATTTGTTCATCCCCATCAGCGTGACACGGCCTTTCTCTTCGACTTTATCAGTTACAAATGTCAGCGAGGAAACAACGGACCTGATTCCTGCATGGCTAATTGTTGGGCCTTAATTAGCCTTGCAGAACAAGGTGTGCAGCTGAAGAGCTTCCATTCAGGGAGCTTTCAGAGCCCGTGATGCAGCAAGTGCCTAACAGCAGATGCAAATCTAAAGAACATGCGATTCCTATTCAGGTGCATCTCTCAGAGGAGCAAGGGGGGTTGTGGGTAATGGAACAAGAGTGTACATAAGTGTTAGAGGGGAAAATATAATAATATGTCCTCAAACATTTTTGTCACATTGTGTTGCTGTCTTAAATCAAGGTTGTTGAGGACCTATTTAAAGCCCTTGTGCTCATAGTTCCATTAATGGTATGGTTTATTTGGATTTTTGGATACCTTTTGCTGCATAGGATCAAGTGCTCACCTCCTTGGAGGGGGTGATTTACAAGCACCGTCTTCAATGCAATAGAAATTAGGTCTTTATTTTATGTGGTTACAATCAGAAATTACCACTTTTATACATTTTTATAAGTTCTTATTCCCATGATTTACTAACCCACAAGCCATCCTATGTGTACTGTATATTCTTTTATACGAACACAATCGTAAAGGTATATTTAAAAATATCCTGGCTCTCCAAAGATTTATAATGGTAGTGAATGGGGGGCCTGTTATGAAACCCGAAATAAATGCATACATCCATCATAAAAAATAATAATCAGTACAGCTCCAGTGGGTTAACAAAGGCCTTCCGAAGCAAAGCGATGCATTTTTGTTAGAAAAATATCCATATTTAACACTTCATAAATTCAAAGCTTCCAGTGGACAAATGTACGCAGAATGCGCAAGTCGATTTGCGGCGGAAGAGTATCCTTTGATCTGATGCACAACGTAATGACGAACATAGAGGCGCAGAGGATAGAGCAAAACAAATCACTGGTCATGGATTATAAGTCTAAAACGATCATTTTTAAAGAGAAATGTCAGAGGATTGCGATATAAGAGAAGAGGAACTTAAATTTGTCACACAGCCCTATTTGTTTGAACTGCGAGAGGCATCTAAGCTTACAATACTCCTACATCCTGCGTCATACATCACGTCAGAGGATTACTCATTTGGCGCAAGTCGACTTATACATTTTGCATACAGTCGTCCACCGGAAGCTAGTTATTTGAGTTTATAAAGTTTTAAATATGGATATTTTTCTTATAAAAACCCCATAGCTTCGCTTTAGAAGGTCTTTATTAACCCCCTGGAGTTGTATGGATTTTTTTTATTTTTTTTTTTTTATGGATGGATGCATTATTTTTGGCTTCAAAACATGGGCCCCCATTCACAACCATTATAAACCTTGGAGGACTAAGGATATTTTTAAATATATCTCTGATTGTGTTTGTCTGAAAGAAGATTCATATACATAGTCATATACACCTAGGATGGCTTGAGGGTGAGTAAATCATGGGATAATTTTCATTTTTGGGTGAACTATCCCTTTAACTCTGCTCTATATTATGTCAGACCACCTTTCTGTGGCTGCAGTAAAATTCATGTTTGTTTCGAGAGAGAAAGCCTCTTTTTTTGCTCTTCAAAGTCAATTACGAAAAAAAAAAACCAATTGAGAAAGCATTTAATTTAAGTTCTATCTGGTCACATTTGTAAGTATATACTAATATACTGCTAAATGTATATTTACCTTTTCTCGTGTTACCGTAGATCTGTTGTCAGCCAGAAAAATAACACAGGCAGCACATAGACACACACACACTCTGCTCTTCTGCATAGCTGGATGGCAGCTCTATTTGGTGTGGCCTGTGGTGCATGGCAATTTTGTACTGCGTTACAGTCAATACTGATGTCTCCATCTGAAATAAACATTGCCATTATCGGTATTCACAATGGATTAAATTACCTCAAGCTTCTCTATAGCAGAGCTCAGCACAGCGTCTTATTGTGTAGGTAACAATGGCTGAGAGATGTGCGCGCCCAGCATTTATCACTCCACCGCTGACCTGTAGAATAACGCCGGGTCTCCATTCTAACGTATGGCAGAGTTCTTGCTGCTATGTGATTATGTGCTTGCTGTAAGCAAGTTTGCTCCTTGGGCCTTGAGAAGACAAAGGAGCTGCTTGTGTACTCTCTTCTAGATTGATAATACGCAAGGGTACGCCATACATTGGTGTGTGTGAGCAGACGCAAGCCTCACCTGTTCGAGCACATGTCTATGTATTTCAGTAGATCATGAGAACATAATTCCTCACTTTGGACTCTGGAGGGTCCTGTGGTAGCGAACTGAAGCTGTGGCATTCTCAGCCCATCTGAGACTATATTCCCTTGCACAATGGTGCAGTGGTGCATATTCCACTCAAGGCCGGGGCACCAAACTCATTATGGGGTCACAGTGCCATATAATGGAAGTTTAGTCAAGGCCACATCACTGAGAGAGTGTGTGGGTTGAAACCGTCAACCTGAGGACACGCACAGACGCAGCCCTTCGTTCACTCTTCATGAGGCTGAACCCAAGGACAGACGCCATTCAAACACCGCTCTCAGAATTCACATTCAAACCGCCAGAGCTCTCAATTAGTGTTTAGCTCATGAGAGCCACCTTGAGCTAGCATGAGAGGAGAGGTGGGTTTCAATATGGCCCGGTCGCACAATAAAGTGGGGGGTGATGGTGTTGAGGCACAGCAGAGGTGGGCTCACGTCACATTCACGTTTTCTTTTTCTTTGTTTAATCATGGTTCACTCTTTTGTTCATCATTGGCATCAAAGTCCCAACAAAGATCATGAAACAAATGAATGTTTTTTTGTTGGTATTTTCAAGTTGGGGTTCATCAAAGCATTATACAAATATGCTTAAATTCTAATACTACTACTACTTTTTTTTTTTTTTTTTTTTTTTAATGTAGTCCAGTAGGCAGGCTCATTAGGGGCATTTCTAACCAAAATGTCCCCATATATTGATACTCTTATTTTATATTATTATGGATATATGGAAATAAATTGTTCTTATTTTCAGTATGTCGATCATAATCTGCACATGCAATAAAGTGCTACTTCTTTGCTGACAAATGATAGAAGGTATTGGCAAGTTCTGTTTCTAATGGAAACATTTTAACTTTTTTAGCACTTTTTTCTGACTATATTTCCCATTATTATTTCAGTGTGAGAAACCATTGCAAATGCTTCAGTGCCTAAGTGAACAGTTTGAATGAATCAAACTGAATCGCAAACAATTTTAGACCTTTTTGCCTACCCGTTTGACTGATTAAATAAAAATGGTGATTAATTTATCAGGCATCACTAGTTCTGATACTGAATGACTTGATTACTGAAATATTAAAGATATAATCTCCATTTAAACATAATAATTTGTTCATTAAGGGTCCAGTGATGCCCCTGGGCTCAAGTCTTTTCATAAACAGAAAGTTAGAAATGGAATGAACAGAGATATGAATTCATATTCATATTATTCTGGATATCATACAGCATTATCATTAATAATGTGGCCATTATTACAGCAGCTATTACAATTGCAGTAATTTACAACTATAAACTATTGTGAGTTGCCAAGAACCATAAATCATAGGAAAATCATAGAGGAATTTTCTCTAAGACAGTAAATAATGTTATTTATTATTAATAATATATTTTTTATTTTTTTATTACAAATGAAATCCAGTTATTTCATAATTTCATTCTTATAGGTTCAGAAAAGGTACCTCTGGTTGGGAATATGTAGTCGAGCTACAGTCTTTATCAGTCTGTTTGCTCAAATATACATGACACAATGCATAATTGCATATTTGAAGCATTAAATACACGTGACAGGTCTTTCAGAGATTCGGAGTAGCACTACATTATTGTTTTAGTCCAATTGAAACAACATTTAAAGTGCATGTAAATGTACTGACTGGTGTAGTCAACATCATTTATTGTCAGAAACTATAGTAGGGCTTCTCTCTTCATAATAATGAAGAGAGAAGCAATGAAAAATGTAAAATCTCTTTAAAGATTAATGCAATTCTGTAAGTGTGTAGAGATCCTTCATTTGGCTGCTTCCATTTTTATACATGTACTGTAACTCACCGGCTCCCTGCACCCTCCCTTTTTAAACTAAATTAAAGGTATAGGGAAAAGCCAGGCCTTTCATCTTTCATCTTGCTTGTGTACCTGTGAGCATGTTTGTGTGATTGTGTAATAGAGTGTGCGTGCATCATTTGTGTGTGTGTGTGTGTGTGTGTGTTATGTGTATGTGTGTGTCAAGGAACCAATAAACGGCGACTAATAAGCAGGCCTCTTGCTCCCTCCACCTCAAGCACCAGGACCTTAGACAGCTCTTCCCTTGCTCTCTTTCTCCCTCTCTCTCTCTCTGTCTCTCACTCACTCTCTCTCTCTAACACCTGGCAAATATTATTCATGGCTACAAGGGCAGCATTTTTGAAAGGAGCAGTTCAAAGGCTTTGCCGCTGAGAGCAAAGTGAAGGTGTTTTTGAAAGACTGGAGTGCACTTTTACGCGTGCTGCAGAGCACAGGGCCATTTCCGCAGATGAAATTGTGCGGGGGAAGGGTGAGCGTGCGTTTGCGTCCACACGTTTGATTGTTGCGGTATGGATGATGGCCATGTAATAATAATATGGAGCTGAGGAGACAAAAGGACATTATAATTTGTTTTCAGGAGCTTGAGCAGTTCAACTGTAACTGCTTGGATACACAGCGGGCAGCCCAGCTCAGCAAGAAAAAAGAAAAAGTGTATTGTTCCCCCGCCGTTCGGGATTGTGACCAGGCCGGCTTGGGAGTGAAACCAATCCTGCGCAGGGTTAACGAGCCAACAGCCTGCTGCTCATCAGGCCAGCTAATGAGTTCTCTCATGCAGCCCTATCACATGACCTCTAGGGTCACATGACCCATCAAGCCCTGTCTGCCTTTCCCTGAATCAACTGAATATTTCATTTAGCTGCAGATTAACACCAATCAATTAGTCATCAGAGCACGGGCCAGAATAAGTCGCCTAGAATGCCACACTCATAAAGAAGTTCAGGGGTGAAACCTGCAGTCTGCCCTACAGCGTGACTGTCACTGCCCTCTGTGCGATATTAGCCATGATGATGAACAGAGTAGGGTTGCACCAGCCGTCCGTAAGCTCTTACATTGAGATGAGTTTGCACTAGGGGCTTAGTAGCTGGTTAGTTTGTAACTCTGTATTATGTTTAGCTTTCACCATTAGTTTGTAAGGATAGACTTAGCTGGTAGGTCATAAGCTTTCCAGAAGGAAATGTGTAGTGTCATAATGGCATCTGTCATATCGATCCAATAAACAGCCTTCAGATTGGTCAACTGTTGTTGAATAACAAAGCATTTAAGTTTCTTATGGTTTTAGTTTTGCCACATTTAACTGTTGATGGTATACTATAAAAACCCAGCGGTTGGGTTAAATGTTTGCCCAACCTGCTGGGTAGTTTTATTTAACTCAACTTAAAAATTACTATATGCCATTATATGGGAACACAAAATAATCGCTGCATTTTTTAGAGAGTAATATATTTCCATTCTAATATTATGCATGAATAATGATGGAATATAAATTTGGTAACAGTTTACAGTAAGGTTTAATTATTTCAAATTAGTTAACTGCAATAGTTAGCACGAACTAACAATGATCAGTACTTCTACAATATTTAATAATCTTTGTTACTTAAAGCTTACTTAATGCACTGTGAAATAACATGAACAATTAACAATTGTATTTTATTAACTAACAATAACAAATATTAATAAATGCTGTAAAAATACATTCCTAATTGTTAGTTAATGTTAGCTAATGCATTAAGTAATGTTAACAAATGAGACCCTATTGTAAAGTGTTATCATACATTTTATATGTCTAAGTAGATATTTGAGAAAAAAAAAAAAAAAAAAAAAAGGAAATTATTCAAGAGCAATACTAATATAACAAACTGAAAAATGTCACATTTATTTATTTTAATTTATATATGTTATAACCCTGGTGTGGACAAATGTCACCAGGTATCAGTTCTTTGCAATAAGAGTAAATAGTAATTAAATGCTATCTATACTTTATATTGGCAGATACTATTTGCACCTCAGTATTTTTGTACTATATTTATTAAAATTATATTTATTAAAATTATTAAATGGATAAAACCCCTCCCTACACCTTCCCCTAACCCTACCCAATAAACACTTTTAATAATATTATTAAACACTCATTTGCAGTTTATTTCCACTTTTAGGACATTATTTAGATTTTTTTTATGGAAAATAAATGCGAACTTGGCAAAAGGCGGATTCGAACCCGCTTCGATTGCGTTAAACTCAGGTATGCGAGCCTTATTTGCTACTGCTGAGCCACACTGAATTCTGTGCGTCTTTTTTAAAGCTTGAGTGGTCCAACCGGACATTGGTGGGCGGAGCTAGTGTAAATAGCGTTTGCCAACAAGGGATGTTATTTGCACTTAGTGTAAATAGATATTCCGTAAAGATTAGTTTACGGAATAGTTCATTTGTAGATTTGAAGTTTATGTGTAAGGTTACGCTTCAAGTAAGTTTCAAGTCTACAACTAAATATTTAAACGTTGCAAGTTGGCAACTTAGGCAAGCTGGTGAATAAGTAAAATGGTCTGACAAGTTGATATTAGTGGTATCAGTGGTTAAAACACCCCAGAAGTGGAGCTTCGGGCAAATGCATGGACATGATGGACCGTGATGACTTGCAGGTGTCAAACACAAGAGCGATGGTGGAAAAAATTGCCTCTCATTTCCAGTAGTTTGCTCTTGAGTGGTTCTCTCCACTTATTTGTCAAGTTTGGTTACATAAGATGTGTGTATGCAGGCCATCATTAAGTATTTATGTTGAATTAGTGAGGTGACTGCTTAGGGTCAACAGCCTGACGTCAGGATTAAGTGTCACCTTTTTGCTGCTGGGCCGATCAGGTATCAGGGCTATTTTTTTTTTTTTTTTTTTTTTTCCTCTCCGTTGCCCACGCATTTACAAATCTGCTGCGTCTACTGCACGTCTGTGGATACATAAGAGAATGAAAGGACAAAAGCAGAATTAGGAGGAAAACAAATGTTTCTTCACCTCTCAGAGTGTAGTGGGGGTGTGAATATGTGATTTGATGGGATTATGTGGATTTTTAAGATGAGAGGGGGTGGACTCAAGCATTCCCACAATCTTTGTGTGTGTATGTGTACATGTTTTTTAACCTTGTCTTGTGGCACATATATCCTGTGTTTTAAAAAAGAATATGACATGTCTTAAACCCAGAAATAAGAGAATGTCGGCATTACAGAAATCCCCAGAGACGGATTCTCCTCAGTAGGATCCAGAGAAATGCCTTTTCAAATGAAAGACCCTGCCAGCTATATTGATTTGTGATTCTGTTTTCCAAAATGCACTTTTGTGAGGTTTTTGCACACTATACAAATTTGGTTGGAGGAATATCACAAATACATGGCCAGTTGATCTTCAAACAGTTTAAGGTGCTTTCCTTGAGAATTTGATGAACATCCAGTCTGTTTTTACTCGGATGAACTTGAGTAAACACTTTTAATAAACCCAAAAACATTGTGAATACTTGCTCCTGATTAATAGAATATCCCTTGTATATAATTATACAGCCTATACGAATATGGATATTGATGCACTGATATTACAGTTTTGGCTGATACCAATAAAAAGATAACTGATAAATGGCCGATATTGAAATTCTAAATGTATTTTGTCCAAAAAAATATGTAAATAGAATACTAAAATCCATAGTTTTAAATGCTACAGGTGAATTTAGACATCACAACATTATAATTAATTAATTATTATAATTAATATTTATTTTAAGATTTGCTAAAGATTACATTTAACAGTGGTATTAAATTAATAATATTTTTAAAGATCAACTTTAAATGAGTGTTAAATGTAGTCTAAATGAAATGAGCTGCACAATGAAAAATTCACTATTGAGTAAACTGATCAATTTGAAAAATCAGCTGATAACTGAAATGATACTAATATATTGTGCATCCCTAAATATGGATGTACATAATCATGAGCAGTGGTACTAATACAGACAGAAATGATCTCCTGTGTGTGTTTGTCAGTGAAAGGCTGTTTGTATCTGTGATTCAGGCTGATTTATTGTGCCGAGTTTCTCAACATTTTCTCATGGATGATAGAAGTGGTGTTGAGTATCCCATTCCCAGGCTGTTCTAGGGTGGTTACTGTCTATCTGAACAATAACGTGGGAACTGACTCTGAAATCTATCAGATAATGACCCATCTCTGTCAGAGGAGAAATTGCCAAGGAGTTTGCCTGCTTTTTGTCTGCGGCTTTCTAATTTCATGCCCTCTCCTTCCCCTTCTCTCCTCTCGAAATTTTCCTTTTCTATCACTGTTAGAAAGTTTACCAAAAGTTATATGCAAATAAATTGTAAAGTTACCCTGCACCATCACTACCATGAATTTTACCTGTACAGGTGTGCCATAACATACCCCAAATAGTCCCTCTTCTCCACTGAGCCAGAAGCTCCCAGGGGAGGTGATCAGGTTATTAAATATGAATGGGAGAAGGGAAGGGGCAGTATATATTCCCTTTAATTTTTGTGTATTATTAAGCAGGTGGCTGAATATGATAGTGCTGGCTGTCATGTCTTTAATTAGGGGCTATTTTCCGTCAGCTCGACTTACAGTGGAGCTCTGCTGTTCATCTGGAGTTCACACGGCCGCTGGCCACCACTTACTCATTTCATCCAGTCACCAACCTCCCACCTGTAAAACAATGTATATTTAAGTCAACTTGCAGTATTTTATAGGTTGGTGTTCCCAAGAAACCAGGAAAATATTGTAATTTATATTTATGCTTGTTTTATTTTTATGTACCTGTCATATTTGTTTGCTTGTTTATTTATTTACTTAAATTGACGGTCAATCATTTGTCTGATCCACCCCATCTTTCTTAGGACTGGTGGTGGTTTTAACTGTCAAAATGAACTAACTGATCAGTACGTCTCATTGAGGTCATTCTGATTTTCTGGATGCCCACCTGTTATTTTTTTAATCTTAGCAATAATAGATATCACAGGGCTGATTTTCCCACAATGCCATGGGGGGTGTCTGTTATATACTTGCTCACAGGTTGTCACAACAGTTGAGAGTGATGGTGTTATTTTGTGGGTCTTGCTGTTGTTTATTGCTCAGTTTGGGGTTTTTCTAATCATTGTTGTTATTCAGCTAAATGAGGCAGCAATAATTAGCATGCGGCTGATAATTAGGCTCCACAGGCTGTAAAAGAGGATGTGTAAGGATAGTGAAGTACAGGTGGACTATCTGACGAAACCAATATTATTTTGTCCATTTAATCAAATAATAATATTTAGGGATGCATATATATCTGTGTTATTGTCCTATATATTTATTTATTTATTGATATTTGTCGATATTGAATTATAACCTCTTGTAACATTTAAAATGACTATTTATAATTGACTTCATTTAAAATGACTATTTTATTTATATTTTTCAACACAAAATACTATTGAATTTTAATATTGGCTATTTATTGTTACTCAGTTATTGGCCATAATATGAAAATAATATCCATTTATCAATGAATGGCCTATCATATCAGTCTGAATTTTGACATCTGATATGTATCCCTAATAATAAAGTATCCGTCAATCTGTATTTGATGTCAATTTTATAGTAAAGGGTTAGTTCACCCAAAAATGAAAATTCTGTCATCATTTACTTACTCTCAAGTTGTTCCAAACCTGTATGAATTTCTTGCTTCTGCTGAACACAAAAGCAGAGGTAACACTTTACAATAAAGTTTATTAGTTAACATTAGTTAACTACATTAGTTAACATGAACTAATAATGAACTGCACTTGTACAGCATTTATTAATCTTTGTTAATGTTAATTTCAGCATTTACTAATACATTATTAAAATCTTGTTAACATTAGTTAAAGGGTTAATTCACCCAAAAATGAAAATAATGTCATTTATTACTCACCCTCATGTCGTTCTACACCCGTAAGACCTTTGTTCATCTTTGGAACACAAATTAAGATTTTTTTGATGAAATCCGTTGGCTCAGTGAGGCCTCTATTGCCAGCAATGCCACCGAACTTCTCAAGATCCAGAAAGGTACTCAAAACATATTTAAAACAGTTCATGTGAGTACAGTGGTTCTACTTTAATATTATAAAGCAACGAGAAAACAAAATAATGACTTTTCGACAATATCTAGTAATGGCCGATTTCAAATCACTGCTTCGAATCTTTTGTTTCGAATCAGTGATTCAGAGCGCCAAAGTCACATGATTTCAGCAGTTTGACACGTGATCCGAACCACTGATTCGAAACAAAAGATTCGAAGCAGTGTTTTGAAATCGGCCATCACTAGTCATTATTTTGTTGTTTTTTTTTTTTTGGCGCACAAAAAGTATTCTCGTCGCTTTATAATATTAAAGTAGAACCACTGTAGTCACATGAACTGTTTTAAATATGTTTTGAGTAACTTTCTGGATCTTGAGAAGTTCGGTGGCATTGCTGGCAAGAGGCCTCACTGAGCCATTGGATCTTAATTTGTGTCCCGAAGATGAACGAAGGTCTTACGGGTGTAGAACATCATAAGGGTGAATAATAAATGACATAATTTTCATTTTTGGGTGAACTAACCCTTTAATGCACTGTAAACTAACATGAATAAACAATGAACAGCTGTATTTTCATTAACTAACGTTAACGAAGATTAGTAAATACAGTAACAAATGTATTGCTCATGGTTTGCTCATGTTAGTTAATACATTAATATTTAACTAATGAACCTTATTGTAAAGTGTTACCGAACAGATATTTGGAAGAATGTCAGTCACCAAACAGATCTCGTCCCTCATTGACTACCATAGTATTTATTTTTCCTACTATGATAATAAATGAACAACTTGAGGGTGAGTAAATGATGACAGAATTTTTATTTTTGGGTGAGCTATCTCTTTAAGACCGAGCAGCCATCCATTACATTATATCCATTGCAGGTGAGTTACAATAAACGGTCACTAGCTAGAAGCAGCAAAGTACAGATATATTGTTGTAATGTAACATTAATGATTACATAGATGAAGTGCTTGACACAGCAGGAAAAAAACTATGCTACAGTCCAAATAACAAGTGTAACATTCCCTGACACTTAAAAAACTGCAGGTGAGTCTCCAGCGCTCTCAGTCCTACGGAGTCAAAGAGAGTTGCTTATGGTTTCAATATCACATTAGAAGGGTTCAAATCTCTGTCACACAGTGAAACACACAGGCTCACTTTTTAAAATATGAAGAATCCTCTCTCCTCTCCTCTCCTCTCCTCTCTCCTCCTCTCCTCTCCTCTCTCCTCTCCTCTCTCCTCTCCTCTCTCCTCTCTCCTCTCCTCTCCTCTCCTCTCCTCTCCTCTCCTCATTGTGTTGGTCTATCTGATCCTGGGCTCTTTTGTTGCTCTTTGAAAAGCCCGACCCGACACTCATTATTTTCTCCTTTATCTTCCTCTCTGACGCTCTGATTAGGGTGGTCGGGTTTGACAGTCGCCTCCACAGAGATCCTATCCATTACGCTGTCACCAGGGGCAGCGTGTGTATGTGTGTGTCGGTGTGTGTGTGTATGCATGGGTTTGTGAGTGATAGTATCTGTTTGTGTATGTGTGTTTATGTGTGAAGTCAATGAAAGCACATGCACAGAATTAAAGAGGGATATAGTATACATTTATGTTCATCTACAGGTGTATTTGCTAGCAAAGCATCTGTGAAGACAAAAATATATTAAACTGAAATATTTATATATAATTTATGTAATTGTATATATATTAATCTGTGCCATGAATATGGCATTTACCAATAAATACATCTATGATGGAAGAAATGGAGAGAGGGACTGATAGCGTGTTTAAATACAAGTCTAATGCATATATGTGTGTGTATATGAGAGGGAGTGTTTTGGAGGCTAAGTGTTCAATGTCAACAAAAAGTGTTGTGTGAGAATCAGGAGCCCATCTCCAGCTAATTACGCCAACCTCCTTGTTAATTAAATCCTCGTTAGAGGTGGAGGCAGAGAAGCTAATTAAACTGCTCTCTCCTTTCATAATTGCGGGATGATATAGAATCCGTGTGCAGGACTGGGGGAAGCACCGTGATTCTCCAGTGTTGTTGTGGATGGAGTGAACGTGTTTGCTCTGCTAGTATTCTGGAGTGGAGGAGAGCAGACTGTGTTTTTGTTCAGTCTCTCACTCACTCTGCATCTCTCTATTGCTCTGTCTCTCTCTGGAGGGTTCTGCCTGCTCCATTGTGTCAGGAGGTGGACGGGGAACAGGCAATATGAGCACACGGCAGTTTGCTGATGCAGCCAAACTATTTTGGGCTATCCTCTTGGCTGTCATTTGTTGTCAAATGACCTAGTGCTGGATCTTTTGTGTGGCTGTAATAATTGTGTGTGTGTGTGTGTGTGTGGCAGAGGCGGGAGTGAGAGAAGAAATAGAAGTTAAGATATTCATTAATTAGTTATATATAACAGGCAGTTTTCAATTGAACTCTGTATCATTTTGTGAATTGTGAATGTTTTGATTGTTTTATGACACATTTACATGCTATTTGCATATATGTGTGTATATGTTTGTGTGTGTAATACAAATATAACCCTATGTATTACATAAATATATATATATATTTAAATATATATATAAATATATATATTTGAGTGTGTATAATGTCTGTGTGGGGTGGGTGTGTGTGTGTATGCACTTTCTAAAGGCCAGCCGAGCAGCTGAATCTAAATTCTCTCACAAAGATTACAACAAATAAAACAAGGAAAACATTCACACTCATATGTTTACAGTATTTTTTTTAACTGACTGTTTGTGTCTGTCTCTCTGTGTGTTTGTACATTACCATTCAAAGATCCTTTTTTGTAAGAAAGAAAATAATACCTTTATTTAGCAAAGTACATTAAATTGACAAACATGACATTTAAAAACATTTATAATGTTACAAAAGACATTGATTTTAAATGAATGCAGTTCTTTTGAACATTCTATTAATCAAAGAAAAACTGTATCAAGGTTGTTCAACATTCAGAAGTGTTTCTTGCGCAGCAAATCAGCATATTAGAATGATTTCTGAAGGATCATGTGACACTGAAGACTGGAGTAATGATACTGAAAATTCAGCTTTGCTAGCACAGGAATAAATTACACTTTAATAAATAATAAAATATAAATTGTAATAATTCACAATATTACTGTTTTTATGGTATTTTTGATTAAACAAATGCAGCCTTGGTGAGCATAAGATTAAATGATTGTTTTTTAGCTTTTACAGTAACAGCCTATATTTTGTCTATCTGTAACATAGGGCCGGCCCGTGGCATAGGTGACAAGTGGTTGACAAAATGAAAGGGGGGCGCCGCACGAGAGACTGGCCCGGTTCTACGGGGGTGCTAAGCACCCTCAAACAAAAGCTGATCACAATGTAGCTGATCACAGACATGTTTGTTGATCTCTTGAATGCAGAGGTGTTTCATTTAGTCAGAATCCACTCACCGCTCAAAACGTGGTTGAATGAAGTTTTTGGAGTTTTTGTTCAGTGCTGCGTTCTGCATGCTCATGAATCCTCTCATTAACAAGCAAAGTGTAGACATGATGTAAATAAGAGATTCATTGTGCAGTGTAGACAGCTTCATTGATTATAACAGAACTTTGTGAGATTGCAATGAACTGAGACGAGTGACAGAGTTTTAGTGATTTTAAATGAAGCGCTCTTTGCGAGTGTTTATGCCAATTAACACCCTTTAGTTACATATGGAATACAGTGTTTATGGTAACAAAGTTGATATCAAAAACAACAAGAAGAAACACAAAAAAAAACAAAAAAAAAACATAATAGTTGACAACGTTATGTTGGACTAATTTGTAACATGTTAATTATGCTTGAGAGCAGAGTTACCATAGGTATTAATTCTTACATTAGCATTCAATACTGACTGTAAACTATGCTTTGAAAAAAAAAAAAACAGTGAAATTGCAAACACTGATGTTTTTGTACTATTCTAAAATAGATTTTTTTTTAGAACCTCTTTACTGGCACCACTAACACTGTGGGCCGTTTTTGCTTGTTTTAAACTGCAAGTAAAGTGCAGTGTATTTTCTTTACAAGAAATTTAAGCTTCTGTAATGTTTGTTTATATATATATATATGTATGTATTTATAAAACGGTTAGTTTCTGTCCTTGATTCTGATTGGCCAATAATAATAATATTCACGATAAAACACGGCTATGATCGCTTCACCCAACGGTTCTGTGTATCACTACACAACAACCTTAGCAACCATTCTCAGCAACGTAAACTGTATGTTCTCAATTGATATTGTTCATTGAAGCTTACTATATTATGTAGAAGAGTATTGTGAGAAAAAGATCGAGTGAGCGAGTTTATTACCTGCATTCAGATTTAGCAATTTCCTTCAGGTCAGTCCTATGTTCATAATAAAAAATGTTTAAATGTATGATTATCCTGTCCTTTTAACAGTTAAGGGGCTTTCCCATGACTGACAGTGCTAGTCAAAGCATTTGTCAGTTGCATCTTGTTCCGTGTTCACAACAATTTAGTCTTTTCAATGTAAAAGTCTTTGCTACTGACTGACACACTCATAAAGACAGTCTTTGCCGCCATCTAATGGCGTAATAATGTAACTTCTGTTGCTGTTCACGGTCAGGGACTATTATTTCCGGCGGAAGGAAGGCTTTAGTAAAAGTTTACTCCATGAAAGTTGCATTGATACATATTTTTGGCTTTAATATTTGTATTGTGTGGTAACCATTTTATAAAATCAATAAGGTACTCGAGGCTAGTGCTGTATCGTGATTAAGTCACGGCTGAAGGGCATTGCAACCGCTTCGCGTCATGCCTACCAACGCCGGATATATATATATATATATATATATCAGTTATATTGCTACTCCTAAGTGTCTTAAACTCCCAAGTGTCTAAAAGAAACCATAACTAAGACTAGTTTAAAGCATTCATGAATTGCAATCATTTAAGTTCAAGTATGTCATTTTCCAGTGTATGCTCAAAAAATGGGGATGACAAGTAACCTGTAGGGGGCTTTTAGGGGGTGCTATCTAAAATCTCGCCTAGGGCACCAACAGAGCCTGGGCCAGCCCTGCTGTAACGTTCCTACCCATGTTAAAAGCAAACCTATACCCTTGGTCATGAAGTGGTGTGTTTTATCTTTGGTTGATGGTGAACGTATTCAGTTTCAGTCACTTTGATGAATGACTGCACAGAGAGAGACATCACTTCACACAACTGCCATTTTAATAGCATATGAACTAACTTCATTAAATAAAAGTTGTCCTTCTTCAACCATTTCTTTCAAACAAACCTCAGCAGGTTAGAGCTATTTTTGTGTGGGTTGTTTTCAACAGTAAGTGAATTAGAAGACTCTTCCTCATTTAATATTGTCCTTATAGATGTTTTGGTTGTGAAAGCCAGCTAAAGGATTGGTCGCTTAATGCTAGCATGCTACAATACAGGATTTCTATAGTGGACACTGTAATGAGAGCATAATTTCATCCCAAGCATCAAAGATTATCAGGGTGTCACAACTGTAGAAATATTATGAGGCTTAAGGAGCTGAAGGACAAAAGCAAGTATTTTACAAAGCTATGTACTCACATTATAGCTCAACTTGAATTTACATTTACCCAGAATTTATAGATTTTTTTTTTTTTGTTTCTTTTTAACATTTATTTTCTCATCAAGTGTAATGGTCTGAATGTCATTCACTCTTAAATTGCATTATCATAACCCAACAAAACAAAATATAATAAACAATGTTCACCTGACTTAATGGAATATGCATTTTGTGGCAAAGTAATTATCTGGGTTTGCAGGAAATAAATGTGTTCTTTTACTGGATGGGACTGAAATAAATTTAAACATTAATGGGTCCCTTGATTTGCATCAAAATAGTGTGTTATTGTCCCTCAGTGTGGGCTGATATTGGATGTGCATTTCTGTCGTTCCAAACCCTCACAATTTTAAAACGCACGGCAAAGTTAAATATGCTGATTAGAGGCCTTATCTGCGACATGGCCCATCTCATCACTTCTGTCAATGCCTGCTTCATTTAAAAAAAATGCATTTTAAAAACCCAGAGTGGGTAATCGAATAAAAGTGAATTAGTGGGTGGCTTTTTTTTTTTCCTCCCACAATTTTAACCTCAGCCAGTTGGCAGAAAATATTGCTGTAAGCACAATTTAGTGGGGGCTTTTTAGAGGACCAGGCATCTCAGGGCATCAGGGGGCTTCTTAGAAGCTACTAGTCAATAGGAAACTTCAAGACATAAATGAGAAGTGAGAGAAAAGAGAGAGAGCAAGGAGGGAAGAAAAGGGCAGGTGTAGGTAGGGGGCTTTGATCCACTCAGACCTCCTTTACAATGATGACCATTTCAAATGCTGGGAGCCAGGAGAGGGAAAAGGAGGCGCTCGGCGCTCACCCGCAAGCACACGTTTGCGCACTCAAAAAGTGGTGGGGTACCGCGTTGACCCTTTCTCACGAAAAAGGGGGAGAAGGGACCAAAGAGCTTTAATTTGGCTCTGGGGAGGCCCCTGCTAGGGGATGGGCTGCTCCCTGCTATCCTTAGGCTAAATTTGCACCTCCTCCCCGGGGAGAGCAGGGGTTTGGGGCAGAGCGAGGAGAAGCATGCTGGGTCATTGGCTGGTGTTGACTTTTTCGCTGAGAGGCTTTTCGGTGTGTGTTGTTAGCGTGTCAGCTCTAATTAGTGTTGTGTAGTGAGGGTTAAATGAGATTACACAGTCTTCAGACCCCGCTGCTCAGCTCATGGGCATGTTAAATAGCCATTTCACACACATATGCGCACACACACTCACACACACTCACAATTCCAGCCGCTAACAGTTTGGATGTACAGAGTTCGATTGTGATTAATTAAGTGCTCTCTGAGAGACCTCTGTTGCACAAGTCTGTATGGGTTTTATTGCTTTTGTTAATGGATCAGATATTTGTTTAGATGTTGTTCTAACTTTTTCGAACTAGATTTTTGGAAACTGCCGTTAATTTAACCCATATATTAGGGTGTGGGTCAATTTGATATTTTGATTTTTGCGTTGGTTACTGGTTAACCTATGATTTTTTCTTTTTTTCTTTTTCTTTAAATTTTCAGACTTTTTCTAATTTTAGGGTCATGAACGTGCCTGCAAAGTGTTGACACTCTAATGTGTTGTGGAATATGAATAATTACAAAATTTCTATTATGATTGTGACGTTTGTGGGTCAATTTGACCCGCATATTTCATGGTAAAAAAACAGCTGCACAAACCCAAAATAAAAAAACAACAATTTTTTTTTTTTTTTTTTATGTATTATGTTATGTTAGTTTCTAAACTAACCTCTGAGGGTATTTACTTTTACATTTACGCATTTGGCAGAAACACTACATTGTAAGCTTACATTTTTATCAGTTCATGCATGTTCATTTTGCTGGGAATCGAACCCATGATCTTGGCGTTACTATCACAAAAGTCTGCTGTTTGAGCTCAATGATAAAGTTGTTTTTACAAGGTGCTGTTCAGGAAATTTAAGATTCACACATGGTTGTTTATTAAAAGGTGAAGAACCACCATCATGCCTTCTTTATCAAACTCCTTTTAAACATTTTAATGGAGTGTGCAGTTCATAATGTAAATAGACAACGTTTTTATTTCAGAGAAATGTTTTACTGAGGTATATTTAAAAACGTGTCACCTGAATGTATTTTTGAATTTTTGTCTTGTAATAATCTTAAATGTCTTATATAGCTTTGTGTTAACTGTATGATTTTTTTTTGTAATTCACTTTATTTTTTTTTTTTTGCCTTGTTGCTCCCATGGCTTTAAAAAAAAAAAAAAACATAATTAATCTATTAGAGACCCACATAGGCTTTGTTCCTGTTTCTACAAGCCAAAACGCAGAGGAAGGTTGATTTGCAAGGACATTGAAATGAAGTAGTTTAAAGCAAATAATTAATATTTAATATTATTTAATGCTTAAATGGTTATTCAAGTTAATGAATATTTATTGACAAAGGTCAGAGTCGGTTATGAGTTCGGTGAGGCTGTCTCACTGTTATTTTTCATTTAGCAGGGCGCAGTAATGAATGTATTGTAAGCCGCATTAGTCTCATACTGAAAATCCTCAGATATTGAAGGATAACTTTTTCTGCCTGTGTGTATAATAAGATTAAGGTTATTAGGAGAGGTGTGAGCCATGACCCCATGAGGAGATGAGATGAGGGATTATGCCCCCTCCCTATTTGAAAATTAACTTTATTTCAGTACTTACATAGGGCCGCTCTGATCACACTTTCAAAGACTACAAATGCACTTATGGCTGATGATACAACTCTTTATGATCTCATTTCCAGTGTGTTCTGGTACAAAATAACTGCATAACGTATCACATAAAAGTGATGACATTTGTCTGATGGCTAAGAATGATGGCTCAAAGACTTGATGAACTCACATTCTTTTGTTGCAAAGCCTGAATGCTGAGGAATTTGCCATTAACAGCAAATGCAATTAGCTGATACAAGCAGAACTAATAAAATTCAAATTACTCACCTTAGTACCTTACATAGCTTTCGAAGCTCTCTAAATAGAGTCTTGGGACAGCCTGCAGAATTCCTTGACATTAACAATAATTAAAATATCAAAAATAATCTTATGGCAATTGTTTGAGAATTGTAAAAAGTGGCAATTCTAAAAACCATGCAGTTAAGTGAAGTTAAAAGGAATGAAAATGGTCATCATGCTCATCACCTTCATGCCAAAATTCTATGCCTTACTTTCTTCTTTGAAACAAAAATATATTTTGAGAAATGTTTTCATTCTTCAAAACATTTTCTTATGTGTTTCGCAGGGTGAGTAAATGATGAAAGAATTTTTATTGCAGATGAACTATCCTTTTAAGTCAAGTTATGAAGGTGGACATTTTATGAAGAATAGTTTGACCTGTATAAATGTAGACTATATACTATAGATTTAACATATAGCATAAGAATTTAATATACTGAAAAGTTTACTGTCTCCAAACTGGAGTACAGTTATGTCATTGGTTTTTTTTTTTAATGATGTGGACCATCACATCATCTTTTATACATGACTCTCATACAGTAGGAGCTATTTCTTCAGAGTATAGTGAAGGCTGTGGCTTTATCCGCCAGACCGGTGTGTGTCTGTGTAATTCTCAAAAAGTCAAGCATAGCATCCGTCACCAATAATAGGTACAGCTGAGAGCTCTGGTGCTAACAAGGCCTAAGTAGGAAAGTGGTTAACAAGGAAACCATCGCTCCGTCTCTCTAATGCCAGCCCCTTCTATTCCTTCCTCCCCCAACCAACTCTCTCCCCCCTCCAACAGCCCTCCATCCACTGCATAGCAACCATTGTGCCTTTACCTCGTACTGAAAATGACATGTTTACTCTTGACCAATAGGACTGGTGTACTATATTAAAAGGCATAGCATTGAAATGCATTAGTGCTGTAAGATCCGTTCATCTTGCGCTCTTTTCTCCATCATGAAAATTCTCACACGATTTCTCTTTGCTTACATTTTCTTGTCTCTCTCTGGCTCTCTATCTCACCCCTTCCCCTGTTAACATCCCCCTCATCTTCTTTCCCGTCCTCTCTCCCTCCTCTCTCTGCCTTTCTCTAGTGTTTGGGGGTCTTGCCTGATACCCATTAGCGTTAGGGCTTATTACCTGGGTAATGAGCGACACAGTGTCTAATTAGCCGGGGCTTGGAGAAACTGACATCACTCCAGCCCTGGAGCTGCCACTGCCATTAGCAGAGCTCCTCTAAGTGATCTGTCTGTGGTCTGTTAAAACCATTACATTCATTATGGATCAATCAAAGGAAAAGGTGTTGCGGCTAATTGAGGAGTGGAACAATGCTTAAAATCTTGCCGTAATTGATGGGTAAAAAATGAAAATAAGAAAAACACCCCATCGATGTCTGGATAATGGGTATATACGCTCACTGTGTGATGGATAGATTTTCTTGCATAATGGATGATTGGTTTCTGAGTGAACATCCTGTGTCTTTTAATGAAATTATCTTGAGCAATACCTTAACATGTCCAGTGAGAAGAGCTGTAGCATTATTTGAAGGTTAGCCAAGTTAACTTTTCTTTGAAATATACCTAGAATATCCTGGGTTTTCTGTTAAATGCATTAGGTATAATCTTGTAAAAATGTCCCTGTTTGTTTTGTAGTTAATTACACATTGTTTGCTTCTTGACTCATTCTGAAAAATATATTAAGACAAGACACCCCAGGTGAATAGGGTAAAAAAAAAAAAAAAAAAAAACTAATATCACCGTAATTCCCCAGTTGATTGATTAGGAATTGAAAACATTTTTTGTATTACAAGTTTTCTGAAATGTTATGTTTAAGTATGCAAATTATGCATTAGCTAATTAAATATGCACTAGTTTGCATACATTTCTAGAACAAAAATCTGAGATAAAGTCAGGTTCAAAATTCTTTACATTTATTTTACATATTAAAGTCAAAGGTTTTTACAGAGGGGATTTTGGATATATCCTTTTATCACTCCATACATCAGAAAATACTGCCAGAAAAAAATTAAATTTCACCATTTTTTTTTTTTAAGGAATAAAATGTTGTATATAATCAGGCAAATTATATATGAACAAACCCCTCTGTAAAAACCTTCAGAATATAAAACTGTAATGTTTGGTGTATGTAAGTGCTACTAAAGTATGGATTTCTAGCTCAGTGCAGGAGAAAAAACTCATTTTGAGAAAACGGCCTTTAAAGATAGGTATTGTAATTGAAATCTACAGACGCAAATAGATTAAACATTTAAAAGTGAAACACTTGAAAGTGTATTTTGGATGTTTTCTTTCCACTTGTCTGAAAAAACACTTTATGAAAAGCCAAAAAGCTCAAAATCTCAAAATGAATTAATAATAATAATAAAATATTGTTAAATCATATTTTTATTTAAAAACAAGCAAGAATTCAAAGGGTAAACATTTACACTGACTATTTGTGGTGCATTTAAAATTTTTTATATTAAAACATTTCTTATCAAGTGTCCAAACTGTGTCAGAGAAATGTCTTCTTTTTTTTTCATTTGGGACATCCATCTCCTCTCTGCCACATTTTGTCTTTAATTTGAGAGATTTGGTAAGTTAGCACAACCAAGTCTGGTGAAGTTGATGTATTTGATGGAGGAAAGGAGGACCTTTTTGGACTTAAAAGCCCCAACACGCTTTTAGATTTGACCCCACAATTTTTCTTCCCTTTTGGTCTCATGGCCTCGTCTCTCTCTCTTTTTTGTGTCTTAAAACATATGAGGCAGCAGACAGCTCTGGACAGAGATATGAGGAGCCTTCAAAGCCGTGTTGTGACTGCTGTTTCATCTCAGTACAAAGGGTTATGCCGAAATGTGTTCCGCCTTTCAATATATTTTGCATTTATGCTAATGATGCATAAATCAACAGGGCGCTTTTCTCGGCACCACCATATGAATCTGTAAACAGACCGTGGAAGTTATGCCATCAAATATGATTTCACTTTTACCATTAGCTGCGTCCCTGAATCTTTTTGACACCCTGACTTTTTGATAAGTTCAAAAAATTGTATGCCATTAAAAACATTTTTTATACTATTTTTTTCCCCCAGTAAACTAATGGCTTCAGCATAACCTTGTAAAATAATTCAAGCAGTCGAGCTTGCCCTAAGAGTTCATTTAACACTGATAAAACTTGATGAATTGAGTTACCATTTGATTAAACTAAATGATCGGCAAACATACATGACTTCACTCAAACTAATCCTCGTAATGAGAGTGTAATTGCCTAAAACAAGCAAATAATTCCACCCGGCGATATCGACAAATACTAATGAGGCCTGCTAGTAAAGGGTTACAGTATTTGTTTACACGGGAGAGCGTGAGAGCCTGGGAAGAGCTGTGGCAGAGGGAAAAAAGGCAGGATTATTTGTAATTACATGTGCCAAGTGTTTAATGCAACAGATTGGACACAATAGCAGTGGCAGAATCAGCTGCATATGAGTCCTCCATTATCCTGCAGTGGTGAAGTTGGGAGACAGATTGCCGCCGTAAGCAACACAGACAGGCTTGACACCTGCTCACGGCTCTCCCGCTCATACCACCACTGGGGAGAGGAAACCTGATTAACTGCGCCGTGCTAATAGAGAGAGGAAATTAACACAGCGGTATCCTGGTGAAGGAGAGCTATACTCAGAGAGGGGTGTTTAACCACTGGCAGCCAGAAAAGCCATGGTGAGAGATTAATGAACTGTGCAGTGATGGAGCTCAGAGTCGTGCTGTTGATGGGGCTCAACAAGTCTCTGTTTGGGGCTAATGATTCTGCGAAGACACTGCACACGTTATGGCAACAGATAGCAACGCCGAGCTCTGATGCACATTTCGGCAAAAAATTAAGGGCAGTTAGACATGGATAAACCTAATCGTTGCCTGTTGCCATGTAATTACTTTTCATAACACTCTTCATTATATGCTAGAGCGTAATGCTATTCAATAAATTCATTCTCTTTTGTTTTGGTTGTTTGGTTAAATCTGTGTAAATATACATAGTTCCTGTCTGTGTGTTGAAGTTCCTCCCATGTTTAATATGTATGAGGGTGGGAGAAATGAATTGGATTGAGTGCAGAATCAAACTGACTCTCCTAGAGATTGCTGCAGTGGTTGCCTTTAGGTATTAACAAGTGACAGGCTTTCTTTTCATTGGGTATCATGAGGCATTTGATGAAGTCTAGACTGTCTGGAGTATATTCCCTTCAATCATTGATAATATTCCTAAAGAGCATTTAACTTGGAGCTGAGGGAGCACCTACTTGGAAAGAATGCTATTACATATTTTCAGCGGACCCTCAAGACTTCATGTTTTTGGAGTAGTGAGTTGATGTTTGCAGTCAGGTTAAGTGAGTTTGTGGAATAGCAATTTAAATGTTATCTTGCACATGCAGCATGCACATATATGTTGTGTTAGTCTTTCCCCATACTTTATCCTACCTGAACGAGCATTGAAAAGTTTTGAATTTTGCTGGTCGGGGGTTGATTGAAAAGATGCCCAGAGTTTTGAGAGAACACGGGTCATCGGGAGACCAAAGGCAATGTAAATGTTTGCCATCAGATGGCAATGATGTTTCTCTCTGTGAGTTCTTCTGAACGACGACAACACTCAATGAAAGCCTGTCAGAACCATGTGGTGGCAAGCTGCTGCTGCCCAAAACCCTTGAATAGCATCAGAAAGCTGTAAGAAACAAGTTATTGAATATGTACCCTATTTTGACATAGTGAAAGTTGTGGCCGTAGCATTACTGAACAATTATTTGGTGGAATAATTATTTATTATTTTTGTATATTATGTATTATTCCACTACAGTTTAACTACAAGAACATAAATGTCTACGTGTTGTTTGCTAAATACGGTTTGATTTCAAACTACTTTTGGTAAAATAATGAAAATATACATTAAATAATATGATTTTAAGTTAACATCAAACATTAATTTTATTGCAAGAAAGCTAAAGTAAAATTAAAATGTACAAGTATGGCTGTACAATGTGGCACAATGGGCCAGACTATACAGGGGGGCCCTGCTCTGTCTCTATTCACCAAGGGGCCTGGAAAAGTTTAAAGACCAAGATCATGAAGACAGCAACTTTTTCAGGACAACATTGTAAAACACAGCCTTGGAGGTAAAATATTTTTTTGTAAAAACTATATTTACTCATTATAGCTGACAGTAGTTTGCAGAAATTATTTTTGCTCAAGGAGTGGGCTTCTTTTTTTTCATTGCCAGCAATAAGTAGCTAAAGTGCTCTCTTTTACAAATATCCTTAAATTCTGATAAATCGCATGTTTAGGAAGAGTGAGAATGACCGGGTTAATTAAAGTTATTGAGCGTAATGCTCTTCAGAGCCATGCAGCAGGGGCAATGGGGGCAGACTTTTGTGGTGATGTCGGAGTGAAGGCTGCAGACCGTTTTTTTTTTTTTTTTTTCGGTGATGCTGCCGCCGGGTCCGTTCTTCAAGTTCGTTTCCAAGGAGGAGAGACGCCTCGCGCCAGGGCTCCGCCCCCTTCTCCTGAATGCGCGAGCAGCTGCTTTCAAAACCAACTGCTCAATTCCATTCATCCTCGAGAGGGAACAAAAAAGTGGCTATTTATTAGAATACTTGTTTTGTATTGTTCCGCGTCACACAAAAGGGGCTTTATTATGTAAGAAGGAACCCTTTCGCCGGGAGAAACAATAACTTGAAATTGTCTTTAGAGTCTATAATAAATTTCATTTTCTTGTCTCTCTCCTCAGTGTGTAGTGAGTGGTGGGACTGGGAGCTGGGTATGGCTGGCCTTGGCACACTAAGTGTAGATTTTTTAGCAAGGATGGCGGTCTGGCGAGTGGCTTTGGCTGGGTTAGGACAGCGATAGAACCGGTAAGGACGATTTTACATCACTGCAAATGAGGGACAGTGGAACGTAAGTTTATATAGCTTTAAAACAAAATTTAGATTGATATGTATTATCTTCTGGCAAAAGTCTTACATCTGAATATATTAACTGATTGTAAATGAGATGTTCTCATCTAGAAACTTGATATTTTTAGACGATGTCGCCTGCATAACTGATTCTTAGCAGAAATGAAGTTCGGGTCGCACGAACTGCGCCATAAAGCCTGTAAACGGAAAGCTGTGATTGTTGTCAGTTATACTGAGCTACATGATCGCATGATATATAACGTTACTGTGTGTCGGATAAGAGATATTAACGCGATTTTTTCCCCCTTGTGAACAGACCGGTCGGTCCAGTGTCGGCAAACGCGTATTTTATCGGAAGACTTAGAAATAATTGTCGAAAGACTATAACACGCGTTCGTGTTTACAGCATTAAGCGGGAACAATTCTTGAGGGAAGTCAGACAGTTTGGCCCTCTAAGTTTTTTTTCCCTTTCTTTTTCTTTTTACATTTGCAGCTTTAAAAGACTACCTGCAATGGCAAACCAGCTCCAATAATTTAAATTTAAATATCATTTAAATAAAGTTTAGCTTAAATGTAAAAGTTTACATTTAGTACGCTAATTAAATTAAATGTTCATTTTAAAATATGTAAGCCAGCGTATATATGCTGATTAAACGTATTGTATTTTTCCCTGTAAAAAAATAAATAAAAAATAACTTTGGTCTTGTAACTATTATACGAAATGAACTTTTAGAGTATTGATCAACAGATTGTCTGTTTAACAGGATATCATTTCCATGCGTCTAAGCCATCGTCTTACCACAGCCCTTGTTAAGTCAACCTGTTCAAAAGAAGAGCCACACAAAGGACTTAAACAACCAAATTAGGTTAAACAAGTCTACAACAACAAACAAGTTTAGGACGCTTTAATTTTGCAGTGAAATTCTTTCATGGTCATGAACAGCTCAACACACAGTGAAAACTCATATAGTCAAGAGAAGACATGGACTACAAATATTTAAATGATTATTTATTAAATTGGTTGATTTTAATAATCAATTCCCATTTTGCTTATTGATATTTTAGGATCATAAATTATATAGAGTAGGCTGTTATATTACAGTCCCCCCGTTCCATCCCCTTCCCCTATATTGTCACAAAATAATGTTTTATGAATTGAACGATTGCAAACATACTTGTGAGATAACTGTTAAACTCACTTCATTTTAACTTTTCAGTCTTTAGTTGTTGTTTTAACTACCAAGGACATCTCTGTAATATTTTTACTACAATATTGTGTGTTTTGGACAACTGCTGTAACCCCAGCTCTCGCACGTGCGCTAACAGTGCCCTATTGCCCCCAGCGCGCGCAAAACAAAGACTCTGTGAAGAGCGCGACACTGAAGCAAAATGAGAACTGACAGTGTACGCTGTTTCAGCAGGGTCACAATGTGGTTTAGTAATCCGAAGGATATTTAAATGTATTAAATAAAATGAAATAAAAATGTGTTGTTGTTTAATCTGCCTAATCGTTACCATAACACTAACAAAATGAGAAAAAATTAAAATAAATTCAAATTGCCTTTTTTTTTTTTTTGGATAGTGGATAGCTTATGGCACATATTCATTTTCAGTTTAAATTAAAAACAATCAAATAACTACTATAATTTCTACTAAAATATGCAGTACTGTATTATATAATTATTGTATTATTCATGTTGGTGATGCTTGCTTTGGTGTTGGCATATTTGAAACAAAACAAATATAAATAAAAAACAATTACTTTCTGAAACCTTTCATATTTATTAGTGTGTAGTAAAATGACTTAATAAAATGATTGCATTTCTCAAAATCTGATAATTCTAATAAAAATCTAATAAAAGCGGGGGAAAATGAAGAATTAAATGAAATTTTAAAAAAATGGAAAAAACTAATTATGTTATCAACATAAAATGAGTGGCTAGAGACTGGAGACCACCACTAAATAAATGAAAAACAATATATATTTTATAGGGGCAATGAAGTGCCCTGGCTATCTTTTGTTTCTTGTAATAGCCTATTCAAAAATATACAACTTCCCTAAAGAATATACATTGAAATTATATGTCTTATGTGTCTTCAAACTTAATGGCGTTCAAGAGCAGGTATTTTTGTCTTAATACTTCTCTCAACATTTTTCTCAATCGGTCGTGCGATTGGATCACATTTTGTACAATTATCCTTGCATTAGGTACATAAAATTAGCAGTCTAATTTACATTCAGACAACGCCTCCATGTTTGCCTTATATTCCCTTTTTATTTTGAGATAACTTTAGAATTTCTGAGTTTTCCATACCAATTTTACGCGCAACAAAATCTTAGCAGTGCACCACCAGACGGCAGTATCCTCGATTTTTGAACCTCTATTTAAAATTGTTTACCTCTTAAAATATTGTGTTGTTTTATGTTGTTTATGTCAAAGAATAACTAAATATGAAGTGAATTGAATGTGTTGATTATCTTTGGCTGAAAAGATGTAATTGAATGCAATGTGAAATTAGGGTCTCGTTTGACGTTTTTAAGCCTATTTTAGACAACAAAGTGATACATTCATTTCGACCGTTTTTTCCCTTCCCTTTAACAGTTTTATAATCACAGATATCCAGCAACATAGCTGACAAGTGGTTGGCTACCCTAGACGTTTTTTACACAAAGATTTGGCAAGACGTCACGAGGGAGCATAGCAGCTATTACAGTTATTATAAAGAATTAGATCGTATCTTGTAATGTCATCTAAATGGATAAAATCTACCATTTGTCCTCTTGTTCATTTATTGCAACCATTGAAGAGGCTCAAACTGCTACCTCAGTATTTACTCTACTTTAGAGGGGGCGGTGCTGACCCTTCGCGCACCCCGCCTACTAGTTCTTTCCTCGCTGTCTACGTCACTCCACCGAACTCCATGCAAATCGCTCCTCGCTGGAACGCCATTGGCCGCTCGCTCATTTTAATCGCTGTCAAAACGCATCATATGGCCGCCGCTTTAACTAACTCTTCAACTCCACTAGGAAAAGTAACTCAAATGCACGTTCAATTAATGTGGATGTGAAACGGCAGTCGGAGGCGACACTAAACAGGCTACAGGAGCAAAAAGAGACCCTGAAACTAACAGCAAACGGTTGGGAATAAGCTGAATTCCACATTTCACCGGAGCTCCACTGGCTCGGGAAGCACCTGCTTCAAGCGGACTACAGAGCGCCGAAAGTTCATGCTTTTTCTCTGCTAGCTGAGAACTTTTAAGCCACTTGAATGTATAGCATGATGATGGAGACGGACCTTCATTCCCCTGGACCCCAAACCAACACGAATCCGGGGCAAACGGGTCCAAATTCGGGGAGCAAAGCCAACCAAGACCGCGTAAAAAGACCCATGAACGCTTTTATGGTCTGGTCCCGGGGCCAGCGCCGAAAAATGGCTCAGGAGAACCCCAAAATGCACAACTCTGAAATTAGCAAAAGACTCGGTGCTGAGTGGAAAGTGATGTCAGAGGCTGAAAAGCGGCCCTTTATTGATGAGGCGAAGCGGTTGCGAGCCATGCACATGAAAGAGCATCCGGATTACAAATACAGACCGAGGCGCAAAACCAAGACCCTGCTTAAAAAGGACAAGTACTCGTTGGCTGGCGGCTTGCTCGGCGGTGCGGGTGGCGGGGTCGGAATGAGTCCTGGAGGGGTCGGCCAGAGGTTGGAGAGTCCTGGGGGTCACGGAGGCTCGGCCAGCGCTGGCTACGCGCACATGAACGGCTGGGCGAACGGCACTTACTCCGGCCAGGTGGCCGCCGCAGCGGCAGCGGCTGCGATGATGCAGGAGGCTCAGCTCGCTTACAGCCAGCACCCAGGTAGTGGGTCTCACCATCACCACGCTCATCACCATCACCCGCACAACCCTCAGCCCATGCACCGCTACGATATGACTGCTCTTCAGTACAGCCCCATCTCGAACTCCCAGAGCTACATGAGCGCTTCTCCGTCCGGCTACGGTGGGATATCATACACGCAGCATCAAAATTCCAGCGTCGCCACTTCTGCGGCCATCGGCACGCTGAGCTCGCTCGTCAAGTCCGAACCCAATATAAGCCCTCCGGTTACCACACACTCCCGAGGCCCCTGCCCCGGAGACTTGAGAGAGATGATAAGCATGTATTTACCGACCGGGGAGTCCGGGGATCCGTCTGTGCAGAGCAGACTGCATGCCTTACCGCAGCACTATCAGAGCACAACTGCCGGAGTAAACGGAACTGTCCCATTGACGCATATTTGAAACAGCTGATGGAAAGTGATGGGTAACACTCCACCAAAAATATTTACCTCTTTTTTTAGATTGTCATTAAACTACTTTTGTACAGAATGTTTTATGATGTTCTTGTAAATTAAAGGTAAATATTGTTTCGATTGCAGTTCGGAGAGAAACTGAGATCTAATGAAATGGATCACTTTCAGTGAAACATTGTTGAAATATGACGTCTTTAAAAAGGATTCTGACTGCGTTTCTGGCCACGCCAAGAAATATTCGACACACTGTTATTCTTTAAATATTTAAGTTTCTGTGCAAATTGACTTTTGAGTTGATAATAACAAAAGTCTAGCGTGAATAACACAATGAAATGTTTTTGAGAGCCCATAAAGAGTTTCCTGCTTATTACATTTACCAAAACGTTTGTATACGTGAATTAATGTACCAGATTTTATGTTGTAATATTTCTTGTAAATTGTGAATAAGTTTTAATATTTCAAAAGACTGGCACGTCACTGCTGCTGTACATAATTTATGACATGCATTCCTGCCAGTTCAAATCTTAACCTTGCGTTGATTCATGGTCTAAATAAAATTGGAGAAAAAGTTACTCTGCTCTAAATTGGTGTTAGTTTTGTTACCTATCAGACTGTCATTTAACATGTGTTTGATTTACCACACTATCTAGTGGACACTTTATCTTCGTTGATTGAAGACAAAATATTAATCGGCAGGTATTAATACTTTATTTTGCTTTAAGACCTTTATTTTTATGTGTATTTTACAAGCTGCTAATGAGATCTTTGAAAGCATCAAAACGGGGAAAACGTATTTTCTAAATAGGTCACACTTGATCTTACCCGTCATAGGAACTTGAATATTTTTGTTCACAATAAATATGCATTAGAACCTTTGCTGGAAAAATAATTTTATATAGTCTGACCTTTAATGTGTATTTTAAATGTGTGTCATACTTTTGTCATTAGTTTATAATTTAAGTGTCTTTATAATAAGCCGTCTGATTAGGTAAACTAAATTAATAATATATGAAAGATCATTTTGAAAACATAAAGATAAGTTTAAAAAAATGAAGAAGAAAATAAATATTTTATTGCATTAATGCAAATATTTTTAAAATTTAGTTGAATGTTGTTAAAGTCGTCTTGCATAAGTTTAATATATCAGTATATCCTTTACTAAAGGTACTTTAAATATATGTTTATTCATAATTTGAATTGTTTGTTTACTTACATAATTAGGCTGTAGCTGTGTACCCAGTTCACTATTGCTTCTTCCATTGTAGACTTTGATTGGTACCTAAGGTGTATAATTTTGAGTACTTGAAGCATGAAACAAACTATCATTATACATGTATCATTAGGGTTGGTTTGACAACTTGCGTCACATTTTGTAATTTCGTCTCAATAATATCTCAATAATATTTGCAGTTCAATTTAAATTTTATGGTTTAACTGGTGCTTTTACCTTTATTGCAAACCTTATTTCTTTTAATCATTGGAGTTGTATGGGTAGATTTTGTTGGGTAAAAACCCTTAATTTGAAAATGAATTCACCTGTTAAACAGTACATCTGCGTGTTTAAAAACATAATCTATGTAAAAAGTTTTTCACTCGAGATGTTTATAATATTTTGGATAATGAAGAGCTCCTGTTTCACATTTTAAAGTAGATTTCAATTCACACATATGTGTTTGAGTAGGCCCACCGATTAATGAAAACACGTTTGTACTGCAGTACCACTGTAGTCTCTTATTATATGAAAAGTGTTTGAAGCTTTTCATTTCGTGTGTTATTTACTGGTGTTGTTTATTTATTCTTGAGTCCCTGTGAGGAATTAAGTCATTATTTGAAGACCTTTATTGCTGAACATAAGCAGGGGCAGAAGGATGTTTAACAAAGCCAGCAGAGACGCTGACCTCTGGGACATAAAGTCAAAGGTTATTACAATTACCTTATGTCTCCCTGGGGCTAATTTAGCAACAAGTGTCAGAAGTGCAAAGCCGCAACACACTATGGCACCAGACGTCCCTTTTCTTGTTTGGATGCGCACGTGAGGCCTTCAAGTCTGCAAGTGCCACTTCACGCACTTGAAAAAAAATAATAAAGCGGAACAGAATCAGGAGTGCTATAACAGCAATATAGCCTACATCATAAATTGAACGATCTCGATTGCAGCATTTTTTTTAACAGCCCACTGAAATAGCCGTTCTTCTTTTACACTTAATGCAGTAATTTTTGTATGTTTTATTTGTCACGTTTCTTTCATGAAAACAGACCTTACATTAAACTGTCAATTATTCTGAACACACACTTTCCTTTCCCCTCCACTTCTACATGAGAATGTCCACTTTGTATTTATCTGCAGATGAAAAACTACACGGATTAGCGCCGAAAATAGAGAGGCGGAGAACCAAGTCACGGCACTTGCCAGGTTAAAGAGAAGCGTTCTGGTAAATTTAACCAAAATAATTTACTACCCCGCCAAAGGAGGGAAAGGCACGCGAGGTGGGATGGGTGAAAAGGATGGGATGGAGTTCGAGGTGGGAGGGGTGGCGGTGGACTCGAACCAATAAATCGTCTCAACGTGCGATACCCTTATCTTGTAGCCACCGATATATTCTGTGCTGGGAAGCCATCAACACTGCTGGCTCGTATGAAAACTCCCGATCTCTTGCACTCGCTGTCCTAAATGGGGATAATTAGCATCACTTTATCACGCCTCTGCATATTTTCTCCCTTCTCCAAAAAACCCGGTACGCTGCTATTGGTCGCTGCTCTGTCACAGAAGATTACGGAGACAGATTGCACGGAACGAATGTGCTGAACGAGATTAGGGAGGAATAGAAATAGCAACTGGGCCAATAAATTCCTCGCGAGGGCCTTATCGTGCAATTACACGTTGACATGTTTAACAATCTTGCTGCCTCTTAATCCTGCGCCCTTCCAAGAGGCGAGATGCTGCGCCGTAATTTCTGCAGTCTGCGATTCCGAAGCAGTAATTTAAGCATGTATGCACAACGCCACGAAAAAGCAACTTTGTTCAAACTTTTATTTAGCGAAATGTTGCTTTCTTTCAGCTAATTATAAATTATTTGTTCCACACCGTGACCAGCAGTCTCTTTTAACCGCGGCAGACACCGACCAGGGGCCCGGGCATTGTCGCATGTAAATCAGCCCCTTAAGTTTCACTACGATTTTTGTCTGAATTGCGTCATTATTGCTCGGAAGAGCAAACAGTAGGCTAATTCAGTGGACTAATTTAGTGATGCACCCATGGGATTGCTTTTCACAGATTTTCTCATGTTGTTGTGCATCACTGAGAATCCAATTACCATTATAAAACGACTGCTGTTCAAAAAGTCTAGACTGCTTTATCTAAAAAAAAAAAAAAAAAAAAAAATGCTAGCTGACCAATGCAAGGCTATATGAATTTTTCAAGGCGCTTATGAAGCAAACTGCTTGTTTAATAAACTACCCTTTCGTACCTTAACTGTCTGTTTTGTCTTTCTCTCTCTCCCTCTCTCTCTCTTTCTCTCGCCCTCGTGTTCGGCAGAGAGGTCTGTGTAAGGATGATTGTGAGAGACTCTGCTGGAATTTGGCAGGCCCGCTGCTTGGAGAGGCGCCCCACGCTGTGACTCCCATTCAGCGGTCCAGCGCGCTGTGAGGTTGGGAAGTTTCACTGAGCCGTGCACTCAATGGCTCCACAAAGCTGATTACAAGCCCCAGCGAATTCCTGAAGGGACCGGGCAGCCACGCAGGTGTGCGGGAAACCGGGGCAACCCTTCAGAGTTATAGTGACAGAGCAAGACAAGCCGGGAGACCACACAAAAAGCAAAGCGTCCCAGGAAGCGGCCAGGGATTTGGTGGGAAAAGAACACCTTAAATGTCCTCTCCCTTGTGAGCGAAAAGAGAGGAGAAACTTTCCGAAGGCCTATTAAAATGATGCTCGGCCCTATCAGGACAGTGAACTAAAATGGCTGTGCATCCGAAGCATATTTTGTGTTTATTTTGCCATATGCATTTTGAATTGTCCGGTGTCTCACGTTTGGGTTAACAATGATTCATAAAACGTAAAGGCCTGCTCTCCCTCACTGTGCCCAATTCATTCTGGTGCGAAAAATCTACATCAATGAAGCAGACAGCGTATTTAATTAGAGCGGAGTCTAACTATCAATTACTCAGGAAAAACACAGGATCCCCAAGGACCGGTAATCAGCGCGCCAACAGTCGGTCGCGCGCTCATTACAGCAAAGCGACAAGCGGGAATAATAATCAGGGCGCGGCGACGCATCTGCCCACAGTATTTCCACAGCGTCCTGTTGCCTCTCAGAACTTTAATAACTCGTCGTTTTTTACTCCGTTTCGCCCAGTGGTAGGACGACATGACACTTGTTAATGTTGGTGTATAAATTTAGGTCCAATGTCATTTCTCTTTTGGACTTTAGTCTAAATAGGCCTACAGTCTATGAATGTTCATTTTACTTTAAATAACTTACTTAGGCGTAATTAACATTTCGTAACAAGTTTATTTTTTTTTTCGTTGAATCTACTTAAATTCGTAAAATATAGGTTCACTTTTGTGTTAATTTGTGTTTTTAGTTCCCAGTATGATTTGCATGGACCTGAATGGAAGGAGAGGAGCTTGTTTAGTTTTAGGAGAAATGCATGGAATTAAGTTATTTTACATAAAGAGAAATTGCTGTACAAATGTCAGTGTTTGTCTTGAGCTTTCTGCCAACATTTAGGATGCTAACGTGCGTGGTTGCTAGCTAGTAGTTAGCAGAAAGAAATTGTTCTAAGTTCTTAATTTTATTGGGTTTTCTCATTCCAATTTGGTTGCGGCTACTCAAAGTATTCAAGTTGACTTTACATGGACATTTTATGTTAAAAACATTTTCACAAATCAAGTTTAGCCAAATAATTATTTATTTTATAAATATAAAATATTTTCGAGTGCAGCATCTTTCATTCACTGGACATCAAAATACCACAGAAAGTGTTCCAATACCAACATTTCCTTAGTTTGAGTGAGGGCTCAGTCTTACTTTATGCGGCTAATTTAATCCTCCACAGAGTCAACAAGGGCTAATTGAGATCAGCGGGGCGCAAACACCCATTCACAACCAGTTTCTCCCGTGCCCTGGATTGTCCCGTTAAGTCGTTTTGCGTGGGGTTTAGGACTGGGAAGTAACCATATTGTGGCAGTCTACAGATCAAGACTATGTTGGCTTTGATTCCTGAATTATACAAATAGCAAAGGTCTCTGAGATTTAGGCATGTTTCAGTTCCCATGCTTAGCCTTATAAATATGCTATAAATCTATTCCAGTCTTGGCCTCACCTGTGTCCTGTCACCCCTGCTGTCCTCATGTGATTAGAGGACAAAAGCACTTACCCGGCCCGGCTATGGTAGTCAATCAACCACAACGGACTATGCTAATTGAGGGGAAAGGCGAGAGGAAGACGAACAGTGATCCCAATTGTTCGGCGAATTTCACAGCTCAGCGCAGCTGCAATGCTACTATTCTCTCCCAATACACTCTTCCATCACTTCTAACACAATCCTACTGTAAGCCGAAGTCTGTGCGAACAGGAAGAGAATTTGAAATACTCGCGATTTTCCCACAGAAGTTGATATATTAGATCAGAAACAATAGCAATGTGGCATATAGTCTACAGCTAAAGAGAGAAATGGGACGCGCTCTAAAGTTGTCGAGGAGCTGTCCAGGTCCTGAAATAAACGCGACTCAAACACAACCTCCGCATATGTTCTCTGTTGGGCTATATCACGAGCGACACATTTTCAAATAAATAAAATAAAAAAATAAGTGAAGTAGTACGTTTTCTAATAATCGCTCTGCTTTTATTTTTCTCTACCCTCACCTCTGTATACGACTCATGTGTGACTTGATCGAAAGTAAAAGTTAGTGCTTGAGGTTGTTGTACAAATGCAATGCTTGTCATGGCGAGCTTACATGTCTTGTGAGCTGAAGATTTGAACTTAAAAGAAGTAATAAGCGTTACATTTGGTGTATAATAGACAATTTAGCACAAAGACATCTATTCATTTATGCAGATAAAAAGATTTGGAGTATTTTGAAAAATCTATTTACTATGTCATTTTACAAGTCTAGTAATTTGGTTCTGATCAGTCTTTGTTTTTGTTTGGCTTTCTCCCATTTTTCAGTCTGAGATCAAATATGCACCTAGAAAACAACTTGTAGCACATATACAAAAAGAATGACAACTTTAACTGTAAATTACTTTTTCCTCGCATCTAGTTTGACCCATCTCACAAGGTGCCCTTCCTCTCAGCAGGTGTCAGAAAATAGGCCTGAGAATTGTTTGTGTTATACCGCTGCTGGAGTCCCACTGTGCTTCTGTATTTTGTGATGGGATAAACTTTGACTGTCTGATTGTGTTGCTTTTACATCTGAAAGAGGGAGGGAGAGACAGAAAGAAACAACAATAAAAGAAGTTGATGTTTATGGATTGGTCATTGATTTTGTTGCTCTTGGCTGTATGGGCCCCTTTTTTTAATAAAGACGGGCAAGGATATGGAAGCGTGTGCAGCAGCGCAGGCTAAAGCTGTAGAAGTGGATGGGGTCCGCGTGGACAGTCGCTGACAGTTGAAGTACCTGCCCTGAGGACTGCGTGACGGATTGGGGGCAGCGGGGTTAGGGGTGATAATGACACACCCCACTGAGTGTTATTACTTAAAGACTGTGCTGGGCTGAAATGACATTGTAATGGGATGGGGCTTTTTGCCATGTTTTCACGGCACTGGGTGCTCTCACTCAGCAACTTACTTCCCGCTTCTGTGTCCTCTTTTGTCTGGCATATAACTGCTTCTTTGCCGCCTCCCTGTCTGTTTCCCTGTCCCTCTTTCTCTCACTCTTCCCTATTCTTTCTAGTGTCTGCTTACATGCATTACAGAGACCCACTTTTATGCATGCATAGGTTCCTGGCAGAAATTTGGTGCATAATTTTTTTGTTCTTCCTCTAACACTGAAAAAGCTTATGCCTGTACTAGCTTCAGTTCACCTTCCACGCTTACTACTGAACACATGGCCTGTCTGGCTTAGATCATAACTGTGGCTCTACAACGAGCTTTAATGAGATCCCCCTCAGTATACGACAAGTACTCATGTTTTGAGCAAGTTATCGTAAACAAAACTACATTTTCTACTCAGAGCATTTATAGCAAAACATCTGTCTTTTTGTTTTGTAGTGTATTATTGAAAAAAAAAAACGGCATAAATAAACAGTGTCCTTCTATATGAAAGGATCCAGAGCATATAGATTTTGTTTTTGAATGTGTGTTTGCGGTTAGTTTGTGGTCTGCAGTGACAAGCCCCTAGTGTGACTAAGGTGGCACTCATATTGTGAATAATAAGCAGCTTTGCCTCTAATTCTTTCAGTTCTTACGTATAGACGGACTCCCTGTGTTCATATACAAAGGTTTTTTTTAGCCCTATAGTTGTTACTTTCCTCTAGTACTTAAAAACGCATTTAGAGCTGAACCCTTGGGCAAATAAAACACACACACACACACACACACACACACGATACAAGGCAGGATTTTATGCCAAATACTGACCCTACTATCTGAATGTTGTTGTTGTAATATATATATATATATATATATATATATATATACACTACCAGTCAAAAGTTTGGAATTGGTAAGATTTTTAATGTTTTTAAAAGAGGTTTCGTCTGCTCACCAAGGCTGCATTTATTTAATTAAAAATACAGTAAAAACAGTAATATTGTGAAATATTATTACAATTGAAAAATAACTGTTTTCTGTTTGAATATATTTTATAAAGTAATTTATTCCTGTGATCAAAGCTGAATTTTCAGCATCATTACTCCAGTCTTCAGTGTCACATGATCCTTCAGAAATCATTCTAATATGCTGATCTGCTGCTCAAGAAACATTTATTGTGTACAATTGTACAAAATATTTGTGTACAATATTTTTTTTCAGGATTCTTTGATGAATAGAAAGTTCAAAAGAACAGCATTTATTTGAAATATAATCTTTTGTAACATTATAAATGTCTTTACTGTCACTTTTGATCGATTTAATGCATCCTTGCTGAATAAAAGTATTCATTTCTTTAATTTCTTTTAAAAAAAATAAACATAAAAATTCTTACTGACCCAAAACTTTTGAACGGTAGTGTATAATGTTACAGAAGCTTTGTATTTCAGATAAATGCTGTTCTTTTGAACTTTCTATTCATCAAGGAATCCTGAAAAAAAAGTACACAACTGTTTTCAACATTGATAATAATCATAAATGTTTCTTGAGCAGCAGATCAGCATATTAGAATGATTTCTGAAGGATCATGTGACACTGGAGTAATGATGCTGAAAATGAAGCTTTGATCACAGGAATAAATTACTTTATAAAATATATTCAAACAGAAAACAGTTATTTTAAATTGTAATAATATTTCACAATATTACTGTTTTTACTGTATTTTTAATAAATGCAGCCTTGGTGAGCAGACGAAACTTCTTTTAAAAACATTAAAAATCTTAACGATTCCAAACTTTTGACTGGTAGTGTATACATTTGTGTATGTGTGTAATGTGTGTGTGTATATGTATATATATATATATATATATATATATATATATATACACACACACACACACACACACACACACACACAGATATTTTATGTAAACAAACTTTTGTGTTAGATGCGATTTAACATAAGTTCTTCTAATGAGTTCTTCTAATCAAGGTCAGTCAGTCAAATACGGATTTTAGTATGGGACTAGCTTAAGCCTTGTCTGTGAAACCGGGGACTGGAGTATAAACTGGCCATATTATATTGGCAATAGATGACAATTTCGAATTGAATCATCAGCCTGTAATAATGAAGTGCAATTCAGTCTGTGCATTAACACTGTTTTCAGATTGAGTAACCCAAAACAGCTGAGAGGTTTTACAAATAATTTTTTAAATAGACATTTTAAAAATTCTTGCTCATGTAGTTTTTCAGTGGATGACCTAACTTTCCTTGCATGCCTTCTTTATTAAGTACTTCATAATAATAAAATTAATAATAAAGAGTAATTCATCTTAATGACATAATTTGCCAGTATTCTCTCACACACACATAGTGGATAAACACAAGGGCACAAGAGTAGTATGGGCTATTACTGCAGTGATTCATGCACATGCTGGTCTCTGTTTCAGTGAGCTGCTTGTGAATATGCGTATTACTCTGACCCTGCACCTCTAATGTGTTTGGGGAAAAAAGAGAGTAATGTAGTTTCTGTGAAGAGTAACCTTAAACACAATGATGACTTTATGGCTGATGGACTTAATAAGCTGAGGAGCAGAGCTGTTTTAAACTGCTGTGGTTCCTCTGTTTCTAATGTGGCAGTATTTCTTTGCAGGGCTGAGGAAAAGCTGTTATTTCTCTCTGAGGCGCAGAGCCAATACCTGAGACCTCTGCCAAAAAAAGCCAATCCTTTTACACTGTAGAAATCTTTTAGTGTACGCAATAAACAGATGCAAAGAAAACTGCACAAAAATCCATAGGCAGTTTGTCTCTCTCAATCAGAATCACAGGCAAACACACACACTCACTCACTCACACACAGTTTGGCGATTATTTTAAGTAGAAGAGATTAGGTTAATGAGAGGTCAGGGGGGTGACCATAAGAAACAACGACTTGGTTTCCTCTGGCTGTCACTGATAGCTCTTACTGGAACTGACCTTTGACACCCCTTACAGTGAGTGATCAACAGACTCGGCCATTTAGATGGACTAGATTAGAATATCAATGTAACGGACACAGGATCCTTTTTACAAGGGTCACCCAAATATATCTTTAAATGAAAACCAAAATCGCAGCTAAAGAGGGTCCATTTGTAACAATGACCTTAGATACTGACACATGTGGTGCACTTTGAAACTGCAGTCAATATGAATCTAAACAATTTCTCACCTTTTGATGTAAATACACTACCGTTCAAAAATTTGGGGTTGGTGAGAATTTTTATTGTTTTTGAAAGATGCTCACCGAAGCTGCATTTATTTGATAAGAAATGCAGTAAAATTGTGAAATATGTTTACAATTTAACTATTTTACTATATTTTAAAAATGTAATTTATTCTTGTGATGTCAAAGCTGAATTTTCTTCAGTGTCACATGATCCTTCAGAAATCATTCTAATATGCTGATTTGCTGCTCAAGAAACATTTCTTATCATTATCAATGTTGAAAACAGTTGTGCTGCTTAATATTTTAGTCGAAACTTGTCTTCACTGTCACTTTTACTGTCAACTTAATGTGTACTTGCTTTTTTCTTATGAAACAACCTCACTACAAAAATAAAAAGATATATAGTTTGGGAAAGTTTCCTTCCTGTGTGAGAAAGCTGACCTGTTTTTTGCCCTCTCTCTCTTTCTCTTTTTTTTTATTTTTTATTTTTCCTACAGGCACAGATGAAGTCATGGATTCTTTGATCTGTCTCTTTTCCCACATCTCTTTCTTGTTGCCCGAAGTTTTAATGATTAGAGCCGATCAAATATCTTAAGGCACAGGTAAAACTTTTCCAGACGACTTCATGAGATAACCTTGAGCATATCGTTAGATTAACATTACTTTAGAATATCTATCAATACCGTACAGCTCCAGTAATGGGACATAAATGCCAAAGCACACAAAAATAAACCTCAATTTGCCAGACAACCTGCTACAGCAGCAAAATCAATCAGTTCATGCATTAACATAATTAACTGCATACACGTTATATGACTTTTCACGTCTCGGTACTCTGACCCGCCGTTCTAAAGGTGACTCTTCAAATAAAGGTCGACTGTGAGCGTGAATGCGGCCGCGCTGTGATCGTGTCATGTCTGTACAAGTTTTCGAAGTCTTCTGGCTCCTGTGTGAGTTGAAAAGAGTAGATCAATTTCTAATAAACTTCTTCAATAGGCCAATTTTGCTTTTCACTGGCTGCTTTGAAAGGCTCCAGTTAGCATTTAGAGAAAGAGATGGAGAGTGAAGGATGATTACAGAGGAGTACAGTATGCCACTGAAGGTCATCACTCAAGGATAATGAGAGCTTTATTGAAACTACACCTGTTCCCACCGTCTCTTTTTCCAAACTAGTCTTCATGAGTGAGAGTTCAGTAAATCATATTGATCTCAAAACAACATAACTGATGGACGGTTGCATTTCAGGGTGTGGAAAAAGTCCCATGTCCTTTCAAATCAAAGAAAAAATAATCTGGGTGTAGAAAAATGAGAAATTTAGACTGATAAAAGGGTAAAGCTCTTAAGGTGCATTTGATCACATTAAAATCCTTCATTTTATTATCAGGAGAACATTCATTCATTTTTTAGGGCAATTGACTTCTCCATGTTACCAGCAACAGCAATACTAACAACAGAGATATATAAATATATATTTTAGAGAACTGTTTAGTTGACAGCTTTTTTTTTTTTGTAGCTAGCTTCTTGAGCAAACAAACAAATATTTACAAATATTACAGTGTCAAGCACTGAGTTGTCACCATACGGAACGTTTTTTGTGTGTTTTACAAAATAACTTTTTTATGTAATTGATTTCTGTGATGGCAAAGCTGAATTTTCAGCATCATTACTCCAGTCTTCATTGTCACACAACCTTTAAGAGATCATTCGAATATGCTGATTTGCTGCTTAAGAAACATTTCTTATTATTATCAATGTTGAAAACAAATTTGCAGCTTAATATTTTAGTGGAAACCATGACACATTTCTATTTTAGGATTCTTTGAAAGTTCAAAAGTACAGCAATTATTAGAAATAAATGAATTTACTAGCACTTCTGATAAATTTAATAAAAATTAAAATAAATGAATAAAACAATTCTTACTGACCCTAATATAATGATTTTTTTTTTTTTTTTTTACATTTAAAACTGTCTAAAATACACAAATGGTGACGGTCATCAATGCTTGACACTTTTGGTCAACTAATGCAGAGAAACATCTTATTTCCTCCTTGCATATTTCCTGATTTATTTTATGTAATCTGAGGTGAACGGCCATAATGGGATTAGAGGCGGTGCTGCTGAACCCAGCGCGGCCCTGCTACCAGCTCACTCAAGAGAAACACACAGTTATCACACAACAGCAGATTGTTTTGAACTACTTATGAAAAAACGGAGCATCTGAAGACAGAGGCACTCTTGCCAGCGTGAGCTGGTGTTAAGTGCATGGTTGTTCCCGTTGTTTTATTTAGCATCTGCAGAATTCCCAGCATAGTTAAGGTGCTTTGGAAAAGGATTAACTGTTGCTGGCACCGGCGAGCAAGCCTCGCAGATTTTCCCCTAGCAAGAAAGTACAAAGAAGAGGAGGAAAAGGGAGATGGAAAAGAGGGAGAAAAGGCAAAGAGAAACCACAATAACAAGTTGTATAAACATAACCTGAGAGTGAGACACGGGTAAAAGTATATCTAAACAACAATTATCCCTGAAGGAGGAAAGGAGGAGGCTTTCACTTGCCTACTTACAGTGTCCTATTACATCAGATGCTTAATTTCCGTCACTCTCTTCTATCTTATTCCCTCCTTCTCTAGCTCAGTGCCTTGTTTTTCTCTCATCATTTACACCTACTTTTTTGTCTTGTAATGTCCAGCTATTTCTTAATAGGTCTATTTAGAGAGGGGGAATATGAAAAGCTTAAATCAAAAGATACATGCTGATGCTTCTTTGGTAACGTCTTTCCCAATTTACTCATTTAGATCATTTGAGTTTTGTCTCAAGGTACAGCATACTGTATAAATCACTCAGTATTTATGACAGAATAAATACAATCACATCTGAGTGACTTTATTAAGTATTTTCTTTTCATATCTATAAATATGAGAAATGATCTTGGCTTCAAAAGTATTTTCCTTCCCTCAGGAATGGCTGCAGATGATTAGGTATTTTAATTATTTAAAGTCGCTCTGAATTCAATATGACCGTGAAGCATTCCTGACATTATTGTGTCTATGACATTGTGTTCACATCCTGATTTTGATGAACACTAGCTTATAGTGTTTATAAAAACAAAGCAAACTCGAATTGAGATTGTGGATATTTGCCAATACACTGTGATATCTTGTCTCCGTCCTTCATTATCATCGCAAAGATGTTTTAAATTGTGCAAGGTGCAAATATTATTGAAGTCGGACGAATCAGAAACGACCAAACTGTAATACAGTAAGAAAGCACTGACCTTGATACATTCAAAATAAATAGTGACTTTTTAAAAAAAAAATGTTTATCATTCAAGTCTCCAGAGCGGGTCTGTTCTGTAGTGACAAATGATTTAGTCTGGGAAATTTGTAGCTGTATTCAGATGCTCTTCTGCTGCTCCTCTGGTTAGGTTCCTTGTTTCTGGAGCAGAGAAACCAGATCCGGCCTGTTCGTAGAACTGCAAACAAAAGCACTTGACTGACGGCCAGATTTCTTCTCGTGGCTGCACTCGGGTTTCCACGCTCCCAGTATGACGCTTGAGAGACGGCAGGTAACGCAATCTCAGGTGTGCTCGGGGGCGTGGCCGGCCCTTTTCTCCTTCTTCACCTTGATCACCCGCAGCGCAGCGACAAACACGGCTCCGTTTCAACCACTTATCCTGCTCGGCTGAAATAATCATCTGATCAGCTTCCTTCTCGCTCTCCCTCTCTCGCTCCCGTCTCTGTTTCTCTCACTTGTTTCCACTCTTTATTACATGGAAGTACGGACTGTATTTTCACCCTCTGTCTGCAGTTATTCTGAAGCAAAACGAAAAAGGCCCTAAATGTTAGTGGCTCTGGTTTCTTCTTTTATGGAAAGTGTGTGATAGTGAAAGGACACTCCTGGGTGGCATATTTTCTCTTATTAGTATGCAGTGCTTTTGAAAGGTTACAGTAATCCAGTATAGTATTATGGATATTAGGAAACGTAGCATGACTTCCTGGGACTTTGAATAGAGAGTTGAAATACTACTTTCAGTAATAATTTTGTTTGTTCAAGTGTTTTCGGTAACGGCACAGTACGCAATCCTGAGCCCTAACACAAGTGTTGACAAACAAGCGCATATGATAGAAATGAAAATTAGGGCATAAAGAGCGCTATTACGCATAATGTATAAATGTCATTTTTGTGATTAAATATGAAAGCTTTAAATCTATCCTTTCTGCTTGCTAGGTATACTGTATATTTTTGAGAGGGCCAACTCCCTGGCGTGCAGTATTTTAGAGTGCCCATTTAGCCGGGCCCCCTGCTCTCCTGACAGCTGATGGAAAAGGCAGTGTAACAATGAGCCCCCATCGTGCCTCTCTGCCTGCCCCCAACCACCAGGGGAAGAGGAAGCAGCGGCAGCCGTGTGACACATTATTCTGTCCCCCCGGAACCTGCAGCCAGGCCAAGCCCCCCCTCCGGGTTCCCTTGGACCTCTAAGTGCCAAGCCAGGGACTGAGTGACATTTCCAGAGTCCTGACCTTTGTTTTTCCATTGACTGGGAAGACGTTTGAAGGAGGTACAGTGCACGCTGGTCGACTCTCTGCGAACTGCACACACTCGCAATTACACACACGGTTTTAGTACGTCTCGCACAAAATGAAAACCGAGCGCTATGCTGTCACAGAGCTTTTTTTCCTCATAAACTACGAGAGAAACGCACTATATCTGGTTTACATTTTACTATGCCGAATCTGGCAGAAAAGCCACGACAAACTTAACTAGACTAATGAAAGGTAACCTCAGTGCACTTCGACTAAACTTTAAGAGCAGAGTTTAATCTTCTCAAAAATGACCACTGGAGACCAAAATCATGGCACATTTTGTTTCTGAAAAGGTCCCCTCAAAATGAAGTCAGATTATTGTGCCATTTAGCATTTCATAGAAAAGTCTACCGCAAAATTAATTCAGGAGGCATGTTGGTTTGAAGTATGGGTTCTCGTAGGACTACATTTAAAAGCAAAACAGGAGAAAGGAAAGCCTCATGTGGAGAAAATGGCATAAAATGGAATGTACTGCAGTGTTGATAGGTTGAGTCTTGGGTTTTATTAATGATATAAGCTGCTGGCCAGTGCTTTGGTCAAATCAGACACCTGCTATGGCTGCCACACTCCAAGAACGATGACATCACAGGGAGCAGGACAAGTCAGATCTGCTGTTAATCGCTCGCCTTAATTGAGTGCTCTGCTGAGTTCCAAATTGCTCAGTACAATCAAGACTCATTTAAGAGTCCCACCATGTGCTCTTAGGCCATGATGAGATATTGCCTTCATTGCCTGTTGTTTCTGAATATTAGCTTGCCTTTCAATATGCCCCCTACATATTCGCCTTTTTTACTCGTACCCTTCAGGTTGCTGTTTTTACTGGCTGCGGTTTTCACTAATTTCCCTGAATTCTAGGTGGGGGAGGAAGCTATTGTTTTCGAACATCCTGGTCCTACTCATCATTTGTTCTTCACTAATTCCAAATCGGCAGTAAGTATGGACCAATAATGAAACAAAGTAATTCATATTTTTCTTCCTGAACACAGACAAGAATTCCTCCGTAATATGTAAAGGATTATCTACAGTCAGCTGTCCATTTTCATAAAACAGATCTTGTATCAACCTGAATAGGTTTATTTTGCAGAATGAACTGTACATTTTTTTAACTGTACACCATCTTATTATGCTACTATTAATCAAATAAATATCTAATATTGATTTGAGTTTAAATTATTTTAGAATTTGACCTGAATACTATCTTAGCCACCGCACTAGTACACAGTATTAATACTGAAGCCCACTGAGGTCATTTTTACTATAACCTAAAGTGTTAGTTCACCCAAAAATGAAAATAATGTCATTAATTATTCACCCTCATGTCGTTCTACACCCCTAAGAGCTTTGTTCATCTTCGGAATATTTTTGATGAAATCCGATGGCTCAGTGAGGCCTCCAATAAGAGCAAACCCACTGAAACTCTCAAGGTCCATAAAGGTACTAAAAACATATTTAAAATAGTTCATGTGAGTTCAGTGGTTCTATCTTAATATTATAAGGCGACGAGAATACTTTATGTGCGCCAAAAAACAAAATAACGACTTTCAACAATATCTTGTGATGGCCAATTTCAAAACACTGCTTCTGAGCTTTACGAATCTTTTGTTTCAAATTAGTGATTTGGATCTCCCATCAAATGGCTAAACTGCTGAAATCACAAGACTTTGGCACTCCGAACCACTGATTTGATTCGTAAAGCTCCAAAGCAGTGTTTTGAAATCAGCCATCACTAGATATTGTTGAAAAGTCGTTATTTTGTTTTTCTGGCGCACAAAAAGACTTGCGTCGCTTTATAATATTAAGATAGAACCACTCTACTCAAATTAACTGTTTTAAAACTGTTTTTAGTACCTTTATGGACCTTGAGAGTTTCAGTGGCTTTGCTCTTAAGAGAGGCCTCACTGAGCCATCGGATTTCATCAAAAATATCTTAATTTGTGTTCCGAAGATGAACGAAGGTCTTATGTTTGTGAAACGACATGAGGGTGAATAATTTTTGGGTGAACTAACCCTTTAAGCATGTGTGAAATGAGAGTGTGAGTCCACGGTTTGATATAAGAGACATGAAAGTAGTGTTGTGAGTGGCCTAATATACAGTGTATATCAGGGGTGAAAGTGAATATTAGGAAATATCTGATCACTGCATTCTGCAGTTGACCAATCAGAATAAAATATTCCAGAGAGCCATGTAATATTAGGCTTGTTTGAGATGAGCAAAATCTGCGCAAAACCGGTCACTGCTGATCACCGCGAAATGCATGCCGGTTAGAAATGTGTCCGAGTGTGGTCCAACTTGCTCTGATGTCATGCTGACGCATGTCAAAAAACCCTTGCGACGGCAAGGTGGCCGTGTCGGATTCTGCAGTCAGGCGCAGTTGCTCTCTACCAACTGCACTGATCAAAAGCACAATGGGAAATGACTTGCTGACGACACAGCTTAAAGGGTTAGTTCACCCAAAAATGAAAATTCTGTCATTAATTACTCACCCTCATGTCGTTCAACACCCCGTAAGACCTTCATTCATCTCTGCAGCACAAATTAAGATATTTTTGATGAAATCCGAGAGGTATATGACCCGTCCATAGACAGCAATTTAACCACCACTTTTAAGGTCCAGAAAGGTACTAAAGACATTTTTAAAAAAGTCAACGTGACTGCAGTGGTTCATCCTTAATGTTATGAAGTGCCAAGAATATGTTTTGTGCGCAAAAACAAGACAAAAATAATGACTTCTCTTCTGTGTCATTCTCCTGCACTGTTTATATTCAGCACTTCCAAGTTCTACATCAGAACGTGGGCTCAGTAAAGGCAGAGGCTGTTCACGTGAGCAGCATGACGCATTCATGTGATGCTGACGCAGGAGCCGACCAATAATGAGTCTGCGTTCTGAATGATATAATCATAAATCATATTTATTTTCATATAAAAGCAACAGAACTTAAATTACATCCAGTTTATTAGCAACACAGCGCATGAGTGTGAATCCCGCAATATCCACCTTTGATCTCATAGGGGTCTACTCCACTATGAGAAGTGAAAACGATCCATCTTGCCTGCACTTTTTTCACTCCTCCCCTCACTGCAGCCGCCTACTCTCGCCTAAATTTCAGTCAAGGCGAGGTGCATCTTAAACAAGCCTATTATTTACCAGACGGCTTGCTACTAATAGCGCTGCAACATCCTGCGCTCATTTCACACACAGACGTTCTGCTGTTGTGTCATCTCTGAATCGCCTCGCAGACAAACACAAGATGAGACTTAAGGCCCTGAAATACTTCAAGCAAAATCGAAGAATGAACAGGTGTAATGTAATTTCAAACAAAATCAGGCCAAAACAAAGTCTGCTTGGAAGCTTGCCAAAATGAACTTTCCAGAAAAAAGTTTGTTCCGGCTGGTAAATATCTTTGATTTTTCTGTGGCTTTTATGTAATAAGTGTAGCTCTGAAGCTCCACCTTCTTTGACATGTCACTTGCGGTAAATCAAGTAAATGAGAGATTCAAACAATAAGACTAACCGTGTTGAACTTTAATGATTAGTTTTCTGTCGATAAAAGTATCCAAACAGTTGCTCACCTGCCTAATAAAATGGAAATCAAGGTAACGTGGATATGACATCATTGACAGGCGACGCAATGACACGGCCGTTACACTGGTTAAAGTAGCTGATTTCTTTGGATCTAAACATTGTTGGAAACATTTGGAATAATGTAAGTACATAAGTCAACAAAATATATAATATTGTTTTAGTGGTTTATGGATATTTTAATCCTAAAATCTTACATATTATGCCTTTAAACAATACAAGGATAGATATGAAACTGCTCTTTTAATTCTTTCAAATAAATGATATAAAATTGCATAAATTATTATTGAACTGACCAAAGTATTTAAAGGGAAAAGGTTACATTAAAAACATATTTTAAAATTAGATGTTAAATTTTGATGTTAAGTCCACTATTGTTTTATATAGAATTCTATAGTCTATACAGTATTTAATTCAATTACATCAGAAGTAACTGTAATTAAATTACAAAAAATTAAGAGTAATCCCTTACATTTCACGTACATTAATTACTTAATTACTGAAATTTTTGTAATGCATTACATCCAACACTATATAACAGTTAAAATGGCTGTGTAAATGCATTCATGCCATCTCTGAGCAGCATTAAACAGTCTGTGCAAAGAAACCTAATTGCCACTTCGGAAGCATTTCTGTGCCATCTTTTCAGAGTAAATTTTGCATTAATATGGTAAAAATATATAAGCAAAGGATAAGCAGTAGCATGTCAGCTGAATATTTTATGAGCAGTAAGTATGGCATGTAGGCATATGTGGGGGTGGGGGGGCTTCTAGCAGTGTAATCTTACACACCAGCCATAAAGTTATCATGCCTACTGAAGTTTATTTCTCATTGCTGAGTGCTATGTCTCTGACATCTGGGAAAACAGGCACCACAGGTGCTTACATTGCATGTGGAGGCATATAAAGTATAGCTGTAAAGTTGTAAATGCATGGATTTGTAAACATACTTATTTTTAAAACAGTTTATAGAAAATGAGTTCCACCAAATCAAAATGCATTTTAAGGATAATTTCAAGACAAATATTTTAGTGCCCCCAGTAGGCCAGTCTTTGTAATTTTCATAATTCCTGTTTGGTGTCACAATAACTATGTTGGGTGAGGTGGTGAGATGTCATCATTACGGTCTGTACGAATCACCAGATGCAAATTTATCTCAAGAATACAGAACGACTGTAGTGAGAGGGAAGGAGAGTAGAGGAAGACGAGTCTTGTTTTGAAAGAGGACTCCTGTGCGTTTCACGATGCCTGGCTATCACAGTGTCACCTAGTTAATCTTGTGTTCAACACAGCATATCACAGATCACACGAAGCCTCACACACACACACACACACACACACACACACACACACACAGAGTGTATTAAATGTGACCACTCCCAACACAGTGAAACTGTTCAGGCAATTCACACCACTGAAGAGCGAATGTCTTACTCATGTATTTTATTACTGTCTGACCACACAGTCGCAGTTTTATACTCCTGTTCAGCCAAGAGTTGTTCAAGAGCCTCACCTAAGAGGAACTCAAGCTGACTGTGTCTTGCCTCATTGTAGTGTTCCACATTTTATTAAATGGAAGACAACTATAAAATGTACAGACAAAACCACTCCCTCAAATGCTTCAAGGACTTTAAGTGGCATGATTCTAGGTTCAGTACAAATAAGTTCAATACAAACATTAAGCTCAGTTGACAGCATTTGTCAAATAACATTGATTACCACACAAAAAAATTATTGTTTCTTGGTTTTATCTCCATTTCTTGGAGATTTAATAGCAGAAAACTGAAACTTGCATGAATTCCTCTGTTAAATTGTGTGATTATTTGAGCTGTACACAAAGTTCTCATCATTTTTACATTGGTTTTAGTACACAAAACAGGTTAGTAAACAATTTTTATACTAAAATCATATTTATATCTTGTGCCGACACTATTAAAAAAAAGTATTTTAACATTTGCAGATTGGTCCCATTCACTTCCATTGTTACTGTAACCCAGATTTCTGCTTTCTTTAAAGAAAAGGAGGAACAAGTCAAATTTTTGAGGTATTCAACTTTATGCTACAAGCGCTGTCGACTGAGATTAAATTGTACTGAACCTGGAATATTTCTGCACTTTAAAATTTTGATTTCAGTCAGACTAAACCAATAATTATACAAAATTCCTGGTCACCTGAATTCCCATTGAAATGAATGTTCGCCGAAAAACAAAACAAGACCTTAAAGGGTTAGTTCACCAAAAAAGAAAATGATGTCATTAATTACTCCCCCTCACGTCGTTCCACACCCGTAAGACCTTCGTTCATTTTCGGAAAACAAATTAAGATATTTTTGATAAAATCTGATGGCACAGTGAGGCCTGCATCGCCAGCAATAACACTGCACCTTTTCAATGCCCAGAAAGCTACTAAAAACATATTTAAAACAGTTCATGTGACTACAGTGGCTCAACCTTGATACTATAAAGTGACTAGAATACTTTTGGTGCGGCAAAAATAAAGACTTTAACAATATCTAGCGATGGGTGGTTACAAAACACTGCTTCATGAAGCTTCGAAGCTTTACGAATCTTTTGTTTCGAATTAGTGGTTCGGTGCACGTATCAAACTGCCAGAGTCATGTGAAATATTGAAGTTTCAAAACACTTATGACATAATGAAGCCTCGTTTACTGAAATCATGTGATTTTGGTGCTCTGAACCACTGATTTGAAACAAATGATTCGTAAAGCTTTGAAGCTTCATGAAGCAGTGTTTTGAAATCGCCCATCACTAGATATTGTGGAATATTGTGGAGTCGCTATTTTGTTATTTTTGGCGCACAAAAGGTATTCTCGTTGCTTTATAATATTCAAGTTGAACCTCTATAGTCACATGAACTGTTTTAAATATGTTTTTAGTAGCTTTCTGGGCATTGAAAAAGGGAGAGTTATTGCTGGCGATGCAGGCCTCACTGAGCCATCGGATTTTATCAAAAATATCTTATTTTTTGTTGCGAAGATAAACGAAGGTCTTACGGGTGTGGAACAACATGAGGGTGAGTAATTAATGACATAATTTTCATTTTTGGGTGAACTAACCCTTTTAACAGACCTAGATAATGCGATTGTAGCTTCTTCCAGCATGTATATGTCAATTAGACTACAACAGCCCTCTGGGTTGCATGTTTCCTAAAGAGATTAGTGACACAATATTTATTTCAAATATCAAATATTTGATTATGAATTGGGTCATATATACTTGGGCAGACAGATAAAGACAGTAAAAACTTGACTACGTAAAAACTCGCTTTAGCTTGATTATAACCACACATGTAACTGTACTCACTGAACTATCTGAGGCCACACGAGCATTAATAGCCCATTAGGACGGGTCGCTCAGGGTGAACAGTCATGTAGGAACAACGTTGATCACAGCCATTGTGTGTTGTCATGGTGGGACGGCAGGAGTGGAAACCTAGTACCAGAGACCTCACCTGATCTGAGCTGGTCTGATCCATTCCCTGCTTGCTGAGGCCGTGACTGTGCTATTGAGAGAGTGCTGAACGCTGACCTTAATTGCTTGACGGACAGCTCAGATAAACTCATATCAAACATGCCCGCTGAAACCGTAGACGCTGTGTAATTAGTGAACTCCAGGAAACAGATAAGGCTGCAAATCAAAAAGGGAAGGGGCCTGTGCATGCTAGTTATTCATTTATAAGGGCGCTGAACAGAATTACACGTACTTCAGCATGCTCGACTCCTGATATTCTAATGTACGACTTCAGAGACTAATCAAAGTGTGTTTGTTTTTCTTTTTCATATTCCCACACATCTAGAGGTGCACGACTCAAGTGTGTCACATGCTTTTCCTGTTCTGGTGGTGCAACTACCCGGGGAGCGGGCCAACCCTGTCATTTAGCAGTAAGTTTATCCTGTGGTGGGATAGAGAAACTGTGGGGATAAAGGCAGCAGACCTATCCCATGACTAGGCTGGCGGAGGGGGGTGGAAAGCCTACCCCACAGCTGGGACAGGCCAGGTAAGGATCACTTACAAGCTGCAGGGTTGGGAGCATCATTGTGGCACTGAACTGCCCACAGTATTTACAGCCCCCCATACACACTTCAACAGTCTCAGGTTTAGCCTGCTGTGATGGAGCAGATAATATGCCTCCAGAGGAACCATCTGGAAAACCGAGCCACCACTCTGCTGTTGCCGCCCTAACGTAAATTCTCATGCACCTGTCTGTGCGCCAGACGCCATTCACGCTTTCTCTCAATGTTTTTTTTTTTTTTTTATACTTATTTTCAATAATGGGGCATGTTGTCACATTTTATGGGGTAAGCTGTGACAATGTAACCTTCCATTAAACAGCGTATTAGAGGCTTCTTTTCAGCAAAGAAAAAACCCCACAAAACAATTAATGAAAAAAAAAAATGACGTGGGGGGTTAAAAATCTAAACCTAAAATCTAAATATAAAAAAATAATATAATATAAAAAAATAATATAGCCCTTTGACAACTTCACCATGTGACAACTAGCCCCAGTCTCTCCTAAATGGTGACACAATTGAACTGACAAAACAGTGCAAAATAAACTCTCTGTCTTTCTTCACAGGTGAATGCTCACAAAAAAAGCACAAACACTACCATTGTTACCGGTAAAAAAGTGTGTTATTGGTATTTGCTGATCATACCTCAGCAGACCAGCTTCTTGGTCTGTGTAGAAATGTCAACCTCTCATCATCATGCTATATGGACACAGCAGGTGTCAGTGATGATAGTTTCACTGTGGCAGCTCTGTCTAAAGGGTCCAGAGCTTAGACATCATAATTATAGGCATTGAGACACACACAGAGTCAGCCTATACCTTTCAGGCTCATGTCCCAATACAGAAATTACCTAATTATCTTATTCCAGCATTGATGTGTGATTGTATTAATGAAACGCATAGCAGATCAAGGTACATGACTGTCTTTTAATGTCTGTTATGATGGAATGAACTACTCAACCGATGAAGCATTGCAAATGATGTAATTGAACCAACAACAACAGTGCAATATAAAAGTAGGGGCTGTATGTAATTGATAATGTAAGTAAAAAAATACAATATATTTATTGTTTATTGGGAAATATTAAAATATGTACAATTATACAATTCAAACATTTGGGGTTGAAAATGTTTTTTAAAGAACGCTCACCAAGGCTGCATTTATTTGATGAAAAATATAGAGAAAACAGTAATATTACAAAATATTAATACAATTTAAAATAACTGTTTTCTATTTTAATATATATTAAAATGTAATCATGTGATGTCAAAGCTGAATTTTAAGCATTTTGCTCCAGTCTTCAGTGTAAATGAAATAATTCTAATATGCTGACTTGCTGCTCAAGAAACATTTATTATTATTATTTATTTTTTATGTGTAATTCTTTACATGAAGTTCAGAAAATATATTTTTTAAAAAAAATGAAAATCACATTGACTTTTAGCTTCTACAGACACATTTATCCTCACTTAATCTCAGAGCTCATGTTAGGTTTTTCAACAGTTTACACATTATCTAATGTTGTAGTCAAGACCACCTAATCCGAGACCAAGATCAGTATGTGTTGAGATCAAGAAAAGACCAAGACCAAGGCAAGATCAGCACTCAAATTCATCTGAAAGATCCACCCTTAAGACACCATATAGAGCTGTTACCAATTAAATGAAATCATTAACAACTGAATTGGTACAATTACAAATGCCTAAACAATGTTTTGTTTATTGAACATTATATAAAATTGATATTACGTTTGCAATTGACCCTTCGCAAAGACCCGCCTCCCTTAGTTATTGTTGCTACGTCTGACAAGCCATGGCGATCTCAAGCCACACATCATGTTCTCACGCAGTAAAAAATACATCGCGGAGCAAAGAGGACACTGACAACATGCCGACAGACAAGACAGAGCAGGTTACTTTTAATATAAACAAAGTCTCATCTTTCAAATTCAGACAATACATATAGTTTTCTGACTATCGTGGCGTGACAGATCACCTCAGTTCAAACATGAATGAACATCAGAAGGAATGTTGTTTCAGCCGCAGAAAGAAGTCGATACACACCATTTTTCAAGTTCATGTCCATCGACATTAATGTCCACTTTGAATGAACGAATGAATGAATGAGGCATTTATATAGTGCTTTCTTATGTACTACTGTACACCTTTGTCAGTGTGTCGAACAAAATGGCGGATTCGGTGTTATGATTGGTCAGATCGCCTGTCAATCAAACTCCCGGCGAAGGGTAAATTGTGCTCAAATTTGTGAAAACAGCTCTCTTGCTCTTGTTATATTGCTTTTTAATAATTATATCATATGTTGTAATTTACAATTTCACAAGTACATTTTTGCAACAATATCTTGAATTTTGTGGGCATTAGTATTAATCCCTCATTAATTTCTGACTTGGCACAACAGTATAAATAAATAAAATTAGAAATAATAAGTTACTGATTGCATCTGAAGCAGGAAGTTTTACATCCAATCACAGTAATGATGTTAATAAAGCATACAATGCACTGGCAATTAGGGCTGGACGATTATGACCTAAAATCAAAACCTCGATTAATTGAACATAACATAAATGAATCGATTACGATTAATGAACGATTATTTCTAAAATTAATGGGATTTTTACTTCCTGGAACCATTCTTGACGAAGTCTGGAGTCTCTCTGTGTACATGACTCCATCTAAACACGGTTGTGTCCATCGGGGGGGTGGGGGGTACGGTTTTGCCTTGTATATGAGTGTGTAATTCTTGCAGTATCTGTGGGTGTGGGCGGTTTGTAACTTAACCTCTTGCTCCTCCTAATCACTAGCTGTCCATCACACCGGCCTAGAAGTGCTTTCCTTCCTCGTGCTCATCAGAGTTCTCAAGCACACTTTCATCCCAGATCAGGTGACCTCAGAGGTTTATGGAGAGTGGAGCCAGCAGGATGGATGCGGTTTATCCAGGTACGGGACATGAATGTCCTAGTGATGTTGACGCACGTCTCACCTCTCCCCCCATGGCGACTGTCCTTTCTGCTACAGACACAAGCTTCCTTTTCTATTGGTTTGAACCATTTGTTCAGGATTTGCAGCACTTGTCGCCCCTGGGAAGTATAATGTTATGCCAACGTTTGAACGAATTTGGGAGAGGGAACATCAGATACACTTTCTTTTTTAGTGTCACATCTTCTTCATCACCTGCTGTCTGTTAATGATATCCGCTAAGTCACAAACACGCATACATGCTTAGTGGAATAGTTCACCCCAAAATGAAAATTCTGTCATTATTTACTTCCCCTCATGTCGTTCCAAACCTGTATGACTTTCTTTCTTCTGTGGAACACAAAAGAAGATGTTTTAAAGAACTGTTTTTGTCCACACAATGAAAGTCATTGGGGTCCAAAACTAACTTGGACCCCATTGACATTCATTGTAAAAAAACAAACAAAAAACAAACAAACAAACAAACAAAAAAACAGTAAATGAGTAAAAGATGACAGAATTTCATTTTGGGGTGGTCTATGCCTTTAAAATTTTAAAGTTTGTCATCCACTTTGTGTCAAGCTTGCTTTGTGTCCAATTATAATATCTGCTGTGAGATTATAAAAGGGACACAATTTCATGGCTTTAGAAATTGTAATTAAATGCATTTTGTAGACACAAGACTGGCTCTCTCACAAAATGTATTGCGGTCTCACATCAACTCGTTTGAGAGGATGAAATCAATGTAAAAAAATCTTTGTTTTTCTCATTAGAAGTTGATTGTGGAGTTAATTGATTTCAAAGCTGTGAAAAGATGCTGGTTTAACAGCCTTCCTCGTTGATCCTGATAACAGTGTGGCCCGATACCTAACGAGGTGCTGCATTAATTGTCACCCTCTGTTGACGTATTCATTTGGAGTTTAACTGGGAGATTAATGTATTGATTGAATGAACGGAGCAGCCTGGGAATGGAGCTGAGCTGGTGTTCTCAGTCTCTGCTCTGATGGACTTTAGCGATGAGAGCATCCCCAGTGCTGACACTGAGGCTGCTGGGACTGTCAACTTGCACGAGGGAGGTCTGTTCCGAATCTGACTGCTAATAAAGCTCTCTCATTCAAGAAGTCATCGGCTGTCGTTGGAATTCTTGGCTGCTTTTCTTATGTGGAAGGCTGTGCTCCTCTTTTCTGCCAGGGTTGGGGGGGCGTTGGACGAGGTGGGGGAGAGTTGTAAACCGTGAGCAATAGGGGGTCGTTCTCCCCAATAGATGTCACAGATTTTAACGAGCAGTTTCAGCCCATCTCAAAAGACATGGAGCACAGCGGGGTGAACAAAGATGGTCTTTGTCTGGGTGTATGGATGGGTGGGTGGGTGAGATATGTGTGTGTGTGCACACTTAAGGGAAAGTGGAGGGGTGTGTGTTCCACGACAGTTGCCTTCCAGGGGCTCTTAACAGTGGGGTATCTTGGATTTTTGGAACGAGAAGGGTCACGACAACACATATAGGGTTCAAGATTTGTGCAGAAATGATTACTTACATTGCACCTTGTATGTTTACTAGGCCATATCTGGATGCCTGCATCTGAAGGTCTTCATGCATGTTCTCAGCCAATCAGCTGCATCGTGTCATGGGTGCTGCTTACCCATTGCGTGGGTATTACAGACAAATTCTCGTAAGGTCATCATGACACTGCAAAAACAAGCAAACAAGCATATAAACAAATTAAACAAAATGTTGGACATGTTGACATTTAATTGCTTATTACAGTCTATGCTGTTTATATTCAGGTTGAAAGAGACCAATTAAAGAACACAAACACAACCTCTATGGTGCACTTGAAGCTTGTTGAAAAAACTCCCAAAATCAACTAAAGTTTTTTTTTTTTTTTAAGATTTTGAAAAATTAAATCAAACAAATGTCATGATGTAAAGTAAAAACAAAAATATTGTTAGTGTACACAAATATATTTTGTATTTTACATCAAACATTGAATAAAAGTACACTACCGTTCAAAAGTTTGAGAGCGGTAAGATTTTTTAATGTTTTGCTCACCAAGGCTGCATTTTTTTATAATAAAAAAAACAGTAATATTGTGGAATATTATTACAATTTAAAAAACTGTTTCTATTAAAATATATATTTAAATGCAATTTATTCCTGTGATGGCAAAGCTGAATTTTCAGCATCATTACTCCAGTCTTCAGTGTCACATGATCCTTGGTGAACTATACTGTACTGTCCTGTACCGCTCGGTGGAAACGAGGCATTAAATTCACATTATTTTATCTCATTCTAATGAAATAGAATATTCGACGAATTAAAATTGTGGGGTAATGCAGCGCTGTTTTACTTGGTCCGCATGGTGGCTGCTATGAGACACTTGTTGCAAATTGCAGTAAGCTAGATTGATATTAGAATATCATTAATAGGGGGACTTCCGGTTTCACTATGTAGTGAGAGGTCACACAGTGTCTGTGCTCCGATTTTTTTGCTTAATTATTACTTATCGCAGCTGTCTTTTCTTATAATTTGCACAGGATACAGTGTCTTTGGTGTTCAGGGAGCAGAGCTAATGCAGAAATTGGCAAGAAATTGAGCTCAAGAAGTCGAGGCAAAGTTTGTCGGACAAATTCACAGCTTTGCTGAACTCTTCTTTACAAATCCACAGCACTTTGGCCTCACACACCACCACTATTTCGGAGATGGAGACTGCTCTCACTTCGAAGTCACTTCGTTGAAGGCCAAATTAATGGCGGCTTCGGACTTAAATCCAACGCTTGGTTCTGCGGTGGACAAGAGATTTCATCACTGACTTTTTCTTTAAAACTATGAAAGACGTTCTGTCAGTCCCCCCTGGAACTGATCGCGCCCATCGAAGTCTGGCGCCCAAGTCCCGTCAAGGCGATAGACCACGGCTGATCACAGTCAGATTCCACAGGTTTTTGGATAAAGACACTGTACTGCGTTGGGCCAAGGAACACAAAGAGATATCTTATCAAGGTCATACCATAAAGATCTACGAGGACTTCAGCGCGGGAGTCGCCAGGAAGCGCGCAGCCTTCAACAGAGTGAAATCAAGTCTGTACAAGAAGGGTATATGCTTCGGCATGATCTATTCAGCCCGTCTGCGCATAACAGTGAGGATGTCTTTGACATCCCAGAGGCAGCTGAACGTTATTTCCAGGAACACATTCAAGACGGATAATGTGCAGTTGCGTTGCCCTTTTACAATATTAGACAGCGACAATAGACTATTTCATAAACTGAGTTTCTATGCTGTCTTTATGTGCACCAGTCAACGTGGTTCATAGTTCATAACGATCGCCTCTGCTGGACTGTTTTTGTGTTCCCTGACATACAAATGGACAGTCTTGATAGTTTGTTTTATTATTAGTACTATTATTATTATTCTAAATACTACTATTAGCCTATTATTGTTATCTTTATTAGTATAATTCATTATCGGAGTGGACTTCACTGCATGGTTTTCCAGTTGTGCTACGGTTTGTTCCTGCAACTTATGATGGTTTCTATGGCGAGAATTTTCTATGTTTGTTTTTGTGTTCTATTTGTTGTAAGGTTGTTCACACTTGTGTCGAGGAGAATGATTACTTAATTTATGTATTTTTTGTTTTTTTTTTCTCTGTAGTTTGCAAGGGTTTCTTGTTTTTCTTTTTGCACCATAGAAATGGCTGGTTTTAACACAGTGCTAAGTAGTAGAGGATTTCTGTTAAACTAGTTAGTTGGAATGTTCGAGGCTTAGGAGGACCAATTAAACGTTCTAGAGTGTTTTCTCATCTTAAGAATTTGAACTCTGATATTATTTTTCTTCAGGAAACACACCTGTGCATTGAAGACCATATTAGATTAAGAAAACCCTGGATAGGCCAGGTGTTTCATTCTAACTTCAATAGCAGAGCCAGAGGCACTGCTATTGTAATGCATAAACAAGTTAATTTCTCTCCCTCTCAGATTATTGCGGATCCTGAAGGACGTAATGTTATAGTCGTTGCAATCTCTTTCATATTTCAGTTGTGTTTATAAACATTTATGCCCCAAACTGGGATAATCCCACTTTCTTTACTTCCCTTTTTTCCTCTATTCCTAACTCTCATTATCTTATACTGGGAGGTGATTTCAATTGTGTTATGGACCCAAGATATGATTGGTCTAATCCTAAAACTTTAGAGCAAACAGCTATGGCTAAGGCAGTGTCAGAATTCATGGATCAGATTGGTTGTGTTGATCCATGGCACCATCTTAACCCATCAAAAAAGGAATTTTTCTCCACAGCAAGTCCAGGCGGCTTTCCGAGTGATTTCTACAAAAAGTTTGCCAAAGAACTGGCACCTTTATTGTCAGACATGTACAATGATTCGTTAGTCAATGGCTCTCTTCCCTTAACACTCACTCTATTTCGCTTCTATTTCGCTTATACTTAAGCGTGATAAGAACCCAGATGAATGTGGTAGTTGGCGGCCCATAAGTTTGTCAAATTCAGATGTTAAATTATAAGCTAAGATGCTGGGTTGCCATCTGGATCCCTGTCTTCCTAAAATAATCGCTGAAGACCAGACCGTTTTTATTAGGGGGCGACAGTTATCTTCGAATATTCGACGACTCTTGAATATATTTTTTTTCTCCATCCACCTCTACATCCAGTGAGATGATTACAGTTACATTTTTAGCACTAGATGACAATATCCCTTACTTTGCACCTTCCTGAGATGAGTGGGGAACAGTTGTGGAGGTAATAGGGATAAAAGGAAGGAGGTACAAAGCTTCATTGGGGTTGTCAAGTGGCCACCCTCTTTCCTTGGTGTTTCGATGATATGTGCCCACGACACCTCCAGAGGGCTCATCTGCGACAACTGGCGTCCCAGTTGTGCCCCCCTCTGCTTTTACCTAACTCTGTGCTCCTATTGTTACAGGGACCAATCGATGTCCCTCTTCTTAATCCAAAGCCATCAGCTCGCTTGTTCAGCAGCATTGGCGAGGGCCTTAACAGCGTGCCGTTGGGCTTGGCCTCAGATTCCAAAGTCCTTGAGAATTTTAATGACAGATTTGCCAACAAAACACTGACAGCCTACTTCAACAGGGCAAACCTTTGCTTTCCAGCCACGTTTTTTCACGTCGTCTGCGAGCTTAGCATACTTAAGGCTCTTACATTCGTAAGCCTCCTCCACAGCATCCTCCCAGGGCACAGTAAGCTCTATGATATACATAGTGCGGAGTGTAGAGGACCAAAGCACAAGATCTGGTCTGAGATTGGTAACTACAATTTCAGATGGGAAACAAAGCCTCTGATTCAGGTCAGCTAAGAGCATCCAATCACAAGGTCCACCTAGCTGGCCAGTATCTGGGGTCTTCACTTTCACTTCCCTTGCTCCTTCCCCCACAAACTCCTTTATTGGAGCACGGAGATATGGCGGAGGAGGTAAGGCATTGATGGAGGTCCACCTGGAGTCCAATGATGCTGCAAGACACTTCAGCACCTGGTTATGCCTCCATGTATAGCGACCTTGCATTAAACTTACCTTGCAGCCAACCAAGATGTGCTTCAGGTTCGCTGGAGATGAAGAGGGGGCACAAAGGATCTTCTCCATACCATTTGCTGAGGTTCACTGGAGATGGAAGAACATCATAGGTGGCTCGTAACATGATACTAATCTGAAATGCTTCCATACCCCACAGTTCCTTCCAATAGATCTTTCACCTCTCAACTCCCTCCTATCTCATCCACTACCCATGTTTTGCTTGGGAGACAGCCTTTGCCCATCTCATTGCTTGTTCTTGCCAGCACACTTCCTCAACCACAAGTTTTCGACGCTGAGATATAGTTGACTTGTGCCAGGATGGTCTACTGTCTCCAAGGCCGAGGCCTCCTCTCCCTTGCTGCAAATGGCCAATGATGTCTCTGTGCTTAATGGCTGACTTAGCCTGCTGCACCGCTGTGGATGGAGTCCACTTCGTTCCAGTTTTAAGGACAGGAACTCTTTGGGCTATGTATGGATTCCGTCAATGTCATTTCCAGCCTCACTCTGGAGTATTTAAACTCTTCAACAAGACTGGACACCGGAATCTCCTAGATACATTTTCCATACAGACCTATGTTGCTCATGCACCTAGGGAGGCCAAGCCATTTTTAAATGAATGAGCTGATCACCCTTACCAGTTTTTCAACTTTCAAGCCTGGGACCTCGTAGATGGTCAGAGGCCACATCAGCCGTGGTAGGAGACCGAATTGGAAACACCAGAGTTTTAACCTGCAAGGACTTATTCTCTCAAGGCCGTTAAAGGTGTCCCGCCTGAGTTGGTCCACTTGTTCTGTGTCCTTGAGGGTTGCATCATACCAGCGACCCAGGCTCTTAACTTGTTTCTCCATCATTGTCGGTATGGGTTCTTCCCCAATGAAGAACTGATGGTCTGACAGTCTTCCATTGATAATAGATAAGCTCCTAGATTTACTTGGCTTTATCTTCATCCGTGCCCACTCAATGTTCTGCTGCGACTTTTCCAACAGCCGCCTGGTGCAAGCCTTAGTTGTGATCAGTGTGGTCATATCATCCATGTATGCCCTGATGGGAGGGAGTCGCAACCCGGGCTTAATCTTCTCTCCTCCTACAACCCATCAAGAGGCTCGGATGATAACTTCCATTTCCATGGTAAAGGCAAGAGGTGAGATGGTACATCCTGCCATAATACCTATTTCAAATCTTTGCCGTGCTGTGGTGTACTCATCATTTATCAGGCATAGCTGAATATCATGAAAATAGGCTTTTACAAGGGCTGTGAAAGTCTCTGGAACTCTGAAGAAATTAAATGCAGTCCAAAGGAGGTTGTGTGGAACAAACCGAAGGCATTGGCAAGGTCTAGGAACACAACATGAAGATCTATTCCCTCTTTTTTGGCTGTCTGGATTTGCTGACAGATCATGCTTGTGTGCTCCAGACACCCTGCAAAGCCTGAGATTCCTGCCTTCTGCACAGATGTATCCACATATTGATTTTTTCCGAGATAAGCTGCAAGCCTGCATGCCATGATGCTGAAAAAGATTTTGCCTTCTACATTCAGAAGGCTGATGTGGTGGAACTGGCTGATGTCAGTAGAATTCTTTTCCTTTGGGATTAGAACACCTCCTGCCCTCTGCCAAGCTGTTGGTATCTCTTGTTTCCACCAAACCACCTTCATCAGCCTCCACAAAAAAACGTACATCTGGTGCATCTGGTGCATCTGGTGCATTTTTATACACCCTGTAGGGAATTCCGTAGGGCCAAGGAGAAGAGGCAGCTCTTGCCTGCTGCACAGTGCTTATCACTTCATTCCACCTGGGCAGACTGTCATCCAGCTGATGTTCTGGAGCATGTAATGGTGGCATGTCAGGTGGAAGTATTATCTGCTCACACCGCCGGCTATCGGAGTGGGTTATTTTTAGGTGAACATCTAACTCCTTCCTTGATGTTAAGAGTCTGCCACTCTTTTCTTTTGTCAGCAGACTCTTCACAAACTTGAAGGGATCTTTATAGAAGTTTGTTCTTGCCCGATCTTTCTTTCTGCACCTCATTCTTAAGCTCTCAGCTCTCCTCAACACCGATAACCGCTTCTTTATTTTGTCCTGTAACAGATTTATTCCCTCCTTCTCCTCCTCTAATGCTTTCCTCCACTGTTTCTTAAGCTGCCTTCTGTCCTTGACCAGCCAGTCAATCTCAAGCTGCCTTCTGGACTTAATAGAAATGGGTGATATTTTCTCCCTCTTCTCTGTAACTCCATATTGCTCAGCACCATAGGTATAGATTATCTCTCTCATTTTCTCCAGTTTCTTCACTGTAGTTCCCCTCAGTTGTTCTAGGAGTTTAATGAGATCGGTGTTTACTGTTTCCCACTCTTCTTTCTCACAGGTTTTTGGCCACTTACCAAGTGGTTTTCGCCCTTGATCTTGGTTTCAATTGTAGGCTGGGGTAGATTAGCTCTACGAGGCTCTTCTGTGCTTGACTCCTCCTCTTCTGGAACAGGGGGGTTGATGTCCTGCAGACTTTGGGGTTTAACCTGCTGCTGGACTTCACTTGACTTACTCGACTTACTTCTCAAGAAGTAGTGGTCGATGCAAGGTCCTTTTTCCTGCGTCTTTACACACTTCTTGTGGCCTTGATGTAACACTGGAGCTTAGTACCTTGAGTAGATTTAGACTCAGATTTATTGCTGATCATCATTCTCATTGTTTGTTCTGTTCCGAGGTCAACTGCCATGTTATCTACCGAGGAGTCATCTTCCGCCCCCGCTCTTGCTGACTCTAGGGGTATTTTCTTCCTTGACTTACTTGTAGCCATGAATGGGTGGGACCCGTACACTAATTGTGCCAGGTTCCTCCCACCATAGGTAGCTAGCCTATGGCAGGCCCAGAGGGGTCTTTCCCTCCTGCCAGCTGTCTTTTTTTCGATGATATGTGCCCACAACACCTCCAGAGGGCTCATCGGCGACAACTGGCGTCCAGTGTGCCCCCCTCTGCTTTTACCCTACTCTGTACTCCTATATTATTTCATTGGATGCAGAAAAGGCTTTTGACCGGGTCGAGTGGAAGTATTTGTTTGCTATACTAGATAGATTTGGTTTTGGCCCTTTTATACATCATGGATACGTCTTTTGTACACTGCACCTGTAGCCATTGTGAGAACTAACTTTTTGTGTTCACAATATTTTCCTCTCACAAGAGGTACCCCGTCAAGGGTGTCCTCTTTCTCCACTATTATTCGCTTTAGCAATAGAACCTCTTTCCATAGCTTTGAAAAACTCCTTGCTTTTCTCAGGTATCACTAGGGAGGGATAGAACATTGTGTCTCGCTCTATGTTGATGACCTTCTGCTCTATGTTTCAAACCCTGTCGGTTCAGTCTCTGATTTGTTGCATATTTTTAACACTTTTGGATCCTTTTCTGGATACAAACTTAATGTAAATAAAAGTGAATGTTTCCCAGTAAACAGTTTGGCTAAACAAATTCCAGCTGGGGTGTTCCCATTTCAGTTATCCTCTACAAAGTTTCGTTACCTGGGAGTAAATATTTCACATTCCCCTGATCTATTATATCAGTATAATTTTTCTAAATTGCTCAAGCAAGTTAAATTAGACTTGCAACGTTGGGATAAGCTACTAATTACTTTATTTGGTAGAATTCAATCAATTAAAATTAATATTTTACCTAGATTTTTGTTCCTTTTTCAGACCCTCCCAGTTTTTTTTTGTTTTTTTTTACCTAAGTCCTTCTTTAAACTGTTAGATGGGGCTATTTCTACTTATATATGGCAGGGCAGACCTCCTAGGTTAAGCAAGGCATACCTTCAGAGACATAAAAAATATGGGGGTCTTGCGCTGCCTAATTTTTTGATTTATTACTGGGCAGCAAATATTAGCAAAATTCACTGCTGGTATAATTCTCCCCATTTAGATTGGTGTAATTTAGAAGCACAGTCCTGTTCTTCATCTTCACTCTCTGCCTTGGTATGTGCTCCTTTATCCAGTTGCCCCTCAAAGTTCACAACAAATCCAGTAGTATGCACTTCTTTTAGGATCTGGAGGCAATTCAGACAACATTTTAAACTTGCTGCTGCTTCTCTTTATGGCCCTATCTGCAAGAATCATTTATTTCTTCCTTCAACCTTAGAATCTGCTTATGTTTCATGGAAAAACAAAGGCCTCGTATATTTTTCTGATTTATTTATTGATGAAGTTTTCGCAACTTCTTCTGACCTTGCAGAAAAATTCAGTATACAACAGTCTAACTTGTTTCTTTTTTTTCCAAGTACGCAACTTTGTTAATTTCCATTGTCCTTCTTTTCCAGTCTTGCCTGAACCTTCTTTATATGAGAAGTGCTTAATACAGAAACAGAGGTCTATATCCTTTTTATACAATTATATATTATATATTAAATTTTAATCAATTTAAGTTTTTTCATAGAATTAACTTTTTACAAACAATTAAGTAAGCTATTTCAGGGTGTGGATGCCACTTGCAATAGGTGTTCTCTGGCTGCTGCTGATCATACCTATATATTTTTTCTTGTTCAAAGCTGGAAGATTTTTGGTATTCCTTTTTTTGATACTTTTTCTAAAGTTTTGAATATTTCCTTTAACCATGCCCTCTGATTGCTATTTTTGGGGTCCCGTCTGTTTTGAATGAAAACACAAAAAGTATGCTAATGTTCTTGCCTTTGCCTTAGCTTGCAGACGAATTCTACTACACTGGAAGTCTTCTAAATCTCCTCCTCCTTTGTCATGGTTAGAAGATTTGTTGTCTTTTCTATATATTGAAAAAAAATCGCGTTAAGAGGTTCCACTGAAAAATTTTATAAAAGCTGGGGTCCTCTACTTAATTTTGTCAAAAATACGCCACTTATCTTTGTTGATTTGTAATATATATTTTTAATTATTCTATGGAGTCATTTGTTTATTCTTCTGTTTCATTTAAATGTGTATAATTGTCTTATTTTTTTTATTTTTTATTTATTTATTTATTTTTCTGAAAATGTACTTAAGTTTTATTCTCCTCCTTGGGGGTGGGTGAGGGTTTAGGGCTCACTGAGGGTTGTGATTGTTCATTTTTGTGTCCACCCTTAGTAGTTGTTAATAGAAAAAAAGAAAAAGAAAAGGAATGTAGAGATTCATTAATATTGTTGTTTTCTTTGTATATTCCAATTAAAAAAAAAAAAAAAAAAGGTATATTTATTAATAAAAGCTGGATGACTTGTGTTGCTAAATGGTATGCAGTTAATTGTTAAATATATTGTATGGTAGAGAAAATACTGTATTATGGATTCTACAAAATAAAGCTCTTTCTGATTTTGATATGTTAGCCACTTGACAAAATAGTGTTGTCTCTGAGGCATGGTACAAACATGTTACTCGTGGTAAATCAAGAAAATGAGAGATTCAAACAATAAGACATAACCTTGTTGAACTATATAACAATGATTAGTTTTCTGTCGATATAGGTATCCAAACAGTTGCTCACCTGCCCAATAAAACACATAATATATTAAAGCGTTTTTGGTATTTCCATGGTTTCAACAGAAGTAAAACCGGAAAACAAGGATATGACGTAATTTACAGGCGACGCAATGACGCAGGCCATTATACTGGTCAAAATTGCGAATTTTCTGGATTTAAACATTGTTGGAAACATTTGGGATAATGTAAGTACACAATTGAACAAAATATATAACGTTCGAATGGTTTTTGGATTTTATTGTAAAAATCTTACATATTGTGCCTTTAAGGCAGCAGAATTTATTTTAACACTGAAGTAGTAAGATCTGGCTTTGCCCATGTCCCCTGAGTTCAGGATGGAAATGGACGTTTTCATTTTTAGTTTTTTTTTGTGAAGTGTTTTTTAAATCACATATGGCAAGGTTTTTTTCTTTAATAGCTGTATTTTTTTTAAGTAGATTTTAACTCTTCTATAGAAGCTAGAATAATACGGACCTATGTTCATTCTGTAGAAGAATTGGGTGGTTAATACTGAGGCTGAACAGAAGTATATGTGTATTTCATTCATTCAAGAGCCCTATCAGACCAAAGATATGAACTTCATGATCAATGAGTGGATACTGAACATACGGCCCAAGGTTTAGCCCGATCAATGGCCGTGCATTTGCCTGCATGGAGGACAGTCGGAGAGAAAGGGAGGCTGACAAGTGTGTGCATGTGTGTGTGGCTTTGAGACTTACAAGCAAAAAGAAATGCTTTACTTATTTAAGTGCTCTGATTGGGCCTTGGGCAGACAATCTTTTGTTTTGGGAGGATGTGGAGGTTGGATTCAGTGCCTTCCTTTATCTAATAGCCCAGGTTGGGATAAAATGGCCTTTGCATAGAACAAAAGGTCCACTAATAAAAATTAAACAATGAAGGGAGACAAGCAAGGTCAGTGAGCAAAGCGGTAGAGGACTGAGTATTTTCTACTCTCCTGCCTATTTATCAAATATATTATCAACATCATTCATTTACAGTGCCATAAGTGAGAAAAAAGATGGAATGTACACTGCTTTGTAGGAAACCTTAAAGAGTTTTCAGGGTTACCAGCCCTGTAAATTTGAAATTTGTGAAGAGGAATGATAACAGTTTGCAAACTTTTCACTGAGCCTATCCAATGGCTTACAGAAAGGGCTTTTATATACTGTAGAGTTTAACAGGAAAAGTTGTCAAGCAAATCTCGTTCATGTTAGGGCACATATCTTTGCAAATCTGTAGATATTTGTATCATCGACTAACGGTGAACGATACTTATACTTCCTTCAATCCTGGTTTAATATGTAAACATGTATGCGCATGCGTTTTTTGTAAGTTGCCATCCAAGGCTATGCTCAGACTTCCACTAAAAATCTGATTTTTTGCATATTCAGATGGGTTTTTGAAAGTCTAGACAGCAAAAAAACAAACAAACAAAAAAACTTGCTGTACACAAAGGAAGATATTTGGAAGAATGTTTATAACCAAACAAATCTCACCCCCCACTGACTGCCATAGTAGCCAAAAAAAAAAAAAAAGATCTGCTTGGTTACAAACATTCTTCCAAATGTCTTCCTTTGTGTACAGCAGAACAAAGAATTTTATACAGGTTTCGAACAACTTGAGGGGGAGTAAATGATGACAGAATTTTATAGCATTTTCATTAGAAAATGGTTCTTTAACCATTAACTGTACACAATTGTCACTCAGAAATTTCTAGTAAATTTCAAAAATAATTACAACAAAAGTGATTTTGAAGTAGAAAGACAATTTGTTTTCTTATAAAACATTCCAATAATCTGTTTTAGTTACAACTTTGAAAAATCTTTTTTTTTTTTTTTTTTTTTACAGTGCAGGAAAACTGTGCTGGTAGAACAGCTTTAGTGACTGCTATTGTTATTGTTGTTGTTGTTTTGTGCTGTTAGCGGCGTCTGACTAGGGTCGACACGTGGGGTGATGACATCATCGTTTCACAAAATATACGGATAGGCTGTACACACGAAAACGCAAAGATGGCGTTTCTCTCTGTTGCACTCTGGGACTCGGTTTCAAAAAATAGCAGTTTCACCTTCCGAAAACGCCGGATCCGTGTGGACGAAACGCCTATCCGATACAAAATGTGTGCATATTCACAAAAAACGCGTCTCCGTGTGGACGGAGCCTAACTCTATATTAAACTAATAGATAAAGTGAACAGCAGAAATGCCTGAAAATCTCACTCCAATGTTTGTTTACCAATAAACAAGTCATCACTGATGTATTGTATTTTGGTGTTTGTACATTCTAATCCATGAAGCTGGATTAGCTGGCTAGCCAGGTAAGTTTCAGATTAGTTTGCGTCAATCCTGGGTTTTAGGTACAATGAAAGTGACTTGGCTTTTAGCGGTATTCATCACCATAGTAACTTACACTTCACGGCTAACCTGCTCCGGGGCAGGTTATGTTCTGGTTTAGAGATCTCAAACCAAAACTGGGCCAATCAGATGTGAGCAAACTGACACTGACACATCCAACACAATGCAATAAAGTCACTCCCCCTTCTCTTCCTCCAAATTAAAAGGTCACTATATAGCAAAAAAAAAAAAAAAAAAAAGAAGAAATTGTCTGGCTTTAATGATAATTACTTAGAATTATTTTAAGATTTATATATGATTTATATAATTATTATATGATATATATTATTATTATAATTTATTACACACAAGCGATTTTAGTTTAGCAGTTATTATCAAGCATTTAGTTTTAATGGATATTAATATATACAGATCATATGTAAGATAAAGAAGCTGTAAATAAACTTCAAATATGATGTGACCTTATATGTTTGAGTCTCTATCGCTATATATTATCAACTATATAAACTAACTTCACAAGTTTCACTTGCACTGATAGAGCAAGAAAATTTCTTTTATCTGTCCTCTTTCATAGACAAGTATTTTCATCAGTGTAAATGAGTTTAAATACTTCATTTTCTTCAATCTCTTAACCTTCAGCAAAAGAGTTTTGAATCGCGCTGGCTCTCTCTGTTGCAAGGCATCTGATTGGCTGTTTACCACTGATGTCACACATTCATGTGCACACGCTCCACGAACTCAGGATCAAAGCCTGAGTTGACAAAGAAAGTTGATGATAAGCATCATGGTACCAACAAAGCCGGATTGGAGTGGTTTGGTTTTGTCAACTCGAAACTTATCCTATAACCCTGAGTTCGTTCAGCTACCATCATGGTATAGGCCCCTGATTCCGAACCACAGTGGAAAAAGAAACTGTAATTGTGTCAACAAGGTCAGATTCAGCGACAGTAAGTGTTCGACTGGATAGTGGAATTATGTTTATATTTGTGTATGTGTGTGTGTGTGTGTGCAGTGCAATAACAATAAACATTAATTGTGATGTGATCCTGTGTCAAGGAGTTTCTCTCGCTGAATTCTCAGTGATGTGTTGCATTGCATATACATATGGGAATGTGCTCTACTCTTACGCTGTATGTTGAAGTGGTTGTACTGCCATGGAAATGCAGAAACCTTGAATGCAAATGAACCCCCTGCACCTGTACCTTCCAATTACCTCCCAAGAATTGCATTAAGCCTCTAGATCCAAGGCTCACTGGAATAACAGAATAACAGATGAGATGGCAAAATTACTAACGTGCCTGGCAGGAAATTGGAAAATGGGAAATCTGTCTGGTGAAAGTATTCAATTACTGCGTTCCTTTTCCACACGTTCGGCCACGTTTCTGAAACATGGTAATTTCCGCTTTTCTCACCGCCTCTTGTGCTGAGAACAGAGCCTACACCAATCACAGATTATTATTACACAGATATGAGTACGACGCACTCAAGTTCATGGCTGTACTCTTAAAGATTTTCCCTCAGCTCTTTTCCTGGCTCTGCTGTTATGCTTTAGAATGATGATGAGTTTAAGATAAAGAAGGGTGGAATTTGGCAGCATAAAGGACGACATCAGGCTCGCCCGCACCTTTAAAGTCAAATAAGAAATCTTTTATCTAATCACACACTTAGGCTCAGCACAAGGGCACATAAACAGACACCCTCCGTCTACCCTTCCAAGTCAGTTCTGCTGTACCCGATCCCCCGGTTCCTCTCTTTTCAGCTGGGAGATGCTATGTGTCTAATTCCACGTTGTTATTGATGCTGGCTGCTCCCCTCGATAAGAGCAGGCGGAAAAATCAATCACTCCCATTAGACGCCGAGAGAGTGACAAGAGGGCAAACCCTGGCAAGGGCCCCTACACACCCCCTCACTGCATTTGCCTCTGTGCGCTTAGCTCTTTTACTGTATCTTTCATTTAAAGGGTTAGTTCACCCAAAAATGAAATTTCTGTCATTAATTACTCACCCTCATGTCGTTCCACACCCGCAAGACCTTCGTTCATCTTTAGAACACAAATAAAGATATTTTTTATGAAATCTGAGAGGTTTTTTTTCCCCCATAGAAAGCAACGAAATTACCATAATTAAGGTCCAGAAAGGTAGTAAAGACATCGAGAACTGACTATTTTAACGATGTCTATATACCTTTCCGGACCTTGAATGTGGTATTTACGTTGCTTTCTATCCGCTTGTTAAGTCGTGACATAAGGAACGCCGTTTCTGGGTCCAAGCCCCGGCTCGTTTCACTTGAGAATGCCATCTCGACTGCCGTTTATGAGCGCTATTTATTCAGATTAAACATTTAACATTTTAAAAAGTTAAACATTTAAAATACTTACAGTCTACACAACAGTCTCCGTGCTCACAGCATCACAGACATTAATATATTAACAATTTATAAGATGAATCACTGTCTGGCCATCTGGGATTTTGGTATGGAGATAAAGGTTATGATTATAATTTTTTGGTAGTATTACACCACATCATGTGTGTATATTAGCACCGTTTGTTGTTTTTTTGTGGTATGAGATAGAGCGTTTGGACCCGGAATCACTGCCGTGTGACGTCAGACAAAACAACTGAATGGGGGACAAAAAACCTCTCGGATTTCATTAAAAATAAATTAATTTGTGTTCCAAAGATGAGCAAAGATCTTACGGGTTTAGAACGACATGAGGGTGAATTGATGACAGATTAATGACAGAAATTTCATTTTTGGGTGAATTAACCCTTTAAGTTTCTCTTTTACATATCTATTTGTCATGTCTTTCTCCATTTTGTACCATTCATACTTTTAAAAGCTCTGCTGTCTATGTGTTGGGCTTGTGTGTGTGGATAAATGTTTCTTGTGTTATGCTGGTTTTTACACTGATTTTACACATGTAAATAATAAATTAATAATAAATAAATTTAATTAAATTAATAAAAAATATAAATAATAATAATCGCAACAAATGAAATACCAACAATAAAAATAATTAATAATAAACAACTAATAATTGCAAGTAATAATCTGTACTTTCAAATTGTACATGTGTGTTGTTTTATAAAGAGTTTATGAAACCTATATCTTTTCAAATGTCATTACATTTAATGATAAATCACGAAAAGACGACATACACTCTCACCTGATGGAATTTCTGCACAATTTGCTCAATCAGCACAAAGGTTAATAAAGTTAAAGTTCTCCATTCACCCAAAACTCCAGCTTCTATTCATAAGAGAGGGTCATGATCTGTGCCATAATGGGAACGATCACCACCCACAGCTGCGAGTTTAGGACAGATCAACCGTCTACCGACAGTGTGCCTATTTTCATTTCATTATAGGCAACAGCCATCGTCGATAAACAGTTTGCAGGAAACAAAGACACCTGGATCCATGATGTACTGTAATCACGCTGCACCACAAGCACTAATAAGCATTTGAATGTTTGTTCTTTAAAGTAGACACTGATTGTCCAATAAACGGGATTGTGAATCTAAGGTTTTATGATGATGCATTTAAAAAGTGTAAAACAATTGATTGCAAAATTCGAAAAGTTTTATCAGCACGCACGCTATTTACAGCCTGAAGTCCAAGAGCAAGAAGTCTCTTCAGAGGAAGTAATGACATTCTAAAACCTCTAAGAAAATCGTGAACTGATCCGTAAAGACACACCTGAAGTCAATAATGAGCGAGGGAAACAGGACAAAAGAATAAAAGAACGAAACTGTGATTCATCAAAACAATTTTAGCAAATAAATAACGGAGCAATCTTCGAGCTAATGGAGCCCTTTCACAGTCGAATAACTCAGCACACACACTCCATTAACTAAACTCAATACCAAGATCATTATTATCTGATAGACATACAAAAGAAGCACCCCATAGCCAAGCCTTTCAGTCCACATGGCGATTAATTACTTTAATTCACCCTAATGGTAAATAACAATATATGTGAGTGTATGTCCTGCAGAGAGAGACTCACAATAAAGCAGCATCTCTGAATTGTCTCCATGGTCATCTCTGCTCAGATTGATTATCTTATCTGCATTCGCTTGCTTTACAAGATAAATTATTTTCCTATTAGTCCCAGTCTACATTTAAATCTTATTCTGTAAAGGGTACCATCTGAAGTAATATGTTTTTTCTCTCCTGAAAAACAAGGCTCAAAAGTGGGTCTGATTTCTTGCAAGCCCCACTAAAGCATGAGTTAGTGTATAAGTAACATGATCCACGTGTTTGGGTCAGCATCACTTTCAGTGACCCCATTAGAGTTGCTTACAGAGTTGCTTTATAGCTGAATTGAACTCATTTCATATTTGATGATCTTTACACAGTTATTGAATGGAACCGAATCTACACTGAACTGACCTTATCTGAGTAATGACACTATTTTCTTTTTAGAGCTGCATTACAGCAGAATTGAACTCTGTTTGCATCAGTGAATCATTATTTTCCTGTTTATCCCTGTAAAGAGGCTTTGAAAGGATCTGTATTGTATCAAGCGCTTTGTAAATAAAGGTGACTTGACTTGACTTGACTAGAGCGACACAGAAAGAGTTTAAATTCTTGGCAGCCATCCCTCTTTCTTATTCTCTTTCCATTTCTGTATTTCCCCCCATACTGTTTTTCGATCCTGAGCTTGGGGGTAAATCCTGCTTAGCATTACCATTCAGTCCTGCATATGAAATCCATTTCTTGGCTCTCCACTCTCTTAAAAGGGTAAATCTGTTCTAAAAATCGCTTAAGTATTGCTTTTCTCTCCTCTCATTCATATACCTGCTGTCAGTGAAACTACACCTTTAGTTCAGGGGCGTCGCTACACCCTTTTTAAGAGGCACGAGCCCCAGTAAAATATTACTGATAAATCCTTATGGAGACTGCCATAGATCGACTTGAGAATCATTTCCCCTGATATTATTTCAGCAATCACGTCATGTGTGTTTTCTATCAGACGCTTAGAATCAGAAGTAGCGATGCCAGAATGTGAATGAATCACTCTTTTGATCTAATCGGTCAAAAGGTTTGGCAAAAAGGTCTATAGCTTTAATCAATTCAGTTTGATTCATTCAAATAGTTCACTTATGCAGTGAATTGTTTGCAGCGGTTTCTCACACCAAAATAGTGATTTTTTAATTAGTAAAATTAGAGCGCTGTAAGAGTGAGTGTTGCGCCTTTTTTTTTTTAGTTCATATGCATTTAGATTTTTTGGATTGCACCTCCTCTTCTGTTGGTAGAGCACCTATTTTTAACATTTGTTCACACCAAAATAGTAACAGGATATTTTAAAAGAAAGAAAGAAAGAAAGAAAGAAAGAAAAAAGAGCGCTGGATAAGCGCTTCTATCTTTTATTATTTGTCAGTGATGAAGCAGCTCTTTATTGCTCATGCAGATTATAAACAACTCTGTACTGCAGGTAAAGACAATAATCATATAAATAAAGAGTATCAAAATATGGGGACACTTTTTTGAAAGACTACAAACACCACTGCTTCACTCTAATTACTCTGAAATTATCATTAAAATCAAGGCCTATAAAACACTTCTGTGTGTAAACTCTGTAAAACACAAATGAAAAATAGAAGACAATGATAGGATCTTGTTTTTTGTACTTAAATTAAATATATTCTGTTTGTATCTGCTCTTTATTTTTGTGTTGCTTTCATAAATACTGGATATATTTTTTTACTTAAAAATATAAATGTCAAAATAATAAAAAGAGGAGGACCTCTGATCTTAATCACATCATTCTCTTTCAATTGAGGACTGTACAGTATCCCCTCCATAAGAAGTCAGTTATAGAACAATACTGCCATCTTTTGGAAATCTGTCTGAATCACCTCTATTTTAATACTGTAATTTAGCTAGTAGCTCGATTTACCTTACAAAATAACTGTTACAGTTAAGTTAAGAAGTTAAAAAAAGAAAAAAACTGACTAAGAGCTCACTTATTTTTTATTGGTAACAGTGACTGTGAAATATGACTTTATGTGCATTGTGTGGTTAATTAGACCATAAATTGGTATTTGGAATTTAGCCTCAAGATGATCCAATCCGTCCCCCCCCCCCCCCCTAACATTTTGAGTATAGATAACACAGAGAAACAGCATAGAGACAGTTGGGGAAGACTGTTAAAAACGTTAATGTTTGCTTGTCAGAACATGGGGTCATAGTAAGCTAAAGAAGATCTACGGCTCACTGTGAAGGTGCTTTTCTTGATAATACAAACCAAGATCATAATGGAAAATAAATCTTACATTCATTTAGGTGAGCTTAACATAATAAAGCCAGTGTTTCTTAAAAATAACTAAGTTGAAATGGTACAAAAAATTCTACTGAAACTGTACATCTGTACAAAATAACTGGAAAGTAATTTTAAACCCTGGGTTAAAGAGACTTTTAGCCCTTGGTTCCACCTTTAACCCTGGGTTATGAAAGCTGTGGTCCAGAACAGGGCTAGCACAGCTTTTGTGGGATTAACCTTGAACTGCAGTGCCAAAGGAATGACAATGCTGTTACAGTATTACAGTGAGTTGTTTAGCAACAGACAACCAATCACAACCTGAATACTTACCTCGTTAAATATTCATGTGAGTTGCAGAGTATAGTTGCAGAAATATTCACATAGTTATCTTAGTTGTTGTTTGGATTCAGCGTCTAAGGGGAAAAATGAAAAATGTACAATGATGACAAACTGTGTTTAAAGAGGTGAAACTATTGCGAAAAAAATAGACGAAGGAAAATTTGTATTATTATTAGATAAAAAGACATAAAAGTTGAAATTATTAGATAAAAAGGTCGAGTAAAGACATTTTTCTGTCATAATTATTAATTTTATGTCATAAATATGATTTACCAAAGCAAATTTTTTTCTTAAAAGGCAGAATTGGGTTTCCATTTGTTTACCTAAACAGTGTGCATCATTTATAAACAATCAGTAACTTCACAAAAGCTGTCCTATACATACCACCCTTACAATTTGTGCCATATGGCAGAAATAGATATCCTAGTAACTTACTGTACTACCATTATGATTGATTCTGTCTAACCACCCGTTTATTGGGCAAGACGTGTACGAAGTTAATTAATAATGCGCAACAAAACATGTCATGCAACCTGTATTGTAATATATTTTGCCATAAATAGACGTTTCATGAGACAACTTCTGTGTCTGAACTCCACAGGTTACCTGGGGACACCGAGCAGTATGTGGCAGACTAGCAGACAGTTTTCAGATTAGCAACAACGAAAATGTATTGTCAGTACATTATGGTTAACCTTTGGGTGTAAAAACGACTACCTCACATCCTCCTTGAAAGCTTGTCATTGAGGTCGATCACAATGGCATGTTAAATTCAACATTATTAATGGCGAATTAGTGAATCATAAATTCTGTTAAAGAATCTGTTGTTAATATTCATGAGCCAGTCCCTCGCGTCGTGACCTAATTAATATACACGAACCAAGCTTAGTCATTGGAACATTTCGGAGCGACGTCAGCAGAACGTGATTAAAATTCAAAAGCTAAACTCTGCGTCAAGTGTAGGGTGACAAACGTACCGCTTGAGGGTGCTGTGAGATACAGACAGGGCTAACGCTGTCACTGTGCGACCCCGTCTGAGAGGAGGAGGAGGAGGAGGAGGAGGGTCTTAAGCGAAAACAAGCAGAAAATCTGGCAGAGCAAGCAGCTAGCAATGGAGAGATACGAGTGAATGGTAAAAGGGGTGAATCGTGCAGTCACGGGAGCATGTTGATATGGACAGAGCCCAGCATGCGCGAAGTCTCTGTTAGTAATCTTTCAAAATTGACGCAAAGGGGGTGGACGCAACCCAAGAGCGGAAACAAAGGCGCTTTGGTTTGAACAAAATACATCTGTAAAGAAGGGGGATAATTGGTGAGCAACAATTTCAGTTTTTAGAGGTTTCGTTTTAAAAAAGAAAGAGCACATCACACGCAGAGTGACGCTACAGTTGTGTTGTTCAGTAACGTTACTGAACTAATCGATCTGACGTGTTGCACTTCTGCAACATTGTTCAAAAAGCTTATGGGAATCCTGTTTATTATGCACGAAATGTCACTTGCCTTTTTAGTCACCTACGTGTCTGATCACTGTCTCTATCAACTGCCCCATCAACTTAGATTCTGTATCGTTTTTCTGTTTCCCAAATTTACTGCAAAGTTTGTTTTTTTTTCTTCCAGCCGAGACAGTTCAGTGCTCATTCACATGGCCAGGCATGTCCCATGTGATGGCTGATGTGTTGAACTAAAGCTAAAATAAACCCGGTATGGAGTAGGCCTAGGACTATCACGTCTGATTTCTAGTAAAAAGGCAGTATCTGTGATGCATATAACATAAATATTGTTGCTTGTTGACAGTTCACTAAACGTTAATCATTTCATTTGTCAACTATTTCAAAGCCTTCAATACTCATATATGGTTGGGAGGAAAAAACGATTAAACTAGTGTGGTTTTAGCTTTTCAGCTAGTCAGGCAGTTTTGGTTCAATTGTCTGAGCTGCCATAGTTCATTTCAGTCCAGAATCACCTAGTTGAGGGTTAATATTTATCATTAAATTAACTACTAAATATGTAAAATAAAGGTTAATAATCCAGCAAGTGGCTGTAAATAACATTGTTACAACTGGTTGCATTCCCATTCATCATACTGATTATGTTTTTCATTCTGTTACTCTTATCACTACCACATTTAAAGGGTTAGTTCACCCAAAATTGAAAATTTTGTCATTAATTACTCACCCTCATGTCCTTCCAAACCTGTTTCATTTTCGTTCAACACAAATGAAGATCTATTTGATGAAATCTGAGAGCTTTCTGTCCCTCCATAGACAATTACATAACTACCAGTTTGAGGCTTCAAAAAGTTTATAAAGAGATCGTAAAACTAATCCACATGAATTAAGCAGTTTAGTCCACATTTTCTGAAGAGATTTGATCGTTTTATATGATGAACATATTTAATTTAGGCTTGAAGCGTCAAAGTATCAGTTTGCGTAGCTGTCTATGGAGGGACAGAAATCTCTCAGGTTTCATCAAAAAGATCTTCATTTGTGTTTCAAAGATGAACGAAGGTTTTACGGGTTTGGACCAATATGAGGGTGAGTAATTAATGACAGAATTTTTATTTTTGGGTGAACTAACCCTTTAATGAAAAAGATTGTATCACTGAGGCAAAAATGATCAAGGAGACAGTGAACTGGTGGCCTTATTTATTCATTTGTCAAGAATAACAGTAAATGACTGGAATAGATGTACAGATGACCTCTGCTCTGGTAAGGTGTGCAGTACTTACTTGGAGAAAAATGCTGATCATGTGTTTTCAGTTCACCTTTGACCTCACTGTTTTTCAAAGTTAGGATATATGCTTCTACAAAATATAAGAATTTACTTTAATTCAATACAGTGCATTAAATACAATGGATTCAAACTAGTCACTTTAGATAAACATCTCTCTTGAATGCATACAATTATTTTATGTTTATATCAGATAGAAAGAAGTGGAATTTAGAGGAATATGCTTAACTTAGACTTCACTTTGTTTATATTGTCGCCAAATGTAAAGTATATTAATGCCCAGCTTCTAATTTGCTAAATGTGACTATAAAGCATGAAGATATAAGGTTATAAACAAAAACATCATGATTTTTTGTAAAGCTGCTTTACAGTGTCTATTGTGAAAAGCGCTATACAAAAAAAAAATTGTTTTATTCAGCACTCAAGATTTACTATTTCAGATGCATTTCATTTTTAAAGAAGTCACTCATCTGTCTGCTAATTAAAGAGGTAGCGCTTTTTTATGCAAGTGTGATAAAGAGAACAGATGTGCATACTTGAGTCCTCATTTTTATGTTAATTTTCCATTGCTCACACCTTTAGTTTTTGACTCATTCTGTTGAATTGTTGTGTTTCAGGTCCCTCAGTATGAGTCGAGATGGATGGAGAAAGAAAGCCAGTGAAGATGATGGGTGGGGAGGACGGGTAAGAGTCTGTTGTTCTTAATGAAATGTTTATTAATGATATCAAAAAAGCAAGCAGCTGTTTTTTTACTCTGATGTACTGTTTTGTTTTTCCTGGCTGCCACTGTAAACACTGTAAAGTATTATTTTTACTGTTATTTTAACTTGTCATCTGATTTCCATATAACCATCGACTACCTTTCTACCTGCCGAACGTTCCCCCTCTTGTGAGCGCTGGTGCGTGTGTATATGTGTGCGCGTGTGTGTGTGTGTGTGTGTGTTTCTGGTGGAGTCGAGACAGGATTTCATTTGTATTACACCAGTGAGTAATCTCAATTTTCCTCACTGGTGACCAGTACCTCTGCTCTGCCGCCACAGTCCGAGCTCGGCGAGAGATTTGCCAGGCTTCAGTGGCGTGATGTTCCTCAGGCATTAGCAGAACCGCACTAGGATAAACAACTCCAAGAGCTTCTGTCTTCACTTCTAACATTACAATCATAACATGTCCCAACAATATGGAAACCATAGTGTTTTGCCACCAAATTTGAGACCCAAAAGGGTGTAATTTGTTGATTTTTGGTTAGTGATTTAGAAATTTGCAGTCGTAATAGCAGACCCTGGATCCCATGTTTGCTTGTGAAAGTGAATTTTACCAGTGCATGTACAGTATGACAATTATTTTCTTCCTGGATTTTTAAGTATAATTAAACACAGAACAGTCGTTGCCTTCATGCCTTGCATGTTTTCATATCTCAGGTTATATTAATTAGGTACAGGGGAATTTCCTGTCAGTACAGGTGGAGCGAGTGAGTATTGTGGAGTATTTTTGTGTGTGTGTGTGAGTCTGTTTATTGGTTCAGGCTCAACTCCTGAATCCCAGCGTTCCATCCGTTGCCATGGAGACAGAGAGTCGCCGTGCCAGCAGGGCAGACTTGCACCTCCAGTCTCATTGAATGTCTGAGGCGTAATCAAACGCTTGTCAGCCAGACGCTGCACGTTTTTCTTTGTGTGTGTGCCTATATCGCATTATGTTCATTTTTCCAGGGGTTAGATTTTTTTTTTACTGTTTAAATGAGTGTGGTCATTGATTGCTCTCTGTTTGCCTTATTACTTGATCTTGTAAATGGGATTTTTTTTTTTTTCAAATTAAGATTACAGTTGTGTTTGTTGAATTCTTATCAGGGCGGTTACATGGCTGCAAAAATCTCCAAGCTTGAGGAGCAGTTTCAGAAAGATGCCCCAAGAGAGAAGCAGAAAGATGGAACATCCTCCTGTATCTTCAGCGATGTGGCCATCTACGTCAATGGATATACAGGTCAGACTTCTTCCACATGTGCTGTGATAACAAATGTCAAAATGAAAACAAACTTTATTGTTATTGTTATTTCTTTTAATATTATTATTTTTAATTATTTTGATGGAATACTTAGGTTTTATTATCATTGTTTAATAATACTAATAATGGTAACCCTTTACAGTAAGGTTCATTAGTTAACATGAGCTAAGAATGAACTGCACTTCTACAGCACTTATTAATCTTTGTTAGTAAATGTGTTAATGTTTTCAACATTTACTAATACGTTATTAAAATCCTGTTCACATTAGTTAATGCACTGTAAATAAACAATGAACAACTGTATTTTCATTAAGTAACATTAACAAAGATTAGTAAGTGCTGTAACAAATGTATTACTCATGGTTAGTTCATGTTAGTTAATGCACTAACTAATGTTTAACTAATGAACTTTATTGTAAAGTGTTACCTTAATAATTAATAACAGTATTTTATTTATATAGTATATTTTTATTATTATTTAGAGCTGCTTTACAGCAGAATTGAATTCTGTTTGCATCATTATTCATTATTTTCCTGTTTATCACCTGCTTTGAAAAAATCTATATTGTATAAAGCGGTGGTTCTCAACTGAAAAAAAAAAAAAAAAACACCACACACTCCGAAACCCACTCGAAACGGTCTTGTGACCAACTGGTTGAGAAACTCTGGTATAAAGAGCTCTATATAAATAAAGGTGTCTTGTCACCTGACTTATTATATTATATTGTTTTATTATTTATATATAAGAATATGCTAAATTATTTGAGAAGATGAAGTGGAATGGTTTCTGGGAAACGTTGCAGGCTGGACTCAATCCTGTTTTTCCCAGTTGAGCACCATAGCTGAACGTGTCAGGTGGATGAGTGCTGCGCCACTGCTCTGGTGTTTTGAGAATCTTATATTGTGTGTTTTTTGTGTGCAGTTCCCAGTGCGGCTGAGCTGCGCAGGCTGATGATGCTGCATGGCGGGCAGTTCCATGTCTATTACACTCGCTCCAAAACCACACATATCATTGCCACCAACCTGCCCAACAGCAAAATACAAGAGCTAAGGGGAGAGAAAGTAGTGCGACCAGAGTGGATCACAGACAGGTGTGTGACTTTTCTGCACTTTGCAATATATAGAAACACAATATTATACAAATACTAATATTTTTGTGTTTTGTCCAGTATAAAGGCAGGCCGCCAACTTTCATACATCCAGTATCAGCTCTATACGAAGCAGAAATGCTTGAGCTTTGCTAGTGTTTGTGCTCAAGGAGGGCAGGATCTGTTATCTAGCCATGGACCACCCAAACCCAGTCCAAGCCACCCCCAGTCAGACAGTATTAAGCCCAGTCACACTCGAACCCTCTTTAAAGAAGTTCTCAAATCCACTCACGCTAACCACACGGCTAACTTCACTGATCGAACCAATCACCAGTTGGACGACAGACTGTGAGTATTCTTTATACCAAGGATGCCCTGGCACACGTCAAATGCTGCACTAAGAAAAAGAAAAGATTCTGTTGCTTTAAGATCCAAGATATAACATGCAACACAACAAATTAATTTTTTGATCATTCATATTGTTAGTGTTTGGATATTGGATATTTAATTACATGTCTTTATTCACCCAATTTTTACATTTACTTTTGTCATGTAACACTTAATACTGAAATTGAATAACAATTACCTAAAGAATAAAAAGATAATCTTTAGGTAATCTGAAAAATGAATGTCAGGTTTTTACACTGTACATTATGTTAATGTTTTGAACCCTAAATTCACTTGGAGCATTTAAACTGTGAGTTCACAAAAAAATTAAAATTCTGTCATCATTTACTCACCCTCATGTCGTGAGTAAATGATGACAGTCTACGCAACTACCACTTCAAAAATTTCATAAAGGGATCGTAAAACTAATCCATTTGAATTGAGTGGTTTAGTCCGAATTTTCTGAAGAGATGAAATCGCTTTATGATGGACAGATTGAATTTAGGCTTTTATTCACATATAAAAATTCATCAACACAAACATCAGATGTGGTAAACGGAAGCTCAAGCATGTTCGCAGCATGTGTGTTATGCAGCAGAAATCTATGAGATTTTATTAAAAATATCTTCATTTGTGTTCCAACGAAAGTCTTACGGGTTTGGAACGACATGAGAGTGAGTAAATGATGACGGAATTTTAATTTTTGAGTGAACTAACCCTTTAAAACAATTGATTTTATATATTTTAGTGTTTTTATTTTTATTTTTACAAAATAGTATAGTATAGAATTTTAATTTCAGCCGTTTATTTATTATCATGGGCAATGTTTTACACCCCTCATAAAAAGAAACACATTTGGTTAATTATTTAATATTTAACAATTATTCTTCTTGTTCTCTCTCCTTTTGTCTGGCAGAAATGGTTCATATAGCATCATCTCTGAGGAGGATGTTGAGAGGCCTAGAGTTAATGGGATTCATGATGGAGATGATGATGACAACGCCTGTGCCCTTTTGCCAAGAGGCTCACAAGACACTTTGTTAACTAATGGCTATATACACCCTGTGAATGGTGCCTTAAAGCCTCAGGACTCAGTTTCTTTTGCAGAACATCGCCCTCATGTTGTTGACACAGGGTCCCATCAGTCCCACCTCCCACAGGCTGGATGCAGGGACAGGGAGGAGCCCAGCTGCTCTTCTGCTGGATCAAAAGCAAATTCCCATCAGTCGTTCTTAATATCCACAGCCAGCCCTGCAAAGAAGCCTGATCCTCACAGTATGCAAAATGACCTCCATCCAGAACCAACATCTAATCCAGGAACTTCAGCTGCCACTCAGAAGAGTAATCTTCAAGATCAGACAAGAGTTCGACTAAATGGGAGTTGTCACATGACCCCTAACTCCTCCATCCTTGCAAACTCTAGTAACCAGCCAGGAAGGTCAACTGCGCAGGGAGCAGAGGCTGGAATAATATCCGAGTTCTTTTCACACTCAAGGCTGCATCATATTTCTACGTGGCGGAATGAGTTCTCTGAGTATGTGAACGCCCTGCAGAGCAGGCGGCGAGCAGCAGGAGGGGCTGTTTTCTCTGGAAAAGAGAAACTAAAGAAGATCAAAGCTAACTGCAGTTCAGGTAGCTTGTCTTTTGTGGTTTGTGTTTGTGTATTTTTTTTATGTTGTTGAGCATGTGTCTTTGTAATGCAGATTTTTTACAAAAAAAAACAAAAAATGTTTCTGTATTTCCCTTTGGCCCAGGTTCCTTAATGGCTGCTCCTCAGGTGCGTCAGTCCTGTATTCTTCATGTGGATATGGACTGCTTCTTTGTATCCGTTGGGATCAGACACCGACCAGATCTCATAGGTGCGTTTCAGTTAGTTAGAGGGAAGTGCTCGAGTTTCCTATTGAAGCTAGTTGACTTTGATAGCACCTGATAAACTGAGCTTTACTAATTGTCAATCTGTACTCCAGGGAAACCGGTTGCTGTGACAAGTAACCGTGGTCCAGGCCGCGTTCCACAGCGACCTGGTGCAAATCCTCAGCTTGAGTTTCAATACTACCAGAGGAAACAGAAACAGTACAGAAAAGGTAAACCCAGCTTTTAGAAGAAAGATGTTGGTTAAATTTAGCTTGAAATCAGAATAAGTTTATTGTAGATTTTTTTTTTTTTTTTTTTTTGAAGTTTGCATTTAGGTGACCATTGTTCTTTCTGCTTTAGAGAAGACAGATGATGATCTTGAGATGACCCCATCTCCACAGTTTGATGAAGGTCCCAGTAATGGAGTGGATCTGGATCTGGCCGCCCTCTCTATGGCCGAGATTGCCTCTTGCAGTTATGAGGCCAGGTATTCATTATAAACCTGCCAGGCTTCTTTCTTTTGCAGCACAAGTCCTCGATAATTTTGGTCCATTTTCCCGAAACATTGTTTTAAAGGTTTTAAATGTGAATATCTGCTATCCATTTTGAAAATTTAGGAGTAAATTAGCACATAGATTAGGGATAAGTTTATCATTTAAATCATCTTGAGGCCACCTGGTTGGGAACAACTGATATAGATGGCTTCGAAGCAAATAGACTTGGAATAAAAGCCACAAAACTTGTGCCAACTTCATAATACAGTATGACTTTAGCAGTACCTGTTACTTTGATGTTTTCCTCTCTTACAGGCAGGCTGGCGTTCGAAACGGCATGTTCTTTGGTCGGGCTAAGCAGCTCTGCCCTGATCTGCAGTCTGTCCCGTATGACTTCCAGGCGTATAAAGAGGTGGCTCTGACTATGTATGAGACCCTGGCCAGGTAACAGATATAATGTTTGTTAAAGCTTTCTTTCTTTGGATTGCTATGTTATTCCTAAGCCCAACAGACAAATGCAACAATTCTCTCTCCTCACAATTGCGTGTTTTATAGTTACACACATAACATTGAGGCACTAAGTTGTGACGAGGCCCTGGTGGACGCCACGGCTCTTCTGGTTGAGCTGGGAGTTACTCCTGATGATCTGGCACGAGCCATCCGTGAAGATATAAAGGAGAAGACTGGTTGCTCTGCCTCAGTTGGAATGGGTAACAGACTTTATGAATGAAAACATTTATTTACTCGCACTTACGTTGTTCCAAACCTGTATGACTTTGTTCCATGGAGCACAAAAGGAGGAATTTTGAAGAATATGCTATTTGCTCTTTTTCCATGCAATTACAATGAATGGGAAATTTTATGTAAAAGTATAATAAAACTCATGAGCTATATTCCACAAGTCTTCTAAAGCCATACAATATCATTGTGCTTTCTAATGCACTCTTGAGAACATGCCAAAGAGATGTACAGCAGATGTCAAGATTAAGTGAAAAACAACTTTGGTTTGTTACTCACAACAATAAATTAAGACATTTTTTGGGAGCTTGAGAGCTCCAGTCCTCATTTACTTGCTTCATACTGAAAAGAGTGACCAAGGATATTCTTTAAAATTCACCTTCCACAGAAGTAATATAGGTTTGGAACAACATGAGGATCAGTAAATGATGACAGAATTTTCAGTTTTCGGTGAACTATCCCATTAATAAGTTTAATGACAATGCGTTTTATCTCTGAAACCTTTTGTAACTTCTGTTATATTTGTCATCAGGTTCCAACATCCTTCTTGCTCGGATGGCGACTCGTAAGGCCAAACCAAATGGACAGTACTTCCTCCGGTCAGAGGAAGTAGATGATTTTATCAGGGATCAACCTGTCTCCAGTTTGCCTGGTGAGAACAGAGCAAGGGTCTGTTTAATGTTTGTAAAAAAAAAAAAAAAAAAAAAAAAGTAATGTTTTTAAAAGAAGTATTTTTTAAATACTTTTTATTATATAGGTTTTTTATTATTTAATTTTATTCCTGTGATGGCAAAGCTGAATTTTCAGCATCATTACTCCAGTCTTCAGTGTCACATGATCCTTCAGAAATCATTCTAATATGCTGATTTGCTGAAAAAAAATTTTTTTTATTATTATTATTATCAGTGTTGAAAACAGTTGTGCTGCTATATATTTTTGTGTTGAAACTGTGATACATTTTCTTCTAGATTCCCAAACATTTTAATGGCATTGTACTTAAATCTGAATAGAGTGTTTTACAGTGGAATTTATTTCTGTGTTCGTGTGCATGTGGACCTGTGCTTCTGTGTGTTTGTGTGCAGGTGTGGGTCGCTCAATAAACTCCAAGCTGACCTCCTTGGGAGTGAGTACCTGCGGTGACCTGCAGCAGTTGTCCATGTCTCGACTCCAAAGGGAGTTTGGGCCACGGACGGGACAGACGCTCTTTCGTTTTTGCAGGGGATTGGATGACAGGCCTGTTCGCAGTGAGAAGGAGAGAAAGTCTGTGTCTGCAGAGATGAACTACAACATTCGGTTCACACAGGTTTTGAAGTATACAAGTTACAGCAATCATTGTGTATCATCCTAAACCTGTCATTGTCCTTAATCTGTTGACCTCCCTCATTAGTTTCCCATCACCTCTAATGTTCTGCTAGGTTGAAGAGGCGGAGTCTTTCCTCACTAACCTATCTATGGAGGTGCAGAAGAGGTTGGAGGGGGCGGGGCTTAGAGGTCGCCGGGTTACGCTGAAGGTCATGATGCGGAAAGCAGGGGCTCCGATAGAGCCAGCCAAATATGGTGGTCATGGGATATGTGACAACTTTGCCAGGTGACTTGCACCAGGATAAATTTGCCACTTCTAGTCTTCTCAAATAAGAGTGATAATCTGACATTTAAAGTTGTCATGAAACGGCAACAAATCTTTTCTTCTGTATTGTGACGTACACTTAAGTGGCGTAAAAAAAAAATGTAGGGCAGGTATAATTCATTGGTTGTTGATTGGATAGAGATGGATCTGAATGCGAACTTGCAGTTGATTATAAGAAAGGGGCGGGTTTAAAGGCACAATATGTAAGATTTTTTGGATTAAAATATTCAAAAATACTAGAACAATGTTATATATTTTGTTGCTTTGTGTGCTTAAATTATTCCGAATGTTTCCAAAAATGTTTAAATCCAGAGGAATCAGCAATTTTAACCAGTGTAACGTCCCTCCTCATTGCGTCACCTGTCAATGACGTCATATCCTCGTCACCCTCGTTTTCCAGGTTTACATCCGTAGAAACCATGGAAACACACTTTTGTGTTTTTATTTTTTTTTTCTTAGACAGGTGAGCAACTGATTAGATACTTTTATCGACAGAAAACTAATTGTTATATAGTTCAACACGGTTATGTCTTATTGTTCAAATCTCTTGTTTTCTTGGTTTACTGTGAGTAACATGTTTGTACCATGCCTCATACAGAGACAACACTATTTTGTCAATTGAAGTGTCTAACATAGCATAATCAGAAAGAGATTTATTTAGTAATTACAGCATTTATTTAGTATTACAGCATTTTCTCCATCATATAATATTTTAAAATTAATTGCATGCCATTTAGCAACACAAGCCATCCAGTTTATATGATATATATATATGATATCGATCTAGCTTACTGCAGTGCTTTCAACACACTCAAATGTATTTTAATATGATTGTTTTGACCAAGTAAAACGGCATTAGTCCACAATTTTAATTTGTCAAATAAAGTGACCTGTATGAGTAGTAATTCAGCACTTGCAGCTATTTCGTTAGAATGAGATAAGATAATGTCAATTTAAGTGATCAAATGTTACTGTAACAAAGTTCAAGTCCAGGAAATAAGGAGGCGGACATTAAACATAACTTTAATCGTAAAATAAACAACATAACTAAAGGAGTGGCAGTGGCCGACTGCTGCATATAAGCATAAAAACAGTAACGTAAAATGTCCTGGGCTCTCTGCCCCGCCCTGCTTCATACCACAGTAACCTTAATAAAACTTTAATACATGAGCTCATCCATGAACATTATTTCTTCCTTTCCATTGGCTGTGGAGTTAAAGACGACAACTCCCTTGAATCCACAATCATTCACGGCGTCGTCAAGCTATGCCTTTGTTATTGTTTTGAATAAGCAACCTCTAGCGGCGAAACTTACATACTGTGCCTTTAAGTGGACTTAATGATTAGAGATTCAAGTAATGATGTTTTGATAAAGAATTATGAGATCAGATAAAATATTTGCATGGATACATTTAGAAAATAGGGAAATTTTCCATTTCATTCTGACCTTAAAATTCTGGCTAATACTGATATGCTGATGATAATTATTTTCATGCTGTGGGATATATTAAAATTATCTTCAATTTTGTCTGAATAAAAAAAAACACAAACTAAAATTAGTCATTTCAAATGCTGGAAGCGAATTTAGGCATTACAACATTATAGTGTAAAGTATAAAATTGTTCACAATATTTTAACTTTTTGCTCAAGAAAATAATTATTAAATTATTAGTGTTTTTTCAATGAATGTTAGAAGATGGAAAAGGTCATTTAAATGTAAAAATAGGGGAGATTAGCATGCACTATTAAATATCCAATATCAGTCGATACTGATTTAATTCATTCGAGAGAACTCTAATATTGACTGATAACTGAACTCTGTTTTGATATACATTTCAGAGTTTTTTTATTACTGTCACATTGCAGGTCTGTTTTACTAGCTCAGCCCACAGACAATGGACAGCTGATTGCGGCAGAGGCCATTAAGCTATTCCATGCCATGAAGTTGCATGTGAAGGACATGAGGGGGGTAGGGCTGCAGGTGCAGCAATTGGAGGGACCACATGCAGACCCATCAGGACAAGGGCCCTCTCGTGGTCGCTCGATCAAAGACCTGCTGCTGGCCAGACAGACTGCACACAGCCCCAGGAAAGACCCTCTTGCACAAGGTCAGAGCAGTGTGATTAGAACAGGGTTCTTCAAATCCAGCCACTGTCCTGCAAAGTTAAGATTTAACCCTGATCAAACTCACCTAACTGTAGCTGTATCTTGTTTTGCTCACTCAGGAGTGTTTGATTAGGTATTGAGCTAAACTCTGCAGGAAAGTGACCCTCCAGGGCAGGATTTAAAAAACCCTGATTTAGGATATGATATATAGGATTTATGTTGGTGTCTCACTCTTAACACACATTCCTTGTTGCTTGTATTTTAGATGGTTTAACCAGTCCTTCCTCATCCAGAGCCTTTTCCTCCAATCAGGAGAGAGTTACTCCTCCATCATCACCACCCTCCACCATCTCAGATCCAATGCCTGGAACGAGTAAAGGAGTTTTTCACCATCCACGCACCCCCAACCATGTTAGGACATGCCTAAACATCAGCATTGAGGTGCCATCTCCCTCTCAGGTTAGATTCAAACTTTGTGTAACTTCTTTATAGATTAATTTTACTTATTAAAATATATATTTAGTTTATATAATGTAAAATATAATATATAACATAATATAAAAATTTAATATATATTTAGCCTTATACAGACTGTCATTTTTAAAAGAAATTAATACTTTGGTGCCTGTAAAGACATTAACAATGTTTTAAAACATTTCTATTTGAAATGAATGCTGTTCTTTTGAGCTTTCTGTTCATCAGAGAATCATGAAAATGTATCACGGTTTCCACAAAAATATTAAGCAGCACAGCTTTTTTTCAGCTTTGATGATAATAAGAAATGTTCCTTGAGCAGCAAATCAGCATAATAGAATGATTTCTGAAGGATCATATGACACTGAAGACATTCAATAAACTTTTTCATCAATAAATTACATTAATACTTACTAATACATTAAAATATATTACAAAGAAAACCGTTATTTTAAATTGTAAAAATATTTTACAGTATTACTGAAATAAATGCAGCCTTAAAAAAAAAAAAGCCAAACCCAAACTCTTGAACGGTTTTGTAAGCCCCAGTTTCCCCTCTCATTTCAGGTGGACCCATCTGTTTTAGAAGCTTTACCTGTAGACATAAGGAAACAGGTGGAGGAGTCCTGGAGACACAGAGAGGAGCAGCCAAGCACCTCATCTCATCTCTCAAGCCCACCTCGAACCTCCTCTTCACCTCCAGCCCCATCGCTTGGCACCCTTGTACTGCAGCTCCCAAACCAGCCAGGTCAACCATGCACAACGGGCATTATACTAGAGCTCCCTGACTTCTCCCAGGTACATGCTGTTAACATGCCGACTACAAGGGGGAAACTTGTTGAAATGGTGTTTCACTGACCATCAGAAAATAGTATTTTAGAGATCCTAAAACTGAACTTTTTAACAGGTTGACCCAGATGTGTTTGCAGCACTTCCCAGAGAGCTTCAGGAAGAGCTGTGCTCTGCTTATAGAAACAAGGGAAATGCTCAAGCTCAAGGCACCACTTGTGAGTAAAAATAAAATTGGGATGCGCAACAGTCTAAACAATATCCCAGATGTCATTTCTCTATTTCATCGTTTATACTGTACATTAGAATGTGATGCCTAAGTTTAGTTCTAGTGTGCTATAATTGACTTTATATTAACAATGTAGTATAGATGTATAATATTTGCCAGTTATCAACTATAACATAACATGACAATAATTATCAGCTTATTATAGTTTTAATATGTGTGTCTCCCCTAAAATTAAGTAATCAACCGCTACCACACTATACAGTGTCTCTAATCTCTCTCTTTTCTGTAGTGGAACAAAAAAACACATTTCCTCAACTAAAGCAGCCTGCAGTGGGGAAATTAAAGCGCCGCTACAAAAAAAGAAATGCTAGTCCTGCCAAAAAGGGTCCAAGTCCAATAAAAAAACTGTTTTCTGGAAACAGCCCTGCCAAATCCAGCCCCTCCAAAATTCTTCCTCTGCCACTCAAACAACAAGGCCTCAAAGTAAGCCTGTAATCCAGTTACAATATTCTTCTTTTTATCTATAATATTTTTTGTTTATACTGTGGTTTATTGATGCTTCAGCAACTTGATATTAAATGTGTCTGTTCAAGGTCTTGGCAATTCTAGGGGGGGAAAAGGATTTATCTGAGATGTTTTTCATTTGTAGACTGAAAATGTACAGTGCCCGTCCTCTCCGAGCACAGATGTCCCAGAGACGTTGTCCAAATTAATTCCCCGCCCAGTCCCGACCCTAGCTGGAGCTTATGAATTCAGTGATATCAGAACTCTGCTTCGTGAATGGGTCACTACCATCTCAGGTATGGCAGAACAGCAAAACTTTTTTTAAATGCTATTATATATTTGCATTGTGTGCACCTGGTTTGATTGTGTGGTGCTGCATCTTCACAGAACCAATGGAAGAGGACATTCTACAGGTGTTGAAGTACTGTACAGAACTCGTGGATGATAAAGACCTGGAGAAACTCGACCTTGTCATCAAATACATGAAGAGGTATTGTTCTGAATTCTCCTTCACTGATTCCTGCAATAAATACATCATAAATCTCACAAGCGGTAATATACTTTACCATTCAAAAGTTTGGGGTCAGAAAGATTTTTTTAAGAAATTAATATTTTTATTGAACAAGAATGCATTAAATTGATCAAAAGTGACAGTAAAGAATCCTGAGAAAAAAAAAAAACTTGCACAAATATATTAAGCAGCACAACTTTTTTTAAGAAATATTTCTTGAGCACTAAATCAGCATATTAGAATGACGGATCATGTGACACTGAAGACTAGAGTAATGGCTGCTGAAAATTCAGCTTTGCCATCACAGATTACATATTAAAATAAACAAAAATAGAAGTCATTTTAAATTGTAATACTATTATTATTATTATTATATTATTTCCTAATATTGCTGTTTTTACTGTATTTTTGATTAAAGGGGTCATGAAACGAGAAATCAAATTTTCCTTGAACTTTTGGCATTTGTATCATTAATATATCCCGTAAGTTCCATAACCTAAAATGTCCTTATCATCAATAAAAAATATAAGCATTTATATAATCAAGCTGTAAAAAAGCTTAATTTGGATCCGAGGTGGCACGTGACATCAAAGGGGCACAATCATTTGCTTACGACTGCCACTGGAGCAAGATAACGCCTACTTTTACATCATTGCATCGTTGTCCCTGTCACTGGTGTTCAGCCAATGAGCAGCGAGTGGATTTAAAGTAGCTGTTTACGATAAGATTGTAATAATAACAAGATTGTGATGCCACACAGATATTGTATTGTTCCTGGCTGTGGAAAAACATCATCTTTGCATAAGCTGCCGAAGGATACCGATGTCAGAGAAAAATGGATTCAGTTTATTTTTAACAAACATCCTAGTCATGTCAGTGCTGACTTGCGTGTTTGTACCTTACATTTTACCAGCGACTGTTTTGAGTACAAGTCGCAATACGATACTGGCTTTGCCCAAAAGCTTTTGCTCAAAGATCAGGAATTAACTGTTCTGGAACCAGCAAGGACCCCGCAAACTGTAAGTAACACATTTCGTTTTTAAACTGGCAATGACAGTTAAATTCATAATGAATAATCCTAGTATTTTTACTTCTAAGAACACTCTCTTTATAATGGCTGAAGCTGTCAATCATGCATCGCGAGTTTATCTCACTACATAATAATTATTTTACTGTATTTACGTTGTGTTTGCATTGTTACGGTGAAAGCATTTTGTGAGAGTGCAAAATTGCATTGCAATGACAATATCACTGCATTCACGCGATCAACAGACTGTATGTCATCTGCTCAATGCTCATCATTGCAACCTTCCATGTGATGGGAATAGATCCAAATATAATGCAGTAATCAACACTTTTCACAATTCGTTAATTTTGACAGCTGTATTAGTAAAAATTTAGTAAAAGTTTTTGTGAGGATTCCACATGTAATACTTATTTCAATTGCAAAGATGTCAGCCAATCACAGCAGTGGAAGTTTTCACTGAAGTCTCACAGCAGACTCGCCCCTTCAAACAGAGCGTTCAAATCAGAGGGCTAAAATCAGGGTAGAAAATAGCCATTTTTTTGATTAGCCAAATTATGAAATTTTTTTTATGTAAAAATCATATTAACATTATAGGTGCACCTCAGGAAACATTATAAAATAACAACAAAAAAAAAGTTTATGACCCCTTTAAATAAATGCAGCCCTAATGAGCATAAGACACTTCTTTCAAAATTAAAAAATCTTACAAGACCAAAACTTTTGAACAGTAGTGTAGATCGATTGCGTCTTTCTGATGATTTGAACTGTTTGTTTCAGACTTATGCAGCAGTCCTCAGAGTCAGTATGGAGCATGGCCTTTGACTTCATCCTTGACAATGTGCAGGTAGTGGTACAGCAAACCTATGGTAGCACTCTGAAGATCACATAGGAGAACCGTCCTAACCTCAGTCACTGTGACATCAGCCCAGTCCTGCCATCTCATCATGATGTGTGAGAGAGACAACAAAACCGTAGCATTGCTGTCCTTTTGTGAAATCTCCCAATCGAGCTTTTCTGAGAACACAGAGGACATCTGAGGATTACAAGATCAAGCCACTGATGATGAGGAACAGATGAACATACCAGCGTCATTCAGCTGAACACTGAATATTTTTTTCATCATGATGTCAATTCTCTAGACTGATGTCTAGAGGAACTTTGGTAACACTTTTCAGTCAGGTTGTATTTGTTAACAGTAGTTAATGCGTTAAGTATCATGAACTAACAAGGAATAATTTTTAACAGCATTTATTAATCTTGGTTAATGTTAATTCATAAATATGCTATTTTGCTATTATTACTTCTTAGTTCATAAATACATTAACTAATATTAACATACGTTTGTAACATTTTAATATATATAAATGTAGAAATTAACATTTTACAGCACTTATTAATCTTGATTAAAGCACCGTTGATTTTTTAGTTCATGATAACTATAGTGATAACTGATATTAATGTGTACAACCTGAGTGTAAAATGTTACCAGAACTTTTTTGAATGTTTTAAATGCACTGACTGTCCTAGACTAAGCAAAGTAAGCCTCTTTGCTTTCTATTTGGATTTGTTTTTCTTTCTTGTCTTTGTTGTCAGCATTTCATCCTCTTGTACCCCAGAACCTGTGTTTATTTTGAATGTCTGGCCTCAGAAATATATAATAGACTTTGTAGCAAAGCAGAATGGAGTGGCATGTCATTTGCCTTTTATGAATCAGACTGAGATGTTTAAAGTGGAAATAGGGAAACCGTATCTTCTATCAAAGTCTTTTGGCAGTTTAGCATGTGGATACTAACATTTTATGTGAAGCTAACATTTATGTTTTCCTAGATTTAAAAAAAAAATGCATATATATATATATATTACTCCCACTCATTGATTGTTTCTTGTATGTTTGTTTGTATGTGTGAAAGAGCTAAAAGAGAGATGAATATTTATGAAGAAAAAGATTAAAATATTGGCCAGGTTAATTTTACTAAATTGAGTTTCAACTGTCCTGTCATGCTTCTCAGTCTTGTTTTCTAAATATATGGATATGGTGCTGCAGGAAAGGAAGGGTTTTTTCAATCAGATGGATGTGAACCACATAATAGGTCAAAGATGGATACTTCAGTCTACATTCCTAATGAAGCATTGTCCTCTCAATCCCTTTTCACTGTAGGTTTGGCTTTATGTATGAACAGAATGTACTTGACTCTTCAAATGTTTTAAGTTTATACTTTCTTGGTTTTAAGAAGCTGCTCATGAGACGTACATCTGTTCTCTCACATTACAGAGAGGAAGGCCTGAAAAATCCATATTTGGTCAAAAATCTGTCGTGACAGAATGACCTGTGCCTGAAGACCAGAAGCTGTGACATAATTTGTATGTTTTCTAAATTTTCAAATAAATTTGGATAATTGATACGGTCTTGTTTTTTTTTATTATTATTCTTGTGTATGTATTTATAATTTGTGGATCGAGCTAATATTAATGTCACTAACAATGATAATGTAACAACAAACATCTCAAACTAAACTAATACGATTCTAAAAGAAAGGATGAAGACAAAAGACATTTGTCACAGAAATGTGTGTATTTATTACTATTTAATAGCACTGAGGAACGTTTTAGCTATGTAGTGATGCACAATGGTGCAAAAGAAGAAGCAGAATCCAAATAGAAGATGATTTATCAAATATGGCCAAATAAATAGATTCTAAACAAATTTAGAGAGAATTAAAAAATACTGATCTAAGGTCAATTAAAAGCGTTAGAGCATATTTTACTTCCCATATATTTTATTTTACTATTTTGATTGTCCTACACATACTTTTAAAATATATTTCTAGAAGTAGCTTTTGTGTAATGTAGCAAAATGCTACAGTTATTATTATATCTAACAGCTATTATAACAAAAATTATATTATTATTAAAATAATACTTATTATAATTTATAGTATTAAGATGGTTACCATGGTAAATGTCTGTAAGCCAGAAAATAAATGACGTGCAATTTTTGCCACTTGAATTAAACTATGTGACTGCGAAATTTTTACATTTGCACTGAATTTTATAACAGATCAATAATATATATTTTTTTATTTTATATTCCTTCTGAAATCCGTCGAATGCTCTACGATTGCATGACGTAATCATTCGACGCCTTTACGTAAAACCCTGCGTCTGTGCGTCAGTGTGCCGCCTTCTGGAAATCATATAGAATCGGTAAGTGCTGTTCCGAAATATACATTTCAAAAAATATATATAATACATTTTCAATTGTATGTCAGTTAAATTATCTCTAGCTTGTTGTTGCTTTCTGGACAGTGTGTTGCTTGCCGATTAGGCTAACTACGCCACAGTCTTTGTTGGCGATCAAAGCTGCCGTTACCACGGTGCTTAGAAGTCAAAGCAATACGCTAGCACTAGCATGATTTGACACAAAGCCCCTCATATCCTTTTAATAAACAGTCATTATTTACAAGAACTTCGTGTCTTTTAAAATCAGCAATTGTTGATGAGACAATGACATAGGAACTGGAGAAGGTAAGCCAAGTTGGCATGCTCGTCTTTATGCGGTTGTAGTCAGGCGCTGGCCGACTTCCAGCACCTTTATTGTTGTGAACGAACAGAATGTACATTAAAAAACCCCCGAGAATTATTGATTAACGTGTGCCACACCTTTCACACATCAGTAACGTTTGCTCTGTTAAATTGCATGCTGTATGCACTTCAGTGGTCAACTTAGAGTTGTTGCACCAAACATTAAAGGCACAATGTTTGTTGTTGTGGGACCTGTTAGATGTGTGATAAACAGGTAATTAACAGTATAATAAATAATCTAGTTCGAAAAGAAGCTTGTTTAATTTATCTTAATAATTATTTCACAGAGTTCAGGAATTATTTTTTAAGTAATTGCATGCTGTATGTCTGACAGAAAATGGCCAGTCAGTCAATGGAGGTTGTTGCGAAGGCTCTGGAGCAGCAGGTGCTGCAGTCGGCACGGATGGTGGAAGAGCAGCTGGATGCAGAACTAGAGAAGCTGCAGAGCATGGATGAAGATGAGCTGGAGCGGCTAAAGGAGAGAAGGCTCGAGGCCCTTAAGAAAGCTCAGAAACAGAAGCAGGTGGGTGTTCTAAACCTATTTAAAGAACCTAGTTTCAAATTTGGAGCTTTAAATATATTGTTAAAATGTTTATTCAAAATGAGTGATCTATGTTAGGTGTTTATTAGTGCAATGAAGCAGATCAGATTTCCCCCATTCATGTGATTAAACTTTGTAAACTGTGGTGTGTGTGTGTGTCCTCAGGAGTGGATATCTAAAGGACATGGTGAATACAGAGAGATCCCAAGTGAAAGAGATTTTTTTGCTGAGGTGAAGGAAAGCAAAAGTGTTGTCTGCCATTTCTACAGAGACTCTACCTTCAGGTATTTGAGGCAATAATATTTCTTTTGTTTTCCTTGCATGCTTGTATTATAAATCAATTCTGCATACAGCCATTTTCAGAGTTTCTTTGTTTTTTTCAAAGATGCAAAATTTTGGACAAGCACCTAGCTATTTTGGCTAAAAAACATCTGGAAACAAAGTTCATCAAGCTGAATGTTGAGAAAGCTCCATTCCTAACAGAGAGGCTGAAGATTAAAGTCATTCCAACACTGGCTCTGGTGAAGGATGGGAAGACTAAGGATTATGTCGTGGGCTTCACCGATCTGGGCAACACAGATGAGTTTCCTACCGAAATGCTGGAGTGGAGACTGGGCTGCTCAAATATCATCAACTACAGGTGAGTGCAGGCTGTGTGTGTGTGTGTGTGTGTGTGTGTGTGTGTGTGTGTGTGTGTGTGTGTGTGTGTATATATATATATATATATATATATATATATATATATATATATATATATATATATATATATATATATATATATATGTGTAATATGGCTGTCAATAGATGAAAATTTTTAATTATACTCTTATGTGCAATTAATTAATTTATCTTGTATATTTATTTTGCCATCATTTGCTATATCCAGTACACTATCAGACTGAAGGATGATTCTCACAAATAATTTCTGCAAGCTTTTTTCAAAATAAATTTGTTTCTTTCCAAAAAAGGACACTTAGATACTCCAAAAGACACTTAATAACCAAATGATATAAGGAGTCCATATAATTCATAAATTTATGCACACCAAAGCACCCATGAAAAATTACATAACAAAACCTTTCAGAATTCAATGTACAGTATGTGTACAGTGCAACAGCAAAGAGCTTGTCCAGTAGTTTAGGTAGTTTGCGTATCATCAGGCTAGCGGTGGGATGACATTCCATTCAGTCTGTATTTCACACAGCACAATGCGTGAGGGCTCGCGCTCTTCAGAAACAATAGTATGACGGAGCTTGTCTTATAAAGCTAAACAGACAATCCTGTGATGGCAAAGCTTAATTTTCAGTATCATTACTCCAGTCTTCAGAGTCACATGATCTTTCAGAAATCATTCTAATATGCTGAAACTGATATTTTGAAACTGATAATTTTTTCAAGATTCTTTGTTAAATGCTGTTCTGATGATCTTTGTATTTATTTAAATAGATTTTTTTGTAATGTAAATGTCTTTACTGTCACTTTTGATCAATTTAATGCATCCTTGCTGAATTAAAGTATTAATTTCTTGCAAAAAAGAAAAAAATCTGACCTCGAACCTCTAAATTAGTGGTTCTCAACCAGGGGGCCTCAACAAACTTCCAAGGGGGCCTCAATATGACTTAAAATTATTTAAAATAAGACAAAAGCTAAAACGACTTAAAAATCAAGATATTATTCTTTGGATATTTTTATAGCAAATATACAACTTTCTAGTTTAGACCAAGCTCTAAAATATTTTATTGGGTTGACAGCCGTGTTTCCAATGCAGGAACTAGGAACTTTGGCATGGCACTCAGTGTGTTTCGACCGCAGGAACCAGGGTCTAAATGAAGTTCCGGGTAAAAAATTCCCCCTCAGAAAGTACCTGCTCGCTAGGTAGTACTTTTTCAAAGTTCTGGAACTTTCGAGAAGCATCTTGCTGCAGCCTGCGGTGCACGTCTAACCCGGCCCACAGCCAAGTGTGACGTCAGAAGTCAGGCCCATGCCGCCCTGCAGCCGATTTTATTCGTCATGTCAATCACAGTATTATAGCTTATTGTGGTTCCCAAACCTGTCCTAGAGCCCTGCACATTTTGTATGTCTCCATATTGTTGAATCAGGTGTGATAGATGAGTGAGACATACAAAATGTGCAGGGCTGGGGGTCCTCCAGGACAGGTTTGGGAACCACTGGCATACACCAAACACTGATCCCTAAACCTCTACGTCACTGTAACCTTAAAAAAATGAAATTAGATAATATTTTTGGTGAAGTGGTTTGGAGGGGGAAAATTGTGTTTATCCTCATTAACTTTGAACATCTAGAGGACTTAACCCTCACACGCAATTCTTTATTATTTACTTCTTATATTTGTCTTTTTTTGACAGACCGCACTAAAAGCCACATAAAACCTACCTTTACACCTGGAACACACTCAAAACCTACCCTTGTGCCTGAAGCACCCCTTAAACATACATGAAACACTCAAAACCTACCATTATGCTTAAAAACCCTTTTAATCGGAAACCTACATACAACAAAGTGGGGGCTGTCAAATATTGTGGACAATGAGGGGAACTTTAAGTTAAAAAGGTTGAGATCTGCTGCTTTAAATGGTATATTTATAAATGCGCTATCATTTAGATTTTTTTATTAAAAGGCTCTTACATTTGTATTCTTTCTCCTCCTAGTGGGAATATTTTGGAGCCACCAACAATTGGGCAGAAGTCAGGAACGAAGTTCACCAAGGTGGAGAAAAAGACCATCAGAGGCAAAGGTTATGAATCGGACTCTGGATCTGATGAGGATTAGAGGACCAAATCGTCAAGTTTCATCTTTCTCAGGGCTTCCAACATAACAGTCCTAAGTCCTGTAACACCTCTTTGTGATCACTTGTTTTTCTTGCACTGTCTATTTAATTTCTTGTGCCTCTCACCTTTGTCCTGAATACCACCTGAGAGGGTATTAATTCATATCCCTTTAGCTATGTTTTAGAAGTGAAATTTCTGTGGAGCATCATTCTGGTGAAGGCTCTCTCTTTAGTTCTTATTAAGAAAGATTAAGTTTCTGCAAGACGGAACAACTGGAAGCTTATGTTTAAACAACACTGCAAACACAAAATCAATATTTTTGCCTCTGATGGACTGATGCTCAGTTTAGTGAGCATCAAACAAGTGCCAAGGAAGCAAGCTTGTGTATTCCACTAAGAATTGTCACCTCTTTCACCCATTGATGTGAAGGAAGTGCAGTACATGACTCATTAAAAAAAATAAAATCATATGTGTGTTCTGGTCGTCAATGGAAAAAATTGGAAACATACCAGTGATTTTAAAAAGCACATCACCAGAGAGACTGATGTTTGAAATGCATGCTTTTGTAATAATTGAGAAGACCTAGTTATTCAAACCTTTATTAAACAAATAGCAAATACACAACACATGGTAGGCAAGAAAAACTATGACTCAACGGCCTTTTGCTCAAGCGGTTTCAGAAGACGTTTCACTACCAGCTCCCCTTTGCTGTTCAGATATGTGTTGGCCATGTCCTCCTCAGCAGGTAGTCCATACGGAAGCTTGAGCGGCTCAATCCTGCAGGTAAAAATATTTGAATAGGTAGGTTTATTGTAATGGTCAGCAATCATCAACTGATTTTAAAGTGTTGTGAAATGCAGAAGTCCAACATACCTAACCAGATGCTTAATGGTCTTCAGTAGATTGTTCACTGAAGGGGTGTTCTTGTGGACACGGGGTTCATGCGCCTGGTGATAAAGAACAAGATGTTAACTATAACATTTTAGTTGAGTGTGATGTTATTTCACAAATATAATTTTTAAAAATTCGAGATCACATCCCACCTTCAGGAGCCCCAAGCTCTTTATAACCTTCCTTTCCCAATATGGTCGTCTCATTGTGCTTTTAACTCGTGTCACTATGTGTAATTTATGTGGATGTTCTGGATCACCACCGTACTTGTCATGCTCTTTTGATCGTTCCTCAAATACCTGAAGGACGAGAAGATGGTGTGATGTTATTACATTAAATAAACTGAATCAAATAAACGATGCGTACACATTTGAACTGTCACATACCTGTGGAGGGATGCGACTCTTAGTGAATTTAGTGCGACATGATGTGGCTTGTGCCAGATTCTGCAATTAAATTTTTTTATAAAAAGTTATATTAAACACATTTTTGACATAGTCATCACGATTTATCCGACGAGGTTGAAATAATCTTACCTTTGTGACAGTAGAGGCAGATGTTAGAAGAGCTCGATACAATCCTGCCATTTTCAACGACTGACTGGTGTTGAGACTGGTACCTAGAAAGGTTATTAGCTAGCAAACTAGCTAGAATTAATTATTCATGCTCAGAATAGTATAGCACTCAGTAAGTGGACAATATAATGATCACAATAAGGAATTTAATGTTATTTACTCAAACACCCTCGATATATTAATGGATAAACCTACCATAACAGCTAACTATGCTATATTGCATACATGTATGTATGTCAACTGAATTAACCGGAAACGGAAACAACTCTTTAGTTAAAAAAAAAAAAAAAAAAAAATTCAAAATAAAAGTTCCACGATGCCTAGTACGTTCGCTTGTAATGATGAGAGGTCTGACTCATTTCCAGTAATCGGTTCTTTAGAACAGTTCATTTTAAAGAGCCAGTTAAAAAGCATTAATCGGTTCTTTTACATATTACTTTCTCTAAAGCTTTCCAATAAACCTATAAGCACAAATTGTGGTTTATTAAAATTTTTAAATGTTGCATTTAAGGTATTTGTTGTAATTTCATGTGTTCCAGTTTGCTGAATGATTCAGCTCATAAAAAATATTAATTTAAACAAGTAATTATAACCAAATTATAATTTCATTTAACAATAATACAATTTATTAATATTTACAACAAGTTTTGCCTAAATTAACAAAATCGTACGTTCTTAAAAAAAAAAAGAAAAAAGAAAAGACGTTACTCAGTTCAGACTGTTCATTAAAAAGATCCGACTCAAAAGAACGATTTACGAATTGAAAATCGCTAGTCTCTTTCGCAGTGGGTAGAGGCGCTGTAGCTCCACACTCTTTATTCACGAACACCAGGAGTTCGTAACCTTTCAAGTTTACTGCCATTTTCACTGAATTAGTGACTTCATTTCGTTTAGAGTCATGGGAAAGCGTGTTGCTGTAGTGTTGGCAGGCTGCGGTGTGTTTGATGGAAGTGAAATCCACGAGGCTTCTGCCGTTCTGGTTCATTTGAGCCGCCAGCAAGCTACTGTAAGTTCATGCGAACCTTCGACTATCAGCACTAATGTTCTCCACTGCATAGAATGTAATGCAGACCTTCAAAACAGAACATAATACAGTAGCAATGCAATAACTAGTTAACCCATCTAGAGCACGACTAGTCAAGTTGGTGCTATTTATCACGACATGAGGCTACTTAAACACAGAAAAGCGCACAACCATAAATGGATGTGAATAGACAAGCTGTCTTTTTTCGTACAATGTTATTGGTGGTGGTAGCATGTGACGGTATGACATTTTCATAACAAAAATCGCTAAAGCTTTTATCACGGTATACGGTATTATGGTATTGAAGTAAGTTGCAAAGTGATGTCATCCTATAACAGGTTTAGTAACTTTTTTCTTATAACAAAAAACTCTGAACATTTAAATACAATAAAACAATACACAAAAATGTATAAAGTAAACAAATGTTTCAAACAGAGTAAAGTGCAAAAGAATTATAAAGAACAATAGATAACACTTTACAATAAGGTCTCATTAGTTAATGTTATTTACTACATTTACAATGAGCAATAGCTACATTTGTTATAGAAATTATTATTTGTTATCGTTAGTTTAAAAAATGCAACTGATCATTGTTCATGTTAGCTCAGGTACATTAAATAATACAGTTACAACTTTTGATTTTAGCAATGTGTTAGTAAATGTTCAAATTAACTAACTAATATTAATAAATGCTTTAAGAGTATTTTTCATTGATTATGTTAAATAATGAATTAACCAATGTTAACTAATGGAGCCTTATCAAGTGTTACTGAAAAATAATAAACATTAACATAATAGTCAGAACATTTTCAGTCAATATCTAGGGCATGTTTTAACGTAAAAATGTTTAAGTTTGAAAATAAATAGTCTATTAAGTATTTAAGTATTTGGTGCGGTGAAGAGCACCACTGCAAATACAAAAATTTGAAGGGCTGTTTGAAACCTTTAAATACTGTTTTGAAACAAAAAAGTAGAACCAAAGCCGTTTTATGGCAAGCCTCAAAGGTTAACAACAACAAGAAAAGCATGTTGGGAAGGAGACTAGAGACCTTTTTTTAAAAATGTTTACTGGATGTCAGTGGAGGCGAGGCTTCACTGTGCTGAATAAACTGCTTTTGTGGGAAAACAGCTCATGCACATGCTTGCCATTAAACATTAGTTTTGGATTGATTTATTTTTAGAGTGTACATCGAAAAAAAATTCTGTAACAGACAATTTTTGTGACAGGTAGGATTCAGTTTACGGCACTTCTTCATTTCTGTGGCATCCAACTCTAACAGAAATTCAATGATGTAAAGGCTGTAATGTGATTGGAGCAATTCCAGCATTATGGACATGACATTTGAAGTCAAAACTTGAAATATAAATACATTATAATAGAGTACCTCAGGGATGACGTGTTTTTGTAGGCCAACCTGGAAGTTAGCTGCGCACGGGTTACCTCGATCAAAAGCCTATGCATTTTTCCCATAGACTTTTGGAAAATCGCAAAAAATAAGCTGTGTTTAACAAAGAGTTATGACACTTAAACGTTTTGTCTGTCAAGATAATCTTTACAAGTTAACACAACATTTATACATTTTGAAGCTTAGATAAAGTCGTCAGATATAAAAAGCTAACAGTAGGCTATAAACGGACTATAGCACACCATGGTCGCGGATCAACGTCACCACCACCAAGCTTCCTCAAACTTTATTTAGAAAACAACTTCATTTAAAAACATGCTTGCTGATTATGATCTACACTGTGTTTGAATGCTTATTCACTTCTTCATGAGAAATGCTGTCCAAATGTCCTGTTTGTCATGATGACGTCTAAAGTCCCCGCCAAAGGAAGTAGTCCCTTTTAGCAATTTGTTAGCAACCGCCGTTTTTAAGACACAATAAAGGATTAAAAAATCACAAGCAGGTTATAACTGGTGTGTTTTATGTCATAGATTAAAACGTGAAAATATTTAGAGGCTTTTTTAACCACAGACATTGACTTCGGGGCGATGGAACCGGAAGTCCTAAAATGCTAACTCGCTTCCGGGTTTTGCCTACAAAAACACGTCATCCCTGAGGTACTCTATATATTTATCAGTATATTATATTACCGTATATCGGCACTACTACTGCGTTGTCTTTACTATTGACAATAAAGTAGTCCATCTAAACTTAAATCAAAGTTTATTTATAACATTTGTGTTGCTGGTTTCAAGCAATTTTCAGTCTATAGCCTGTACCTTGTAAAATATCATAATGCATTGTTCTTTCACGTTGACTTTAGTAACCGGATTAACCTTCCCACAGGTCAAAATATTTGCACCCAATACTGATCAGATGCATGTTGTCGATCACTTGAAAGGCTCTCCAACAGAGGAAAAGAGAAATGTGCTCGTGGAGAGTGCCAGACTTGCCCGGGGTGATATCCAAGACCTCTCGCAGCTCAATGTAAAGGATCTGGATGCCATCATCTTCCCTGGTTAGCACACTGCACTTATTGAGGCTACTTCTGGAAGAATTTCCACACACTCTTCAGCTCAGCATTTCATTTACTGTTATTTTAAAAATATTTTGCAGGTGGCTTTGGAGCAGCCAAGAACCTGTGTAGCTGGGCTGTCCAGGGCAAAGACTGCTCGGTCAATGAGCAGGTTAAAACCGTGCTGCAGGCCTTCCATGCTGAGAAGAAGCCCATTGGCTTATGCTGCATCTCACCTGTGCTGGCAGCGAAGGTTTTCCCTGGCTGTGAAGTTACTGTTGGCCATGACAAAGATGATAGGTAAAAAATTATTTCTGAGTTGAAATGATGTGACTTGCAATATTTTTAAGAAATCTAAAACTTTAGTATACCAAACTAACTATGCAAACTTGTGCAAACTGCAGCTAATACCCAGTTATGGCTTCAGTTTGCATATACACTACTGTTCTAATATTTGAGGTCAGAAAGATTTTTTTTTAAGGAAATTAATACTTTTATTTATCAAGGATGCATTATGCTGATTACAGTAGAGACATTTATAATGTTTTAAAAGATAAAATATTTCTATTTCAAATAAAGGCTGTTCTTTTGAACCAGTGCTGTTTTACTATCGTTGATATACTTTTGTAGTTTTAATATTTTGAATTTGAGTTTATTTTTTTATAATTTTAGTAAATTTCTTAGCAATTTTGTTGTGTTTTTATTATTTTTTAATGTCTATATAAAAGGGATGCACCGATACCATTTTTTTAAGGACAGAGTACGAGTACCGATACTTTTTTTTAGTACTCGCCGATACCGATGCCTATATACATTTATTAATTTCTCTCTCTCTCTTTTTTTTTTTTTTTTTTTTTTTTTTTTTTTGGTGATGTTGCAGTTTTCCAAGCAAAACACAGTGAGACTAATGAGTATAGGACAGCTTCTTTATTATAACTCTAATGGGGAAAAAAAGTAATAATTTTTATGTGCTTGTCACTAACTTAAAGAACAAAAATTTCAGTGTCCAATAACCTTCATAATTACCAATATATATAATTGTTGTTATATAAAAAGAAATTTACAAACAAATTACAAACAATACAACAAATACTATAGAGATACAAATTAAATAAACTTGTTTTTCAGATACAGTAGGTTTATTTTATACCATCTATACATTTATTTAACATATTTTGTTGTTTTATTACCATTAATGACAAATATAGGCTACGGTCCCTTTAAGACCGAATCCATGGATACTGACACATATTCTGTTTTCACCCAAATGTTTACGTCCACTTAAGCCATAACCGACTGTATTTACGTGAGATACTCCACACGATGGACATTTTGACAACGATGTGTGCATTTAACCATTCAGGCGCAAGGAGAACTGATCGCGCGCAAGAAAGAGAGAGAGCGCGTGCGCGAGAGAGAGCGCTTCTGGTCTGTGTGATTCAGCGCGATTCCGCCTATCCCGCCTTCACTAATCGATAACGAATTGTGATTGAAAGCATGCAGTTCGCAATATGTGTGTTGTCATCATTAATTCTGAAGTATTTCCACACCTCTGAGGCTGACATAGTTTCTGCTGCTGCCGCCGGTGTCTCTGTGCACGGTAAATTCTGTCAGTTACGTCACGTGAGGTATCGGTCTTTGGTATCGGGGGTATTTTTACGACTAACTTTACGAGTACAAGTACATGAGCTTGGTATCCGGCTGATACCGATACCAGTATCCCTACAGTATAGTTTTTATTCATTTTTATTTCAGCTTTAGTTGTTTTAGTACATCAAGTTAAAAATATTTTTTTACATTTGATTTTATTTATTTCAAGTTTCAGATTTAGTTAAACTTAATAACCTTGTTTTGAACTTTCTATTCATCAAATTATCCTAAAAAACTGTTTTCAACATTCATAATAATAAGAAATTATTACATACATAGATTATTGTTATATACAAGTTATTTTTAATGCAGTATAAGAGACTGCTTTCAAAACATTTCAAAAATCTCAGCTGTAGTGTAATCTTAATTGTAGTGTGTCATCAATACCTTGTTCCTCATTTAGCAAAATATGATGCAAATGTGATGAAACGCAAAGAACGGGAACACGGAACCCACAGAAAAGGCAGCGTTCTGTTTATACAAACCATGTATTTTTATATAAAATTGTCTTTTACTGTTTGCCATATTGTTTATGAAAATGTTGATATTGGTATAAAAAGACAGGACTGAGGCATACTGTCTGAATTTTTGGCTTTCAGGTATCCAGATGTTCCAGACACGGCAGAAGCTATTTCTCAACTTGGCTGCAAGCACATCTGTAAGCATGTGAATGAGGCTCATGTTGATGAGAAAAATAAGATCGTCACCACCAGTGCTTTCATGTGCAAAGCACCACTACATGAAATATTTGATGGAATTGGAGTGATGGTACAGGAGGTGCTGAAACTTGCCTGAATTCTTGCAAAACGAGTGGATTGACATTGTCTTTCTAATGTATGTGGAATTGTTATATACAAACAAGTGTCTGAATAAACATAAGTATATAATTGTCTCATTAAGAAAGTTTAGAGTTTGTTACAGATGAATAATGAGTCCAAGCCTTATTTTATTGATCAGAGAAATCTTTTATGATGGCATCTGAACATCTACATAGCTGATGTTTAATTAACTTTAATTTGTCTCTATTTTCTAAAATTACACCAAAGTCCTACTGCCTTTCACAAGTTTGGGATCAGTAATTTTTGGGGAAAGAAATGCATAGTTTTAAGCAGCAATGATGCATTAAATTGAAAAGTGAGAATCAAAACTTACTTTGTCACCAAAAAAAAAAAAAGTCTTTCTTTAGAAATTTTTATTCATGAAAGAATCCTGAAAATGTATTACGGTTTCCACAAAAATAACAAGCAGCACTACCTTTGTCAACACAGATAATAAGAAATGATTCTTGAGCAGCAAATCAGCATATTAGAAATGATATCTGAATTATAAAAATTATATTAAAATCTTTCAAAAACATTTAAAAAACAATCTTACCACTACCTAACTTTGTGTGACTATTACATAAATTTACAGTACAACAGGTAATTTCAGCAAAATACAGAAGATAAAAAAACAGATACAGAACAGAAAACATGGTGGTGTAAAATCCAAAGATGAAAATGATGTGAAACCTTTCATTCAGAAAGTGTAACAATGAACAAAGCTGTGTTAGTTTCTCTCTTCAGTTTCATTTCGACAAGTGAAAGGAACTTTCTGCCTTCTGGTAAAAACTATCTGACGAAAGAGCACTGTTACTTAATGCTGTGTATTTAAAAAAAAAATCTGACATTGCAGAAATAGGCTAGCCACAGTACACTCAAAGTGCATATATAAGATATAGAAAATGTCTAAAATAAACACTTGCTAATGTCTAAATGAAAGTAAAAATTTAATTTTGTGAGTAAATACCTTGTAACTATTTAGTTAGAATACAAAATGCAATATTTCAGTCACAATAGTACAGTGCTTCTCATGCTTTTAACTTTTACCTTCTCAGAATATACACATTTATCTTCTTTACCATCAAAAGTTTGCTACAAACTACTGGTGACAAATCAAAAAAAAGCAAGAATATGAGAAAAAGTCATGACATTAAACCAAGATACTTTCTATAAGCCTGAATAATGCAAGTGACATTACACAGTAATTCAAGCTAAAACTGAGAAGCGGCGTTCATCTCTGGGCATCATGTGCTTATTAAAGTGCATGTATGACCAAAGCATTGAGCAGTCTTGGTTTGTGTCCAGACGGTCTACAGTGTAAATAATACCCTCCACGACATCAGCGGTCAGCACAGTCGAAGCATTAGCCCTGAACTTCTTCACCAGATCCTCATGACTCAGTGGTTTCCTCCAGTGACCGTAAAAAGTGTTGCAGCGTGCAGTGAACATTTCCCCCTGTGTTGTCTCCACAGCAATTTCGCAATACATCTTTTCAAAGCTTGAATGATTGTCTTGTGGGTTTTCCAACTCTACTTTCAGAAGCATCTCCTTTAGGGCACTCCTGTTCATCTGGCTTTTGCTGAAGGATTCAACCGTGACCTGACCATCAAGCAGTGCGGTACAGCAGTTGAACTGGAAGGAGTGTCTGGCCTGGTGTTCGCTAACCGGAAAAGGGCAATCTACATATCTGGATGAGGGCACTCTCAATGTGATCTTCTTAATTTGACTGAGATTTGCATTTGGGTTTTTATCCAAAAACTTTGCCCTTGCTTCTATTGCTGCATCCGCCACCCAGTGCATGCCGAGGTGTGCGGGAAATCGCTTCTGTGCAATGTTCTGGTCTTCTAACACCCATCTGTACTGAGAAGTAGGTGTAACCTCAGCCAGTGGGTGAGGGACATAATCTGGATAGAAGGCCCCAAATCCTGATTCCAGATCCAAAATCTGTGTATTACCCTCAAGGCCGAGGAGAGCGAGCTGGGAGGCCTCTAGACCCCCGCGGGCAGCATTGCCCATGTGAAGAGGTTTGGTTTGAGTAGCGGCGTTTGCCATGGGAGCTCCAGCAGATGAGCAGGCTATCGCTAGAGCTGCTATGCTCTGGGCTGCTGGGAGACCCAAAAGTTTAGCCGAAGCAGCCGCGCTGCCCATGACCCCAACAACTGCAGGTGGGTGAAATCTGAGAGGGACACATTAATCAGAATAAACATCTAATAAATAAAATCTTTATCAAACAGTAAAGGTGTGGACAGTCATATTGTTCTGCTCGCATTTTTATGAATAAAAAATTAGTGTTATTTCATTAAATATACTTAATTGATAATTAGTTGATGTACATTCAAATAATTTGAAATGTACACTACTATTCAAGTTTGGGGTCAGCAAGATTTTTTTTTCTTTTTTGTAACATTTATAATGTTACAAAAGATTTCTATTTCAAATAAATGCTGTTCTTGTGAACTTTCTGAAAATTCTGAAAAAAAATGTATCAAAGTTTCTACAAAAATATTAAGCAGCACAACTATTTTTAACATTGATAATAATAAGAAATGTTAGCAACAAATCAGCATAGAATGATTTCTGAGGGATCATGTGACACTGAAAACTGGAGAAATGGCTGCTGAAAATTCAGCTTTGAACGTAAGCGCATTTGCAGATTTCTCTCTCTCTCTCTCTCTCTCTCTCTCTCTATATATATACACAAGGTGAGACACTACAGGCTAAAACACTGTTTTTTCAATTTTGAGATTTTGGGCTTTTTGGCTTTTAATTAAGTGTTTGTTTTTCAGACTAGTGGTAAGAAAACATCCAAAATCCACCTTTAAGCATTTATTTTTTGGCACATCATCTATTTGTGTCTATAGATTTCAATTACAATACATATTTTTAAAGGCTGTTTTCTCAAAATTAGTTTTTTCTCCATATATCTCCAATTTAGAAGCATGTACATACACCAAACATTACAGTTTTATTCCTATCTATATTCTGAAGGTTATTACAGAAGGATTTGTTTTTTATATTTAATTTGCCAGATTATATACATTTTATTTAAAATATATATATATATATATATATTTTTTTTCTTTTTTTTTTTTTCTGAGTGTTCACAGTATTTTCTGAATTATGGAGTGATAAAAAGAGATACCCAAAATCCTCTATGTAAAAACCTTTGACTCTAATATGTAAAATATTCATCCAATGTTCAGATTTTTGTACTAGAAATTTAATTTAATTTAATATTGCATATTTTGCATGTATTGCATATTTAAACATAACATTTTAGAAAACTTCTAATACAAAAAATGCTTGCAATTCTTTATGATATTCCACATATCATAAAGTTTCAGTTTCAGCCATTTACTCAAATTTAAAAATATTACTATTTCTATTTGAAAGACAAAATAACACGGTTATAGCTTTACAAATGGGGTCCAGAATTTGATTTATTTTGATCATACATTTCATTTAAACAGTACATAATTGTACAAAATTTGTTTACCTTCTGGGAATGTTGTGAGCCTCTTTAGAAAACCTCAGGAGTCTCCCCTGAACTTCTATGCCTACATTGAAAGCCAGCAACAGCTCCAGGCCAGAGGGTTTAGCAGGCAGTGTTTCAGCCAGCGCTAGGAGAGCCGGCAACACAGCGCCAGAGGGGTGAGTGGCTGGATGCCAAGTGTCATCAAAGTCCATAGAGTGCACCTAATAGCACAGGAACATATCCCATTATCAAGCACCCATCTGAGAGAATACATACATGCTTTAGCAGGACCTCCTTGATTATGCAGAAATGATTGATTTCATCACAAGTACATGTATTTACCAGAGTACTGAATGTGAGTATTTTGAAATGACCTACCGCAACACCATTAACAAAGGCAGCATACTGAGGTGAAATAGATAATCCTGGTCTTCCCCAGACCTTGCTGTTTTCCAGTGCTTGCTGCCTCTAATTTATAAATTATCAAAGAAATGTACATAAGAGTCAGACACAAAAGGAGGTCATCTGAACAATATCCCTCTATTCAAACATCATCCTTACTTGGCTGCTCTGAAGGACTGTGTTAAAGACTGGAGTACTGGTTCCAAGCAATCCCACTCCCAGCGTGTCCAGTATCATTCGCTTACTCCTCCTAATCACTTCATCTGTCAGATGAGATGTGCTCAGACAGGAGACTGCTGCCCCAAAACTCTCAGTAACACCCTGAGGAAAGAAAAGATAAAATATCAAAATGAACGCTGGATGAATTATCTAACATTATTTTATACTGAATGAAATAAATGATTAGAAGTCAGTACCTTTTTGATCATCGTGTGAGGAATGAAACACTGTGAGTTCAGCGTGGTTAATTTTGCCTTATATACCACTGTTCCAATAAGCAAAACTGGTACACCAACCACTGACTTTCCAAGGTTACTTAACCGCAATAATGTGAAGTGCATTGTTTCACAATTTGTGACTACCTTATGGGATTAAATCAGTTCAAACTTTGTATGTTTTGATTTTATAATGTATTTCCACAAAATATTTAGTAATACTAAAAAACAATATTAATATAAGTATTATTTTATTAGTAATAAAATAATAATTAAATTATACAATACTCCAGAAATTGCCTTGCATATTAACAGCGATTAGATGTGCCCACACATTAGAAAAATATTATCTTTTTACAGGTTGAAATTTAAATCATTTTATAGAATTAGAGTGCTTTCATGAAATTTAAAACAGAAGACAATCACGAAATCACATGATATTTCAAGAACTTTAGTATCCACAGTAAGTGTGCATCTCCAGCATTTGTGAAATCCGGAATTTCTGTTTGCAATTGTGTCGTAGTCTCAGAGATTGTGTTCTGTCAGTCACTGGTTCCTCATAGTGTCACATGAGTGTGACCCTTCTAAAGTGAAAGAAATATACCTTATCATAATAATTAATTTTTATATACAGTATTACATTTCCAGCCGTTTATGTCATCAATATTAACAGGACAGTTTTCAATGACAAGATTTCATTTTTGAATTTATTATTTGACTGCCTTACAAATGTTTTATAGAACAGTTCAAATGTCTTGATGCTTTAACATCATTCTGGTTCAGTAAATGTGTATTTTTCCATTGTTGTGCATGAATTGAGCTCATTAGCTCAATACTAAAGTACTCATGACGTGAACTGAACTGGGTGTCAAATAAAGGACCTGTGCAAAATGTGCAGTTGGTGGGATTGAGAGTCACTGTAAACACTGAAACCTACTGTAGATACATTCACTATATTTGCTTTAAAAGCCTTCAGTATTTGGAGTAAAAATAGAGTATATATATATATATATATATATATATTTTTTTTTTTTTTACTCTATATGTATATATATATATATATATATATATATATATATATATATATATAGAGTAAAAAAAAAAAAAAAAAAAATATATATATATATATATATATATATATATATATATATATATATATACTCTATTTTTACTATATATATATATATATATATATATATATATATATATATATATATTAATGCTGGGCAAGCGATTAATTGCGATTAATCACATCCAAAATAAAAGTCTGTGTTTACATAATATATGTGTGTGTGCTGTGTATAATTATTATGTATATATAAATACACACATGCATGTATATATTTAAGTAAACAAATATTTGTTATATTTATATATAAATATATAGCATGGCTGTCGTCCCAGAAGGAAGCCTCTTCTAAAGATGATGCACAAGAAAGCCCGCAAACAGTTTGCTGAAGAAGAGCAGACTAAGGACATGGATTACTGGAACCATGTCCTGTGGTCTGATGAGACCAAGAAAAACATATTTGGTTCAGATGGTGTCAAGCGTGTGTGGCGGCAACCAGGTGAGGAGTACAAAGACAAGTGTGTCTTGCCTACAGTCAAGCATGGTGGTGGGAGTGTCATGGTCTGGGGCTGCATGAGTGCTGCTGGCACTGGGGAGCTACAGTTCATTGAGGGAACCATGAATGCCAACATGTACTGAGTACTTTGGAGACTGGGCCGCAGGGCAGCATTCCAACATGATAACGACCCCAAACGCACCTCCAAGACGACCACTGCCTTGGTAAAGAATATCTCCAGACCTAAACCCTATTGAGCATCTGTGGGGCATCCTCAAACGGAAGGTGAAGGAGCACAAGGTCTCTAACATCCACCAGCTCTGTGATGTCATCATGGAGAAGTGGAAGAGGACTCCTGTGAAGCTCCAGTGAACTCCATGCCCAAGAGGGTTAAGACAGTGCTGGAAAATGATGGTGGCCACACAAAATATTGACACTTTGGGCCCAGTTTGGACACTTTCACTTAGGGGTGTACTCACTTTTGTGGCCAGCGGTTTAGACATTAATGGCTGTGTTTTGAGTTATTTTGAGGGGACAGCAAATTTACACTGTTATACAAGCTGTACACTCACTACTTTACATTGTAGCAAAGTGTCATTTCTTCAGTGCTGTCACATGAAAAGATATAATACAAAAATTTGAGGGGTGTACTCACTTCTGTGAGATACTGTATATATATATACAGACCACCTGTCATAATAAAGACAAAACACAAATATTTTAGGAATAACTTGTTTAAAACCTAAATAGTCTTCATTCACGCATAATAACCAAAAATATTATTTTTTTATTTTGTATGGCCTCTTTTGGTCTTGATAACAGCTTGCATTTTTGCTGGCATTGTTTTTATGTACTTTTCCACATGGTCTCTGTTCTTACTGAAATAGTTTAGTTGTTCCCAAAGACTTGCTTTTGATGAAACTTTTGTGCAATCTATCTTAGAATCCATTAAATCCCAAAAATAATTATATTTTAGCATTAGAAACACTACTGTGACTAAAGAGCTTACACATACTGGTGGATTAACCATTACAGAAACATAAAAATGATTTTGGTAATCACCAATACTGTTAGTTTTGGGCAAGCTGTGGCACAAACCTTACATTGGTTAGTGGTCTAATAATTTTGTTAAGCACTGTATATTCAAAAGAATTTTGTGGTCTATAGTATCAAATGCAGCTCTTAGATCCAGTAACACTGATAGAGGGTTATCAGTAGAAGGTTATTTTATGAGTTTACATTTTTTAATTCATCTCATGTCATTATGGGCTGCTCAAGACTGACACCCTCAGGCTGTATAGTAAACTGTATTTGTAAACTTTTTTGACAAACGTTGTATATTACTAAAACATTTTTTTTTTTTTTTTTAATAATGAATATTTAATAATTGTCATATGTCGTATTTTTAACTAAATATATGAAATATAGCTGAAATATATAAAATAACTGTGTATATATATAAACGTTTTTACAAATAGATGTAAAAGTGCATTTATATTTATATACAGTCATGTCTAAAGTGCCTTTCTCTGTCCTTCTAAATGGCTGTTTTTATCTGTCATTCTGTAGCAGTTGTTGACATCATAATGACAGGTAAGTGAAGCTCTCTGCTTTTAGATGTTTTTCTCACTGAAGGGAGGTTGATGATTTCTACACACATAGACAAGTTTCCTTTTCTAAAAACTTTCTATTCAATCTATTAATTGAACAGTATTCATAACTGGCAGATCATGACCCTGAAAATTTGCAGGTTGATATCATATTTAAAACTAAGAGTTGAATCCAGATTGTGAGTCAAGTTCACAGACATTAAAGGGATAGTTCAGTCAAAAATTAAAATTCCATTTATTCACCCTCATGTAGTTCTCAGCCTGTACAACATTCATTCTTTTGCAGAACACAAAAGAAGATTTTTTCAAATGCTTTTTTTCCACAATGAAAGTCAAAGGGATCTAAAACATTAGACCACATTGACTTAATATGGACAAATTTTTTTTCAAAATATGTTTTTTTTTTTTTTTGAAAGATCCCCTTATATATTGCTTTTTATTTTGAAATTAACATTAGGGAAACATTTAACAAAGATATATACAGACATTACAGATGAAACTCAGAAAAAAACAACAACATGAACACAATGTATATTTTTAGTTTTTTCACATATAGGCTATGCAATCAAATAACAACGCTCTGGCAATCCATTCCACAATTTAGGATTAATTATAGTTTTGAACTTTTGATATTTTTTAGATTGTTTTCCTGAGTAATTTATATTTATTACACATATTAATTACACATTCATAAAAGAATTTAAGAAAATATAATCAAATATAATCAATATAATATATAAGCAATAAGGTACTCAAGGCTGTGCTGTATCGTAAATTACTCACGGCTGAAGCTTAGGCACGACGTGAAGCGGAGTGCAACCCCTTCAGCCATGACTTATTCACGATACAGCACTAGCCTCGAGTACCTTATTGCTTTTATAAAATGGTTACCACACAATACAAATATTAGAGCCAAAAATATGTATCAATGCAACTTTCATGAAGTAAACTTTCACTAAAAGCCTTCCTTCTGCTGGAAAAAAATAGTCCCTGACCGTGAACAGCAACAGAATTTACATTATTAACCCATTAGATGGCGGCAAATACTGTCTTTATGAGTGTGTCAGTCAGTAGCGAAGACTTTTACATTGAAAAGACTGAATTGTTGTGAACACTGAAAAAGACGCAACTGACAAATGCTTTGACTAGTGCTGTCAGTCACGGAAATCCCCTTAACTGTTAAAAGGACAAGATAATATATTGGACATTTAAACAGATTTTTTAGAATTAACATAGGACTGACCTGAAAGAAAATGAAAAATCTGAATGTAAGCTTCAATGACCAATATCAGCAGAGAACAAACAGTTTACGTTGCTAAGAGTGGTTGCTAAGGGTGTTGTGTAGTGATACACAGAACCGCTGGGTGAAGCGGTCATCAGAATCAAGGACAGGAACGAACCGTTTTATATTGATATACACCTTTATTCATATTAAACCATTCTGAGTTTCTACATTCTTTTTGAACAGTTGCTTCCATTGATTCATCAGTGACTTCCACATATATAGTCATTTTTAATTTTCTTCCATTCAGGTAATTCTGATGCTGTTGTCATTATCACAAGACTGTAATCTTCTGCCAGGAACATCATGTCAATTTGCTGCTGTCCAGAATCAGGTGATCTGTCTTCATCTGGCATCTCAGCTGAGAAGTACTAGTGGCTTAGCTCTCAGCATCACAATGACGCACACAAGCCCTCACAGCACGTTAAGCTGCAAACGTGTGAGGGACCCTAACCTAACTGCTTAAAAGCAAGCCCTCAAAACATACTAACAACCACATAAGCAATACATGAAAAACCACTCAGAAGAGTCCAGCAGCTACATAAAACAGGTTAACAACCACACAGAAAACTTTGGCAAATGCATTCCTGTGCGCTGCCCATTTTCTTCTACGTTTGTGGAGAAGATTGAGTCCCATAATTTCTACTTTCTACCACTAGATGCCACTACTACTTCATCTTGAAGGGCATGGAAGACTATGTAAGTTACACTTATTATAAGACCATTTGTGTGTGAGGAGATTTGTTTAGCGATATCCCTTTGATTTTCCCCATGTTATTATCTACATTTAAGTTTAAGTTCGTATCTCTAAAACATTTTGTTGCCTTTTGATAAGAGACATCAACTAGTCAGTTTAGCATCTCCATCACTGACAGCAGGAGGCACGACACCAGTTGGTCCCATTTTGCCAATAAAGCGTTAACCTCAGCCGTCTTCTCTCCCCTCCCCTTCCACAGCACAACCTATTTAAACAAACATCTGCCCTTATCTGGAGTCTTTGGGAAATCCGTTGCACACATAACTGGCATCTTTAGTTGAAGAGACGTGATGGCTTTGGCAGATCCTGAGTGTGGAATATCAAACGGCGCGGATTCCGCGTCCCCGTTTTCTGACATTATTGAACTAAATGTTGGTGGACAAGTGTATGTGACACGGCATACGACTTTAATAGCCGTACCGGATTCTCTCCTGTGGAACATGTTTAGTAAGAAAAAACCAACAGAACTGGCACGGGACAGCAAAGGTCGTTTTTTTCTCGACAGGGACGGCTTTCTTTTTCGCTACATTTTAGACTACCTACGGGATCTACATCTGGTTTTGCCTGATTATTTTCCAGAAAAGAGCAGATTACAGCGGGAGGCTCAGTTTTTTCAGCTGCGGGACCTGTCCAAGGTCTTGAGTCCCAAAATGAGTAAAGACAACTCCATCACCGATGAGATCTGTCAGAGTGACTCGGAGGAGCTGAGCGCGAGCGCGACCCCGTTGATCGGACCCGACACCTCGCGCACGCTGTCCGTCCCCAGCACCGCTCATTCTCCTTCCCTGGAGTCCAAAAAGTCGGGCTACATCACAGTCGGTTACCGGGGCTCGTATACAATCGGAAGAGACATACAAACAGACGCCAAATTCAGGCGGGTCGCGAGGATCACGGTGTGCGGGAAGACTTCTCTAGCTAAGGAGGTGTTTGGAGACACTTTGAACGAGAGCAGAGACCCGGACCGACCTCCGGAGAGGTACACATCACGCTATTATCTGAAATATAATTTTCTCGAGCAGGCGTTTGACAAACTGTCAGAGTTTGGCTTCCATATGGTCGCGTGCAGCTCCACTGGCACGTGCGCTTATTCCAGCAATGACCCAAACGAGGACAAAATCTGGACAAGCTACACAGAGTATGTTTTCTGTCGAGAATGAGTCATAATCTGTTGCATTTAATTGTGTGTATAGGCATTCCACTACAAGAGTAAAGTTTCATCCGTCTTTCAGAGGTGTACAGATAAGGAGTTTGCCTCATTCACAGACACCAAAGTTGCTTGCATCATAGTATTGGCTGTTTACTCTTAGTCTTTTATAGCCTATACATGTATTGCTAGAATTAACGAACGCAGAATAACCAGCTATCATTACACTTCCCTTCATAGCCTCATTTTGTTTGCAGATAAAGTCGTTTTTTAATCCAGATTTGAGAGCCTATTTGTCCCAGATGTGTTACTTGCTATTCTTTATGCATGTATTTTAAATGAACACGTGAAATATTGCTTCATTCAACATGGCACAGAGACCTCATTTGTAAGTTATAAGATTTTGATTAAAGTTCATAATGGTATACTCATACGGTCAATGATTTAACGGACAGTTCCACTTTCAGGAAATGTCGATTACTGAATCATTAGGCAACATTCTGGAAAGACTCTGACAGCTTCCTTTCATCAGACTGGTAGATCTCAGTGACTTCCCCTTAATAAGCTGTTTTATCTTTTCACTGTGAACAAGTAACCCACTAAAACGCAAAACGGAAGTTTGCTGCCTTAATTTTTTTTTTTTTTTTTTTTTTTTGGTAAAATGAAAGTGGTGCCAAAGTTACCTGCAGTGATTCATTGCACTTTTTTGACCAGTTTTAATTTCATTACAGATTAAGAAAATAGAGTGGAAAAAGTAAAAATAAATAAAGAAATTTGTAATAAATTAAATGAATGGAAACAAATATATGTCAACATTTTACAACTGTACTATTGTATTAATATACATATTGTATTAATTTTGCACACCTTTTTTTTGTGGGGGAGGGGAAGAGGGGGAATAGTTTCTATTTTTTTCCCCTTCTTTTTTGTCTAAAGTTTAAGGTTTCTATGTCTATATTACAACAGAGTGTTCCCTTTTATTCCAACATTGTAAACATCTATCTGTTGTCTTTTCAAAGAGTTGATAATTTAATAAATTATAATCTGTCATAATCTTTCAGCCTCAGTCAGATTTTTGTTTGTTTCCAGTGTGTCTTGTGCAGCTCTAAAGGCTGGAGGGCTAAACAACCTAAACAAGAACATGTGTTACCAGCTGCTGAACAACCCAGATTTACTCTTCTGTTTGGTGGAAATGCATCCCATGCATTAAGTGCATTTTATTTTTAAAATACCTTTTTGTGGCATGGAAATCGTAATGGGATTACTGGACAAATGTTTGAAGTTAAATGGGATAAATGTTAAAATTTTTCTACCAGTAACACAAAACATTAATCTTTTATTTTTAGCATAACTTTATCTAAACTCTTCAAGCAATGAGAGAGATTCGGGTAGAAAACTAATTACATGGAAATAACTGGGATTAATAAATCAGTCCTTGAGGTTGCTTTTTGGATGGAGTCTTATTAACTGTGCTCTCAAGAGGTTTGGGGGTCAGCCAGATTATATCAGTGGCCTGATCATGGATCATTGCCAGTTCTAATGAATACAATAATTGTGCCAATGTACAATACTTCCCTTTCCATTTTTTTGTGACACAAATGTTGAAATGCAGATGGCGCAGCTGTGCATATATAGGTGGCATTATCATTTCGAGTGTAAATAATGAAAAGCTCCAGCTGCAAGGTTGGAGTTACAGGACAGGTCTCCCTGTTTGCATGCAATGAAAGTCCTCAGTTCCATTTGCATTCGACAAAATAAACTAAAAGTTTTCAGTTCATTTCATAGAAATTGGGGATAAGAATGATCTAAAAAGTGTGGGGTGGACACATTATGAGCTATTATCTGTGAATGTGCAAGACCTAAAATAACCGCTATAGGCAAATAACTAGAAGGATAACAAAGTGCATGAAGTGGTTAAACTATGTGTGCTACAAACCGGAGTGTTTGTTTATGAAAATAAATTAATATAACAATTACAAGTTTACAATATCAAGCAGCATATTGTCTGCACTGCAGTGACTGTAGAAGCCATGTGCCTTCATGATTGGGGTAGTCATGTATATAAAAAAAAAAGGGGACCAAGAACCGAACCATGAGGCACCCCATTGGTTATTTGATGTGATTTGGACAACCGTCCTCTCGGGGGAAAGTTAATGCTGCCTGTGAGGTAAGACTCGAATTAGCAAATTGCAGTTGTTGTGAGGCTCAGGTCAGGGGAGAATATGGTGGTTTACCATCTCAAAGGTAGTAGATGGGTGCATAAGTCATATAGAACCTTAGTCTTTGGATGAGAGTTTTGATAGCTAGAAGAAAATAATATGTTGTATTTAGTTAATATCAACTCAATCGCATTCATGCATTGCAGCAGACAGATGACCATTCCTGAATATCTCTATCCTTGCTGTTCCAGCTTCCAGCATACTCTTTGTTCTCCGAGAAAACCTTTCTTTTCTGAGAAAATCAGATCAAAGCATTGCGTAACAAAACATACCACAAGACTGACTTCAGACTTTTAAAAAAATGTGGTTATTCAGATTATATTCTTAGCTTTAAATAACCAATACTCTCAGCCAAGAAATTTATTAATGGTCTATGCACTCGTTGCACAGCTCAGTTCTTTCTCAAGGAGAGTGTTAAGTGAAGTACAAATTGCACATATTTACAAGGGTACAAGTTTAGATTATACAATCTCAAAAATGGTAGCCTATACTTGAATCAAGGTAGAATTTAAGTGCAACATCCTTATCAACCATTGCGTGCACACACACACTCAACCTTGGTTGCATTCATAATCTGTTTCCCCATCGATATGTCTACATAAAAGGGCTAATGGGTTACCATCACGTGCCACTCATTGACTCCAAAGAATTTAATTTGAGAGTATGTTCAACATTCCCTGAGCTGGTGCTAACAGTCTGCCTATGAGCCATTTATGGAAATGCTGTGGCATAATTTCTTACAGCTGAAATTCTATACGTTAAAAATCCTAGACTCATATTCTTGTTCAAGCTGACTGAACAAATTAAGATAGGCGTTCAATTCTAAATCTACAAAAACTGAAGTTTTAATCAGCATCACTGTTTGCAGGCATGGTTGGATTTTAGCCCATCATAATGGTTCGGTGTAAAATTTACAACCAGAGCAATTTAGAGACAGCTAACTGCAGGGTGATTTATTATATTATATTATATTATATTCATTAGCCTGGGATTTTTGACATCTTTAAAAGCATTTTGAAATAATCCTCTGACAACTCCATTTCCTAACAACTATGGATGCAGTCCCATGGGAACAGACATTAACGGTTTAGCAGTGTATCGCCTTGAACACTCAGCCACCTCATGAGGCATAAAAAAAGGGTGTATGATGTAGTTCTTTTTGTAGAAGTAGATTTGAGTGTTTCATCTGTAAATTGAGTTGTTGATCAGTAAATTCATTTTTTTTATTATTAAATTTATTCTACCCCTATAACACAATATATTGTTGGAAATAGAATAGAACATGACAGTTAGTGCTCTTACTTAGTGATCCAGTGTTTAAATAATATACTTGTGCATTATTCAGCTTTGATTAGGATTGAGAGGGATTCATGTTTTGAACGATGTGTAATGTAGAAATTGCATAGAGTGACGTTGATATTTCACACCCTTTCTTTTCAGTGATCTCACTACAATGTGCTGTGGAATGTCTGTCCAGGTTTTAAAAAGATCCAGCACAAAGACAGACTGATAGAATCTTTTCACTAAGCAGAAATTTAGTAGGCCTAAAATGTTCTTAAAAATTGGAAAGTTTAATGTTTTTGCACACAAGAGATTCTACAAAAGTTTACAAGAGGAAAACTGGAAAAATCAGCAAATGACAGTTATCATAAATAAGAGATGATGTGGTTGGGATGGGAAAACAGATGTTTATTATAGAGCAAATATCACAATGATTACAATTTTTAATGTACAGTGGTGAAGGCCTGATATATTACTTATTTAAAAAAAAAACACTTAGAATGAACTTTTCACAAATATCTAAATTAGCTTGTCATGAAAAAATCATGTCATATTATATAATGTGTATGTAATTAAATGTATGAATATTTCATTAGCATTCTCTAGAGGTGTAACGTACCCTCGTCACGATTCGATACATATCATGAAACTGAACTCACCATACAATATTATTGCGATACTCCAAAACATATGGTAAAAAGTGAACAAATGTACTGTTGATTAGAATGCTAAATTTGGTATTACATTGGGAGTGGAAATGAATAGGCTTGGACTTGGTGCTGGCAACCCAATGCACAGGACAATGGTGACACCAGAATAAAAATGGCATTTTTGTATTGCGATATATTGTGGCACGATATATTGTTACACCCCTAGCATTCTCTAATGCAAACAAGCAAACGAAAAGTTCCAAGTCCAACAATTAAGCATAAATGCATTTCCTGCTTTTAGAATTGATGTCGGCATCATGATTAAACCAGGGACTTTAGTTGTCAAGGCTAGTAATTTCAAAATAGTGATGACTGTCTTTCTTAGATACTTTCTAGAAACTCAGACACACACAACTTTTTTTCTTTTTCTATATCCATTTGTGTTAATGTTCTTTCAACTACTAATGTGTCCTTTACATGACATTTTACAATGGTTAAACAGTGAACCACATTACATTATCTTTTGAATTATTAATCATTTTACATAATTCAATAAAATAGAAATGAAATAATGTGACACAGATGTGTCATACTAGGACTGTGTTTAAATGTGAGTGAGTCATGTTAAATCCACAATGATAAAAGCCTTTGTAATTATGCAGTGATGAAATCGAATGCAATTGCATCGTTTTTTCATTGAAGTAAGCTCAAAGGAAGTTAAATCAAAAGAAACAACAAATATCAAATTAAAAATTGAATATTATGAAGATGAAAGTTTATCATTTTGTAAAAAATAGTGTTGAGTTCACCAAAAAAGCTGTCTACAGTTTAGAAATGAAAATATCTTACAAAGGGAAAAGCACAGTGATCTCTACAAATATAAGGATATGCAGTTTTCGCGGAATACAAACTTGATGTTTAGTAACTTAAATGTATTTTTTGGAAGTACACTAATTGAATATCAAAAAGCTTTGAATGTCACTTTTCTGGTCACCTGTTTTCCTTCCACATCCACAGCTTCTCCTAAAAACATTGGGCTGGCATCTCCCTAGTCACATCTTTAATCAACCCTTTACAATAAACACTTCACACAGGTGTTATACAAAACATTTGGAGGCTGTTTGGCCTAAAACATTAATAGGCAATTGGAGTCTGTTGGCCGTAAGCCTTGCCAAATCCAATGAATAATTTGCTGAAGAAACGGGTGACATAAAGGTCTGCATGAACAACAGTATCACACAGTGAGTCTGTATGAGTCAGTATGGGCAAGTATGTACCAGACAAACAGCACAAATTACACAACAGATGGTCCGTCTTCAAAGATGAGAAGGCTAAGCATATCTTAAGGGGGAATTTTGTGCATTTGTTATCATTTTAATTTGAAAAAACTCTAGAGGCTTTTGCAGGCTTTCATGTTTTTGCATTTGCATCAAATAAATTACAAGTCACACTCTCACAATTATTTAGATGATTTATTTTTATCTATACTACCATTCAACGGTTTGGTTCAGATTCTTTTTTTTTTAAAGATATTAATACTTTTATTCAGAAAGGACACAATAAGTTGATCAAAAGTGACAGTAGAGACATTTATAATGTTACAAAAGATTTCTATTTCAAATAAATACTTTTCTTTTGAATTCTCTATTCATTAAAGAATACTGAAAAAAATAAAATGCATCAAGGTTTCTAAAAAAAATAGTAAGCAGCACAACCATTTTCAACGTTGGTAATAATAAGAAATGTGTTTTATTGAGCAGCAAATAAGCATATTAGAATGATCACTAAAGACTGGAGTAATTACTGCTAAATGTTGAATGGTAGTAAATGTTTATGTTGTCATATATTTGTTGGGTTACTCATTGGATAACAAGCACTACAGAATGTACAGTCACAAAGGCAACGTGATCTTGGTGAAGACACATCTGTTCATTATTATACTATCACCAGATGGCTGCTTCTACCTTCTCATGTTATTAAGAGGGCACAGCTTCACTATATGAGAAGAGTCAAAAAGATTGCTTCCAGCATATTAAAAAACAGTTCAGCTGTTTTATGCTAGCACAATCTGTCTTTGGAGCGTGAAATATTTCACAGCAGTGACCTGGACTGTGATTTCCTGGTTGGCTTGCTCCAAAAATAAAAATCACTTCAAAGTCTATCTTTATTATGATAAAATTCTGTGAAACACCAAGAGTGCTGCAAATTTTGGTTCTACTGTGGAAGATTTCTATTAATCAGAATATAAATGAATCATAATCAATATGAATATAGCCATTTACATGAATAAGTTATACTACTATTATAGTCAACTGTGTGTGCTCACATATGATGAGTAGCTACAAAGAGAAGACATGTGATGATCTTATGCTCAGCTATAATAATCTGCCATGCGATGATCTTAAAGGGGGCCTATATTGCCCCTTTTACAAGATGTAGAATAAGTCTCTGGTGTCCTCAGAATGTGTCTATGATGTTTCAGCTCAAAATACCCCACAGATCATTTATTATAGCTTGTCAAATTTGCCCCTAAGAGGGTGGAGCTTTAACAGCTCGCGCTTCGGTTGCTCAACAACAACAAAGCTGGAGAAGCTCACGCAGCAAAAATGACGATTGTCAGTAACGGTGTTCAGCCTTACATTGTTAAAACCAGAGTTGGACACTGATGGAGAGACTCAGGACGAAGTTACAGCTTTTAGAATGCAATTGGATATGTTTGAATGGTTATTGGATAAATTTATGTAGTTGCTGTGGAGTTGATTCAACTCATCGACTAGCATGAGCCATCATGTCATTGTTTTGTGCAAATCCAGCGTTGAATTGACCCTCGTTTGTGAAGCAGTCAGGCGTAAAATGACGGCATGGCAACAACACTCTACTACAACAACTCTTCCTCTTTTCTAAAGCAGCCCAACATGGCCTTGCCCACTTTTTGCATGTTCTCGGGGGCAGGGTTTATGTAAATTTTAGGGTTAGTGATGTCACTAACCCGGGAAGAAGCTTGTTGTAGTCCCTATCAGCAGACTCTTTGTGCTCCCTATCATCATATGAGAAAGCATGTAATGAACTGAGATCTCTTGTTGTACCTAAATATATTTTGGCAGATATGAAATGCATTGACACTACCTTGTCATTAGCTTTGGCATTGGAACCCCAGACTTTGAGAGTGATTCTTCTTCAGTGGAAGAAGACACTACATCATTAAAAACAAAAATTCAAAACAAATAATACATTAAATATTATGTAAAGTAATACAGCTATTTCCAGAACTGTGTCAAGTATTCAAAACACTCCTCACATGTTATATGGAAGAATTTAATGCAGAGATAAGTAAACATTCCTCAATGGAAATCCTATTGAAAAGCCAAACTGCATGAGATAAGAAAAGCCCAAGAAGAAGGGTTGAATTTTTAAGACAAGACACTACAGGCAAAACAATTGTTTTTGTTGTTGTTTTGTTTTGGTTTTTAATGTTAATTAATTTAAATTAATTTAGAGGTTTGGGGCTAGTCAGTAGATTTCAGTTACAATACACATCTTTAAAGGCTGTTTTCTCAAAATGAGTTCTCTCTCATTAGGCCAGAAATCTTTAGTAACACTTACATACACCAAACCTATTCTTATGTTCTAAAGGTTTTTTTACAGGGGGTTTGTTTATATATCATTCGCCCTATTTATATAATATATATTCCATTCCTATTTTTTTCTGGCAGTTGACAGTATTGTCTGATTTATGGAGTGATAAAAAGAGATATTCAGAATCCCCTCTGTAAAAAGCAAAAACAAAAACAGGCTTTATCCAATGTTCTGATTTCTGTTCTGGAAATATATGCACATTTGTGCATATTTAATTACACAATAAACATAAACATTTCAGAAAACAATTGTCTTAATTTATTATGATTACTGTAATTAACAGGGTGATATATTTTAGATTAGATTTAGATATATTTTACCTTATTTACATGTTTCTGTTACTTATGTACTTCTAGACTTACTAGCCAATTGTAAAGAAATACATGGACCACTATGATCAATACAGGTCTTAAAAAGCCATAAGCAACTAAGTGGAAAAGGAAACAGCCCAAGCACAGCATCAAACAACCCTGTAATCATTTTACCCACAAATCTGTTTATCTTCATTAAGAAGTAGTCGATAGACTGTTTCCTGAGGAAAGGGATTTGTTTCATAACTAGCTGCATTCTGTCTTCCTAATAAAAAGTATAGCCTTTTTTGTCAATAGTATCAGCTCTCTGTGGTTTTCAGAAAGGCAATGAAAAGAGTAAAAGAGTGCTAATTTAATGTCAGGCAATCTAAACTGACTAAAATCAATTAAACATAACTTCCTCAGGGAACATGGACATATTCACCTTCTGATCCTATAAATACTTCCTGTAAAAGATCATGCCTTTCTTTTCATGTCTAATGAAATTCCGTGCATGTTTCTGCATTACTTTTTCCTAATTCATCTTCGCTAAAATGCAATATTTATATTGATAGCAGATAGTTTCTTAATAAGCAGATTACGATACAGTGCACAAATTATGTTAATGCAAAATACCAGGACCGTGAGCCGAGCATAAAAACAGCCAAGACTACATTTTCAAATACATATTTCCATTATAGAAAAGATCCTTCAAAACTAGATAGTATCCTAGGATTTTGTTTTGTTCATGCTACACTTCAATACATTTTAAATGGTCCTGCCTGTGTTCTTCAGGCAATAACTGGGACCTTGAAAAATCATCAGGAACAAAAACCAGCTGACTCAACAACAGCAAATGCTCAACCAACTGAAAAAGTTGCCTTTTAAGCTCAAAGAAAAATCTTTATGTATTCAAATAGAGTATTTATTTAAACGATTTCATCATATGAAAGACAACCTGGGTAGAGTTATGCATTTGTGAGTTTTTGTAAATGTGCACATGGATTTACATGTGTGCGTGAGTGTGTGCTAGATTTAGCAGGGCTCTGAGAGTATAAAGTATTGCTGTTATTCATCACCTTAATGTTTCCCATCTCAATAGCTCACTAAGAGATAAAGCTATTGTTTATACAGATACAGACAAGATGTAATTTTGATTTAACATGTTGATCGATGTTTGCTTCTGCCGTCGTTTTAAACAAATGCTCATTAGTCAGGAGTCAATTGAATTAGGAAAAAAGACAATTACCGGTTCCTGTTGTGTTGAGGAGTATAATCCTTCCTTTTTTTAAGTATAGTATTACTTGGTAATTCTATTTGAAAGAAAAGAACAGTGTTGAGTGATCTTGTGTTATGGTCAAATCATGTAATGCAATAAATGTAGTGTTATGATCCTGTAATGGCCAGTAAAAGATCTAAAAAAAATTTACTTTATGATAACATCAGTTTTTCATATAGTGATCACATAGTTTTTGCAAAAATGTTATTCCTCTTTATGTAAATTGCTAACTTAAGCAACTTAGGCCTAATACAGCTTGATAACATTATTCTATTAGTTAGTTTACTGAATAGACTGATTATTATCTGATTAACTGACTGTCAGATTATCTGCATTGATTGAAGCATACCTATAAACTCCACAGATGTTCATATATTTTATTATGCCACTGTTCGAACAAAGTATGTCTCTTCACACTATGGTTTAATTGTATTTGACATCTACTGTGTCACTTGACATAAAAATTTAATTCAAAGGGATATAATCTTTTAGGACAGAATCTTGGCAAATGATAGCAATCTGAAATAAATCTTATTACATTCATGCATGAAATAGCCTACTGATTGTAGTCTGAGAACAGGTGACTCAACTTCTCTTTGAAATGCAAAGCGTGATTCACATTTATTTCAGAGGCTGGGCATTTTGGGTTCATAATTACACCAAGCCCAAGTTTCCTCCAGATGGGTCTGTGTTATAAAGTATTTTAACGATGACATATAGAAGCTCAGAGATTTCTTCATTCACTCATAGCTATTTTAGGATATAGGATCAGGTATGGCAAGCCGAATTAGCTTTTGATGTTCTCAACGTTACTTGTTGTAAGTACATTTTAACAATTGAATTAGAGCTCTCTAATTTAATTCTTACTAGTGACAATTACAATTAGAGCTCTTTAATTCATATGTTACTAGTAAAAATGCAAGTAACACTGGGTGCATTTAAAACTAATGTGGCTTGCCATAATAACACTGTGCGAGCAAGAGTAGCTGCTGTCATTACGAGCTTTGCTACTGGTCCTCTGTGCTGAAGCCACAATAATATCACAGTCAACTGAGCAGTGGTGTAATATAATAGCTTGGGTAATATTGAGCAACTTACACTTTAGCCACAATATTGCCAGTTACTTTGTCTATTTGTACTCCACAGCGATGTCAAACCTTGTGTCTCAGCTCGAAGCATTTAAATGACACATTTTTAGACTATAATAAAAAGTAAAATTAGTAGTTAATAATCTCTTATTGTCCTGATTAGCCAAGCCCTCCATAAACACAAAAAAACAAGTTTATTATATTTACATTTAAATCAAGCCCTAATTTTATTTTATTTACACTTCAACCTAGATGGTATTTAATGATTTGTAGATTGCATTTAATAGATCACACTTTCAAGAAAACATGTGCAATTAATTTGTAAATGGTGTTTTATGCTTGTTTGGGCAAGTTTTCAATGCTTTTCGATGCATTTTTCAATACATTTACAGTGTTTTGACCTGCAGGTGCCATCAGCGTGAGGTGTTTCAAACACTTGAATCATTTTGAAAGGCGACTGGTTCAACTGATTTGGAGTTTCGAAAAGCTTAGTTTCTACCAAAGAGCGGTGTTACTGAATGAATCAGTAATTCAATGACTAATGAATACCCTTTTTGTTCATTAATTAATGTTTTTGAACAAATCTGTTGAGTAAATGATTCAATGATTCACTCATAAAGACAGTCACTTGTTGCCACCTACTTGCGTAACGATGTAACTTGTGGAAGGAGTCACTGAATCGTCCACTAATCATGCACAGACTCTTTCTGAAACAAGCAAACACAAAGTGGAGTGATACAAACAGCACTGCTAGACTGTATATAGAAATTCTTATATAGAAATTCTTGACCAATCAGATTCAAGAACCAAAAAAAATAATTAGTTAACATTTTAGTTAACAGTACAAATAATGATTTCTCTCTCTCTCTCTCTATATATATACACTACCAGTCAAAAGTTTGGAATCGGTAAGATTTTTAATGTTTTTAAAAGAAGTTTCGTCTGCTCACCAAGGCTGCATTTATTTAATTAAAAATACAGTAAAAACAGTAATATTGTGAAATATTATTACAATTTAAAATAACTGTTTTCTGTTTGAATATATTTTATAAAGTAATTTATTCCTGTGATCAAAACTGAATTTTCAGCATCATTACTCCAGTGTCACATGATCCTTCAGAAATCATTCTAATATGCTGATCTGCTGCTCAAGAAACATTTATGATTACTATCAATGTTGAAAACAGATGTATACTTTTTTTTTCAGGATTCCTTGATGAATAGAAAGTTCAAAAGAAACAGCATTTATGTGAAATACAAAGCTTTTGTAACATTATACACTACCGTTCAAAAGCTTGGGGTCAGTAAGAATTTTTATTTTTATTTTTTTGAAAAGAAATTAAAGAAATTAATACTTTTATTCAGCAAGGATGCATTAAATCGATCAAAAGTGACAGTAAAGATATTTATAATGTTACAAAGATTATATTTCAAATAAATGCTGTTCTTTTGAACTTTCTATTCATCAAAGAATCCTGAAAAAAAAATATTGTACACAAATATTTTGTACAATTGTACACAATAAATGTTTCTTGAGCAGCAGATCAGCATATTAGAATGATTTCTGAAGGATCATGTGACACTGAAGACTGGAGTAATGATGCTGAAAATTCAGCTTTGATCACAGGAATAAATTACTTTATAAATTATATTCAAACAAAACAGTTATTTTAAATTGTAATAATATTTCACAATATTACTGTTTTTACTGTATTTTTAATTAAATAAATGCAGCCTTGGTGAGCAGACGAAACTTCTTTTAAAAACATTAAAAATCGTACCGATTCCAAACTTTTGACCGGTTGTGTATATGTATATACACATTATGCAGAACTGTAAATATATCCATTTCTTGTGATCTTTCTCTACCATAAAGAGAATTAAAAAAAGATGACAAAGATGTGTTCCAGTATCTGGCCACATGAATTTAAAAAGAAGCTCAGTTTATCATTTTTAACAAAGTGAGGAAAGGAATCATTTCTTTTGTTAGTTTCTCAAAAGGAAGTCTGGTTTAATCAGTGAACATGCTCACAAGACACACTTCCACAGGATGGACCTGCCATCATCCTCTATCTCATCAGCTTATCTCACTTAAGCAGCAGGGGTCTTGCCATGCTGGGGTCTGTAAATGGCAGCACAAGTGCAGTGTTCCTGGACCAGCACAGGCAAGTTTATTGATCTGGTTTGGCCACCAGACTTGGTCGGGGGTGGTATGTCAATAAGGTGCAACCTGTACAGCTGTGGAAGCAGTTGGTAGCTATTTAATTGAGGATTACATGCTGATGACCTATCCTCCTCATTGGAAATGCATCATGGGAGATTTATATTGATAACGAACAGTAACATCTGTCACTAACACCAGTGACCTCGAAGGAGGTCTATAATTCTAAAGCTATCTGTTAGTACTCCCATTCATCCCAAAAGCAGTTGCTCGGCTGGTGATCGACCCCCCCAGAAGTGCGCAAATTTAAATCTGCCACCCAAAATTTTGAGAACAGCAAATACAACAAAACATAATACAAATCAATTAGGCTTTCACAACTGTGGATTTTAATGCTGGGATTGGTTCAGATCTGCCATGGCTTATTTTTTTTTCTTTCCTTTGAGATTCTATAACAGGTACTCCTCAGATGTAAACGCCTCATAAAACACAAAACAGAGTTCAGAGTAAAGCAAATGCAAGTCGATTTTATGAGAACAAACAATAACCATGAAATTCATCAAGCACTGTGTAATCAAAAGACTCTTCCACTGCAGCTGTCCGATTCATCCCTCAAACGTCTACCTGCCTCTAGCTTTCATCATCAGAAAAGGATGCAACTAAATAAATTCTATTATTGGTGTGGGCCTTTCAGTAACTAAGAGACGCTTACACATACAAACATATTTACAGATTCTCCAAAGATGAATGGGTCACTGTAGAATCCTTTCTAAGGAAAATTAAGTCTTTTAATGTTGATTAGTGTAATCCGTTGATTTTATTAAAGAGCATTTGTAGTTAAAGGGTTTCAGGGAGCCTGAACATACTACAAGCAACAAGCCTTAATAGTTCAGATTCATTATGCTGTTTGACTTAAGTTTAAATGAAACAGAATTATACAGTATGAATTATATATTTATAGTACTATTCAAAAATTTAGGGTAAGATGTATTTGGTCAAAAATACAGTTAAAACAGTAATTTTGTGAAATTTTATTACAATTTAAAAATAACTGTTTTCTAATTTAATCAATTTAAAATGTAATTCTTGTGATGTCAAAGCTGAATTTCTCCAGTCTTCAGTGTCACATGATCCTTCAGAAATCATCCTTATATGCTGATTTGGTGCTCCAGAAACATTTATTATTATGATCAATGTTGAAAAGTTTTTTGATGAATAGAAAGTTCAAAAGAATACTATTTATTCGAAATAGAAATCCTTTGTACAATGTAAAAGTCTGATCAAAGTATTAATAAATAGTAAAGTATTAATGCCAATAATAAGAACAGCAGAGATAAACTAATTATTCATGAGATTTAAGTAATCCTTCAACTTCATTTGTACCTCCAGTCAACATGCCAGTCTAAACAGTGTGTATAAGCACAATGAAATATCATTTAAAAACAAAAATAAAGGTTAATCACTTTTTGACAGTCTTGACATTTGAGAGTCCATTTAGAGATAATGAGAATTCTTCCAAAACAAACAAGCTGAGCTGTGCAAAGAGTTGGTGTCATTCTCTCCCGAGGGTCTTCCTCTGGTGTAGGTACTGCTCGATTTCCTCAAGCCCTTCAGTCAAGAAGGCAAGAAGATGATGACTGCTGACTTATCCTGAGAACCAGCAAGCTACTCTTCAAAAATGTTTTCTACATGTCTCAGTAAATCTCCAAATATTGTAAAATTAAAGCATTCTTTTTATGCTGTACATTTCATTACTATAATTGAAATATTATTTCAAACAGTGAATGTATTTCTGTTTACTTTGTCTTGAAGACAGCACTGTTTCATACAGTATATCTATTCATGAAAACGCTGTATAAAACTTTAAAAAAAAAATCAGTCTGCTGCTTGCAATTTATCACCTTCATGGATCTGCAAATGGCGAATAAACTTTTAGATTACAGGGTTATTTGTCGTAATTACTCAAATGGTACATAAAGAGATTTGAAATTGGATAGCTAGGCTTCAGACAAAGATTATCTACAGATTAGAGCTGAAGCCAAGGGAAAATGACACATTCTTACAATGACTGGATAATAACGTTTTTAAAAAGCAAAACAATTACAAGTAAATTTTCTGTCTGGGATGAATCACATGACTGAGGAAGAAGGTTATGAAAATGTTGATGAAAAGTATATGAAAAAGCATATTGCTTGACTGGAGAGAATTCAGAGAGGAATCAGTTCTGTACTGCTGTGAGGAGAAATCAGAGCAATCAATGAGAAACGTATAATGCGTCCAATATACATGTTTCTCATTGATTGATCTAATTTCTCCTCACAGCAGTACAGAACCGATTCCTCTCTCTCCAGTCAAGCAGTATGCTTTTTCAACTTTTCATCAACATTTTCAAGATATAACAGGATCTGTTAGGATATACCAGACTCAAACAAGAAGTTATAGTGAAATCAAACAAGGCAGCAATGATGGGTTGAGCACAACAGGTCAGTAAACAGTCTATTGGCAGGTTGAGGGTAATGACAGATGCATGAAGATAGTATTTACTGTTTTGCAGATGGTGACAGAGATCATGGTTGCGGAGCAGAGGACTGTGAAAAGCACACACCTCAATGGTAAGAGGAAGGATCCCGTTGAGTACAACTGACGGTTTCTTCACTTACAGATGATGCAGAGATGAGCATTGGAGCATGGAGAGGCAGGAAGAATACAAGGGAGATTGCTAGAAGTTTGCAGGATAAATTGCTGGAGGTAAGTAGTCAGTTAGGTAGTCTTTGGTCCACCTTGAGGCCAGACAATGAAGGTGGTTGAGGTGTGTGCTTATGGGTGCTACCTGATGGGTGGGAGGCAGGGGCAATTCAAAGATTTCAATATTAATTTCCAATGTGGGTTTAATTTAAAATCTTTTTTAATTTAATATATTGTTTGTATACTAGGGCATGAACAACAGTAGGTTCTACACTACCTATCAAGTCAATCCCTGAATATTGAATTAATTTCTAATAATTTGATAATATTCATTAAGTATATACACAAACTTTATATTACTGTAATTGTCTAGATTGGCAAAATGTGGGTAAAATATTTGTAATATTTATGTAATATTTTAAACACTATTATTTTTTTAAACTCTACATTTGTGCAGTAAAATTAACTTTAAAGAAGATCTACAATATATTTTTCATTCATGGAGATAAAATGTGCCATGCTTTAGTGGCAAACACACTTTTAACATGAAACTAACCAATAGTATTTCCAAACCAAACAGTTGTGGGGAACCATTGACTTCCATAGTATTTTTTTTTCCCATACAATGGAAGTCAATGGTGGCCCACAACTGTTTGGTTATACAAACATTTTTCAAAATATCTTCCTTTGTGTACAGCAGAACAAAGAAATTTATACAGGTTTGAAACAACTTGAGGGTGAGTAAATGATTAGAAGAATTTTCATTTTTGGGTCATCTTTAGTTTTACTAAGCAACTTTTACTCTCTACTTGACTAAATTTTTAAACAAGTAATTTTTTACTCCAATACACAATTACACATTACATTTTGCATGACACCTAACTTTTTCTGCAGCAGTTTATTTCAGCTATAAAGAAGCGATATCGCCATCTAAGCGCACTGAAAGTACTACATCTTGTGCGTTTTGCCATGAATGAGAGTGCATTAGCAGGTGAATCACTGGTGTTTGATTTAGGCTCAAACCAGCATGTCCAGTACAAGTAGACTTTGACTATTTAATTTTACTTTATTACATTATTTTATTTATCTGTTATATTGAAACCGTTTTGAAGGATATTGGTTTACTTATATCCTTTTTGAGCACTTAACTGTGCTTAACTGAGACTTGAGAGTTTGTAGACATTTAAGTGTCGACCTTGATTTATTGCAACATTGAGGCATTCAGTTTTATTTTTATTTTAGAAAATAAACATGATTTCTCATCTTACATCAATTGTTTTTTATTTTCACCGGCATCTCTCATAGGTGTTGAGGATTAGTGTATCGTTGAGCCTACATTCAGTATGAGTAAAATACTTAAGTACTGTTAAAATAAGATACTCAAGCCATATTAAAATTGGTGACTTGTAACTTGTAATGGAGTCATTTTCGCTGCAAGGTATCTGTACTTTTACTCAAGTATGGTTTTTAGGTACTCTTTATACCTATATATAGGGAACATCATGTTAAGTATATATTTTTTTAAGGTATTAAAATTGCCCTGGGGTCTCTGAGACCTTGAACAGTGCATGGTGGTTAATTTCAAGCACTTTGGAAGCTAATTTGCAGTATTTGCTTTTATTTTTATGGTATATATTATATAAATGTACAGTAAAACACCTGGGAGGTTCTAACTAATGCTCAAAAACTAATTTGTGTTTAATAAGCAAGTCTGACCACAAGTATTTGAAATTATTGAGCAGCTATGCAAGAAATAAAAGCATTTTTATGTCATAAAACTGTTAACATCTTAAGGAATTATATGTGGTCTAAATAAGCACCATTTACATAAGACACGGTTCTTGTAGCACAAACGGTATGTTACATTCAGGTGATTAAAAGTAGCTTGACATATTCACAGCAGTAAATAAGGATGAACCACCTGAGGAGGAGGATTTGTGCCGCTCTGTTGCCTGTCTTGCCAGCTTGCAGCTGCCGCAGTGTTCAAATACAAGGAAACTATGTAAAATTCATACATTTAAATCCATTGGGCAAATTGGTATTCATGCATTCCCTGTTCTAATCAGAGGTGTAAGAACATGTCCTTAAAAGTTTAACAAAAAAGTGTGAAACACTGCAAAGACGAATAATACAGCCTTAAACCACACTTTGATTTATGATTATGGGCTTTAATTGTTTCCGTAATTCCACAACGGTTTACGGAGCACGGGAAGCCTCTGTCTTTTAATCCAGTTCCAAATAATACCTTGGCTCACCTCCATTCTAAGCCCAGGCATTTGTTTCTATGACAACAGCTGCGTCATCAACCCCAGAGAACACTTGATCAACATACTGCCATCTTTAGAAGATCTGAGATCACTACTTAAAGCTTGGATAAAAATAAACCTTTCAATGTATGTATTGAGTTTCTTAAATACAATCAAAGTTATTCCGTTACCAGCTGCCACATCCATCATATAAACAATGCAGCAGTCGGGACGTTGTTCAAACATCAAACTTATATTATGTCAATGTAATGTATTGCTTTAATATGTACTGATGTAAGTACATTGAATAATCTCCCTCACATTATAATTAAATAATTCTAAAGCTCACATGTACTCCACAATCTGAACCAAAAGTCTCAAATTGGCATCTCATGAAGCTTAGAGGTCATATGGTTCATTCTAGTCATAAAAATGCAGGTTTGGCCTTGTGTTGTTGCTCAACCCATCTGTAAGTGCTTGCATTTGTCACTGGGACCAGTATTGCTTCAGCTTAGACTGACTTGTTAATTTATGGAATAAGGCTCTCCTTATAGCTTACATTTGTCCTTGCTCTCCCCTGCTTCATATTAGATGTCATTGCAGGCACAATGCCAAAAACATCTGATTCGAGGTCATGCACCACTACATTGTCCTTATCACAAAGCTGTTAACATCTGTCTAGTTCTCACCACTGGTTCTCTGTGGTGCTAAATTGCACTTTTATTATCTTCATTCTAAATGATTAAGAAATAATGAGAGCATATTCTTTATTTGCTTTGCCTTGTTTAATGTATGATTGTCAACACAGTAGCTTAAGTCCAACTGATTATGTTTTAAAAATGCAGGATTATTGCACAATTATCAGCCCATTTTGAAAATATACAGGTACGTAGCCACAAAATGTACACACAACATGGTAGCATTAGTGTTAGTGAGACAGAATCTCTTAGTAGCCTTATCTGAGTAAAGTCCAACTAACGTCACATATGGTAATTCTCCCATGATACACACAAGCATACAGAAAGGAACTGCAAAGTACTGTTTACAAAATAGAGCAAATGCCACCCACAGGAATTATGTCAACACAGAGCTAGAAATGTATTCACCTACACAAATGATTAAGAAAACTATAGAGAACAAATAATGAACTAAATTCAAATAGGTCTAATAAAAATACAAGATTTACATTTTTTCTTTTATAAACTCATTCATATAATCATTCCATACCCTGTTGAAAAATCCAGCATAAACCAGCATGAATTTCATGTTGGTCAAGGTTAGTCTGAGCTGGTAAAGGGCTAGTCTAGCTAGTGGACCAGCATAGTTATGCTTTTCTCAAACAAAATTGAGCTGGTGTGGCTGATCCACCAAATCCTGCTTCCCATGCAAATTATGCTGGTGACCAGCAATGCTGGATTTTTCAGCAGGGTACTTGTATTTCTTTTTTAAACAAACCTATTTTTGAACAAAAGTATGAGCCAAAATTATCTTCAGGTAACAGGCAGCAACAGCTGAATTCTGGAAGTAAAAAATCTCATACTTCACATTGCTGCAGAACCTCTTTTCACGTTCAGCCTGAAACACTGTTTTAGTTCCTGTCTCTTTAAAGCCCGGCTTTCTGAAAAGCCCAGTCTGCTCTGATTGGTCAGATGGCCCAAGCTGTTGTGATTGATCAGCTGCTTAAAGTGTGTGTTGGAAAAGTAATACTCCTTACCATAATCAGATATTCAGCAGCTAAATCTTCATGAGCAGCTGTGAACAGCATTACATCTATATGGTAAATACGGTGTCTGTTTTGGATGTTCATACAATGCTTTTTTGCGACCCAGCTGTTCTTTGAGGGTGGATCAAAGCAATAGGCGGGCATTAAATGTGTAACATGTTGACTTGAATAAGTCACAGATATAATAGTGCTGCAGGGATGGCATATTTTTGTAGGCCAAAACCCAGAAGCGAGTTAGCATTTTTAACACTTCCGGTCGTCCTGAAGTCAATGGATTTTTTTGAACAGGTTTTTGGTTAAGTGCACAAGCTTAAGATACATTTAATTCTACGACATATGATACATAAGTAATACCCTAGCTTTTGATTTTTTTAAAAGCTTTTACTTGTCTTGAAAAAGGTTGTTGCTAACAAGTGGCTAAATAGGACTACAGAGGTTGTCTGGAACATTAAACGTCATCACAGAAAAACCAGGGTGATTCTAACTTCAGGTTTGGCCTACAAAAATACGCAAATGAGGCGTTTCTGCTGAAGAAATTAATTACTTTGGTGTGAACTTGTAACAACACTACTGGAATGCTTATTGGCCAGTCAGATTTGAAGTCCAGAACTAACTGTTAGTATTACTTAATCCAAAACATTCTGTAAGTCATTTTTGTTAACAAATTCAAAAAACTAATTCTTAGGCTTTCCAAGTATCACTGTATTTTAAAAGAGGGATATTCCATCATTTCATATGCATTTCAAATGGCAAACTGGTGAGCCAAATGCATGTAGAAGAATATTTTAAAATGAGCTCTCATTAATTTCAAGAAATTATGGATGAAAATAGCATGTGGTGACACTGGAATATGAGGATGTGCTTTTTATAAGGCCAGCTGTGAAATGAGGAGTCCAGAAATGACACACAATCACAGATATATGGGTGATACACTAAAAGATGTGTGACAAGAAGGCCTGGTTTCACAGACAGGATGATTAAACCAGAATTAGGCTTTAGTTCAATTTGGGCATTTAAGTGGCTTTTATAAATGTGCCTTAGAAAAAAAAAACTCACTGGTGTGCATCTTGAGACAAAACAATGGCACTGACATATTTTAAGATATGTCAGTGCAAGTTGCTTTCAGTTAAAACAGCTCAAACATGCATTTTAGTCTGGGACTAGACTTAAGCCTTGTCTGTGAAACTGTGGGGGAAATGTCTTAAAGTATGATCTTTAAGTGTGAATCTATAAGACTAAAAACATAATTAGATTAATAAAGTGTACATGTGCCCTTGTAGAATTTTAAAAGTGTGATTGTGTATATACGAAAATTTGCCTGAAGCTATAATTTGCCAATGCACCATAAAATTCACACCATACTTGATCTCTTGAGATCATCAAAATCATTTAGAGGGGAAAATGAAGAATATGACTTAATATTCAGCTGCATGCCCAGCTCAGCACAATGGCGTCTGAAATCACAGCAGGCTAAAAAAACATCATATTGGCATAATAACTTCAAGCATATCTGCTTCCTCCAGCTGTGGCCACCTTAGCATTCATGAGCATTGAAACATTTTCCATGTCACTGAAAATGAAGGGCCAGCACATTTCATTGGAGGCCAAGCGTTAGACAGAGCAGTACAGTAAGATAGAAGACTAGTATAGATTGGATCTGTGAAGTATGCCATCAAGGGAAATTAGAAATCAGTGCCTGCAGTGATAGCACTCGGCTTAGGTCCTGACATAAAAAATGAAACACTTTCTACCCCCACACCAAATCTCCATTTGACAGAAGAGTGGGTGCTGTGCCCTTCTTTAAAAAATCCCTTTGATTCTCACACCTGCAAGAATCCTTCTCTCATCCACTTGAGGCAGGTAGCCACTCACTCCTCATGTGTGTGCTTGGCTCTAAAGTGCGGAGGAGAAACGATCCAGCATCTGAAAACTATGATCGAGAGTTGTGCTGTGTGTCACTGCCAGGTTACTAAGTGCTGGTTTAATGGCCACTTTAGTCAATAAGCATATTACCCACTTCCACGAAACAACAGAAGCCTCCTGCACAGAAAGGCTGATAATAACAAGCTATGACAAAACACTAGAAAAGGGGGATAAAACTGAACTATCTGTGCAATTTACCAAAACAGGATCACTATAATATCCAAACAGACCTCTGCATTAATTGAAGACTTTCAGGAAGCTCACAGTGTTGTAAAACTAAATGTGAGCTGCATAAAAAAAGCAATTGCACATTTGCCTCCACAGCGCTAGAACAAAACGGGAACATTCTTTATCCTTAATCGACCCAAGGTATTGCTTAGAGCTACAGTCCGGGACACATCAGGATCTAACTTGATTTCCTTTCACTTCATTAAAAGAACAATCCTTTTCAAAGCGCCACAAGAAGATTCTGCTTATCGTGACAAAAGATAAGCTTGTTGAGAAATAAAAAAATCACTGATAAAAAAAGTAGTAAACCAAAAACACATTAAATTTGAAAAAAGCAGTGATAAGATAGCAAACATGTTTGACGTCATGTTAAAAAAGTGTATTGGTGTATCAGATATGTGTCACAATTGGGAAGGAAAAAAAAAAATCGCAACTTCCAATTCATGCCTACTTAAAGCCCTTCAAGCTCTCTTTATTATTACAATGTATAGGCTACTAATTTGCTGGACTAATTAGTTACGTGTAATATGATTCTTGAATAGTGCATTGGACAACTTAAAAGCTACTACCAGACCAATACTTTTGACTTTTTTTCTTTTGCCTGAGCTGTAAATAAATACCATGTGACTAATGACTGTAGATCTTCAGGTAAAGGACTTCTTTAGTGACTATATGCTGTGGCAAAGCAGTGTTTTTTTGTTTTGTTTGTTTTTTACTGAAACTAAAACTATTATAAATAGTTTTGTTAATTGAAATAAAGCTAAAATGAAATAAAATATAAAAATTATATATAAAACTTAAAAGTTATGGTGCTTTGGCAACTAACTAAAAAGTAAAAGTAGTTGAAGTACTAAAATTAATAAAACTAAAACTGAAAAAAAAAACTTAAAGCTATATTGAAATATGAAACAAAATAAAATAAAACAAAGATTTGAACAAAATCTAATAAAAAGCATCAAATTACTGAAAAAAAATGCTAAATGAAAGCTTTTTCAAAGTTAGTATTATTAATAAATACTTTAAATAATATATAAATAACACTGCATCAAACACAGCATATTAGGGGGGGAAAAAACTTAATATGTAGGAATAAAAAGTAAATTTCTTACATTAACCTAACAATAAAATTAGCATTTTTTAGATATGAATGTCTTTAGAGCGGTACAGGTATGAATGATTATTCCTTTACTTTGCAAATGTTACCTAGCAAAAGATTAGAGTAGTGTAGTACCTCGCAGGTGATGTTCAGTGAGAAACTAAAACCATGGCAACTAGACATGGCTGACATCAATAATGCAGACTAAAATTAGCATCAGTCCAGATAGCAGGTGGGAGAGCTTGGGGGTGGAGGAAACCTTCTACCCAGCAAACTAAAGACACTCAGACAATGAGATCGGACATCTGTAGCACCTCTTTAACTGAATTTCAAAGATCTGTTTATGCATGTTCCACAGGTCAATTAACTGTTCATTTGGGCTAACAGCGCCTCCTGGAGCTGACTGCGCTTCAATTAGAAACAACACGATATGGGAGGGAAATTATAAACAGTCTCTGCTTTTATGCATACTTAAGTATCTTTGGAGGACAAAGTTTTGATGAGAAGATATTAAGTTAGAAAATGATTGAAATCAATTATACAGCCTGGCTCCCTCTAGTGTACAACATTACTATCAACCTTCTTCTTTCATTTGAAATTTCTGACCGTTTATAATTTGCTGTTAGCCTCCCGAGCATGATACATTTATGAAACTAAGCATGTTTGCCTTAAAGTGTTAACAATTCAACAATTTCTTCTCTTCCCAGTCAGTCTCCTACGCTGTTGATGCTGTACACACATACCCCTTTTCCACCAGCACAAACCGGGTGCTAGTTCAGAGCTAGTGCTATTGCCAGTTTGGAGTTGGTTCAACAAACGAGCCTTCTAAGAACCGGTTTGCCTTTACACGGGCTAGAGAGCCAGCACAGAGACAGGTCTTACGTCACTGTATAGGTCTCATCTTTCACAGCAACGCTAGTGCGGCAGCGCCAATCCCCTCCGGAGCGAGAGCTTCAAAGGGATGAAAGGTGAAGGGGTCAAAAAAACCCTCTTTTTTTGGAATGCACTTCTGCGTCATCTTAACGAGACAATCAAGGAGGCACCTTCTGTGACGCCAAACTACTTCCCTGTGCAAAGGATCATGGGGGCCCAAAGTGTCCATCAGTTGTACCCTTTGAAATCCTTCATTCCGAAGGGCCCTTTGAAGTGGACAGGTTTGAGCACTTCGGTTTGGAACGACTCTTCAATATGGCGGCCATGATTGTTTTCACTCCGAAGTGCCCTTCGAAGGGCGATATATCCCATTTGGAACGCACTGACAAACACACCAAGCTTGTTCGAGGCTCATGGATTTCATTTTCATTCCAAAGATGAACGAAGTTCTTACAGGTGTGGAGTGACATGAGGGTGAGTAATTAGCCTTTTTCAGACTATGATGATGCATTTTAACGGTCATCAGCATCGTAAATCCTGCAACGTTTTTACATTTTAAATTTTTTTTATGTTATAACATTATACTTTGTATTATATTAGCTTTGCATCAAATTACAAAAAAAATTGTTAACGCTTTTTGTAATACAGCGGCTGTGGGAGTGATGGTTAAATTTACATATTTCTCTCTTCTGACTGCCAATCTCAATCTCTATTTTTTTCCTCTTTTGAAAGTTGTGAAAACATTGTGGAGTTTTTCCTTTTGCTATTTGAACAAATGGGAACGCAAAAATATATACTGTATTTAATGTTGTCTCTTACAACAACACTTACGTTTAGACGTCGTCGGAAGTAAATTTACCCTGCGATGCCGAGCGCCGGAAACAGGAAACCCGGAAGTGTGAAAAAGGCTAATTAATAACAGAATTTTCATTTTTGGGTGAACTAACCCTTTAATAGAAACCTGCTGCTCCAATGCACAAAGAATCTTACAGCTATTAAGACATATATAAACTCAAAAAGAAAACGTATCCCTTACAGCATTTTAATAATAATGCATGGCGAAGGGCTTCCATAGTGCACAAAGATTTTTTTTTTTTTTTTTTTTTGTAGTACACAAAGAATCTTACCGCTACTCAGACGTATGAATTTAGAAAGAAAACTTTACTGCCTGCCACTCCAATCCCATTCCCAACGCAGCCCGTTTTGAGTGTCTTAAATTCGTTCGGAGAGGGCCAACAACAGCCACTCACAACAGGAGGACATCGTTAACGTAATACAAGCAGCCAATCAAAATAAGAGTTTAAGATAAGGCCAGCAGCCAATAGCATTTGTTAACACGCTTTGGTCCCCGCACCCTGTGCGTAAAAAGATTTCAGCTCGCGCGTGTATAATAAAAAATAAGAATTAAAACGCATGTGTACAGTATCAGTATATGATCCATGAGCGACAGCAGCCTAATATTCCTGCTGCTGTCTTGTGTTTTTAATGTTAACCAAACAACAAAGGACAGAAAAATCACTCACTGCTCTTGACTAAATAACTTTTGTAACTTTTATAAGGATTCATCTATATTTAATACATTGAAGACTATGCAGTGTTATTTTACATTTGATTAGTTTATACAATTTCTGTACCTAATCTGTCCTGTAGATCTACCTGAAAAGCACTGTTTATTTCATTTGCATCTTTCTGTTCAGTTATTTATGTGCTATTGCTTGTGTTTGATTATTTGCTCTTATTTTATATATAAGATATATATGAGATATATATTAATAAATATATAGCCTATTAATAAATAAGTAGCTAATACTTATTTATTAATATATACTTATTCATATAAATATACTTATTTATTAATATATAAATATATATTAATAAATAAGTAGCTACGAAGGCTAAGTAGCCAACTAGAGTTTTACATTTTCTGGATGATACAGAAGGTTATTGCTTGTAGATAAAGCCACAGAGATTCAAATCTGAGTGGAAAACTGCTATAAGGAAATTTCATCTAAATGTTCCATATCTAGAAAAAAATTTCACTCATTTTTCAGCCTCAGGTGATCTAACTGTCAAACTGATAAGTGCCATTGTAGCCTAATGTTCCCTACAGGGTAAAAAAGACAGCAAAATACACATGGGGAGACAGAGAGAAACCTAGGGCTTAAGGCAATCTGAATCTTATTAAATGTTTACAATGGTTATATTGATATGTATTTACTTTCTAGCTATCTGACATACTACAATGATATGAGAATCAGCCGATGCTCTCCAAAACCAGAAAACTGTTCTGGCTGCATAAATTATCATCGTAATGCTCTTGAGGCCCTGATACATCTGATTCACTTTCAGAGGACCAGCAGTAAATTCCCAAAAGATGTTAGCAGTGTGCAATTGGCATTAGGCAACTGCAACAAAAATACACTCTCATCGAAAACATAGTATCATGGGAAATGCAGTGTAGTACTGTGATAAAAATACATGAACCACTGGAAAATGTATTGGATGAAAATCCCCTGCAACTGTGATGAGGTTATGAACACTATGAAAGATGGCTCAATGTTACTTGGAGACAGTAATGGTGAATTCAGCCTAGTCTTAAGTGTAGAAATCTGATTAATAAGAGATAAGTCAAGTAAATCACACCCAGGTAAGACATAGTTTGGTAATTTTATTTACAATTATTACTGAGTACGCTGCTTTTGTTCTAGATCCATTTCCCCCCCCCTGCAGAGAAATTGCTCAGATACATAAAATAGATGCTAACAGTATATAACTCATGAGTGCTGCTTACTAACCATGCCATTTTAAATAAATTCTTAATGCATTTATCCTTAATTATCTTTCCCCATCAGAACACAAAAAGGCACACAGATGAAGTGAAATATTAACAGGATATTTTAGTCAGCAAACCCTTATATAGCACATACTGCAGGAGAAACCTAGATAAGCAATAACAATACAATAGCATATTTCTAATAATTACTATAAACACTTTTAGGACCATACAAATATCAGTTAACCAGCCAGAAATCATCAGAATCTTTCAATCAGTTATGACGAAAAAGACAGTGTATGATTTATCTTTTCAAATGCATAGTTCATATTCAGGTACATGCACATCCCTTTTGTACAAACAATTACTAATACTTTCAAATAAACATAACCTTAGGAATCTCACCCTCTCATAAGTAAAAAAGGAAGAATAGAAGCTCATTGAATAATCAATGCTGGCTGAATCACTCAATGTTCATCACATCAACACACTCTTAATGTTTACACTTCCTAGTCTGTGACTGGTTCCTCCTCAATCTGCTGCAGTACAGCGAGATCACATGGATGTGGGCTGCCCAGCTGGAAAGAGAAAAATATAGTCATAAAGAAGATCAGAAATCACTCGGTGAACTATACTGCAGTACTATACTGTATTGCAGAGATGTCTGGCCTACATTTGAGTCGTATATAGCAGGAGTTACAATAGAGCTGTTGGTTTCGTATTCTGACTTCTGCTCCAGCTTGTGAGCCTCCCAAATCAGACCTGCAGTCAGAGCACTGCAAACACAAGATGAAAGAACACATTGTTAGACAGACAGAATCCTCCATTTAATGCCATATCATACACTCACCTCCATCTAAGAGCGAGAGAGAATCCTAGCTTGAGGTCAATGGCAGCAGCATAAGAGCATATGAAATTGAAGTAGTAACACCAGCCCAAAGAACCAGAAATAACCCCACAAGATTAGAAAGAGGACAATGCAGTGTGAATGAAAGGATGAGCAGAAACACAAATGATTGGCATTTGGAGAATGAAGAGTATGTGCAAAGAATGATTAAGCTCTGAGGGTAAGCAGTTTTGAAATCGCCCATCACTAGATATTGTTGAATAAAGTCGTTACTTTGTCTTTCTGGCGCACAAAAAGTATTCTCATCGCTTCATAACATTAAGGTTAAACCACTGAACTGAACTGTTTTAAATATATCTTTAGTAGCTTTCTGGGCATTTGAAAGAGTTAATTATGTTGCTGGCAATGCAGGCCTCACTGAGCCATCGGATTTCATCAGAAATATCTTAATTTGTGTTCCGAAGATGGACGAAGGTCTTACGGGTGTGGAACGACACGAGGGTGAGTAATTAATGACAGAATTTTCATTTTTGGGTGAACTAACCCTTTAACACAACTTTATAATAGTGCGATATTTATTGCACCAGTCAAATAGTACTTAGAATTTAATGACTAAGGTGCAATCTATCATTCTATTCTAATTTGCATATAAATGAGGCAAGTTTATGCTAAAAAGAATGACAATGATTATTTAAATATGCCGCAGTGCAGTGCTAAACCGGCACATATAAGGTAACTGGTAAAGTTAGACTATGGGTAGTTAGTGAATAAGACATGTTTTTGTCATGGGAATTTTGGCACAGATGCAATCTAAATAGAACTTCATAGAATATATCAATAATTATCAATACATATATCAATAAATACTTCATAGTACAACAATTATTGAAGCGAAATCACTCTTATTCCATCTTGGCAAAAATGGATTTAAAAATCAGTCTTTAAAAATGCACACATGTTCTTGATGGTTTGTTTCCATTTGAGAGAAACAAATGACAGTCTTTTAGGAAAGAAAGAAAAGTCACAGGGCAGTGTTGTTATCCATGAATCAGCTAGAGCGTTAGAATTGGCATTTTGATTCTCTGGGTTGACATTTTTATACGTGCACAGAACAACTGATTACAATAATCGTAAAAGCAGGCAGGCCAGATTAGTCAGGTAAGTCACTGATGAAGCCAGGCTGGACCTGACCTTGAGTAGCTGAAAGCTCACCTTGAAACAAGTCAAATGATAACAGAGCCCCAGGGACTCGATGATCATGGCTGCTCCTTTGCCCAGTGGTGTATTACAGAACGAACAGATTTTCCTGCCACTCACTGACCTAGATTACACAAAACATGATCTGAGGGCTAAGCAACAGACTTGCACACAGCCCATGGCTTATGTGGGGTCCAAACACATTTTGAAGACAATGAAAATATGGGAGACACATGGGGATGGATGTATGGAAACGTTTAGATCAGTGGTTCTCAAATGGTTTTGCGTGATGAGCCAAATTGGACATCAAGTGGCGGCCCAACACATTATCTAAATTGTTTATCATACAAAATGTCAACAAAAAATTCTTAAGGTGCAATCACAACAACAGTTGCTGAAAAACTGTAAATGTGAGCGCACATTTAGCATATTCATTTATTAGCCTATCACATAGAACAAGCACTGGGCCAAAAGATGAAAATTCTATCATTAATTACTTACCCTAATGTCGTTCTAAACTTGTAAGACTTTCGTTCATCTTCGAAACACAAATTAAGATTTTTTGATGACAGAATGCTTTTAATTTGGATTTAATTTAGACTTTTACTCTCATGTAAACATTAATCAGCGAACATAAGCAGAAGCTCAACTGAACCTGAATAATGCACAAGAACAAGCCTCTTCCAGAAGCTCAAACGTGCTGCGTAACCAATAAGGTTCATTGTCATGTGTTACGCAGCACTAAATTAAATCTGTTCATCATAACAAGCAATCGATTCTCTTCAGAAAATTTGGACTAAACTGCTTGATTCATATGGATTAGTTTTACGATCTTTATGAACTTTTTGAAGCGTCAGAGTTTCAGTTGCAAAGGCAATGGACGGAAATCTGACAGCATTCTGTCATCAAAAAGATCTTCATTTGTGTTCTGAAGATGAACGAAAGTCTTACAGGTGTGGAAACAACATGAGGGTGAGTAATAAATGACATAATTTTCATTTTGGGGTGAACTAACCCTTTAACTGCAAAAAAAGGATTTTTGAAAGGATAGTTCATGCAAAATGAAAATTCTGTTATCATTTACTCATCCTCATGCCATTCCAAACTTGTATGCATTTCTTTCTTCTGCTGAACACATTTTCAATAATGTTAATAATCAAAAAGTTTTGGTTCCCATTGACTTCCATTATATTCTTTGTCCATTCAATGGACATCAATAGGAACTTATTTCAAAATATCTTCTTTTGTCTTCCACAGAAGAAAGGAAATACAGATTTGGAGTAAATGATGACAGAATTTAAATTTTTAGTTGGACTTTTACTTGTTTTTCAGAAAAAACATCTAAATATCCTTAAAACAAGATACATTTATTTGAGTTTATTTGATTTATTTAAGCAACACTGCATAACATATTGAGACTTGCTGTCATAGATAGTATCTTGAATATAAGTGTATTTTGTATAAATGCATTGGGATTTTTTCCCCGCTTGTCTTAATTTAATTTAAAAAGTTTGCAGTTTAATATGACGCATGAACTTTGACCTCAACAATAAAAATTATGAAAGCTTTTCTCTCCTAACTTTTAAACGTTGAAAAGTCCTTTGTTTTGCTATCCAGAATTAGTTGCATTTTATTATTCTGCTGTCATTGACCCACCAGTTGAGAACCAATGTTTTAGAGTGTTTAGAGACAATAACAATTTCTTTTAGCGAGGAATACCTATTCTGTAGTGGAACTTGAGGCTCTAGCTCTGGTGTAGTTGGGGATGGAGACCAGGACTGCTTGAGGGAGCTCATGGACTGAGATGCCGGCAGAGTGGCAGACCCTGGACGTCCACTATAGTACGACGAGGAGCCAGAGAGGGCCGAATGAGGACGGCTGTAGTCTGGTATGAGTGAGGAGCTGTTAGATGTGCTCCATGATGATTTCGAGGAGGAACGAGGCATATCGAGGTTGTCAAGAGACTCGCCCCTGCAAGCGAGTGAAGTGAATTTGTCAATGTTCGAAGCTCACAAGTAACATCAGTTGCATCTTTACATGTGCACTCAGTCATTTTTTCCTCATTGTTTACTTACAAAGTAAGACAACGTTAGCAAATACTAACCTCCTCATGGGAAGATCAGCTGGTTCTTTGGCGGTGACACTGGCAGAGCTCTGCTGGCGAATCCAGCTGTTGTCTGTGTTCAAGGAAGTCTTCTTCTTCATTTCTTGAAGGATCTGTTGCCTTTCCACTTCAGCCTGAGTTAGAGGCTCTTTCTTATAGTCCCTGCTGACCTCACCCAAACCACCGCTTGCTGCTCAGACAAAAATTACCATTAATAGCAAAATGACAAGTTGAAATCAGAGTTGATTAACAAACATCATGTAATTTCACATCAAGAGCAATTGATTTCAGACAATCTTCATATGATTATATATAGTGGGGTCTGAATGTTTGAGACCACAGTGAAAATCTGGGATTCAAAATATAATGTAAGCCTGACAATAAACAGTCACAGATGGTCAGATGTTCTTGCTTCCACTAAAGCTCAAGATGAAGCTCTTTGGACAATCTCAAATCATGCTGAAGAACATGATCATCAGGATTTTTTTTACATGAAGTTCATGTAGCTTAAGTGTTGCTGTTATTAAAGCAAAACGAGGACAACCAAATACCAAGAAATTCTTTAAAACAGTATTTTTTTTAATGTTAACATACACAACCTTTGAAAAGTTTAGGGTTTTTGAAAGAAGTCTCTTATGCTCACCAAGGCTGCATTTATTTGATCAAAACAAAGTAAAAAACAGTGATATTGTTAAATATTATTTCAATTTAAAATGAAAGTTTTAAATGTTTTAAAATGTAATTTATTCCTGTAATGGGAAAGCTGAATTTTGAACATTGTTACTATGGTCTTCAGTGTCACATGATCCTTCAGAAATCATTCTAATATGCTGATTTGATTCTCAAGAAATATTTCTTATTATTATCAATGGTGAAAGAGTTGTGCTGCTTAATGTTTTTGTGGAAACTGGCACATTTTTTCAGTATAGGATTATAGAAAGTTCAAAAGAAAAGCATTTATTTGAAATATAATATTTTAAGTCTTTACTGACACTTTTGATAAATTTGATACATTCTTGCAGAATTAAAGAAAATTAAATTAAATCTTACTGACCCCAAACTTTTAAATTAGAACAATTAAAAAATAGAAGCATTTTCACTTATGGTCTCAGGCTGTTGGACTCCACTGTTGTTATATTACAGTTTTTAATCAAATGCACACTGATCATGTGGACACAGATTCGATTACATCTGATTTTGCTGACATTGCATCTGTCAAATTTGCAGAAAATAAGGCCAAGGTGATTGGTTAAGCTGATTGATTGCCGTGGGTCCGAGCCGCCCCCACCTCTCTCTGGGTCTCTGTATTTCATGGCATTGAGGATGCTCCTCCTCTCAAGCTCTAGCTCACTCGCTGCCTTCTTTCTCTGGATCTGAGGGTTTTTCTTTCGCCTCAGTTCCTCCTCCAGCAGCCATCCTGCCAAACCCCTGTGTCTGCTGTACACACCTGAAGAGAACCACACACTCTACAGCGCTGTACTGTGCATGTGTGATCTGTGCGTGTGTGAGCCCTCACAACATGTGGCACGCTCTTCTTGAGGAATCTGACACAATCCCTTACACAGTGCTGTCTCAGCAGCTCCTTATTTGTCAAACCAACAATGGACACACATAAAGGGTTAGAGGAAAAGATAAAAGCTGCACTAACCTTTAATATCTGGTTTTGCAACCTCATCAAGTTCTGGAGTGGATTTGGAAATGGACCTGCAAACCGAACCGAAAGAGATGATAAGATTACTCAGTCCGATAAATATTCAGATGAAAGATCTTATGAATGTCTGAATGGAGGCATAGCCTGAAAGCATAGCATTTTTTTTTACAGCTTTGTTAAATAAAAAGTCTTATTTACCTGTGTGAGTAGGATAATTCAGGGTAAACATTGGTATAGCCAAAGGAGTCCACCTTACTGTGGCCAAACAGCAGAATCAGCACAGACAAGCAGATGTTCATACAGTCATGATTGAACATTAATAGAAGACAAATTAGTGTGATTATTAATGCACGAGTTAAACACAGACTAGGGCTGGGTAATAGGACCAAAATCTTAAATCATGGCATGAGTATCTTGAATCACGGTAACAGCATACATTACAATATAGTTATTATTGCTGTAAAATTTAAAATATGTGACCCTGGACCACAAAACCAGTCATAAGTCACACGGGTATATTTGTAGCAATAGCCAACAATACATTGTATGGGTCAAAATGATAGATTTTTCTTTTATGCCAAAAATCATTAGGATATTAAGTAAAGGTCATGTTCCATGAAGATATTTTGTAAATTTCCTACCATAAAAATATCAAAAATGTATTTTTGTGAGTGGATATGCATTGCTAAGGACTTCATTTGGACAACTTTAAAGGCGATTTTCTCAATATTTTGATTTTTTTTTTTTTTCACCCTCAGAACCCAGATTTTCAAATAGTTGTATCTCGGCCAAATATTGTCCTACAAACCATACATCAATGGAAAGCTAATTTATTCAGCTTTCAGATGATGTATAAATCTCAATTTCAAAAAATTGACCCTTGTGACTGGTTTTGTGGTCCAGGGTCACACACACATATACATATTATACACTTGTTGTTCAAAGTGTGAGGTCAGTAAGTTTAAAAAAAAAAAAAAATGTTTATAATACTCTTTTACTCAGAAATGAAGATGATTAAAAGTGACAGTAAAGACATTTACACTGTTACAAAAGATTTCAATTTCATAAATGCTTTTTTTTAAACATTTAATCCTAAAATAGTGGGTTGAAATCTTTAGTGTATTTTATAGGTTTCCTCATCTTGACTAATTTAGGTAGCATTCCTCTATGTAATTTTATATTATTCCATGTTACTTCATCACTCTGAATGTATAAATAATGCAAAGCAGTTCTGTTCACTAATATATACATATATGCCAATGCATAGAACATATTGCAAATTTTTTGTGTCATATCACCCAGCCCTAACACAGACAATGTTAGTTTAGTCAGGTTATTTTGGTATTTAAAGCAGGACTAATATTTGTCAAGCATGCAATTCAATGCTTTTCCTTCATGTTTAAAAAACAGTCATGCATGCTTGAGAAAATTAGACATTCATATCAGTATGACACAGATAATGAGAGATGGGACATAAAACTAAAGTAAGAGAAACCAGCTAATGACTGTTGAAACTCAGAAACTCACTCTTGATCTTGAAATCTCTTCTGCTCTTCCAGTCGCCTCCTCTCCTCCTCTCTTCTATTCCTCTCTTTTTCCTGAAGGAGGCGCTCTTCCTCTTCTCTCTTCCTCCTCTGTTCCTCAAGGCGCTCTTGTTCTTCTTTCTTCCTCCTCTCTTCCTCTAAACGCTGCCTCTCCTCTTCTTTTTTCTTCCTCTTTTCTTCTTCTCTCTTCCTCTCTTCCTCAAGACGCTCTTGTTCCTCTCGTTTTCTCTTCTCTTCCTCTCTCTTTTTCCTCTCTTCCTCCAATCGCAGCCTCTCTCTCTCTCTTTTTTTCTCGTCCTCTAAACGTAACCTCTCCTCTTCTCTTTTCTTCCTTTCTTCCTCTTGCTGGGCTAATCTGGAAGCCTCTTGCTCTTCCCATGAAACAGTGGGTTGTCTGATGGAGGACAGAGGGGAGTAGAGGTTGTGTCTGTCCAGCTCTGTCTCCTGTTCAACAGCAATGAAAGAAATGATTGACAGTGACAATGGCATACATTTACATACCAAAAACTGCAAGATATGTACCATTTAAAAAAAAAAAAAAAACTATTTAAAATGCTATTTGAAATAACAAGCATTTACATAAATTCCACAAGATAAAATAATAGTTGTTTTGCTTGAAAATCACCAGAGAAAGGTGCTTATATGCACTTTTGAAAAGTGTAACTTGTGTAAATTCAGTTATTTTCCTAAATTTTGTTATATTTCTTTTGGATTATACTATACTAATTATTGCTGAGGCATCCATAAAATACTGAGCTGCATACAACAATGGTTTAAATAAATATATAACATAGTTTCGCGCCGTGCCAAACAACGCCCTTCAGCTGTGACTTATTCACGATACAGCACTAGCCTCGAGTACCTTGTTGCTTTTATAAAACGGTTACCACACAATACAAATATTAAAGCCAGAAATATGTATCAATGCAACTTTCATGAAGTAAACGTTCACTATATAAAGCCTTCCTTCTGCTGGAAAAAAATAGTCCCTGAATGTGAACAGCAACAGAAGTTACATTATTACACCATTAGATGGCGGCAAAGACTGTCTTAATGAGTGTGTCAGTCAGTAGCGAAGACTTTTACATTGAAAAGACTGAATTATTGTAAACACGGAACAAGACGCAACTGACAAATGCTTTGACTAGCGCTGTCAGTCACGGGAAAACCCCTTAACTGTTAAAAGGACAAGATAATATTGGACATTTAAACAGATTTTTATTATGAACATAGGACTGACCTGAAGGAAAATGCTAAATCTAAATGCAGGTAATAAACTCGCTCACTCGATCTCTTTCTCACAATACTCTTCTACATAATACAGTAAGCTTCAATGAACAATATCAATTGAGAACATACAGTTTACGTTGCTAAGATTGGTTGCTAAGGTTGTTGTGTAGTGATACACAGAACCGTTGGGTGAAGCGGTCATAGCCGTTTTATCGTAAATAAAACACAGCTATTGACCAATCAGAATCAAGGATAGGAACTAACCGTTTTATAAAACAGAATGTAACATAGCATATAACATAAAATATAACAGCACATAACATAACATAGCACAGCACAACATGACATGACATAACATACCTCCTCATAATCTTTGGAGCCTTCCTTCACAAGATCTTGCTGTGCCTTTCTCCACTCCTCATGCAGTTTTTCTTGGTCTTTTTTGTACTTCTCCTGCAGCAAGGAGAGCAAGAGAAAAAAGGAGGGAGAGAAGGGGACAGAAAAGAAAGATCATTGATTGTAGCTATGTTAAATGTCTCAAAATTACAAACTGCATAATTACATTGTGCTTTTGGCAGATATTAACAAAACAAAAGCTGAATAATTACAAAGATTTATCAAAATCAAAATGTGGCATGTAATAAAAACATACACACAGGTTTGTTTTGCTATCAAATTGAGGACATTCCATAGGAGTAATGGTTTTTATACTGTACAAACTGTACATTCTATCCCCTACACTACCCCTAAACCTACTTATCACAGAAAACATTCTGAATTTTTACATTTTTAATAAAACATTGTTTAGTATGTTTTTAAAGCTATTTTAAATATGAGGACTCATTAAATGTCCTCAAATTTCATGTTTGCGTCATAATACCAGTGTAATACCCATGTCATTATACAAATTTGTGTCCTCATAAATCACAAAAACGCATGTGCACACACACACACACACACACACACACACACACACAAACAAAGAATAAGAATGTCTTTTTGTAAAATAAAGATATCTATATGGTGCATGTTTAGTTCTGTATTCTTCTGTATTCAGGAAACAAAATCTCTGAGTTTGCATGCCTTGATCAGTAGCACAATACATGTCCTCTTCAAGAACTAGTTTCTACAACCTTAGGAAACAATTATCTCACTACTATTCATTTAAATGCTATATATTCACTTTTACCCAACATAATAGATATTGAGGCCACAACTCTACAAAGCCCAACGGATGAGCACATATTATATTCACCTGCAGCAAACGTTCCTGCTCTTTCTGCCACTTCTCCTGTCGTCTGCGCTCTTCTTCTGGATCCCAGGACCAGCGTGTAGTGGATGAAGTGATGGAGGGCACGGGAAGCTACACACACAGAAAACTCTTTGAATTATTGGAGCCAATAAAGTATCCCAGATATCCTTTACAATATCTTGGCATGATCACATTGTCTTTTTTTTTTTGCACTCAATCCATGAAACACAATTATGCACTGAACAACATAATTCACTCATTATTAATTAATCAGATCATATGCGTGTGTAAGCAACAGTGGTTGGTTTAAAAGAAAACAAACTCAACTTACATTTGATATTGCTGTATCAGATCCACCTGTAAAAACAGCTACAATTAGATGCTTTTTAAACAGTGTAGCCTATATTTCGAATGAAACCCTTCATCACAGCATGAAGGGAACACATGAACAGCATTTCATCCCAATATCTGATAACATAAAATCAATTAAAATAAAAAACCCATAACCCAACAGTTTCATAAATAAATGTTAAATTAGAACCACATGCAAAGACTCAGATAAACAAACACATGCAAATACCAATAAACAAAGCAAATGAATAATGCAAAAACACATCCCGCAGATAAACACCTTTGGCCAGTCCCCAAATGCAATGCCTCATGCAGAAGCACTGGCTATTAGTAAAAACAAACCCCACATCCATGCCCAGCACAGCATGCACTATTCACATTCACAACACAATACCAACACACTCCACACTGATTACTGATTTCTTTCCCTGAGCTGCTCCTACAATTAAGGATATACAGCAAGAATGACTTGAGTGTGTAAAGGTACAACAGCCTCATATTCATATCTGTCTTATCCTGAATTCTTTCATTTACACCTGTGGGGAAAATCTCTGATATTATATTAATATGGTACCCTAAGTATGATGAACTTTCCTTCTAAAGTAGTTTCCTACTTTATTTAGAGTGCTTTGTATGTTGGTATATTCCTGACATGCTGTCTTTTAGAGGCCTCAGAGAATGACTAATGAAGATATATTTTGAAAAAAATTTACAAACTCTTTAGGTTTGTTCGCACTGACAGCAACAAAGCAACCAAAAGTCATTCATTGTCAACGAGGTTTGGCGATCAGAGGCAAAGTGAGCATTATTTATATACAGTAATAGTAGTTTTATATTAATATTTTTTTTTTTAGTATATTATAACTTTTATTTTGATACTCTCATTTTAATTTAAGTTTTATTCATTTTTTGTGCTTTTTAAAAATATTTCTGTTTAGCTTTATTTCAGTAAATTTAGTACTTTAGCTTAAACATACAAAGTTATTCACTGAAAATCTTGACAGCTACCCTAAGGCTTCTTGTGTGGAGTGATACAGTATCTGATTCATCAAGAAATAATTATTTTGAGTAGAATCTTTTTGATAAATCAGTTTATCTGGTTCATAATTTTAATTCATGAATGAGCCAGATTTACAAATGACCCAGTTAAACTTACTGACTCTGAACTATCAGTGGTTCACAGCCTATTGGAGGGAAGATTATCAGTGATTAGCAGCTTAAATTTTGGTCAAAGTTGTTTGCAAGTTGTTTCTGTGGGCCCCCTTGAAATCATGTTCCTTTCGCCCCGCTAGCTCGCCAATTTTCATCTACTTTTTAAAATACTTCGGCTCCTGTAGACAGCATGTCAGTGCTCGAGATGGAAGTGGACACTGCACACTCAACCCCCCTTTACCACAGAGGTAGACCAGAGAACTGACTGTGAGACCTGCAGAGCCTGAGGGAAGAGCACAGAGGTTATGAGGGGCTTCTGCTAGAGAGAGGAGGAGGAGGATGGCAGGATGAAGACTTAGCGGTTTACCCACAGCCCCCGAAACACATAGCCTGAACGCATCAGCACTGAACTGATGCTGTTCTGTTACCTTGTTCAAAAAACTCTGATCTCCTTTTTAAGTTTTTCATAGAAATCGATTCAGATTCTACATGGGAGATAAAAATGTTAGAAGAAGATGAATTTGTACAAAGGGAAAAGCTCCAGGTGCCCTGGGGAAGTAGATTTAGCAATCAATTCTTAAAGAGATAGTTCACCCAAAAATGAAAATTCTGTCATCATTTACTCTCCCTCAAGTTCCAAACCTGTATATTTTTTTTTTGTTCTGCTGAACAACAGAAAGATATTTGGAAGAATGATTGTAACCAAGCAGATCTCGCCCCACATTGACTACTATAGTATTAATTTTTCCTACTATGGTAGTCAATGGGGGGCGAGATCTGCTTGGTTACAAACATTCTTCCAAATATCTTCCTTTGTGTACAGCAGAACAAAAACAAAATATACAGATTTGGAACAATTTGAGGGTGAATAAATCATGACAGAATTTTCATTTTTGGGTGAACTAACCCTTTTAATTCACACTTCTTGTAGAAATGTTGGTAGAAAAATATATATAAACAGTATGTGCATAGTGTTTGGATAGCTTATCTTATTTTTGACTTTATCACACTGTTTTAAGTTAATCAAAAACAAGCATTCTTGTCAAGCTATTAAACAATCTCAGAACAAGATTCACAAATTTTCTGAAAACATGCATTTAACAAAACAGGCATACTACAAAAAACTTTACAGAATATTTCCAAGCAATTAGCTGAAAAAGGTTATATACCTTTATTATTCACGTTCTCTGGATCCTCACGGAAGCCTCCATTTATCCCATTTGAGCCATGATTCTGTGTAATAAAGGTAATATGTTTAGTATTATGAAAGAAATATTAAAATACATCCAAATACCAATTAAAAAATTAAGTGTCATATATAGATAATTAATTATAGTTTGCTCACATTGCCTGGCTGTGAGCTGACGTTCACGGTTTTCACAAGGTTGTCCTTGGTTTGTTGGGATGTGAAATCCAGGTTGGTGCTGAGATATGGCTCAGAGGGACCTAGAGGATCCAGACTGGTCAGATTGATGGTCTTATGGCTTTTAAATGGAAGGGAAGGTAGGTCTCTGCCCCAGTCTGATTGTGGCATGTCAACAAAACCATGCATTTCAAAAACACAGAATTAGCAAACTATGAGAACAGACGTACGACAACAGACAGATACTAAAAACTGAATGCGTCTGGTTAATACTTCTAAATAGTGGGGATGAAAGACAGACCACCTTTCCCTGCCATGCAGTCAGAATGAGCTCCAGGTTTACCAACAAGCTTACAGATGCCCACTGATCTGCCTTCAGTCACAAACTATAAGCCTGTTAGTAAACACTGAAAATATGAACCATTGAAAATATAAAGAACCACATACTAGAAACTAAGATAATGCACACTGTTTAGGGAGAAATGCAAACATACTACAAACACATAGAAATACAAACATTAGACATTAGACCTGGGGAAAGGTAGACAAAGGAATAGTTCACCCAAAAACTGTTATAAAATAAAATAAAATAAAAAGATGGAATATAGTGCACACAAGTCATACGGACTATTTTCATGGTACTTTATTGTAGTTTTGTCCTATTTGGAGTTTGACAGTCCACTATATCTATTTTAAGCATATATATATATTTTATGCAGTTATCTTTTTTAATCACACACACAAAAAACATCAGCATACAGGTTTTGAAATGTTGATAGTATTTTAATTTTTCAAGTGAACTTTTCCTTTAAATTGGAAAAAAGTGGAAAAATAAAAATCAGCAACAAGAAAGTCAAACACACAACATTGACAAACATATACGAGACAAACATAGATGATACACACTATGTGCACATTACTACTATATAGTAGAAATTTAGACTTAAACCACAGGGTCAACCAAGAACAGAAGATCTTAGTCTGCTATATATGTAGCAAAAGACTACTATAAAGAGCCTGGCGATGTTATTTCTTTTGAAAGCTTTACCAAGGCTTACTGTGGTCAGTGCTGCATTTGATGAGATGGTGGGGACTTACTATTCTTGCCATGTCTGCGGATGTCCATAAGAAGACTTCCCTGCTGCAAGGCCTCCTCCATACTGCTCTTCCACTCATTATAGCTCATGTCTGCCACCCGGTGCCCATTAACAGTAAGGATCTCATCTCCAACCTTAACCTGACCGTGCTCTGCTGTGCTGCCTTCTCACACACACACACACACATCCCACATACACAATCAAACACAAACAAAAAACACATTAAGCATGCATTATACACAAAATAAATGTAGAAAATGCTCAAAACAATCATACAAATAATGACAATGATGTCTGAACTAAACATAATTTATTTTAGACTCTCATACAATACATTTTGTTTCATGCACATTTTGTTCCATTGCTATTTTGGGCAACTAAGAGGCTCATCAGATTCAACCTAGAAAAATATCTGCCCTATATACTGTAGCAGCACAAGTGCATTTTTTTTTTTTTTTTTTTTTTTTTATGAGTAGCAGATGCTCTCTGAAGCTGCAGGTAGAGCTTGTACTTTGTGCTTCATTAATTCACTGGGCAGCACATGAAATCACTTTTATTTCAGAGAACAGTTTCTTTTACCTGGAACTACAGATTTGACACGGACCCCAGTGGAGTCCCAGTCGTTCTGAAAGCCAAAGTCCCGGCTACTGTTGGGTTTCTGGTTCAGGCTGATCCTCATCTCACTGTAGTCCACCTGGAAGACACAGACAGGTCAGCTATACACAGAAAGTGAAGTGATTTCACATTAAGTGATTTCTGGTTTTTAGGGGTGTGCCTAAGATTTATTGTAAGAAAATCTAAATTACTTGAGGAGCATTTGACATCCAAATTGTCATCAATCTACACAGAAGGCAACCTAGATCACAAAGTGTAGCTATAAACTGTTTAAATTATATGGATTTAGTCAGATTTACTGAATATAAAGTGCTTGTGTGTCTGTCACTGCTTTTGCTTTAGAAAATGTAATGTTACTGCAATGTGTAGTTGAGATTTGCTCAGGAGAGTCTTACCTCATTGGGAGGGACGAGCGGGAATGAAGATTTAGGCAGGGGAGACACCTTGTTGACCAGAGGGACAGGAGACGGGGTTCTCTCTTCTGATCTCTCATCTTCGTCACTGCTGTGCTTAGGGCTTTCCTGGGAGATATCGTCATCCTCTTTCACATACTGAGCATAGCGGTTGGAAACTGTAGTTTTCTTGAGGCTGTCTGTCTCTCCATTGGTGCGCTTAAGAGAGTCGTCCATCTAAAAGGTTTTTGATGCCATTATAAGTATTTTCCAAACCAATTTGAACTATTCACAATTTCAGATGTATTCATTACTTACTGTTATAGTGAATAAAGCAGAACAGATCATGACTGATCACTTTAACCATTGAACAAGTCTGTGTTCATTTTTAACCAGCTCAAACAGAGGAATAGAGTGCAAATGAGCCTGTCCGCTGTTAAGCTGGACTGATTACGGAAATGTTTTTCAAATTAATTTTTCTCAAAGCAATTTAAAAAAAAAGAAAAGAAAAAAGTCTCTGTTAAAGATTTATAAGCAATGAACCAAACAAACATTGAATCACAACATTACAAACTTTGATTTGAAGCAAAAAAAAAAAAAAAAAAAAAGCGTTTAAAAATCTTAAAGGGTTAGTTCATCCAAAAATGAAAATTATGTCATATATTACTCACCCTCATGTCGTTCCAAACCAGTAAGACTTTTGTTCATCTTCAGAACATAAATTTATTATAGATATTTTTAATAAAAATCAGTGAGGCCTGCATCGCCAGCAATAACACTCCCTTTTTTAAAGCCCAGAAAGCTACTAAAAACATATTTAAAACAGTTCATGTGACTACAGTTGTTCAACCTTTATATTATAAATCGAAGAGAATACTTTTTGTGCGCCATGAACTATTGAAGTTTCAAAACACTTATGATGTAACAAAGCCTCATTTACTGAAATCATGTGATTTTGGCACTCCGAACCACTGATTCGAAACAAATGATTCGTAAAGCTTTGAAGCTTCATGAAGCAGTGTTTTGAAATCGCCCATCACTCAATATTGTGGAATAAAGTTGCTATTTTGTTATTTTTGGCGCACAAAAAGTATTCTTGTCACTTTATATTTTTAAGGTTGAACCACTGTAGTCACATGAACTGTTTTAAATATGTTTTTAGTAGCTTTCTGGGCATTGAAAATGGGAGTGTTATTGCTGGTGATGCAGGCCTCACTGAGCCATCGGATTTTATCAAAAATATCATAATTTGTGTTCCGAAGATGAACGAAGGCCTTACAGGTGTGGAACGACATGAGGGTGAGTAATTAATGACATAATTTTCATTTTTGGGTGAACTAACCCTTTAAGGACTTTAATGAGGGGAAAAAAAGATGCAATCCCATGAAGAATTCCAAATTACATAATCGAAATAAAAAACAACATAAATATAACACTATTATACTACTATATAGAAACAATATAGTTTACGTTTATTGCTATATATATATATATATATATATATATATATATATATATATATAGACACACACACTTTTTTTCCCCGACTCGATTATGTCATTTGCAGTGAGGTATTGTAGTTTTTCACCAGAATTCTGCTGTTACACACTATTTATTAAAAAAATAAGTTGAAATAATATGGGCTGATGGCTTCAACAAAAGCATATACCATCAATTAACAACCTCATTGCACACAGTAGGTATTGAACAGTTTATAAATTATCGTTAAAAAATCTGACTTCCACATTACAGTTTTATTCAAGTGTTGTAACTCAGATAGATGCTTTATAATTCATATGAGCTGTAATTACATCAGAACTTCTGTAAATCGATCGCAGGCTGTGGCAGGTAGCATAATGTTCTCACAGAACTTCGTTCATTAAAAAAGAAAAAACGTCATCACGATGTTTGAGACCAAACAGGGACACTCACCGTGAATGCTCTGGGAAGAGAGGTTATTCGGTTGGCCTGTGTGCCGAATGGCCTGGGCGTGACTACAGAGGGGAGTCTTGCGCTATCTGATCTCTGGTAGCTCCTGGGGAGGGAGGCAGAAACTTGATCCAGCCCAGACTGCTTTGTATCCATTGAATTGGGCTTATACAATGAGCTAATGGAGCTGCTGGAGTTCTCAACTGGCTTAGTGTTGCTAATCAAGTTTGAGCTGTTGAGAACGCTGCTGGGTTTACTGACGCTGATGGGCTTGATCATGCTGGTGGGCTTAATCAGACTGTCGGAGAAAGCAGGAACTGGATCATCCAAAAGGTTTTGGGTTGTTGTTTTGCTCTCCCGAATGCTGTTATTCATTGAAATTGGGATATCTGGACTAGAGCGATCAGGTTTGGAAGGAAAATCAGTCTGATCTGATGCCAGCGTGCCAGCCACGGGTTCCTTTTCTCTTAGAGATGGTATGGAGGGTAGGGAAGGTTTGTCCGTGGGGGCGTAAGGGGCGTCAATGGTGTAGCTACGTGATGGCAGAGTTCTGCTTCGGGGTACAGGATCTTCAAAGACATCATCAACGCTTGAGTTAAAGAAGTTGCTTTGCTCACGGCCCTCTCTGAAAAGGAGCAAAAGCGAGGGAGGCAGGACAAGTACTGCGATTAAATTACACTTTTACAATGAGCAGACAACGGATCAGAGAAAGTACAATTACACTCTCCGCACAACAGAATGACAAAAAACAACATTGACAGCAACATTTCATCATAGTACACCACAATTAATAACAAAAATAAAATAAAATTAGGGAAATAAAATATTGAATAAAACATACAGTTTTGTACTGTTTAAAATTTAGAGACACACAAATACAGCTTATTTGAAAGAATGCATGTTCACCTCCCATCCTGCATTTCCTTGAAGGTCTTTGATTTCCTGCCGCCGCCTGAAGTGATCTGCTCGATCTGTTCTCTCTCCTCTTTTTTCTTCACAATGTCAGAATTCACACTCCTGCGCTTATTCTTCCACTTTGTAAGATCCTGCAGGGACGAGGAGAAAGACGCTCAGCCTCCATAACTGGAGCACAGGTGCTTATTCATAAGCATTAACGGTAGGAGGGACAGTGCAGAGGAAGGGTGGAGAGACACAAGGACAGATTGAGGAGTGAGAGAGGACTAGATTTTGCCGGTGTCCTATTTTGCCTGTTTGGCTCCACCCGACTCCTTTTCCCAAGTGAATCAGGGGCCCGTATATGACCTAAATGCTGTATTGAAGCTCAGTCCAACCACATTCACTCTACAAAGTACCACTGAACAGTTACAGACTACTTATTATTGATGTGACTGTGTGGTTCGAAGTTGTGAAGGTCCTTATGAGGACATCTTACTAGTCTCAACTTTCACTGAACCACAGGCCAAACAGCTGCAGGTATGAATATTATCAATAACAAAACCATGTGATCCGATACTCACATCTTGCCATTTATCTTCATTCTCCTTCAACCGAGCACGCATTTTCTGCAGCTCTTCGGAGCGCAACTCTATCTTCGAGGTGCTGAGGTTCGTCTCACCATCAGTGATATCACTCACTGATTTGCTCCTGTAAACATGTTTTTCAAAAAACGTTAGTAGTCCGATGAATTCCTTAAGGAAAAAAGTCATGCATTAGGATGGACAAAAGATTTTAGCCATTCAGCATTTTGATATGAGTAAAGGAGTTACAGCTCACATCAAGCAATCATAAATAACAGAAATTTACAAGACAAAATATTGAAGGGTTAGTAAAACAGCAAGTCACAGTTAATTATCAAATTAGACAACTAACGAGTTATTATATATGTTATGTGGCAAACCAACTGGTTAATCATTTTACACGAGTTGCTTATTCAATCACTTCCACTCATGTGACTTACCTGTGAGAGCACAATACATCTGCATTGCAGAAGTACATCTGTGCTTCTCATGCTCTGGATCTTTCCAGAAGGACACGTTTGAACAGATATTAAATTAGCCAGCAGTGTGCATATCTGTAGTCTACACGGTTTTTCAGTGAAAAATTTTTAGACAGCAGCCCATGGGATCATAGCATTGAGAACATTGTGAGTGTCAGTGCTTAATATAGGGGAGAGCAGAGGAAACAAAGCCTACACAGCAGCCGTGACCATGCACACAAAAACATGCCGCTCCTTCACAAGGCCACAACTCACCCTTTGCTATCAGAGCTTTTCTGGAGCAGTCTAGGAGCCAAAGAGAACCACAGCAAGAACATAGTCATATTTTGTTGTGATGACTGACAGTTTGTATTGAATGACCAATATAGTAACATTCACTATCGTTCAAAGGTTTTGGGTCGGTAAGATTTTTTATGTTTTTGAAAGAAGTCTGCATTTACTTGATTAAAAAAATACAGCAAAACAGTAATATTATTATATTACTAAAATATTAGAATTATTATATTATTATAATAAATATTTATTCCTATGAATTTTCAGCATCATTACTCCAGTCTTCAGTGTCACATGATCCTTCAAAAATCATTCTAATATGCTGATTTGATGCTTAAGAAACATTTCTTATTATCAATGTTAAAAACAGTTGTGCTGCTGGAAACTGTGATTCTTTTTTCAAGATTCTTTGATGAATAGAAAGATGAGCATTTATTTGAAATAAAAAACTTCTGTAATATTATAAATGTCTTTAATGCATCCTTGCTGAAAAAAGAAATAATTAAAAAAAAAAAAAAAAAAATCGTAATGACCCTAAATTTTTGAACGGTATTATACGTCATTAGCTTAGCCACACCGCTCCAGCTATGATCAAGTGCATAATGATTATTTACATTTACAGTATATAGTCATGCTTCAGCATTCAGTTAATTCGCTGATTACAGACTAGGCTGTATGACGTTTAAAATGAGCAAACATAATATTAACTGTCAGTTGTAACTTAGTTTAGGTACAGTTTAAGGTACAATGACATCATTGGAAACTTGTAGAATTCCCCACCATTTCTAGTGCGGTTGCTCTTTATAATGCCCCGACATTACATGGACTCCGATCAAATGTAATGTTGTACTTGGTGTTCAAGTGCTAGGTGTGTTTCCATGGTCACATAAGTGTAAGTTCCAGCTTTCACAGGATCACAAGGGTGTGGGGAATTTGGAGCTAGAGTGCATTGTAAGTTACTTCATGTAAAGAGTGAATGTGTCTGACTGGATTATTTATAGACATAGCTCAGGTTTTAAAATTCCACCACAGCTTAGCTGGATACACTTGCGCCTTATAAAGTCTGTTAGGACTTTAGGATTTAAACGAAAGTCAAAGCAGTTGAGTCTGTACTTGATGTATCAGTTGCTTAGATGCTTTCATGACCAAAACTTTCAGTCTTTTATTAAACACAAGCAAAATGCATTTCACAGGCAATTGGTCAGTCTCTTCAAAGACAAACAAAATGTATCTGTATAGCAAATGCCACATTCTTTGGTGTTCCTGTAATCAATAAAACCGCTTTTAATTTGATATAATTAAATAAAGTAAACAAAAATAAAGTTATTAAAAATATATCAATGCCCAAGTAAATAAACCATTTATCCACCTATTTTCAATCCAGAAATAAGATATTTCTTGTGAATGTGCGAGACATTTGATTCATTAGCCACTATAGGTAAATAACTAGAAAAATAACAAGAAAGTGCATTAAACTGTAAAACTATATGGGTTACAAACCAGTGTGTTTATGATTATGACAATAAATTAAAATAATATGATAAATACCAGTTTGTAATATCAAGCAGCATAACGGACTGTTTTCGTACAGCTAAAATAATCGGAAGCAGCTGACACCAGAAGCCTTGCACATTAAAGTAAAAATGGCTGCGCCCACTTTTATGTTAAAAATAAGGTGGATAAAATGCAGCTTGTTTCAAATTTCAATGCTGAAAACTATTTTGACATCATCACTTCATGCACAAACTTATCAAACCACAAACTTATTTAAGGAAACCAAATAGCTACCTGTTACAATCATTCATCAAGTTGCAGGTCTCATGCAATCAAAGTCAAACCCATATCAGACTCACAAACATTTGCCATTGCCAGTGTAAGATCATAGTTAACACGAGAATGAGAAAAGTACACCGCAGATGAGATCATGATGACAAGCGCACACAGGCATTTCTGCAGGCTCAGAAACCTAACCTCTCCACCATCAGCTTCTTTCTGTATCGCACACGGCTGGCCTCTCTGATGGCTTGCCATTTCTGCATATCTTCTTCATTGCAAGACAAAGAAACACTGGGAGATCCCTTTTCCTCCATCCCTTGGGTATTTAAAGCTTTGAGCTTCCTAAGTAGCATATCATCTGTTTTCAGGTGCTGTTTTTCTCTGTGTTTAATCTCTGGTTTGGGTTTGTTCTGTCTGGGTTCAATTGGGACACACATCAGCTTGGCCTGCAGTTTTGGTGGCAAAGCCCATGTCTCTGGAATAGGAACAGGGTGGTAGTTATCAGGGGCCCCAGACAGAGGGTGATGACAGATTTGCTGTTGAGCCCTTCGAAAAACCACATCATCTTTTTCAATGTCAGGATAAACGGGTTCACCCTCATGACGGGGCTGAATTACCACTGTGACATCGGCCTCAGATCTGCGGCGAGGCACCAGGAAGTTACCATACTTCAACTTGGCAAGATCATCACTCGAATGGAAGGCTTTTGTACGACGTGTAAACATATCGTCATTTTCCAAATCAGGCAGGATGTCGGCAGAAACGTTGTATGGATCATTAGGCTGTTCACGCCCAAGGAGGGGACGCTTTTCGCATTTTATGAGTCTGGGGCCAGAGGCGGGATCTGGTCTGGGCCAAAAATCAGGGGGCTTTAACTTAGAGAGCCCAGCACTTTGCTGAGCAACCGTAAGGTGTTGTGTTTGAGAACTGTGGGTGAATGAAAGGAGAAAAGAGTAAAGAAAGGATTCAGAACATGCAAGGGGACAGTGTAAAAATCAGTTAAGACCAGTTAACAAGAGTAGTGCACGCAGAAGGATGCAATTAACCATACAATATAAACATAACAGCAGCATAATGTGGAATCATTTTGCTCTGGATTTTGGAAAAGCAGCAGTGTAAGCTGATTAACAATAAAAACATTGGCAGTAATCAGAATCTTGCTTGAGCATTTAAAGAAGCAGACAACATAATAAACAGAACGTTATGGTTCATTGGTGTGGACTCTAGTTATCATTATAGTTCTCTTTATAGTTATCGTTCTTGGTGTGAGCGGGCCTTTAAGCTCCAAAAATGCACCAAAAAATACAACTTGTTCGAAATATTCCACATTTTCTGAAGCCATATGATAGCTTTGTGTGAGGAACAGACCAAAACTTAAGTCATTATTCACTGATAATACTCCCCTCAAGTCAGTAGTGGCAAATCATATAAGAGCTCAAAGAGTCAAATGAAATTAGTGTATTTGTAAAGGAATTGATCAGTCAGATTTTTAAACTGAATCAGCTATATTCACTGAAAAGTTTAGACTCAAAAGAATGATTTGTTCAATGATCTGGTACTCGAATTCAACTCACTGACTCAAATGAACAGCTTATTGGATGGCTTTGTCTCCTGTCAAATTATATGGCTTCAGAAGACTTGTAATGTTAGGCATGAGTCATATGGACCGCTTCAGTTTGTTTTTGTTTTTTTGGAGATATGAACAATGTTGTTGTACAGAAAAGAGCAGTGTGAAGATTCAACTTTTTGGATGAACGTCTGAATTAAGTAATGATTGATATTATACTGATAGTGTGATCCTTCTGACCATTTCCATTAGGATACAAATGTACTTGTCTGGTGAGATCATTAACATTCACAAAGATGATTATCAATAAAAACACTACTTATTAGTAAGCATCGGTTGATACATTTATTAGAATATGTGGAGAAGCAGATCAGGGGAAGTGAGTAGATGTCCAGTCCTACTGCATATGTGGCTGTGATAAGGACCTGGGAGTGGAAGCGAGGCTGGACTGAGCGAGGCCTTCAGGTGCATGGGAGTGAGAGGAAGGGGGTTCAGACTGAGTGCGAGAGAAAGTAGGTACAGAGAGCCAGGGATTGACGTCACCATCTGATTCTTCAGAGGACGAACCTGACTTCTTGCGACTGGAAAATGTGAGGTGAATAAGCACAGAGAAAGAAAAGGGAGAAAAGTTAGTAACCATCACCAGAGAGAAGACAGAGAAAGGTAACAGAGAAGCCTTAGTGATAAGGGTTTACAGTGGCATCAAATGTATTTGTACATTTAAAAACACACTTAAAAATATATTAAAGTATGAGCAAAACAGATGTACTGCTCAAAATCAAGACAAAAACTAATACAAAATTTGGACATTTACTGGTTGTCAAATTTTATGAAACATGTCAGGCCTAAGGCCATTTGTTTGCAGATCACACTTAATTGTATAATATAATATGTTATGTACTTTACTGTACTTTTTTGGAGCCACTGGATAGCCAAACATGTCAGAGAATTAGAAATTAATATCTGAACACCTGATGGACTGATTAATAGGGCTCAGAATTGAAAACAGGTTCTTAGTCAGATTTCATAAAAATAATACTGTAACTGTAATTTGTTTCAAATTTAATTTTAATTTCCTACTTATTTTCATGGACAGTTGCCAATTATAATAAATATGGGACAGCTGATTTATTTTGGTATTATTTTTTTTTTTTTTTAAACTGAATCTCATAATTTGACAACAGCTTCTAATGATAGTGAATGCAGTAAGAATTGTTAAATTCAAAATTACGTTAAATTCAAAAATAATTGTTAACAGAATTAATAAGGAATCAGAACCAAATTAAATCATTAATTTCCTGTATAATTCCCTCCCCTTCTGCTCATTTGGAATATCAAGCATGTCTTATTTAAATTAAGTATTCCTGGAGTTAGGGACAGAATTATTTATGTTCTTTTCTTAACTTATGTTATTTTTCTTTTCTTTTTTGCCTCAGTACTGGACAGACCTGAAACCTTGGATCTTCCTGTACCAAGGGCGGCGCTGGGAGCCCAGTTTGATCATCTTCACATGTGCATCCTCCTCAGGTGTCCAGAACTTGGGCAGAAATTTATCAAAAGGCTCTGTGGCAGATGTTTGGGGCATCAGGCCAATTTTACGGGCATAAAGGTCATCTTGAACAGGATCAGCATAGCCAAACTCATCATCCTCTTCTTCAGAGTCATCATAAATGTAGGCGTCAGCGGATACAGGCCTCCTGTAAGTCCTCTGACGAGGCTGTGACTGACTGCTGCTCAAAAGACAGCCATTTTTGTTACATACCACCAATGATCAATGCACATCAAACCATCCATGGTTAACAAGCACACTAAACCATAAAAAAACTCAAACATTGAAAACAAAATGTTGTTTCAAAAAGTCCACGCTATGGGTTGAAAATCAAGCAAAATAATGACATCACAGCAACTCAAAACCAAACTTCGAAGGTTTCTGAAGAAGACCCAAAGTTAACACTGATAAAATAGCAAACGGATGCGTGTCAGTGAAGCCAGTTTCTGACCTGAGATGGGTCAGTGACTGCCGGGGCGCATTACTGACAGCCACCTGTGGCCTGGAGGTACATGAGACAGCAGCTGCCTCCAGCGGGCTCATGGGTAAGGCAAAGTTGGTCGGAGCGACAGGGGATGGGCTGTGAAATCTACGGCTAGCGAGGTCATCTAGAACCACGTCGGGATCCGGTCGATCTGCATCTGAATCACTGCTCTCATAGGCCAAAGACTGGAGGGCAGTTGTCTGGAATTTCAACCCGGTGATAGATGAAGGGCCTGAACCTGCCCTCTCATGACTGGGACGCACCACCAATGATGGTCACGAAGGCACAGTGAAAATAGTGAAATAGTGAAAGTTCACCACCAAGAAATAGTGGGACATTCAAACATCGAGAAAGCTTTATATTTACCGTAACATCGCACCCAATAAAGTAGAAATATAATGATAGACATTTCTAGGAAGCAAAGCAAATGTTCAAGACAAATTTTGAGAAATGTTTTGAGAAAAGTTCACATTCAGGTCTTTTGATGGCAGGTATCAGAGCATAATGTGAGACATTGTTGAGATCTTTTTTGAAACTCTAGAGGAGACAGATTTACTAGGGTCTTTTGTCTGGAGAAAAAATCTGAAAAGCTCTCTTTGAAATTAATTGCTGTTTAGGAGAAACTATTGAGATATTATGCATTTCATGTATTACATCATAAATCACTGATCAGATGGTCACCTTTCACCAGAGTAGGTGAATATACCGTCCAATGAAAACCCCCACTGAATCTCTAGTGTGTAGACTTGCATTACCTAGAAAAAGTGCCATCATCTTCTGTGAACATAGGGCTAGCCCAGCTTCTTCTGTTGTCTTCATTTCGCTCAGCGCGTTTCTTGCGCAATGGTGCTGGAACATAGCCCGTCTGCTTGTCCTTTGTTGGCAGGAACTGATTGAACTGAGTAGTGGTCTTAGGGGTTAAGACCATCGAACGGCGATATTCCTTATTTTCTGACATCGTGAAGCTGAGATCTGCTTCAGGGTCACTACCACAACCTGGAGAAACAGCACAGAGAGCCAGGAGTGTGAGCGTATAAACACACACATGCACACAAGATTGTTTTTCTTTCCTGGTGGGGACTTTCCATTGACTTTTAATGTTTTTATACTGAGCTAATGATGTTTTCTAACCCATAACCCTAAACCTAACCCTTATAGAATGTAGTAGAATAACTTTTTTGAATTTCGGGTTTTTTATTGAGACATTATTTGGTATTTTTATGAAGCTGTTTTTCTTACAGGAACTGCTGGATGGTCCCCATAGGTGAATTCATGCTTTACTATCTTTGGGGACAAAATACACACTGCAAAAATGTATTTCTTCATCAGAATTTAGATTCTTCTTATTTTACACACAAATCTCACTAAATTTAAAGGGAGAAAAAAAAAACTCTTTGCCAATAGAGTAAGAAAATAAATTTTATGAAATAAAATTATTTTACAATTATAAAATATAAAATTTATAAAATTATAATTTATAAAATTATGACATTTATACAATACAGTATCAATCAAAAGTTTAAGAGTAGTATATTTTTTTTCCCAAATAAATACTTTTATTTTTTACAAAGATGTATTAAATTGATAAAAAAATGTCAGTAAAGAATTTTAACTTGATAGAAAAAATATATATTTCAAATAAAAATCACATTTTACACAAAAAATATTAAGCAGCACAATTGTTTTCAATTGTGATAAGAAATATTTCTTGAGCAGCAAATCAGCATATTAGAATGATTTCTGAAGGATCATGTGACACTGAAGACTGCAGTAATGGTGCTGAAAATTCAGGTTTGCCATCACAGGAATAAATAACATTTTAAAATGTATTAAAATATAAAATGTCTATTTTAAGTAGTAAAAATATTGTAACAATATTACTGTTTTTACTGTATTTTTGACCAAATAAATGCAGTCTTTGTGAGCATAAGAGACTTCTTTCAAAAGCATTAAAAAAATCTGAACAACCCCAAACTTCCGAAATGGCTTTCTCTGAAAATGTCTTAATTGTCCTTAAATTTGTATTGTTGTAAATATTTTACACTGAAAGAAGATTTTTTAACACATACTTCTATGTAGTAAACATGGCAGTGGGAAGCGACTGACTCATTGGCAGGTCAGTGGGGAATAAGAAAAAATGTCTCACTGGGGTGAACGTGTAGACAGTCCAGAACACTAATTATATCAGCAGCTAATTACATCAGCACCTTCCTCATGAGCTGCAATTGAGCCCCTGGGACCATGACTGAGTAAAAAGATTTCACTAAAACGCAAACATGTAGAATTGTAGAAAATAGTATAAACTGATGGGAGTTTGCACTTTCCATCAAAACAGTATCTGCTGACAGACACTGTCACAGACAGCAAAATACTGCTCATGACAAAAGTCTTAAACGGTATAGTTCGCATACCACTAGAGGGCACCAGGCATTTGTTTTGAAAAGCAAGAGTTAATTAATAAACTACATTTAAGCCAAAGCTATCTGTGGTCAGGTCTTTAAACTTATTTTTTGCATGTTTTTCTTGCACTGGTGGAAAGTGTTTTGTTTAAAAAGACACAAAATGAGATATCCAAAACCACCTTTCATACAACTACTCATCTCTGACTCTCAAAGTCAAGCTAGAACACACAAGAGTGACTTCAGAGATTGAAGAGTCCTACCCTCGCTGCTTCCTTTGAGTGTAGCGTCTGAGGATGTGCTGTAAGTTCTGGAGCCCAGCGAGTCGAGGCTGTCTAGAGAGTCTTCTCTCCTGTGTCCGGCCCGTAGCGGGAAGAGCTCTTCTTTCTCTGAGTACCAGCTATCTCTACAAGTGCTGTTTCGTGCACTGCCCCGCAGTGATGTGCAATCCTCTAGTGCCTGTCGAGCACAAGGGTGTGAGTGTGAGGGAGACAGGCCGACACACACAGCATGCACAAGGGAAAAACACAAACAACAAACACAGCATACAGCCTCCATCAGTGCATAAACACAGTCTTGCTCATGAAAATCTAGTCTCTTCCATTGGAAGCCAATCGGATACACTGAAGTGTTCAAACTCATTTTTTGTTATCGGTGTGTACTTAACACAAAAATTTGCACAGCTGATTCTGACTACAATAACTGAAATGTGCAGTTTTAAACTTTAGTTTTATGACAAAAATGTTGATGATACAATAAGCATGGCCAAATTCCATTCAAATTCTTTTGTGGCATGTTGTTGTTGTTTTACAATATGTAACAGTATCAAAGCAATCAGATGAATGAAATGCTATTGGCTGATAATATTTTGTCCCATAATATTTTGTTATAGTTACACCATGAGACTAGTGTGCTGCATTCTTAGCTACATATTTTAAATGCCAGAATGGATGTAAAATAATATTTACTGCACATGGTCAGCTAGACAAGAAGAATCCAGAGTATTCACACACTCCAATACAGAGTAACATCTAAAAGTAAATACTAAAGTCAAATACTGCATAATCTTACCTTATATAGTGCTGTGCCAAGTAATCCCTCAAAAGCCTTTAGTTTTAGGTAAGGTCCATTGTAAAATGGATCAGCATGTGCCTTTCTGCCCAACCAATATATGGTGATCAGAACCTGTGAGACAAATCAACACAACTGTATTAGTACGTATTGCAACAAAGATGCAATTCAATGACAATAAAAGACCACTGTGTCCCTGACTGCATGCTAAGATATCAACAGAAACTAGATAAATCCCACTGTACAATTTTAAGACATATACACTGGCCCCAAAAAGTACAGAATTTTTTTTTTTTTTTTTACATTACTCTAATGGTCATTTTAGTGTATAAAGTTAACAGTTATTTTAAAAATAATATAAACAGTTATTTTAAATTGTAATAATATTTCACAATATTATGGTTCTACTGTATCAAGTAAATGCAGGCTTGGTGAGCATAAGAAACTTCTTTCAAAAACATAAAAAAAATAAATCAAACTTTATCTATTGTTTTATAACTTGATATCTAACAGGCTTATATATGCTTAGATATTTTGTTCAGACATTCACACTTCTGTCCAGATACTCTTTGGGCCACTGCATTTGTTCTCTATTGGAGGTCAGGGATGTCTTGATCAGTGTACTTGAGTTTTTAGACAAAGCTTCTTGAAATGTTACATACTGCTACTGCGCTACTTTAAGAGATAAACAGACAACCACAAACCACAATGTGGGAACTATAAAGTTAGCATTTTATTTGGCACCACAGGAATGAAGCAGAGACTCCTCAAGCTCACAGCATATTTTAAATGAGCAAATTAGGGGATAAACATGATTTCACACCAACCCAAATCAGCATTAGCACTTACATTTTTGAGCCTCCTGCTGCTCTCCTGGCGTCTGTAGGGGAGAAGAGGTGTTTGGTTAATCACTCACAGTCTGGGAAAAGGACAATAAAAGAACAGTGGGCATGTTTTGGGTTTCTGTGTGCCCTAGCGAATGAGCTAGAAGGTGAGAGCACAATCCCATCAGGCCAGCTCCCAGCAGCTCTATACAAAAGGAAACACACTGAAAAAACACATTCACTCAAACACACTGACAAACATGGCGACATAGGGATGGCTGACAGCAGATATAAAGACCTGATAAACAACCCTACTAACAGTAGCTCCACTCTAAATTGACAACATATTTTATTTCATAAATGCAACAAGCAACATAAACAGAAAAAAAAATTAAGATACAGTATATGTACTGTGTTTGTTCTACTTTTGTGTCACCTTCTTGTCCTTGACTGGTTTTTTATGAGCACTGTCACCTAAGGTTAAGACCAAATAGAATCACTATAAAAATACCACATTCATCGACGTAAAACGTCTATGGCATTTGAATTTAAGATTCCTGATATCCTTTTGTTGTGTGTAAAGTGAGCGTGAGGTACTGTATTTCTTCCTCTGATGTTTGGACCAAAACATTTTTATAATACTTGAGTCATTAGTAATCTAAATAGGGCAATGGATAAATATGTACTACAATATAATGAAATAGTAGTTTATTAATAAGATATATTAAATTATGTATATATGCAGGGAATTATGATATCAACAACAACAACAATCATCATCATCATCATCATTATTACTATTATTATACGTTACTTGCTAAAATAGATATACAGGTTTTTTAAATGGATGTACAGTATACACTGTAAACCTGAATATGTTTGCAAAATTCAAAAAATGTGAGGCAATCAGTTGTCAAATTTTAAGAAATTCAAAGTTTAGGCCTAAATAAGCAGAACTGGCAGATTTTTATTTTGTACTCGTACGTTTTAATTGTTCTTAACTTGAAATGTTTAAGTACATTAATGAATACATTTAACTTAAAATTGTCATGTAATCTCAATGTAATCATTTTTATTAATGTAAACTTAGCTAGCTATAACAAGCTAATTCAGAAAACGCTAACTTGCTAATTTGCTAACATGTGAGCAATAGCATGGTATAACCCTTGCTAAATGAGTATGGCAATATAAAGCATTTATAACATTCTTCTCAAACCAAGCCGCATGCACCACTTGTCACCATGATGGTAACTCTCCAAAAACCCACATTAACCGAAACTCTTCTAAATTACCATGACAAAACATTAATCACTACTAAATTTCCAACTTAACATTAATCTTGCAAAAAAAAAAAAAAAAAAAAAAAAACATTATATAACACTTAATTTCAGCATTTACTCTCCCTTTCAAGTGCCATGGGCAAAGCATGCTGGAAAATAGAAATCCCAGCCCAGTTTCAGTTAAACTTAAGGTCATCTAAATTAAAAGAAATAAGTTAATAAAACTCAAAACAATGAAACAGTTCAATTTACTTAAAATATATCAGTTCTGTGGACTTGAAAGAAGAACAAAGTGCTAAATAAAAGTTGATTTGACTGAATTAATTTGTTTAATTTAAGTTTGTTCTACTCAAACCAATTACTTATTTTGAGCATTAGGGTTCACAGTGTATGGAGAAAGATGCTTTTTGTGTCCAGAGTGCATATTTACGGCATATCATGCAAATAGGGCCATGCTAACTAGCCAAACTTTGACTCCTTGGTCTTGCCTACAACTTTTATGCCTTAACAAAAAATAACAACATTCCCGTTCCAGTTATAATGATTCAATGTATGTGTCCTACATGACTGTTTTACAGAGCTCATTGCCACAGTCTTATTTTTACACTCATTATTACATGACACAATTTAATGTTTTGATATTAACATGTTAAAGGGCATGTCATTTGGCCCTCATCTACATATGTCCCATTTTCCTTGAGATATAGGTAATACAACAGTACAGTAGCTCAGGCCTGGGCCGTACATTTTAGTATTTGGAGCGCCCAGGAGAGTAATTAAAGTCACCATGAAATAAAAATGGGCCATTCTTATTTTTTAATGGAATATTGCAGTATTTATTATAAATGGTTTGTCTTTGCACATCTTTTTTTTTTTTTTTTTAAATTCATGTGCCCACATAATTTTTTAACAAGCTAACAATCCAATCAATCCCCGATGGACTTTAGTGACACTGGTGCAACTGGAAGCACCTGCAGTGTATACTATCCTGACAGTTTCTAATGGCACAACACCTTCAGAGTGGATACAAATACATTTTAGCTGTGACAGCCATGATGCAAGATTTATGACAACAAAGTTCAACAGCTGAGAGGTTGAAGAGTGATTATGCTAGTCAGCGACCTGTGTTTTTCAAGCTGGTGAACCTGTATGACATGTTCAACTAGCTGAATGAAGGCGTTCCCTGCTCACAAACAAGAATTTATTGCTCCAATAAAAGTCGTAAGAGGAAAAAAAAAAAGTCTGTGTCTGCCATCAGAACAAAGTTCACATTTATAAAGCTGCTTGAAAAAAAATGTCAAGAACATTCTGATGCCTGTTACCTAATGATAATTTATGAGTCCTGAAAAGCCAAAGGACTCTTTGTTGCGGTGAGAAAAGATGGAAGGAAACTATTTTATTTTAGGAACCTCAAGGGTGTATTTTGGTTTCATGTGATCAGCTGTTCACTCACATGAATATAAGGCATTTATTTATCAGCAAATCCTTAAAAAAAAAAAAAAACCACAAGATATTATCTTATGTAGATTGTCCTGATCTTGAAAGGGAAAGCTAAATCAGCAAAATCAACATTTATGATCTAATCTGATTAAAGAGAAAGTTAAAAATTAAAATTCTGTCATCATTTATTATATTAAAAAGAGTGGTCCAGATGAGTAATAAATATTGATGGGATTTTCATTTATGGATGAACTATCCCTTTAAATTGTTAACACTGGGTTATGTGAAAAAAAAGAAGCGCATTTATGTTTAACAGCCACTCTTGCCAGTCTTAATTCTCCAACTTTTAGTAAGAGAACTGTGGCTGGAACATTCCAATTACAACCGCTCATTTTTCTACTCAAAACACTGTCAGACATAATCAGAGCACAAATGCTTTTCAATGGGGTCTTTATTCACACATCAGGCTTTTAATGCTTTGAACTAATGTGTCTAAACAAGTACAAGACTGTGTTAAATTGCTTATAATCATCCGTCTGTTCCCAAGGCAAAAAAACGTTGTTTACGCTAATGACCATTTGTGAGAATATAATGTTTGCACTGTTACATTCACACAAAAGGCGACATCAACCTGCAACCTGCAAGTCAATGTCATAAACAAGTACTGTACCAGTCCGTGGGAAAGTCACAATGACATTTAGGATGTGTCTCTCCAGAAACCAAACCATTTCTGTATGTGTAATTATTGTGTTGGAACATTTCAAAGTAAAACACAATGGAGGTTTCTAAAAGGCACTGTGCTGTTTCTCTTCCAAACAATGTTCAAACTACAGAGGCTCATAATGTTGCTGTGAGTGAAAAAGTAAGATAGTCTATAATAGAGATAAAATATCACCTACACATAATGCAAAATACTCACACATGGACACAAGTCCAGCCCTCAGTTTCACAATATCCACGGCATATTTCTGGAATTTTCAAGTCGTACATCCGTTCCCATTTCGAAATAATTTGCGTCCATAAAAGGCCAATCCCTTTTGGGCAATGCAATAAAATGACACAGTGACAATGGACAGGCAGGTTCATGACACATCAACACCCCTCATTTATAAAGTGGGTGTGTGTGCATAGCTGGGATATTAAGACCTCACAGCCCAGTTCAGTATCATTCACACGTAAAGAATGTACCTGGTTTTATGAACGAATGCCGCTAATTAGTCATGTTAGCTTGCATCAATCGTTCTTTGTGTTTTCACCCAAAGCTCCATGATACAACATATACATTTCAAATACAATGGAGGCATTTGCTGTGATTGATTTAATGTCTCCCAAAAGGCTTGTTACATTCTTATTCGATTCACCAGCTATAATCCACAAGTAAACACTGTAAGGAATAATTTTCACTACTCTGATGAGCGAGTGTTGAACAAATGCAACTCTTGTTTGTCTGCTTATGGCATGGACAATTGAGCAATTCACAATGTACCAATGTCCCTGTCATAGAGACCACTGATGCCATCCAGTGCCACACACCATTGAGCAAATGACATCTTCATTCTCCCACAGAACTTATAATGAAAACATAACATTACAATTCACATCACTGTAGATCTAAAGTGGATCTTTTACAATGAACAGTTCACCAATAGTACTTTTTTACTAACCTAAACGGACTAAAAGGGATATTTCACCCAAAAATGAAAATTACCCCATCATGTACTCACCCTCAAGGCATCCTAGGTGTATATGATTATCTTCTTTCAGACAAACACAATCTGAGATATATTTAAAAATATCCTGGCTCTTCCAAGCTTTATAATGATAGTGAACTGAGGGCCAGCTTTTGAAGACCAAAAAATTCATACATCCATCATACAAATAATCCATATGGCTCCAGGGGGTTAATAAAGGTCTTCTGAAGTGAAGCGATGGGTTTTTGTCAGAAAAATACCCATATTTACAGTGCTCAGCGTAAATGAGTACACCCCCTTTGAAAAGTAACATTTTAAACAATATCTCAATGAACACAAAAACAATTTCCAAAATGTTGACAAGACTAAGTTTTATACAACATCTGTTGAACTTATAACATGAAAGTAAGGTTAATAACATAACTTAGATTACACATTTTTCAGTTTTACTCAAATTAGGGTGATGCAAAAATGAGTACACCCCACAACAAACACTACTACATCTAGTACTTTGTATGGCCTCCATGATTTTTAATGACAGCACCAAGTCTTCTAGCACGGAATGAACAAATTGGCGACATTTTGCAACATTTATCTTTTTCCATTCTTCAAGAATGACCTCTTTTAGAGACTGGATGCTGGATGGAGAGTGATGCTCAACTTGTCTCTTCAGAATTCCCCATAGGTGTTTGATTGGGTTCAGATCAGGAGCCATAGAATCACTTTCACCTTGTTCTTCTTCAGAAATCCAACAGTGGCCTTAGATGTGTGTTTAGGATCATTGTCATGTTGGAAAAGTGCACAACGACCAAGGGCACGGAGTGATGGTAGAATCTTCTCTTTCAGAATAGAGCAGTACATCTGTGAATTCATGATGCCATCAATGAAATGCAGCTCCCCGACACCAGCAGCACTCATGCAGCCCCACATAAGGACACTGCCACCACCATGTTTCACTGTAGGCACTATGCATTTTTCTTTGTATTCCTCACCTTTGCGACACCATACAGTTTTGAAGCCATCAGTTCCAAAAACATTTATCTTGGTCTCATCACTCCATAGAGTATAGAGTCCCAGTAGTTTTCATCTTTGTCAGCATGGGCCCTGGCAAACTCTAGGCGGGCTTTTTTGTGCCTGGGCTTTAGGAAAGGCTTCTTTCATGGACGGCACCCATGCATGCCATTCCTCTGCAGTGTACGCCGTATTGTGTCACAGGAAATAGTCACCCCAGTTTGGCTTTCTACTTCTTTAGATAACTGCAGTGAACTTGCATGCCGATTTTCTTCAACCCTTCTCATCAGAAGACGCTCCTGTTGAGGTGTTAACTTCCGTGGACGACCTGGATGCCTGGAACTACTGTTCAAAAGTTTAGGGTCGATAAGAATATTTAATGTTTCTGAAAGAAATGTAATTATGGCAAAGCTGAATTTTCAGCATAATTACTTCAGTCTTCTGTCACAAGTTCAATATTATAAATATTGAAAACAGCTGTGCTGCTTAATATTTTTGTGGATATATATATATATTTTTTCCCAGAATTGTTTGATGAATGTCCAAAGAACAGCATTTATATGAAACAGAATTTATTGCAACATTATAAATGTCACTTACTGACCCCAAACTTTTGAATGGTAGTGTATTTCTAATCAGAAGGAGTATAACATTCAACACATCTATTTTCAAGTATTTTTCAATAACCAGCTAAACGTATCCAGCAGCCAACCTCAAAGCACATTTACATGTAATAGGAGAACTGCTCTAAAAGTGGTTAATGTGTCAATCAGTTCGGTGCTTGGGCATGAGATGATGGCATCTACAGTTAATAAGAACAACACTGTTACTGCACCACTCTGCCACACTGTATTGCTGCTGTAAAAACGGAAACAGATACAGAATGACATGAAGAGCATTTGTGATCACGTTTCTTTTATGATTAATTTGTCTCTCTTATTTGGTGCAATGTGAAGTTCCACTTGAGGTCAATAACTGATGAATGTCCATAATTATTAATACTGTTAGAAATTGAAAAGAGATGTATTATCAAGACTCTTAATCAGTTGAAATGCAAAACTCTATACACTACTGGAATGTAGGAAGAGATAAAATTCTTTATCATTAACATTTTGTAATCGCTAGTAACATGGCAAAACGTTCACTGGACGAGACAATAGCTAATAAAACGCAGAGACAAAGTTCACACAGCTACCTAGATTTTACCATCTACAATGATATATATATATTTAAATTATTTAAATAAAATAATTATTTATTCAAATTATTATATTTAAATATTATATTGAAAAATTACAAATGCAATGAAAATACAGGTCTCAGTACTCTGTATCAGCGAGTACCAAAAATGAAAGTATCGGTATCGGACTCATTCTGGCAAAAGTGGTATCGGTGCATCCCTAACAAAAACGTATTATAAATAAAATTATCATTAATTATTAATAAAAATCTATAACAATATCTCAATTATATTTAAATAACTCTGGTACTAAACAAAGGGATGTTGACATATAAGAATAAATATTAAAATGATTACTTATTATTTAATTATTTTTTCACATACATGCAATATCTATATGGAATATCACACAAGCAGGAGTGCGATATGGCTCTATATCTGCACGGTTGTGTTTGTGTGTGTGTACATATATATACATACATATTTATGTGTATGTGTATGTGTGTGTGTAAAAGTAAAGTAATGTTGATCGTGTTTATTGGCACACAAACAGGCCATGAAACTGAACAGCTGTCGTACTGGAAGAGGCTGCCCGTGGGACAGATGACCTGGAGTTGTTTCCCTCTCTGAGACACTTGCTTTTCATGGACTGATGAGTAATAATGAATGTAGACCCTGCTTATCTCAAGCCTGCCGGCAATAGGCTGCAATATCTGCTCACGTTGCCTTCTGTGTGACGGTGAACAGTCGCCATCAAACTCCACAAGGGCTATAAACCACAGATCAGTGTGGGAGATCTGAAAACTTTAATGTGGCGTGCAAACTCTGCCCTCACATTGCAGATGGTTTACTGCCATGTTTCATTTACTGCTCGTATGTATCGCTTCAGAGCACAAAAAATGCATGGCATTTGCAAGAATGATTTGGCAAGTGTTGGGTGTAAAAACCTTAAAAGTAAGCCCTACCATATATCTGTGTTGGACAGTGCTGATTGGGTGTAGTCTAATTCTTGACCAGCTTACAGTTATTATATGCAAATTGCATGGTCTACACAAACCCAGAACAGAAAATACAAGCCAAAATGGTAGCCTTCTTGATGTGTTTTTGATGTAAACACAAACATGTTTCTGAAGGATGTAAAGTTACACCAGGAGAACGAAGGAGACAACAAGCTAAAAAAAGAAACAGTCAGGAATCATATCACTGCTGCACTCCATCTAGTGCCAAAAAGTGACCTTTCAATTCTAAAATTAGGAACCCTGGAACTCTTCCAACAAATGCCTGACAGTGGATGCAGATAAACCCTCACTTCATGCTCACAGCCACACACCCTCAGACATATACAAGTGGAGTAAGTGATTATAATTATAGCCTATAGGGATTGGATTAGTCCTGTTTAATCAGAGCCTCGGTACAGTTTCCATGGCAGTGAGGGTGTGGCATAGTAACCGTCATGCAGCAAGGCTTGCTTTGTTTAATCTCGGCCCACAGGTTAGTGTCTGACAGCACTGTCACTTCTGCTGAGGAAACAATGACAGGATTGGCAGAAACATAAAGCTCTCCCTTGCCCTGTTCAAAGCAGTCTTATCGTTATGGGCAGATTAATTTCACATATTTGAATCGTTACTAATTTGTATGTGACGTGATACAGCTATGATGTCACAACACTCTAAAACACACCGATATTTTGTGCTGGATTAGTTCAAGCCACAGCTGAACACACCTTAGTCAAATGAAGCCATTCACAAAGGGATCAACTATCAGAAAACACAGGAAAAGTACAAAAGTCATTTGCATACAGTCCACCAAAAAATTTGATCATCCCAAATTATATTTTTTATGTTGTTCCAAACTCATAATTATGAGTTTTTTGTTCCTTGAAACACATAAGGTGAATTTTTGAAGAATATCATTAGAACTCATTTTTAAAATAATTCATTGAATGAGAACTGAAGCTGTCTAGCTGCAAAAAAAAAAAAAAAAAAAAAAAAAAAACAACACCATAAAGCTATGATTAATGTGGTTTATATGACTTGAGCTCTGTATTTCTGTCTAAGACTTGAGGTCATATGATTTGCTTGTGGAACAGACCTTTAAACCATTATTCACTGAAAAACTTGACATTCGCCCTAACTCTCTTGGCAAGTTCATGAGAAATCATGAAGGCTTATGAGAGTAGTAGTGATTCCCAATTCACAAATGAATTATCTTTTCAGTGAATCTGATTAAACATATCATAAAAGTTTCTGAATGATTTGTTTACACATTGAACTGATCCGATTCAACTTTTCAAGTTACTTACTCAATGATCTGCTTAACAATCCACCGACAGCAAAGATTGTCAGTAAACAACCGTTTTGTTAGTCACAGCTATAGAATGACTTCAGAAGACTTGGAAAATAGCACACAATTCAAGAAAACTACTTTTATGGTGCTTTTGCTTCCTTTTTTGAAGCTTGACAGCTTCAGTCTCCATTCAAATCAACTTCATAGGGAAAAAAAACAACCAGCAAATTTATCAAAATTTCTCCTTTTGTGCTTTATAGACAACAAAGTCAGGTTTGGAACAACATGAGGGTAAATGATGACAGAATTATTATTTTTCTGTGAACTGCTGCAATAAATTATTAAATGTTCTAGTTCAATTTAAGTGACCTTGAAAATATAATAGCCTAGTACAGTGTTTGTTCACAAATATCAAAGTGCTATTTTTGGTGATGAACATGTCAGAGCTAGACTGATAGATCTCACAACGTCACTGCCTCCCAAAGACACACCTGTGAAAATACTGAACAGGTTGATCAACATGCCATGGTTTTCCACCCTGGTCACAGGCTGGGCTGATCCGAAACACTGAAACTACAACAATATAGCATGAATACAGCATGTACACAACATAAACACCCGCAAGTGGCAAATTCACCCACAGCGCACACAGAAAGTCTGTAATCTCTCTTCATCTCGAATTTACACATACACAGGCCAATTGTCAGCTTGTGTTCAGTGATAGTAAGAGTTTATGCTTAACTCATGAGGGTGATTCTGCTTTTTTAAGATCAGATTATAGTTTCATTGCAACTCACCTCTGCTCTTCTTTATTTATTACCTCTTCTCTAACTTTAATTTCTCACCTGACAAAAAAGCCATTGCTAATTCATGATTTTCATTTAATATTCAATGTATTTTCATAAACAAAACAAGTTCAATACAAGTCAGGCATGATTGTATGATAAATGTTATTGAGCCATTATGTCAACAACCACAGAACGTCCCATGAATCTAAAAAATAGCTATTCACATTGAGTTTCATACTGGCTTAGTTGAATTTAAATGACTGGCTTAGTAATACAAGCCTGTTTTACAAAAATATGTGGATATGAGACCAAAGGACAATAAGATCTGCCAAAATCACCATCCAGTGAGCCATAAACAGTGGTTGGACACATTTTGTTACAGCTAAACCACAGCTATTTTCACATTGGCAGAAGGTCAAACATATTACCGAACATTGTAAGTTGAGAAAACCAAAACTTACTTGACAGTCACACGTGTGGATAAGTCTTGCAGGTCTCCTGGGTGGAAAAGTTGGGCTTCTTTTAGTCCAAGCTTTGCACAGGCTTTTAGGAAGAGGCTGATGTTGTCCTGTCGACAGAGAATATGTGTCCACCTTGTGAGTTACACAGCACTCATACGGGAATTCTTTGGCACACACAGCCCAGAAATCATTACATCCAAAGTTCAGTCCAGTGAGCTGAAGCAGTGGGAGGAGACGAAAGAGGGCAATAAAAAGTGACACCACAAGAGCAAAGAATAAAGGCAGAATATCACTGATTGACCTGTGACTGTACCTGTGAGAGTAGGAGTTTGGCCTTGGGGCGGTGCAAAAGCATGACAGAGTGTCAAAGCCACCAGTCCCCTCCCCCGCACATGTAAGGCAGTCACACAAACACACTCACACGCACTCTCTTTTCACTCGCTCTAGACTAACCCAGACACATACCTACATGTGCAAAAACTCAAGCATACTTTCCCTTTCACACCCAGAAACCGCCACTCTCTCAGGGCGGTGGATTATTTTGGACACGGGGTTGCCATGAAACACAGGTGACTGAGACGACAAAGTATTTCCCCCAAGCAAACGTTAAAAATGCTCGGTGGGTGGGTAAGGAAATGCATTTAATATAAAGGAAACTCAAGATTGCGTGTGTGCATTCACATATACATCCGGTATGTTGATGAATGTAGACTATCATGGCACTGAAGTCGTGTTATGACATTATTTCAATAAGACTTGATCAACCATCTGGATGATAGTTCAGAGCATGCAGCCCACCCTTTCCTGCTTTCCCGCTTGCTCTGAAATAATCACAGGGTGCTTCGGCCTATATTTAAACAGCAAACATGCTTATTAGCAGATGGCAATGAGGAGCTCCACTTCTAAATCACCTCCTTGCCTGCTGTTAAATCTTTTCCCGAGGTGCAAGGTCAAAGGTCTCACCCTAACCCTGTGTGTGAGAGTCAAAGTGTACGTTTCATTTGTGTTTAAAGGTGACAAATGAGATACACTGCACAGAAAATGGATGTCAACAACAAGGTGTCTCTTATTGTTCTGTAGCTCAACCAAATTCTCACACTCCAACATCTTGATCAGTGTCCTTAACCTTTAACCTAGACTTATGCAAAATATCTGAGATATGCAAAGGTCCAGCTAGTCACCTGTTTACCTGAATACCTGAATGCTAAATGTTTTGAAGCAGGTGGTTAGGAACCAACAGACTATTACATGTTTAACCCTTACTTGGAATTTTAAATGACCTACGATTCCTCAACAGGACATGTTAGTTAAAACATGAATATGTTTTAATAATTTAGCACAGATAGCTTTGGGACAGTGACATAATCACTGGCTAGAGTGTGTCAGATACCTCTACCTATAACAATATCACTTTGCACAAGCAAAATTCTTCAAATGTATTAAATTAAGGTCTAGTTCTTAGGTTTCATACAACACAATAGTTGCAGGTTCAATCCCAATTATATGTGACACTGGATCTATAACTTTTGTGTCCTTGAACAGCATACTACATAAAGCATACTGTACATTGATTTGAGTTACTAACAGCAACAAACAGTACTCACCCTCATGTCGTCCCAAACCCGTCAGACCTTTTTCATCTTCGGAACACAAATTAAGATATTTTTGATGAAATCTGATGGTTTCTGTACCATACATAGGCAGCAATATCACTGCACCTTTTGTGGTCCAGAAAGGTATTAGAGGGGTGGTTGATTATGATTTAATTTTTTTAACTTTAGTTAGTTGGCATTAGAGCATAAACAACATCTGCAAAGTAACAACGCTCAAAGTTCAAAGCAAAGGGAGATATTTTCTTTTAAAGAATTCTCTGTTTAAGGACTACAACAAATGGCTGGTAGGGACTACAACAAGCTTCTTCCCTGGTTAGTGACATCACTAACCCTAAAATTTACATAAACCCTGGCCCCGAGAACACGCAACAAAGGGGGTGAGGCCATGCTATTGCAATACAGTACGTAAGACAAACGCAATAGCACGTCATAAAAGCAAGATGACAACATAAGTAAACTAAACTATAATTAAACTAAACTAAACCTGTTCTATCTTCATGCAGCATATATTCTCTGGCTCTGTAGGCATTTTACAACAGTTCCCACATAAGCGATTTATAGATTATCATGACAGAATATACTAATCAATGACTTTAAGATATCCCACATCAGCTACATAAATTAAGCAACTAACCATTCAGAAATGTCCTGTTGCATTCTACATGTTGTCACTTCTTCTTGAGTCTCTCCATCATTGTCCGACTCCGGTTTGAACATAAAAGGCTGAACAGTTTCTGACATTTTCAGTGAGTCTGCATGAAGAAATTGGTACTGCTAACAGTACTATGTGCTAACACGAGCTCTGGAACCTCCACCCTCTTCTTGGGAGCAGAAGTTCATTTGCATTTAAAGGGACACACACAAAAATGGAGCATTTTTGCTCACCCTCAAAAAGTGACAAATTTAACATGCAATAAATAATTATCTGTGGGGTATTTTGAGCTAAAACTTCACATACACACTCTGGGGACATCAGAGACTTATTTTACATCTTGTAAAAGTAGCATTATATGACCCCTTTAAAGACATCGTTAGACATGTGACTACAATAAAGACGTGACTACAGTGGTTCAACCATAATGTTATGAAGCGACGAGAATACTTTTTGTGCACAAAAAGAAAACAAAAAACGACTTCCCTGTCAGTCTCCACTGCATTCTCTACATAGGGACGAGAAAAAAAAAAGTTGAATAAAGTCATTATTTTTGTTTTGTTTTTGTACACAAAAAGTATTCCCGTCACTTCATAACATTAAGGTTGAAAAACTGTAGTCACATGGACTATTTTAACGTTGTCTTTACTACCTTTCTGGGCCTTGAAAGGTGCAATGACGCTGTGTGGTACAGAAACCCTTGGATTTTAACAAAAAAATCTTATTTGTGTTGCAAAGTTCTTATGGGTTTGGAACGACATGAGAGTGAATAATTAATGACACAAATTTCATTCATGGGTGAACTAACTAGCACATCAGAATTCATCTCAAGAACCAAATCATGCAGACATAATGATGCAGAAAAAATCTCTAACTTTACAGTCAGTGCACATACAGTAATCCTGTCAGAAATACTCAAGCCTATCAAGCCTTTCGTCCTACACTTTTTGTGACTGCTGGTTCTTGTTTTGTTGCAAAGGCATTACTGGTGATATGCATGTAATCTGAGGTATGCTACAGTTAAATTCTTGTGATAAACTGTGTCAGCATTGATCAATCTCTCATGTGAATCATGTTGTTTTCAGTAAACTATTATGGTGAATTGGGGAATAATGCGCCATTTCATTAAAACATTACAATTTAATACTGAGACATTATGGGTTTAATTAAAGTAAATAATAAAATATAAACACTTAAATGGACACATTTAAGAGAAAACAAGCCTGGTGGCCTGTGGAAAATTCTATTAAAATAATCAGTTCTGCCAATTCTCCTTTCACAGTGGTGAGACTCGTTGCAAATATATCCATCCAGCTCAATTATAGGGGGTTTATGAAGGGCTGCACTCTACAGAGTCATCTCTCTGCTAAACCTCAGACCAAAGCCCTGCCAGAATGACTTTTCTTATGTGGCCGACCAGCGTGCCACACAAGTGTAGGCTTCCTCTCTTCAAATTGTTAAAAGGAGGATCAGCTATCTGGGGAAACACAAGGGTAAACCACAGCTCCGGATTTGATGGAACTATGGGAAAGTGATCCAGAGATCAACCGAAGCCAAACCCTGAGTAGAGTTTAGTGATCCAAAGCCAGAGTCTCTACACAGTCCTCAAAACCAGAGATTTCTACTCTTGCACTAATGAGCCTTGATTTAACAAAATATAAAACCTCAGTATTAGAATGAAACTGTCTAACAAAAGCTAAGCAGCCAGAAGGAACAATAATGGTGCTGGTAAAATTTCATAGGCTTGAATGAGCCTTTCATCTTTCATCGGTCATAAACATGGATGGATAAATGCATTGTGTTCTTTTGCATCTTAGGGTTTGCTGGTAGCTAAGAAACAGCTCTCTTAAGGACAAACTTTACAGGCTCAGCAGTATTTAGCAAAACTAAAATATACTCCAAAACTATGTGTTTTTCTTTGCATGCCTTTGCTTAGCCCGTGCCATGTAAGCCTTCAATTGTGAGTTTAGGCTGTGCTCGATAGGTTTCAGGGTTGGAAGCATTTTATGGAAATACCGCTGTGATGCTGTTGGACATGCAGACGCTTATCTAAGCTTACCTGGGTCAAGAGTTTTAAAGGGCAATGGGAAATAAATGAGCATGTTTTGCATAGATTAGGCCAAAAAGCTTCAAATAAAAACAGCTTAATTCAGGCCCATATGCCATACATCTATATGTTTAACTTTTAATTTATATGTTTAATATTTTATATAATAGTAAAACCTCAAAAATGCATGTGTATGGATCGTTCATAATAGACAAATGCTTCCTGTTTGGAAAATGGTGGCAAATGATTTAAATACCAAGCATAAGTAAATCAGCTTTTTTCAGTTCACACTAAATACCCATGTACATGTAAACCATTTAGTAAATCATTCAAACTTCTTTTTAAGAGTTAAAGTTCTTAGTCAGGATGGAATACTACAGCTCAAATCAAGTATGTATGTCAAAGTACAAAAAAAAAAAAAAAAAAAACTTACCAGGCCAGCAATAGGTGTGGATAATCTGTTTAATTTCTTGATGATGCCAGGCTTGATCTTGTTGATCAGACTAAAAAAAGAAAAACAGAACAAAAGTCAACACAAACAATTACATCACGTGTCTGTTGCCATTTTATGGCTTCCTTTAATTCTGACCATCTGGCTTCAGTTTACAAAGCCATCTAATGCCCTGAAAAAATACAAACAGCTCTGTGGAAACATCAGTCAATAGCCTCCAAGTTAGTCTAGTTTTGTGTGTTTAACTGGTTTGGGGAAATACACAGAAACATTAAAGTGCAAAATTCAAGGCATGTGACTAAATGCTGATCATGAATATAATAATGTGAGGTATGTAAAATGTTAGAAACTTGATTTCTGACTTTTTTGCTCATGTGCAATAAAGGGAGAGGCAGTCATTAACATTCTTATGACTTACTTAGTGATGTGCAATTACTTCTGTGGTAGAAGAAAGAAAGTCATGCAGGTACGACATAAGGGTGAGTAAATAATTACATAATTTTCATTTTGGATGAAAACTTTAAGGGAATAACATAGCTGCCATTTTTGTTACAGTTTAAGGCAGGTTTTAGAATCAATTTCAAAGTCATGTAGTATATTTAATAACATGCAAAAGATAAAATAATGTGTAAATATGTGATTGGTTGAATGTTGGATTTAACTGTAACATTTACAATTAAAGGTAACTGAAATGTAGAATCTGAATGGTTAATGAAGCAGTGGCATGCAAAAAACAGGGTCATAACCATGGTAACAAAGTCAGAAAAGTGTGTATTTGGTTAAAAATAAATTACTTTTGGGTTTGGATTTACAAAAAAAGCTTTGAGTCATCTTTTTTTTCTTAAACACCAGTATCTATAAAAATATACAAACTAGAGCTACACAAAAAGTATCGTTTTTAAAATCACATTAGTGGTCCAATTGTTTTTAACAAAAATAAATAAATAATTTAAAAAGTAAAGCTATCTAAAGAATATGTAGCGTTGGCGATTTCTTCTCTGTCTGTGATCACTAAAACACATCTACCCATTCACACTTCTATGAATCATTTGCACACTCTTTAAGCTAAAGTCAAGACTATGCTGTGCCGGCCCCAGCAGTAGTTTCACAGGACTCTTTGTTTGAATGTGAAATCCAGAGTGACAGTATCCTCAGGTAATGTGTGCTTTTGTTCGCTCATGTGGAAGTAGCAAAGCTAATGGCTCAGTGCAGACTGTAAGCAGGCAGCATGAGAGTGCAGGAGCAGGACGATGACATTCTGCACTGGACTGTGGTAATTAGTCTGCTGAGTCACTCGACTGACACCAGCGTGTCAGACCGGCCCACGCACTGCCCCAGAACCATCCAGTCAGGTTCAGAAATCTGCTAAAATCCCTGAGCTTGCAGCGTGTCACGCCCAGTCCACCGATCCAACGCTCTCTTTACATAAACAGCACAAGAGGACTGAGAGCCGCCTCTCCCCGTGTGCCTGTCCTCTGCTCAGGTTTCTGAACCCGGCTAGAGTAGCTGGCACTATGGATCCCCTCTTCCCAGCTGTCCTTTTAAATGCTCTGCCATCCGTGTTGTTTTCCTCTGCTAGGCTTACTAATGCTTCCTGGGATGGAACAGAGTCTGATTGTGGCAGCCGGGTACAAATTTTGTGTTTTAAAAATAGCTGCATGACACAATGCACGTTAAATGACACGCAAGTGACATTAGATCCAAATTCCAAATGAAAAAGTTCAGGTAGTGTTAGCTTGCATCACATTCCAGCCAACAGGTAAAACACTGTTTCAGTGTATTATAGAAAAGTAGTTAAAGGGATAGCTCCAACGCTCACTGGAAAAATGTGCCTCTTGCAACACTCCATAAATTTACCAATAGGATACAACAGGGCTAAAGGCGCACTGGGGTAAAAGACGCATTTGACTTTTTTCTCGTATAAACCACTAGATGGCACAAAAATTCACCTCAGCACTTTTCTTAACAACCGCTTTTGACTATGCACAAGGAAATTTGGCAGATCCTTGACGCGATAGAGGACAGCAACGCTAAGTTGATTCTGCGCTAATTTGATCTAATAATTAATGTTTTTTTTTTTAAATGTTGTAGATTTATGTAGCAAATGAGAATCGATACAATTTTTGACTATATTGTGAGGCAATGGTCTTTTTAATGTTTTTCAGTTTTGTTCATGGTAACTAAAGCAACAGTTTTTTAATAACGGAACCATATGTAAAAGTATGCTTAATTTGGGTGTCCAACTTAGAGACACTCACCATATTTATAATGAAACAATCATATTCAAAAATATGATATTAATCTCATATAATATCATATAATAAAATATAATTTAAAAGCTATATTAAGTTATTAATATAGTAAAGCTATATTAAGTTATTATGGGGTCTCATTTAATGCTTTCAGACTGTTTACTTTTTTAAATAATTTTGTTTCTGTATTTTTAAAATGAACATATTTTAATGACAGTATTTTCAACAAAAATGTATTAATAATTTATTATTTATCAAAATAAACCGAAAATAGTACAATTATTAACTCAGACATTATTAAAAACATATTATTTTAGCTAAAGTATTTTTATGAATACTTTGTGCCTTTTGCCCCATGCTGGTGAGCCTTTTAGCCTGTGTGTGGGGTAAAAGACCCATGCACCTTGCCACCACATACATTTGCATGATTTTTAAACAAACTACTTTTATGATTTATTTTCACACAAAATCTCTTGCTTCATCAATGTTCAATAAAAACATATTTTTTTTCTGCAATCATACACTATGGGACTGGTGAAAAGGGCATTTTTCCTATGGAGTGCCTTTAGCCCCATTCAATTCACTGCAGCTCCAAGCTAAAATGAACATTTGTGGCAGTAATACACAACAACATGGTTCCTTGCGCAAAACTATGTTATGACCTTTGCTGCATGATTTGTGAACTAATTCATTTTGACATTTGCATCACATAACGAGCTCCATTTGTTTGGCTGTAGTAAACTTGCTTGGTAACTCACCTGATACTGCATTGTATTTGCGATGCAGAATGCTTGGATATGAGCCCTTTGAAACACAAGTCAGAATAAAAGAGCTCAAAGACTTGTAGAAGCAAGCTAAAACGGTTACTTCAGCACAGTCTTGAGGTTAACAAATTACAAGTAACGCGAGTTAAGTAATCAGATTACTGTTTTCAAGTAACTAGTAAAGTAACATATTATTTTTTTAAATTACAACAAAATATCTAAGTTACTTTGTTTTCCCATTTATTGTCTGACACCTCTCCTGCCCCAATGTTGAGAAAAATCAGGATTAAGTGCAGAAGCATTGTGTGCTGTGCAAACATGATGTTTATTGTAGTTCTAGACAAAATGTGAGCAGGAATTGCACAAAAGCAGATTTACTATTCCTCAAAATGAATAAAAACAGTGAAATGCAAACTCAGAACATTTAGCAAACCTGCAATAATTAAATACACACAAAAAAATGCATTAACCAATGCCTTTGCTGCTGCTGACCTTCGGTGATCTAGTTCAACCATATTAATAACAAAAAATAACCTTAGATAAACATCACATTTGCATTGTAATTTTTCATATAAGTAAGAGTGTTGAACTGTTCAGGTGTGAATTTGCATTTCCTTCAGCCTGAGGCTTATTCATTTCACTATTGGTGTAAAAGGGCCTTGACATTTGCTAAAAATAGAACTTTTTTGTTATTAAAAAACAAACAAACAGCCCAGCCGAGAAAATTAACGCAAAAGTAACGTAATGCATTACTTTGCATAAAAAGTAATTAAGTAACGCAAATTATTTTTTTAGAAAGTAATGCAATATTGTAACACATTCATTTTAAAAGTAACTTTCCCCAACTCACATTTGCTTTTGTTAACACTATTGGTTAGGTTTAGGGTATGGTTTAGTGTTGGAGGTATGTTATTTTTTAAATACGAGCATTAACCATTTAGCATAATGTAATTTTGCAAAAATGTCGCCACAGGCACATTTTCCAAAGAGCCTCTATACAACACAAAGGAAGATATTTTGTAGAATGTTTTAACTTTTTTGTCCATATCCTGAGTCAAAGGTCAGTGGGGTCCAAAATTTCAAATTCCAAACAGGGCATAAATGTAACATAAAAGTTAGTGTCATTACTTAACAACATGACACAAGCACCAATGAGGTTTGAGATTGAATAACAACTTAATTTTGCTCTGTTAATCATACAAAGTAATTTTTCGATTCAGGAGACATAATTTAAACCAGATTACTTTTACCTCACCTTTATGTCCTTTTGGAGATAAAAACTTCTGGACCCCATTGACTTTCATTGTATAGACAAAAACAGCAGAGACATTCTTCAAATTATCTTCTTTTGGTGAGTAAATGATGATTGAATGTTTCCTTTTTAAATGAACTGTCCTTTAGGAGTGTTTACATTATATTATGTTTGTGGTGCACAAAAAGAATTATGCAATGGTTAAGATTAAAAAAAAAAAAAAAAACATTACAAAACGATAAGCCAAAGTTATAGCAGAATCCTTTTCATGGTTTAAGCAAGAAAACCATGGTAAAAAATAAGAGAAGTATAAAAAAAACAGCTTTACTTACTCACACAACAGAAGTCCATTCTCTAGAGAACTTCGGAAATTACTGCTCCCAAACTTCTTCTTAGTGACTGCCTGCGAGACGAAGACAAACACAGGAAGCACTAAGAACCAGTGAGTGGGAACGTAGGATGTCCAGGGAAATGAGAGGAAAGTTGTTCTTTAAGTCCAAGCATCTAGCACACCAGTACAATAACACAGCCTCTTTTGGAGAATCGTGGGTTATTCAGTAATCAAGGCTGGAGCCCAGCAGCCAAACCACAGAGAACGAGAGCATCTGGAGGAATGTCACAGTTCTACACACAGCTTTATGCCTTTCCAATGATCTCTCCAGCTACTCCTGCAAGATACAGAAGGCAGGCAGCCCATTGTTTTTGCTCACACACAGGGAAGCATTTATTTTGTGTTTATTCCCCCAGACTACACTGTTACAATGTGAGCCCTGTTGCTCCACACCTCATATAACATAATCTATGACAAAAGCCCTTTTTCCGATGCAAATGTTTTCAATTTCCAAGTTTAAACGCCAGTAAAACATTCTACCGAGTTTAGCTTTCAGGAGACGAAGCCATTATGAGTAATACTTTAAGTATGTTGTTTTATAATATGTTACTTGTATAACATCAAATAAAAGAAACTAACTACAATCGGGCCATACAGACATACTGTATTGTAAGACATACAATACAGACAGTCTGTGTCTCCAAAATGGTCTTGTTACAAAAACAAAGTATGCAAAGGATTTGAAATCTAGAGATGTCATTAAAGAGTAACCACTTATCAATGTCTTTTGTGTAGAACAGGACATTCTTAAGCTGCTTTTACTTGACTGTCACTCAAAAACATGGCATGTATTCAGAGGGTGTGGAGGGCCTTACATATAAAAGGACACTGGTTATTTTGAGATGTTGGGATTTGAACCACAATTGTTCTTTTTTAGAAGCAGAACTTCAAAGGGCGCTTTCTATGTCTGCTGAACAAAACAAGGACAAAAATAATGTCTGGACAAATACTATGATCCTAGTACTAGATCCAGTTACACTGCAAATTACAAACTAAAGGGTAGATTATTTCAACAGGAATTTTGCATTGCATGTCACACTGATCTAAATCTTTCAAAGCTTGAGACAAATAATAAGATAATCTTTTAATACAGCCAAAAAGGTCTAGTATGTATTATTTTTCCAGAATATTGTTTTTGGAATAAAAAGTCAAAAAGCTTCCTGTCCCCTTCATGTAGATTTATGAAACTATTACAAACTCTCACAGATATGGAGTGTAAAGAGGTTAATCATATGGAGCAGTAAACATCAGAGTTCAATGACATATGAAATCCTGACCCCTGCTGTTCCTGTCATTGTAATGTCCCTGATGGCTTATTGTTTTTAAACAGATCTCTGTAGCAGGTGGAGAACAATTTGAGAGCTTGAACAAATCATTTACATAACTACTAAATAAATGAACAAAAATATAAAAATATTTTAGTACTATTAAATTATATATTATTGTAAAAGGAAAAACAGAATTTATATAGCAAGAATCCATTAAACTGATCAAAAGTGACAGTAATCAAAGAATTCTAAAAAAAAGTATCACCGTTTCTACAAAGAAATTAAGCAGCACAACACTTTTTCGACAATGATAATAATAATGTTTCTTGAGCTCCAAATCAGCATATTAGAATGATTTATTTTTAAAGGATGACACTGAAGACTAGTAATGATGCTAAAAGTTCAGCTGTGCCATCACAGTAATAAACTACATTTTAAAATACATTAAAACTGCAGTCTGTAAGTTTTGCCTCTTTGTCGCCATCTCTGTTTGAAACGTGCAATTGCAGTTATTTGCGGAATTATCATCTTTACGTGGGTTGTGTATCGGCATGGTTCCTCAGCGCGGATGAATCTAATGTTTGCTGTCAGTCATTGCACCGGTGTGGATACTGTACTTCAGAATCACAGGTTCTACATCTTGCAAGTATGACCAAAATGAGAATTTTCCCTGGAAAATGTCATCTGAACAAGTAAGTAACATGTCTGCTTTTGTTCTGACCAACTGAGAAAAAAAGCATTACAATAAATCGCGCTACCAATGGTGAATAAATCTAGCGATCGCTTAGCTCGGATCACGTCAAACCATGCAAATTATTATTACTGTAATACTTTGTTCTCAAATTATTAATGTTAACAAAATCAGCATTGCGTGACTGTGTATTTAGTGTGTATTAGCGTTACTTGCAGATTTCAATTTCTGTAGCCACTCCGCAGTTCGAAGTCTTTTGCTTTTGACTCTGGGTGAATCTAGCTGTCACTGATGATTGACATTTGGATCTTTCTGGATTATAATCCGCCATCAAAATGATAAGTTTAATTATTGCAGCTACTGTGAGAAAAAAATGATCCGCAGGGTGCAGCATCCTCAACACGCCATTTAGCCTACTAGCTGCACACCTTCTTTATGTAAACAGACGTGATGTAATGATGCAAAAACGATTGGCTGCACGCTCGTTTTTCCCTGCGGAAACCCACCAGTACCATTTGAATTAGAAAACATTATTACAAGCTTAACATTGTGAACCAGGCTAAGGTAAGGTAAGGTAAGTTTTGAACACTGGCTGGTTATGTACTTGCTCAAAAATTGATTTTGGATCATTTTTAACCAAAAAAAGTTACAGACTGCAGCTTTAAACAGAAAACAATTATTTTAAATTGTAGAATATTTGACAATGTTTTTACTGTATTTTTGATCAAATAAAATAAAAACCACACAGCACCCATTCTACCACCTACACCTCTAGTCCAAAAAAGGAGGATTTATTACAAACTATTTGTCCTTCAAGCTCACACAATGTGATCACATACTCATTTCAATCATTTAAATAGCAAGTTTTGATGATTTGAGACTGCACTTTTGCACACAGCTTCATTCATGAAGGAGCAATGAGGCATTCCAAGTTGTTTGGACACACGGAATGCTGCACATCGTTAATTGTGCCAAAGTGCTTTAATTGTTTCCAAGGTCTGCTGAACAAGAAGGAATATTGGGAGAAACTGCTTAACAACACATCTCTAGAGTCATTTTAGGCTAACAAGAACAATCAAGTATAACTGTTTCAAACTTTAAGTATTCAAATCTGTAAACAATTTTTTTTCCCAAAACATTTTAAACTTCAAATTAGATGACCCCGATTTACCTCAATAATAATAACCAGTGGATGAAATATCTAACTTACATGTATAACAAAGCTACTTTTTAACAAACCTGCTTTCTAAGTATTTAATATGATTTCACCACAATAATGATTTAGCCACAGTGGCTAACGGTTAAAAACTTTCTACACTTAGATATACCAAGCAACTTCAGATGGGTGGCTAATTTTAGGTTTGATTTTAACGAGCTGAGAATTACCCTGGAGAAAAAACAGGAATGTCTCTGCCCACAGAGCGGGTGGAAGAATGAGTACATGTGACAAACTCCAGATCGTTCAGCTGACTATAATACCCTACACACTCACACACTCAACACTCCAGCATTGCTCAGTGTGCCCTCACGCCCGACAACCCGTTAGTCATCCAGATTGGACGCTAAGCAGCACATCACCTTCCCTTGCAGGGGGGCAATCAGCTTGGGGCTGAAACTGCCCTGCCAAGGTCCACTGCCTGTGACAATGAACCAGTGTGCATGTGTGAGAGACTGATGTCACACTGAAAGCATTTAGATTCACCCCTCATGAATTAAGAACAATATTTGTTCAGTTACAGCCAGTGCTTTGGCCCTGCCATCTCCCGCTGAGAAGGGAATTCACAAGGATAGGAAAGTCCTAATCATTTGTGTCCTGACTAAGAGGGTTCCAAGAGGGTTTGGAGATATAAACCCAGTAAAGCGTGTGAAAATTGTTGCAGGACTACTTGTTTTGCACTGTCTGTGAGCTTGACGAAAGAAGAAAATAGATCAGTTTTTTGTTGAGTACTTTAAGTTATCGTTCTCCCAAAAATGAAAATGCTGTTCCAAACCTGTGTGACATACTGTATTTTGAGAAATGTCTCACTGTTTTATGTCCAGCCAACATTCTACAAAATACCTTCTTTTGTGTAACGAAGAAAGTTGTACAGGTTTGAAGCGACATGAGGGTTATTGAATGAGGACATAATTTACATTTTTGGGTGAACTATCCCTTTAATGCGTCACTGTTTGTGGAATAAGATGCATTGTCATGTCCTCTTAAATCACATACCCAAAATGTGTTGGTTTTGGACAGGAAGATAATGATTAATAAATATAATTTTTTTTTTCAACATGTATAAATAATAAATAAAAATTGTTGCATTAATATTAAATAATTATTTTATTTATACATTTTTTAAATAAATAATATAATAAATAATCAAAACCAAAGAGTATCTCTGTTTTGTCAATTTGACCGTGATATGAAGTGCAACAGGGTACTAGAAATAAATGTAAACTTTATGGGTTAAACAAAAATTCATATAAAAATAAACAGTGATTCATTAAAGTGATAGTTCACCCCAAAATGTAAATTCTGTCCTCATTTAGTCACACTCATCGTTTGGTAAAAGTAAATGTGAACCGACAATTATCTCAAGCTAATCATAAACAGACATTAATGATATACCTATTCACCATAATGTTTTTGGAAATACTTTTTATAGGCTACTTATTACATTTTGCATGCAACACCAAATGTTATTGTCAGCTTTTATAAATTCTTATCGATGCTAAAGACGAATTCAACAGGTCTTTCTGGATATAACTCAACAGGAGCTAATGAATAGATTCAGTGCCTTCTCATTTTAGTTCCCTCATAACCTGGCAGTATCAAGTGTCATTTCCCTGAACTCTCTTTATTTAAATGAGAGCATGTGTGAAAGTTCTTACCTCAATCCATCTCTGTGCTTCTGAGTAAGCAGTCTCATAACCCACTGCAGACCGCGGTCGCCACTCCATCACCGGTCTTAAGTGGTGAATTTGTAATGAAACAAGCGTCTACACTCCAAGAGCGCGCGCAACACGCGCGTAGTCAAGACGCAATCGTTCTGTTTCACCGCGTCGCGTGAATATGTTTAAGACTACCAGGTTTCTTTAAAAAAAAAAAAAAATGAAGTCAGCCGGTAAAACGCTTTTCTTATTTGACTACCAGTGTCAAAACTATCACTCTTTTGAACGTCAAAGACCAACCCCGTTATAACAGCCGTAAAGGACGCAGAGTAAACTCTTAAATCTCTTGTTCTGTTATTACTCCAGAGAAACTTTAGAGTTGCGTTGTGTACTTTATACGCCCCCTAGTGCGTCAGGATACACACCTAAAATACTGTCAGGTTACGTTACAGGTGCCGAGGGTACAATAAAGCGCCACTGGGGAAAAACACTAATGTCTAAGATTTAGTTAAACACATATTTACAAGTACAGGATACAAACAGAGTGAAAACAGTTAAAGATCAAAGTATATCAATAAAAATGGTAAATCTAATATAAGCAAAGGGTTGCGACTTTTAATAAGTTAAAGTTTTGATTTAATATTTTTGATCACTAGGCTACAATTAAAAACCTTTTTGCTTATTTCATCATTTTGATTTTGAAAGTGTAAGTACATACTAGTTAATATGCAAATAAGGGATGGATTTCAGTCAGCTAGTCATTATGGATAAATTATTTTAATTAACAAAAAAAAATTATAATAATTATTACGAGAAGACAAGATCTTCCAGTAACACTGACCCAATCAACCTATCAGCTTTTTTTTTTTTTTGCACTAATAATCAGCTGACCATACATTGTCTGCTTATTACAAGGATATTCGTGAAATAATTCACAAATAGATCATCACAGCTATGTGGGAAACAAAGGTTTCTTGAATTTCCATGGACAACAGTCATTATTCATACATGTGACTGCTTAATTTTGTATAAAAACAAAAAAATATTTATCTTAAATATAATTAAACCTTCCAATCAAATATAAATCTGAATCGATTATTTTTGTTAACATGTTTTAATTTATTTTTAGAGAACACTGCTGTTTTGAATGGAAAAAAGTATGGATGTAAAAAAACAAGATAAAAAATTAATCATTGCTTATTATTCAGGAGTATTCAGGAAGTGAACTGTCACTCAATACAGCAATGAGGTCAACATGAGATGAAAACATTGGACATTTGTTCTTTATTGTTTGTCTTAACTGAATTTTTGCTGTATTCTTGAGAAGACTGTATTTAGAAGTAGGACACCATATGTAATGAAACATTGGCATAGGTGTAACACTTCTGTGAGAACAGCACATTTTTGTGTCAATATTCATCATGAGAACTTTTATTTTAAATGGCTTCTTTTCTGGCAGAAAAACACCATTAGGTCAATTAGTATCATTAACACAGAGAATACATTTCATATACTTTTGAATGAATGAACACAAAAAAGTAGTTCAGTCAGAGTGTGTCAACTTTCAGATACAAAATTATGCATGTACATTTTTTGATATTGGTTAATTCTAATTTGCTTCTCATTTGCCTTCTGGTCAAAACTTTCAACAAACTTTAATTTTAAGCAGTCAAAACTGAACCTCTATTGTATAAATGCTAAAGGTTTAAAGTATTCAGCACTTCCGAACAATTGGCAGTTTTTCTTTCAGGCAAAATAAGAACATTTATGCTTTGGAAAGAGCCACGACAGTGAAGCGGAGCTCCTGGGGATCACGTGCCATGAACTTCTTGCAGACCTCTGCAGAATCCTGTAGATCAGTCAAAAACATAAGGGCAAATGCATAAACTCCAGGCCCCAAACTGTTTAAACAATTTAAACAATGCCTACAAACAAAACAAGTTCCAAATATACATCTTTGTCAGAGATAATCTTTACATCTATAGAATGCGAGTGAGAAACATTATACCTCAAGAAATGTGTCCTCTGTGGTTTTCCCATGAACAATTGGAAAAGGTTTACGTCCATCTGAAACACATGAACAAAACATTAACACCTGTAATAATTATGTACAAAAATATGATGTATATTTCTTTAAATAGGTGCTGATAAATTTTGTTTGCATAACAGACAAGCACTTAAAACAAAATGACAAATATACATTTATTTAAATTTACCTACCCAGTTCATATAAATGTCCCTCAACGTTTACAAAGGCAATAAAATGCAAATCCACTTTTTCATCTAAACTTGGAGCCTATAAAAATGTGAGCAAAACAAATTAGCAGGTTAGACTTTTTCTACGACACTGGAGTAGCAACAAGTGATAAAAGCAGAACTGAGATCCAACACTATGAGAATTCTTTGACTCTGAGGCCTTTAGGAAACAAGAAGGTCATCAAGAATTAAGAAAGCCATCTCAGTCCTTTGGAAAGAAGTGAAACCAGATTGGAAGGGGTTTTATAGGTTACACTGTAGGTAGATGTGACTGCAGCAACAATTTTTGGGTGTGCAAGTCCAGACGCATTTAAAGTGGGTATCTTACACATAAGACAGCAGCAATTTTCAAGTTCAAAAGAACTGAAGATTTATTAGGTGGAAGATCGGGACAGTCATAAGCATGTTCTGACAAATACCCGGTCAAGCTCACAGGATGATAGGATAGACGGAGTTAGATTATAACATGTATTTGCTGACAAATATCAGCAATAATCAGCAAGAAACTGAAGTTCTGATCGCCTTTTTTCCCTATTATAACATATCCAAGTGAAAAGGCAATTCAAATAACCCACCATTTACCCACCAGCATTAATACTCCACTAGTGATTTTTTTAAAGCTTTTAGAAGTTTTGAAAAAGGCGGTTGCTAACAAGTTGCTAAATGGGACTACAGACGTTCAGGGAAATTAAACATCACACTAAACAGGTAAACTCATCTACACACTGTATTCATTAGTTCAAAGAGCTTATTTGTTGCGATAATTCGAAAGCCTTCAAAATCATATTGGGTTTTTGTCGAGGGAACCAGTGTTAAACTTCCGGGTTGGCCTACAAAAACATGTTATCACTGCAGCACTATTGTCCCACCCTTGAGCCAGTGGGGAAGTTAATGTTTTTGATTAAAGATTAGAGAACACATGAATTTTAAAGAAAAAAAAAAAAAAAAAGGATAAATCATTTACAACAAAAGCTGCAATATTCCATTAAAAAAATATATATAAATATATATGAAGAATAGTCAATTTTGATTTCATGGAGACTTTTAATAAACAATATGTCCATATCAGACAACCCACATATGCAAAATGCGTTGTGTTAATATATGGTCCAGAAATAATTATAAATTAAACAAATGGAGGCTCTGCTCTGCCTCCTCGTCTCGGTTCTCTAAAAGAAACAAGGACTAACACTTTAATATTATCAATACGGTCCGCATCTCAAAATGTCTGCTACTTCAACATTTAGGAACATTTAGCAATGGGATAAAACTTCAAAATATGTGGAGATTCTTGGTACCGTTTTGAATGCTGTACTAACAACTACTCAACTACTGTATTTAGCAAATACCAACCTCTGTTTGTCCTTCCTGAGCGCTTGACTCATGTGTTACTCGGATACTCTGAAATCATAAAAATATCAGTATCAGGAATAAAGGTTTAGTTTGGTTAGTTCCTTCAGAGATTTAGTGAAAACAGTCATAAGTAATTTAAACTTCGAAAAACAGTTAGTTCCAGTTGGAAGCTGCTGCACTAAAATACACAGTATCTTATCACCTCATCTTTTTCAAGGAAAGTTGCCTTTTCTTCTGGGCTCATCTTTGCAGACTGCAGTAAAAATGCCTTAAGCGGTGAATTGGGCTCTGTAAAAGAAAAACTTCATGAACATACCACAAATGTTTAAACATACAAACAAACTGACTAAAATACTTTTAAAAATAAGGCAAATGACTTTGAAAATGATCAACACTGATACTTACCAAACTCCAGATTCCTTTGATTGTTTGCCACAGCATGAATCAGCCCTATTGTACCACAAGCATTGCCGATGGTTTGTTTCATAAAGTAGACATCAGAGGACACCTCTTGTCCTTGTGCCTTAATTTTTGCCTCCTCCTCTTGTCTAAATGTTTCATACTACATTGAGGAAAATAATTATATTACTAAAAATAAATCTACAGTAAATATAAAAGATAATAAAAAAGAATGACAAAGACACTTCTTTCTACTGACTGGAATGGGATCTGATTATGAATATAGAGTCTATTCATACGCAAGTAACATTGGTTTTGCTACATTTCACAGAACCAAGATATGCTGTTGTTGTAATGTTAACTATAGTAACAGGACAGTTTTGATTTGTCTGGAGCTGGTGTGCTGCTGGCAACTAACAACCAGCACTGCATCAACTGCATAGGAGACTGACATGGAAAAGAAGAGATTGCTGAATATTTATATCGAAATTATTTTTGTATTGTTTTTGCGCACAAAAGGTATTATCATCGCTTCACAAAATTAAGGTTGAACCACTGCAGTCACGTGGTCTGTTTTAACAACTTTAGTACTTTTCTGGGCCTTGACAGTGGTGGTTAAATTGCCGTCTATGGAGAACTTGCTAGAGAGCACTCGGATTTCATCAAAAATATCTTAATTTGTGTTCTGAAGATGAACGAAGGTCTTACGGGTTTGGAACGACATGAGGGTAAGTAATTAATAACAGAATTTTCATTTTTGGGTGAACTAACCTTTTAAGATGTAATTATGAGGATGGCTCCAATCTGTTGTGACGTATGATTTTGTGCGCATGTATGTCTAAACACCTGTCTGTGTACTCTATATAATTAATATTTGTAAATGCTTAACATGCACTCTATAATTATGCCTTTCTTTCTGTTTGGGGTTAGGGATGGAGTGGGAATAATTTCTCTCACCATTTTCTTGTACCTGTATACTGATTTTATTGTAAAAGTTTAATAAACAGATTAAGCAAAAAAAGATCTTTCTTCCTCCCCATATTACATGAGAAATGTGACTTGCTTAATAATGTGGAACAACATTTTAAGTAGGTTTTCCATTTACCTAAGAAGACCTGGCAAACTATTTATCAAACCTGTCTGAGACTGATACCAGTTATCTAAAAAGATATGAGAAATAAAACAAACCCTACACTTTCTCTGAAAAACAAAAATATTGTACTAATATGTACTAAAATTCTACTAATATGTCACTTGCATAATGCATTTGGAACAGTGTATATTTTATATTTATATATATATATATATATATATATATATATATATATATATATATATATATATATATATATATATATATATATATATATATATATATATATATATATATATATATCCATGATTTTTAATGACAGCACCAAGTCTTCTAGGCATGGAATGAACAAATTGGCGACATTTTGCAACATCTATCTTTTTCCATTCTTCAAGAATGACCTCTTTTAGAGACTGGATGCTGGATGGAGAGTGATGCTCAACTTCAGAATTCCCCATAGGTGTTCAATTGGATTCAGATCAGGAGCCACTGAATCACTTTCACCTTGTTCTTCTTCAGAAATCCAACAGTGGCCTTAGATGTGTGTTTAGGATCACTGTCATGTTGGAAAAGTACACGACGACCAAGGGCACAGAGAGATGGTAACATCTTCTCTTTCAGAATAGAGCAGTACATCTGTGAATTCATGATGCCATCAATGAAATGCAGCTCCCCGACACCAGCAGCACTCATGCAGCCCCACATAAGGACACTGCCACCACTATGTTTCACTGTAGGCACCATGCATTTTTCTTTGTATTCCTCACCTTTGCGAGGCCATACAGTTTTGAAGCCATCAGTTCCAAAAACATTTATCTTGGTCTCATCACTCCAGAGTATAGAGTCCCAGTAGTTTTCATCTTTGTCAGCATGGGCCCTGGCAAACTCTAGGCGGGCTTTTTTGTGCCTGGGCTTTGGGAAAGGCTTTTTTCATGGACGGCACCCATGCATGCCATTCCTCTGCAGTGTACACCGTATTGTGTCATGGGAAATAGTCACCCCAGTTTGGCTTTCTACTTCTTTAGATAACTGCAGTGAACTTGCATGCCGATTTTCTTCAACCCTTCTCATCAGAAGACGCTCCTGTCGAGGTGTTAACTTCCGTGGATGACCTGGACGTCTCTGTGAGATGGTTGCAGTTCCATCTTTTTAAAATTTTTATACCACTTTTGCTACAGTATTCTGACTGATAAGTAAAGCTTTGCTGATCTTCTTGTAGCCTTCACCTTTCTGGTGTAAAGAAATTATTTTCTTTCTCAGGTCTTGAGACATTTCTCTTCCATGTGGTGCCATTGCTGACAGCATGAAATGGGAAGGGGTTTTAACACACTTTTACAGTCAACTGTCTGCTGGACACCTGTGTAATGAATAATCAGACTCACCTGTGGTTGAATTCTTGTTAAATTAGACATTTGTAGTCTAAAATTTAGCTTTGCTCCAGAGACTTTCAGTGGGGTGTACTCATTTTTGCATCACCCTAATTTGAGTAAAACTGAAAATGTTGTTCTCTAGGTTAGATTATTAACCTTACTTTCATGGTATAAGTTAAACAGATGTTATATAAAACTTAGTCTTGTCAACATTTTGTAAATTGTTTTTGTGTTCACTGAGATATTGTTTAAAATGTTACTTTTCAAAGGGGGTGTACTCATTTACGCTGAACACTTTATATACAGGGAAAGAGTTGATGCCAGCAACAACCATATCCATTTTCACCTCCACCATCATTTACAAATAGGCAACTAACTATAAATACAAAGCTTGTTTACGGACATGGAGTCTATATGAGTGTAAAGTGCAGTCATACCTTCTCTGTTATTGGGAAGAGCAAAAGTACTGCGCACACAGGCCTTGGCACCAAACTGAGAACTTCGGGTTCCAGACCGTACACATCCCCAAACTGCCAAGTGGGTACCAAGCCAAGCTGCCGTAAAAACTTAACAAAAGGCATAACATAACACATAGATTAAATACAAATCATATAAGACTAGTAAAGGGGTCAGAAGTGTATATACAAAGACATCCAAGGGCCTACAAAATCCAAAAGCATTTCTATTTAAACATATGAATAATAAACTAATGTGGAACATAAAATACATTTTGCATTAGTACAAATGCATTAAAGTTATAAACAATATATCAAGCGCAGTGCTGTTGATAAACATAATAAATCAAAGCTGATGTAATTAGCTTTATCACAAGCGTGCTTTAATAAACCTGATTCATTCATTTGGCACAAGTTTTGAATCCTAGACACACCCAGATAGTCGAGACATCTACTCACTTGGTTCATAACCTGAAAAGCAGACACAGAACACAAAACAGTATCATATAATAAATGATGTCAAATGAGCTGCAGCTTACCGTTCCTGCTAAAATGAACCCACGTAAGATATAAAATTCAACTAACGGCGAAGGATCGTGAGATAGGAGAGGCATTCATACCTCTGGGTTAGCTTCCAGTGGTAACCAGCGCTGGCCCTCCATCTCAGATTAAACCCCGTCTGATATCCTAAATAAAAAAAGATGATATTGCTACCACCAGTAATGGTGTGGACTCTTTGACAGCTGGGAAGGAAGTTCAATGGAATATGTGCGCGCGCGTATGTGAATTCAGCGACTTGCCTCAGCGGAAATGCAGTTCATTCCAAAATAAAAGTAATCACTGGATCAGGGTTAATCATAGAAACGATCTTTTATATTAGGGACAACGGGCTTTATGCGGCATCATTCGTGTTGTAGTGTCACGAACACGAAGGTCTTTGATACTCTCACCACATTTACATGCACAATCAGTCGAAATTGTGGTTAGGCCTTTATTCTGAAATTTTTCCTCTTTGTATTTTGTAATTATTTTATCCTTTATTTGGTCCTTATTATTCTTTAATAATGTTACTCTAGTTTTATGTTAGTGATATTATGACCAGGTCCGTCAGAGGTTGTTATTAGTGGCTAGTTCGCTTTTATGTTGAAGGCTGTTACGTTACAGATTTAGTCCAGTGGGTGGCGGTACTCAACAACAGTTGATTCAATAAACGCTATTAACCACAAGCGAAGAAGAATTTTAAGATTCCGCGCAATGTTTGTTTTTAAATTTGTATAAACCGATTTAATTGTATGCGTAGTATTTGTTATCCGAATAGAAATGCATTATAACAAGAATAAAGATGATTCTCGTCAAGCTTCGAGTTTGTCGTCTTCTTTTATTGCTGGTGAGTAGTCAGAATTCAGCATTATATTCTTAACCTCAGGGTTTTATTCCGATATTGTATAATCAGTCCTGTCTTTTCTACAGTCCCCAATGATAAAACGTTGATAATCTCGTCTAAGGAGAAGAAGGAAAACATACGACTGGGCAAACAGACAGCGTCTGTATACGCAGCCAAGATAAAGACGAAAATACACAGTAAGAAATACTCTGAAATGCCAAACAGGTTCAGCTGTCTGCAGGACTTGTAACTCTTATAAGTTGACATCTGACAATAACTTTTATTATGACAATAATAATAATATTATTTTTCAGATACCTCATCATTCTTCAAGCTCTCTTTGAAAAGCAACAACAAGGCCCTGGCCCTGGCTCTGGTTGCTCAGAAGAAGAGGAGCAGAGAGCTGGAAGCAGAGGTGGTGCGGCTGAGGAAAGATGCGCAGACCACTACTTTTGATCTTGCTTATCAGCGTCATAAAAACAAACAATTGGTGAGGCTGTTAGAGAAGTAGTTAAGTCTGGTTATGTGGAATTTAATTGTTTAGGTTTGTTATTGTAAGTAACTTGCTAAAGTTAGGCTCTTAGTATTAACTTCAGCCTTGGTTCCCAGACTCTTACACTTGTATACTGTACATGCACAAGTCAAAGTCACTCTTAGATTAATTGAACAATTTGAACTTGTACTGTAGTTTAAAAACACTTTAAAGAACATGCATAAATTGTTTTTTACCAATAGATATAGTTAATGTAGTTTTCTTTCTTTCTCTAGTTTGCTATTATACGAGAGTTTTATGACTCTTCTCTTAACTGGATGACAAAGGCTGTTGACATTTTTTGTAATGATGAGGTAAGCTGTCAATATACTTTTAAGTTACATGGTTGTTAATAATCAGAATAATAAGCATTATTATTTTTAAGACTTCAGCCAAGCTTTGTTGATTGTTCACAAATAGCTAATTGTTAACAGTCAGAATATTATTAATTATTATTCATTAAGAATAATTATTAATGTTATTTTAAAGGTTCCAGACAGTATGGACACTGAACAGAACACCAGTGAAGGTATGAGAACACAGCGTAAGCTGTTCATGGTATACACGTTTCCTTAACAATGTCAGTCAAGCTTAATTAAATTTGAATGATTGGCACTGTTAATTTCTTTCTTTCTTGTACATTACAGCTAACACAATATCTTGATGTTATTTCAATTTTAATTTGCTAGGCTATTCATTTATTTATTTATTTTTCAGACCAAATGTTTGAAATGGAGAAGGAGGTTTTGCAAGAGAGACCGTTGTGTCCGCAGCAGGACCATGTTGAGTCTGAACCAGTGAACACAGCCTGTGATGTTCTCAGCCAAGAGAGAAACAGTCCAGCACAGCAAAACACCCTAAATGACTCTGAAATGGACATAACCGTTAATGACAGTGCTGCTGAAATTGTAATAGTTGACACAAATGCAAGAAGAATCTCTGAAGTTACAGAAGAACATCAGGAAAAAAAGGATTTGTGTCTGTCAGGAAAAGGTAGTGAGAGTGTATCTGCAGAGGGTGACTCACCAATTGAATTTAGATCAGATTCTACATCAGCTGTGCCAAAAGAGTTGACCACTGTGACACAGCAGTGCTCTCCCACTGTTCAGAATGAGGTGGTGAATGGGCATGAAACAGAATCAATAACTGCACGCAGGAAGACTCATGTCACCTCTCGTTGTACTAAAAGTAGCAGGCGCACATGCAAACGGAAAGATCCAAACCCAGATCCAAGGAAAACGTACCTAATCTCCCAAGATCCTCCTAATGACATTTTTAATGATTGTTTCAGTGATCTTGAGCTTCAGATTTCTGAAAGAAGCAAGGCAATTTCTTCAGATGGAAATATGTCAAGTAAAGCTGCTAAAAGCAAAGCAAAAGAGTCTTGTGTCACCCAGGAACCCAGGAGAACATTTATAGTTCAAGACGAGCAAAGACCTCAGAAGAGCAGGGGGACCAAAGTCTCATCCCTTATGGATCACAGTTTATCGTATGTGCATGAAAATGTTGAGTCTGCTGGTACTGTATGCCCAGAGACTGATGGTACTGATGTGCATGTGAGTGAGAGAGCAGTTCAAGTCAAAAAACACAAAAACAAGTCTCTGACACAGTTTGAAAAGTGCAACACGCAAAAAAACAGAGGAACGTTTGTGGTACAGCCAAGTCAGTCATTCATCAACAGGAATTCCATTTTGAACGAGACCAATATATTGGACGATCCCAACAGTCCAGAAGGATCACAGGAGGTAGCACCAGAAACCCAAATGACACATCAAGATATTGGTTTAGACACTATTGCACAACAGCACAAGGAGAATGTTTCTCATGAGATATTGAAGGAAAACGCATATCATCCAGAATGTTCACAAGATGTGCATGTCAGCCTTGTACAGGAAACCCCTGAATTTGCGTCATCAGTTCCTGGTAAAACTAAGAAACACAGAAAAGAGGGGGCAAATAAAATGAAAAAATCAAATGCTGCAGTAAAAGAAAAATCCAAAGCTTTAACAAAGAAACAAAATAGTTGTGCTTTGAGTTTGCAAGAAAATGTGTTGACTGAAAAGCAAGATGTGATTGATCTTCAGAATGGAGTAGGATACAGGTCTTTGTCTAATACTTTACAACTACCAGGGATATCTCATTGCTCAGAGGAGGACCTCAGGGATGAACATGATGCAGCAACCTCTGAAATATGCTGCCCTTCCTCTGTTGACAAGACTGATCAGGCTGACCATATCAACATGGATGCTCTTAACATAGATCTGGACCAAACCAACCTAGCTTATGAGAGCAGATGCAGGAAAACATATGTAATTTCATCTTCTCCTAAATCACTAAGTAAAGAAATGAATGACAGTGGTGCTTCCAGCAGAACATCATCTTCTGAACATCATCTTCTCACAAATGAAACGGATGATGCTTCAGCTGTAATGAACTCAAGCATGTTTATAATGGAAAAATACAACGTGACTTCAGACCGTTTTAGTGAACACACGAAAGACCTTCAGTTCACAGAGGAGAGGCCTCCATGGGAGACCATTGATGGTTACCCTGAAACACTTTCAGATGAAAGCCCTGCCCACAGCCCTCAACCAGAGGCCCGCTCTCAAACTATGAACATTTACCAGGACCAGGACTCAGACTTGAGGCACCAAGCTCCAGGTAAACCTTATATGTTTGTCTAAATGCTTTGCCATTGTATTTTGAAAGGTGAAACAAATAATTTCTTTTTTTTTTTTTTTTTTCTTTATTTTACATATTTGTATTTTATACTTTTTTATTCTGCAAACAGAAGATGGCAGGGTTATGAAGAGTCTAACAAATACAGACATTAACTCTTTAGGGAGAACGCGAAGAAGAGCGGCACCAGTCTCCTACAAAGAGCCAACTCTCAACTGGTGAGTCAAACTTGAATAATTATAATTATAACACTTGAAATATAATATAATATGCAATAAAAAATATACCCCCAGTTTCACAGACAAGGCTTAAGCTAGTCCTAGGCTAAAATGCATGTTTGAGCTGTTTTTAACGAAAAGCAACTTGCACTGACATATCTTAAAATATGTCACTGCCAAGATGAACACCAGTAATGTTTTTTATAAGGTACATTTAAAAGCTACTTAAATGTCCTGATTGAACTAAGGCCTAATCCTAGTTTAGCCTAAGCCCTGTCTGTGAAACCGGGCCATAACGTATTTCTGCCATGATATAGAATCTGTAATTTTGAATAACTTTTATATTTTCTTTTTTTATTGATTTATTTTTGCAGCAAAATGAGGCGTGGGGACAAATACTCTGATACAAAATTCTTAAATTCTCCGGTGTTCAAAGATAAAAAGAAGAAGAAACGAACTTAGGAGTGATTTTCCCATTGTTTGATTTGTCTTATCTCTTTTTTTTTTTCTTTTTTTTTGTTATCTTGTTTTATTTACATTTTGTCTTTTTTATGCAGTTCTAATGTTTAATAGATTTTGATCTTAAAGTGAGCATTTTTAAAACACAGCTGTTAATTTGCTGTCAGAGCATAGTTTCTTTTTTGTACATTTAGGACATTTTGTTTTAAATTTAAATGATATTTATTTCTGTGGTTAATAAAGAGAACCTGCTCTATTTGCATTTTATTATTAAATTGATTCTGCTATCCAACCCTACGTTGTTCCTACTGATCATATGGAAGGAATCTTTAATCTCTTTACTAACAAATTTCATATGGAAGTTGTATCTGTGTGTTATGTAACCGAGCACTGGCCGACAGTGTTACAGTGATTAAAGGACTGAATGAATAATTTAGAGGTCTGTTCACCTGAGATGACTACAATTCTGAGATCGGGTAGGAGTGTCTGTTCAACCAGTTTATACTGTCTGAAAGCAGACTCAAGCTTCTGATATAGTCATTTTATTGTGCTATCAGGAAGTGTTAGTATCAGAGTTCTAGGTAAGTTTTGATGTTTTCTTTGTTTACAACAATTTTTGTGTTTTCATGAAGGATGACTTTCTGTTTGTAGAGGTGATCAGTCTTTGCAGCAAGGCATAAGTAGATGCATTAAAATTCAAATGTAATTGTTTTATATTCATGGACTGTTTGTATCCCGGTATTTTTCTTCAAATGTAAATTTTATCAGATGCCTCAGGTAACCTAACACTTGTCTGTTAGTTACCCTGTCAAATGTTCATCTCACTTTACCTGTTCATTGGAAGCCAACGTTTGCAGTTTGCTTCCTGTGTTTAGTGTTGCCCCTGGCAGAGGATTAAGTACTAGGTAAAGTTAAACTCATGTTGTTGTTGTTTTTAAAAACCTATAATGTTTATTTCATTTTCCTAGCATTACTGTTATAATGGAATTTCAACTATTGTTCCAGACTGAATTTTGGAATAAAGACTTGTTCAGAATTAAGTGTCTCAACTGAGTGTCTACAACATGGAGGCCAAGCGAGTGAAGAGGGATGTTAAAACTTTGCTGTAAGTAGTGTGAAATAAATTTATTGAACTCTAGCTGGATAAACATGATCATAAATTATTCATATGCAAGGACACACATTTAGAACAAATCTTAAAGCTTTTAACTTCTGCTTCTGCATATATACTGTATATATATTTTTAACATCTTTTAGTGGTGAATATATTGGACAGCGACTCAGAGAAAATGGTTTTGATCCAAAAGGGAAAAGCACTTTTACAATGTTAGATGATTTGGTAAGTGATCAATATTAAAGCAAAAGATTTATTTCAAAGATTATATTGTCCTATTGAGATGGAAAGTTTAGTTGTTATTAGCTGATGTTGGTTTTATGTTATAATCAAAAATGGGGGGGGGGGGGGGGGGGGGACATTCAACTAGCTTTAGGCTTTTATTGCTAAATACGCATCTTTACACCTTCATATAGGCCCATTATGACTTGGCTATAAGTGTGGCTTTGTGGTGGCTCAGTAAAGATGACGGGAAGAATGCAGTTGAGAATAACTACATGTGAGTAATTTATATAACTGGTATTTGTGTATGTTCAATAGTTTTGTATGCAAACAGAACATAGCATAAATCACATTTAACCTCTGTCTTTGTAGAGGAATTGGCAGTTTACGACATATTAGCCAGTACCCTAATCGCCTGGAAAGAGAAGCAATGATCCTTTCTTCCTTTGCTGGAATGCTTTTGGTAAGGTTCAGAAGAGAGTTTAATTAAGTGGTTGCAACAGCATTTCTGGTTTTGACAACAAGTTGTATCATTTGTATCCTCTCATTTTCAGAACAGCTTACCTATAGAAGACATTCTGTCTCTGTACAGTTGCAAACCATCTGCATCTTACCCTCATAATCACAATAAGGTATTTGAGGGATAAAAATGAGTGTGATATACATCTGCTCTGTAAATAGTCTGTCACTTCACATTATACTTCTCAACCAGCAGGCCAGGACCCACTAGAGGGCCTCAACAAACATCAAAGGGGGCTGCAGGATGACTCAAAATGAATGACGTTTTGTTTTATTTATTTTTTTTAAAATGTATTTCTTTATTTATAGTTGTGTGTATTAATCTAACTGAATTACTAAAAATGTAATAAAATATAGAAAATACAAATAATAATAGTAAACGATAAAAAAGCAATGATATTTCTTTTAATTTTTCTCAACAACTTTTGTCTTTATTGATGAATATATAGTTTTTTACAAATTACTAACTGAATCATAATTAAATACATATATCAGTTTATGTTAATAATAATTAAAAAAAGCTTGAAAACAAGAAGCCTTGTTGACAGCAGAAATAACAAAAGAAATATTTTGTCATATATGGAGGGCCTTCAAGTTGAGAGCTGCTTTTATACTGTACAGATATACAGTACAGTGTCATGAAAAAGTATTCCTGATTCCCTCTTTAATTGCTTTTACCAAAAAGTTTAATGTCATCAAATTTCATTTTAGAAAATGAGAAAAAGCATAGTTTAAAATTATTTCAATTTTAGTAAATTTCTGAAAAGTCTCTTCCTCAACAGGGCAACATTGTTCACCCATTCCCCCTCTCTTATCATCCATTTGCAATGCTTAGTTCATTCAAAGCAGTAGAGCGCTCAAGAAAACACAGTATGTGACCTTTTACATATATTAATCAAATCCATTGTTAATATGCATAAATTGAAAAGTGATCACTAAAAATTTAACAAAACACTTTCTTGATTGTCTATCATTGCCTTTTGTCTCTTTACCAGCCCAGGTGCTGAAACGCTGGATCAAAGAACACAGTAAACAGGAAGTCTCTCCAGTAACAGAGACACTGGAGTCATCCTCCTCTTCTAGCTCCTCATTTAGTGTGAGTGTCAGTCTACTACTCATATACATTCTACCACAACTATACACTCAATAAAATAACAATGCACTCATAAAGTTGAAAATTACCGTCGTCATGTGCTCAGATTATATACTGTAATTGTTGCACCTGTCTTTTGTGACAAATACAGGACAGTGAGGACTCTTTAAAAGATAAAACCGCTCACTATGAGGGCTCGCAAGAATCTCTGCAGGACTGAAAACAGCAGCTGTCCAACAAGCAAATATTCATTTGCATGGTTTATTAAACATTGCTATGATTACACATTTATCATCCTTGCAGGTGTTTCCTGGCTTGTCTGTATTGTTAAAATAGTGGTTCTTTCCCAAGACTTTGTTCACAGCCTGGTATTAATAAAGAGAGGAGATTAATTTAGATTAATCTATTTTAAAAATACCAAGATGACTTGTTTTTACTGACTTTATTAATATTTGTCCAAAGAGTTCATTCAGTATCTTTTAGAAATGGAAGGTGTGTATAATTATTTTGTCCATGCATTCTCAGTTTATAATAAATGTGAATGAAAATGCAATGTTAAACTTAAAGTAATCAATAAAGTTCTTGAACTACATATTGACTCAATAACATGTTGTACATTACAGAAGTATTTAGTTCTGTCAATGCATGCTATGTCATAAGCAATAATTCCATCACATAAAGCATCTCATTAGTGTCTGGATCAAACAGAGGAGGGCAGCTGAGGTCAGTAATTTGCCAGCTAGGAATTTTGATTTGATGAATCAGGGCTTTTAAATCTATGGAAAGGATTAAGAGTTTGGCAGCACCATCAGAGTGCCAAATCCCAGTCATTGAGAGGACAAATGAAGTTTGATCCACCATGTTGATGGAGGTTTATAAAGCAGACCTCATGCCCTAGTTTGTTTGACTGTTTCTCTTGTTTAGGACTGTTTCCTGAGGTTCACATCAAAATGAGCAAGGTAAATGGTCAAAGACTTTTGCATTTCTTGAGGAAAGCTTAGGTTAGCATTTTGTTAGCCAAATGCTACTTATAGCCTACTTAATTGTACTATGACTCAACAGAACCAATACAGTTGTGTGTATTACTTTAATCTCTTGCTTGCAGATTATCTTTTATGAGGACAGAAACTTCCAGGGTCGCTCCTATGAGTGCGACAAAGACTGCCCAGACATGCACCCTCACTTCAGTCGATGCAACTCTGTCAGAGTGAAGAGTGGCTGCTGGGTCCTGTATGAAAGACCCAACTACTCTGGTTTCCAGTATGTGCTAACCAGGGGAGAGTATCCTGAATATCAGCACTGGATGGGCTACAATGACACTATTCGCTCATGCCGTACATTTTCCTATGTGAGTAACATGCATGTTAATGATTTCATAATATTTGTTGTGAGTTCTCATCTATCTTTTTTTAATTTTATTTAATTTTATTGTTAGTACATTATTCCATCTTTGTAGTTTACTGTTCTGCCACACACACACACACAAAAACTGAAAAACAGTGTGTAAACCTCATGTTGTTGACTTTAAACTTTTAAAAACATTGTTTTGCAGAAAAGTGATGGATCCTACCGCATTCGGATCTATGATCGGCCAGATTTCCAAGGTCAGATGATGGAATTCAGTGATGACTGCAAGTCCATTCATGAAAGTTTCCAGTGCCGTAGTATTCACTCTTGCAATGTCATGGATGGATACTGGACCTTCTATGAGCACCCCAGTTTTCGAGGCCGTCAGTATTTCATGCCTCCCGGCGAGTATCGCAAGTTCAGCGACTGGGGTGCTGAGTGTGCCACCATCGGCTCCTTCCGCAGAATCACTGATTTTTAGAGTCTGCATTATTAAAATAATTGTGCCTTTTCTGGCATCGGCTTGTCAATAAAATGCCACAAAACCATATGCTTTGCAGTGTATGTATTCATGATGCAGGTGTGTCATTGATCAAATGTATGTAGATTTCAGGCTATACCTGTATGGCATTTGTGGGGGATACTTTAATTCCTAAAAGATAAGGGCTACACTTTATTTCAATGGTCCACTTTACTACCTACTGTATAAGAAACTACATGTCAACTAACTCTCAGAGTATTAGTAGACTGTGTTTGGTGCTAGGGTTTGGTTAAGTAGAATATGTTGATATGTAGTTTCAAAGTTACTTATAGTCAGTAGATGGTCTGTTGGGTGACTATCAAAATAAAGTGTTAGCAGACAGTCTACTAATATTCTAATGACTGGTAGTTGACATGTAGTTGCAAAATTATTTATAGTTAGTAGAATGTCTAAAGTGGACCATCAAATAAATTGTTACCAAGATTAATATTCCTTTATGTTTGCCAATGTAAGTGATTTAAAAATACACTGTAGGCATTACATATCTACATCAATATAGATTTAAGGCACTTTTGCTTTTGTAGGAATCAAGCAAGTTATTTACTCTATAGACAGTTGGAAGCAACCATTGATTGTGGCAGACTGTAACGACAAACTAAACTTCACTATACTGGCTACCACATAGAACATACCATCCTGGTAACATTATTAGACAATGACAATTATTTTAATTAAGTAGCCATCCTATACTGGCAACATCCTGCAAAAAGTTTGAATAATTGGTGCAAAACACTAGTTAGTGAAATGAATAATGGCAATGGGACTTTCGTTGATCTTATTCGGGGGTGGCTAACGTCGGTCCTGGAAAGCCACAGTCCTGCAGAGTTTAGCTCCAACCCTAACCAAACACACCTGAACAAGATAATCAAGGTCTAAAGTGTTGCTAGAAAGCTACAGGCAGGTGAGTTTTATCAGGGTTGGAGCAAAACTCTGCAGGACTGAGGCTCTCCAGGACAATTGTACATATATGGATTTTTTTTTAACAGATTCCCTCATGAAACATACATATACATCCACTATCAGCTACACTAAAGGCTTTTCACAATTTCAGAAGCAAAACTATTAAGTGTCAATGAAATTATCTTATTTAAACAATCTCACAATGTGTAATCCTAAAATAAATGCAGACCAACACTATTGTTGTGTTGTTTCCCCAGACCTTTCCAGCAGCTTTCAACAGAGCAGCTTTTGCTGGAAAAACTAATGTTATGAAGGCAATCAAAGTGAATGTTTAGGGTAAAACAGACAGTCATGTTTGCAATATTCCTGTACAGTTTCTGCTGACATGAGTACACTATGATTTAAATGACAACATGACCAGTAGTACCATTATCTTCTCAGATACATTTATAGTTCCAGCAGCACTTGGCACCTGCACAGGAAATTTTTTTAAAGCCCCTATAAACATGGGAAAGGTCTGTATGAATAAGATTATTGTATAAGTCATATTGTTCTTCTCTCATTATTTAAATATTTTCTCTAGATTATCTTTTATGAGGACAGGAACTTTGGCGGCCGTTACCATGAGTGCATGAGTGACTGCTCTGACCTGCATTCCTACTTCAATCGCTGTTACTCCATCAGAGTGGAAAGTGGTTGCTTCATGGTTTACAACCGAACCAACTTCATGGGACAGCAGTACTTTCTAAGAAAGGGCGAGTATCCCGATTACATGCGTATGATGGGAATGAATGATTGCATCAGATCCTGTCGTATGATCCCAATGGTAAAAACTGAAGCTAATCATTATTTAAAATTATCAATGGTCTTGTTTTAATACATTAAAATTAAGCACTCGGCCTTAACTCCTGTTTTTTACCCATTAGCATCATGGGTCCTTCAGAATAAGGCTCTATGAGCACTCTGACATGGGCGGCAGGATGATGGAGCTCATGGATGATTGCCCTAATCTTATGGACCGCTTCAATATGTCCGACTTCCATTCCTGCCATGTGATGGATGGTCACTGGCTTATGTATGAGCAGTCCAACTATATGGGCAGGCACTTCTGCCTGAGGCCTGGCGAGTACAGGAGGTACAGTGACTGGGGTGGCATGAGTTCCAGGATGGGCTCTGTCAGACGAATCATGGATCTCTAATGAAAGGAGTCCTTGTGAAATGTCTGCTGTATGCCCTTTTTCACACACTATTTAAAATGGTGTCTGTGCTCAAGTGTATTCAGTTTTGTTCTTGCACCCTCTACCTGGAGGGGTCACTGCCTGATGATGACACTTGCTATAGGCTGCCAGACTACTTTACACTATTCAGAGACCTGAATAAAACTATAGAGACATTTTCCTTCATGTTGAGTGTTCTCTCTGCTTGTACTGTACATTAAAACTCACTCTTGGTGAATAACTGTTAAACAGATAAAGTGTAGAAAACTTGCTTTTTAATAATATGACAAATGTTTAATACATTGTTTATGTAGATTAACATTAAAAAATAGGATTGTGTATATAATCTAAAGACGGGGTGTGACTTAGTGTCTATTGAGAAATACACTTAACCCCAGTTTAGGTGAATTAGGCTAAGTGAAGTATAAATTGCTATATTGAAATCTTTAGAAATATATACAGTAAAACCAAAATGTATTCAGACACCTTGAACATTTCATTCCTTAATACAGTTTATTCACTATAGTTTAAAAAATGGTAATAAAATATGACAAGATCTCAGAGTTAAACTGTGTCAGAAAAAAATAATTATGTCAGATAACACTTATGCAAAACATGGTCAGGTCAAAGTGTCTGAATAATTTTTGGTCCCAAATTTTTATCAATTTTACTGGTAGTCCACTGTATGAAGAATTTTTGGGTATAATATGTCACAGTTTACTTTATTTTGCTATCCTCACTTACATAAATGAACTATAGTGTCCTCCACCCACTAGTAAAAAAAAAAAAAAAGATATATATATCTAGTGTCTGAATAATTTTTGGTTTGATTGTGTATATGTGTGATGTGTGTGTATATATATATATATATATATATATATATATATTATTTTAAATTAAAATAAAATATGCTTAAAATAAAATATACTGACTGAAAATATATTCAAATTATAGTATACATATATATTAGATTCTGACACACACACACACACACACACACATATATATATATAGTATATGTGTGTGTGTGTGTATCAGAATGTAATATATATTTATAATATAAATATATTTAATAGATTTTCAATCAGTATATTTTATTTTAAGCAAATGATGAGTAACCCTAACCGCAAAGTATCCATTAGAAATAGTGAAATAAAAATATAGATACAATTAAATTAAACAATCAATAACATTAAGTATTTAATCAATAAAAATACATACATTTAGCATGTTTATCGTTTTAAGAGATATGCAAATCCCACAAAACTGGCCATTGTAAATTCACAGATTTAAATAAATATCACATGTCAAGTCTTAAATGCAATTTGTAAACAATGTATCATGACTTATTGGATATAGGGTATAGATATTAATAATTTTTTATTTTATTACAGTCTCATAAAAACTTGAGGCAGAGGTTTTGGTATTTATTTTATCATCTATTACACAAAATGGCAGTAGTGACAATATTTTTTAACAAAAGAAGAATTATAACAGCAGAACTTTTTAAAACCAAATGGCAAAAAAGCTTTTTCTTTTTTGCAATTTTAATATGAATGACACACACAGTGTCGGCACTTCGTGTATACTATATATACCAGAGAGTGTCCTCAGAATAATAAGCAGTGTCACACTCCCATGGTACAACTGCACTGTCAAAAATGGGAAAGGTAAATCAATACTGTGAGGAAAGTGAGAAAGGTCGTACAAAAATATTGTTTTGTGTTGTATTGAAGACATGTATCATGTTTTACTGTAAATTGTGCATGCATATGGACTAAAATTTCTAAATCTCTTTTTTAACAGATAATTTTCTATGAAGACAAAAATTTTGGGGGTCATCAATATGAATGCACTGGTGATTGTTCAGATATGCTCTGCTATCTTAACCGCTGTAACTCCATTATGGTGGAGAGTGGATGCTTCATGATCTATGAACAACCACATTACAACGGCCAGCAATTCCTGGTCCGTAAAGGAGAGTACCCAGAGTTCAAAAGCTGGTTGGGCAAAAATGATTCCGTCTGCTCCTGCCGTGTAATTCCCATGGTAATTATATGCTACTATATGCTTGAGTATTCTACATTGAAAGAAATTACAAACTTAATTTTTTATCACTTGAATCATTCTTTTAAATTTCAGGAAATTGTTTTATGAGAAGACAGTAGCTGATTTACATACAATTTTTGTTCTTCTGTCTTTCAGACACAGGGATCTTCTCATGAGGTGAAACTTTTTGAGAGAATGGAGTATGGAGGTCAAATGATGGCTCTTGTGGAAGACTGTCCAGATGTGATGGACATGTTCCAAACAAACCACATATTCTCCTGCAAGGTAATTGGTGGAAACTGGCTCTTCTTTGAAAATTCCAACTACAGAGGCAGGATGTACCTCATAAGGCCTGGAGAATACACCAGATTCACTGAATGGGGAGGCACAAGTGCCCGTGTGGGTTCCATCAAACGAATCATGGATTACTAGAATTAACATTCATGCTTAATATGAACTTAATATTTTTAAACCTTTTGTAAAATTTTATTTACTCCATTATATACTTTATTTTATTACTTGTTAATTTTTTTATTGTGACATACACTGTTGTAAACACACACCAAACTTAATACAGACTTCAAATTGGCAATATATACTTGTGTTATTTAGGGCCTGCCATGTTGACTACTTGAATGCTCTTATATGCTATCTCAAAAATAAATGTTTATAAACTCAGAATCTATAAATTTGTTTATTTTACTTCATATTTGACAGTATATTTTTCATAATGTAACTTCTTTTCTACTTATATACTAACTTAGCAGACTAATTAAACAAATAAAACTGCTTATAAATGACTGTTTTCTTTTTCAAGTATACAATTTAAAAAGGACTAAAGTTCTTTAAAATAACTCAATGTTCTGCTTTCATGTTAGTTTACTGGTATTTTTTCGTTTTTTATCTATAACAATATTGCAGCTTTCATCCAGACTAAGCATCTATTAATCAACTGATTCAGTAAAAGATCTTTTGCTCTTGCATTGATTTATTGTGCTGACCGCAGCCAGATTGAAGCTTCTGCTAGCAGGACATGATGGAGTCCTGTGCATTTTGATGAATATGGAAAAACTGCACCAGAGACAAGCCAAACATAATCAGATTGTTTCATTGCCCCCCTGATTGTAGCCCCTATTACTAGATTTATTTGAATGACAATACTTTATGCTGTGCAATCACAGAGCTGCTTGTAGGTTTTATAAAAGACAGTGATAAACTGGATGCCAGTGTTGAGCTGTATCACCCTGCCAGATGCCAACATGGCTATCGGAAAGGTAAGATGGCATCTCTCACTCTCATAGACTAATAGCCTTATAATGGTTTTTAACTCTGTAACATGAAGCCAGTTTACAGCTGCAAGTTCATATTATTGCTAACTTGAATAGTAGATTTATTGTACCCTTTTTCTTTAATAGATCATTTTCTATGAGGACAGGAACTTTCAGGGCCGCCATCATGAGTGCAGTAGCGACTGTGCAGACCTGCACCCCTATTTTACCCAATGCAACTCTATCAGGGTAGAGAGTGGGTGCTTCATAGTTTATGATCACCCAAATTATATGGGACAGCAGTACTTCCTGCGAAGGGGCGAGTATTCTGACTGTCAGCGTATGATTGGGTTCAGTAACTGTATTAAGTCATGCCGTATGATCCCCATGGTAAGTGATTTAAGGGAGTAAGTATTAAATGATTAAAAAATAATCACACACTAGTTCATGAATTCAAATAAATATAATGCTTCTGACTGCTGAAACACACTTTGATGTTCTTTCAACGTGTTGCTTAGTATATGCCAAATCTGTTTTCTTGTAGTATAATGGTAACTACAGAATGAGGCTATATGACCAGGCTGATATGGGAGGTCAGATGATTGAACTCACAGAAGACTGTCCTAACATCATGGACCGCTTCCATACATCTGACATCCACTCCTGTCATGTGATGGATGGCCACTGGCTTCTATATGAGCAGCCCAACTACAGGGGACAAATGTATTACCTTGGACCAGGTGAATACAGGAAGTACAGCGACTGGGGAGGAACTTCCCCAAGAATTGGGTCCCTCAGGAGAATAACCACTTTCAACTAGACAACATGAATTGTGCAGCAAAGTATGCACTAAATAAATTATCTTGACTGAAACATCTACTCGTCTTGTTATTCTGTTACAGTGTTTTAATGTGAACTTAATATCACTGAAAAAATACAGTTTAAAAGTAATTAATCTGTAACTAGTTATTGTAAACTTAATTTCCTTCGCATCATTGCAAATCTGGTTACCAGACTGGAAAACATTCATTGAAAAAATCAGTAAAGCAAAACTGAGGGCAAACTGTCTCACACAGCTTATGCTTTTGGCAGAACAATGTGTGGCTGAGTCTGGATTAACTGTCCTCATTGTAGTTAAATCTATCACTACCATGACTGTCAAAAAACAAAAGGAGCCCTGCTATTTAAATGCACATTGACCTCAGAGATATTAGAGGACGTTTTTAATCCACATGCATGTTATCGTTGTACCAAGTAGCTTATCAAATACCACATTACTGGAAAAAGTGAAAATACAAAGTTGTTTCTCCTCAGCTTTATAATGTGAAGAAGACAAAATCAATCAATTAAGTCATTCTGGATTCAATGAAAGTAAGTGATTAAGTTGTGATTGGGTGGAAATTTCTGACAATATCTGGCTAATCCAGATAATCCAAATGGCTACATCAATGTCATGCCATACTATTTTGTTATCAACTTAATACAGGTTTTTACTAATGGAAGAATATACACAACATGGTAGATGAATAAGTGCCCTACTTTACCTGTATTTGAGTATGGCTTTGCGATTATGTGGTCATTTTTTTTCCTGGAATACTACCGCTAACAGCTTTGTGAATCATTTGTCATTTTGTGTGACTGATACATAGACATGCACACATATAGTCAAATGGTAGTTTATGATATCACAAGAACATGAAATTATTCCTGCTGGTTTACTTTTTACTGTGTATCTAAGGCCTATATATAAAAGATATTTGAATTTATCTTCAACATTTTAAAAAATGCAATATGTATTTTTTTTCCACTTAAGAAGTTTTACATTTCATTTTACTTTTGCTTTTGCCATCACAAATATTTAGGCTATTTATATCAACATGTAGAAGAGATTTACACTCATAGACTAATAGCCTTATAATGGTTTTTAACTCTGTAACATGAAGCCAGTTTACAGCTGCAAGTTCATATTATTGCTAACTTGAATAGTAGATTTATTGTACCCTTTTTCTTTAATAGATCATTTTCTATGAGGACAGGAACTTTCAGGGCCGCCATCATGAGTGCAGCAGCGACTGTGCAGACCTGCACCCCTATTTTACCCAATGCAACTCTATCAGGGTAGAGAGTGTGACTGACTAAAATATATTTGAATTTATCTTCAACATTTTAAAAAATGCAATATGTATTTTTTTTCCACTTAAGAAGTTTTATATTTCATTTTACTTTTGCCATCACAAATATTTAGGCTATTTATATCAACATGTAGAAGAGATTTACAAATAATACACATGCAAGTTACAGAAAATTTTTTGGATAAACTTTCTGTAAATAGAATATTTCTACATTGAAACTGATCAGTTTTGCATGGTGCGGCATCCACAGCTATAGATGTCAGTAAGATTGTCGTATTGATAAACAAAACAAAACTTTTTGTACATTTTACACACACACACACACACACACACTCTATCTATCTATCTATCTATCTATCTATCTATATATATATATATATATATATATATATATATATATATATATATATATATATATATATATATACACAAACTTCGCTCCTGGAAGGCCACTGTCCTGCAAAGTGTATTTTCCACCTGCATGGAAGTTTCTTGTAATCCTGAAGATCTTCATTAGCTGGTTCAGGTAAGTTTAATTAGGGTTGGAGCTAAACTCTTCTGGACAGTGGCCCTCGAAGTTTGACACCCCTGTTCTAGAGCATGAAATGAAGACAATGCTCACATAACACTTGTTTTTAATCATTCCCAAAAGGATTACAATAGGACTTTTTTCTCTGTAAATTTCCCTGAAAATTCTCCATGTAATTTCTTTTTTTTTTTTTCATATGAAAGAATTTATTGGAAAATTCAGTAAAGTATGTCAGTGCAGTTGAAAATCCTGTTGAGAATGGAATATCAGTAACTCCCTTTGTTGAACAACTTATTTAATGCAAAAGGGATGTTCCATATTGTTCTGTGTGCATTGTGCTGTGAATGTGTGGGTGCCGTACCAGTCTTTTCCCTGGACCATGCAAGAGAAAACACCAAACATGTATATATATATATATCCTTTTTCAAGTAAAATCCATATTTTGAACCCAATATTGTGCTCTAACAAAAAGGTAAACATGTGCCAGTACCCTGACATATTCCTGTGTTCATTTGAATAACAATACTTTGTTTGTCAAGAGGCAGTATAAAAAGCTTGGGAAGCATATGGAATCTCTCCAACGGAGACCATGGGCAAGGTAAGATTTTTGGCACCACTTTCATGACATTTACATTGAATTGCACCTCCCCTATGTATGCTAACCTTTGATGCATACGGATTACCCTTCTAATCTCGGCTTTAAAATGAAGTGTTTTGTTAACTTTTTCAGATTGTTTTTTACGAGGACAAAAATTTTCAAGGTCGTAGTTATGAGTGCAGCAACGACTGCACAGACCTGCACACTTACTTCAGTCGCTGCAACTCCATTAGAGTAGAGAGTGGCTGTTTCATGATCTATGAGCGTCCAAATTATATGGGCCACCAGTATTTTATGAAACGAGGCGATTATTCTGACTACCAGAGATGGATGGGCTTCAGTAGCTGTATTCGATCCTGTCGCCTGATACCAATGGTGAGGTTCACTGAATGTGCTGCTTTTGTGGATATACATTACGGTTTCTTTGATGCCTCTGTACTGAATCATTCCTTTGCATCTTGATGTCAACAGTACAGGGGACCATACAGACTGAGAATCTTTGAGAAGGCTGACTACGGAGGTCACATGATGGAATTCATGGATGACTGCCCCTGTGTGTCTGACCGTTTCCACCATCGGCATGTGTACTCCTGTAACGTGATGAATGGCTACTGGATCTTCTATGAATATCCAAACTACAGAGGGAGGCAGTACTTCCTGAAACCCGGGGAATACAGGAGATACCGAGACTGGTGTGCTACCTGTGCTATTGTGGGCTCCTTCAGACGAGTCACTGATTATTAGACATTCTGCTTGCACTTATTTATATGAACTGTTCATTTCCTGTTTATAAGCATAACTGTTTATAAACATTTAGATTTTTCACTTCTTGTGCCTGGATATAAAAAATAAAAGAGAATAAAATGATATTTGTAATAATAAAGTACTCTTGTTTTACTGAATTGTCAGCACTAAATCAGACTATTATAACATAATTCACTGGATTTTTTTCACCTTTTCACTTTGAGTTTTACATTTTCACACATTTACAAATCTTACAATGATTAAATAATAAAACAATAACAACAACAAAATATGCATTTACATCAATAAATAGCATATAGAAACACATACAATTACAGAAAAATATTTACCTGGATTTTCCAGACACTGGTCATAAAATCTGACGTGAACTAAAGCCACTGCCTAAACATTAATATACAAAAAAAGTTTTGTCTCTATTGAAAAAAAAAAAAAAAAACATAACATACGCCAGATAATCATCACATACTTACCTGCACAGAAGGAGCATGACAAGTTTTGATTTCAAATGCTGGCACTATGAAGTGAAAGAAACACAAATATGAAAGGTATATTTAAATAATGAATAATATAATATAATACATGATTAAATGTATTATTTAAATGTTTTATTTTAATAAAAAGAAATACTACTTTTGCTTGGTTCATTTGAATCTTATCTACCAGGTCAATTGAATTTCTCTCTGCAGGAGCAGCCCAGCTTGTAATGTGCATGTAAGAATTGAGGAAACTGAATTTTCTCTGTTTCCAAGTGCAATATTTAAATATGTGGTGATAAATATAAAGTAAAATATTTAGCACATTTAATGAAAAATGGCACATGCTTAAGCAACGACTGTAATTGCAAAGAGACTAAAATGTTCTCAAATGCACTGAATTTTGTATGTTTGTATGTGATGAATGCTATACTTATAAGCACTTATTTCCATGGTCCAGACATCATTTCTTACCTTGTTTGAGTATAAAATTTCATTTATAATTCCTGAGGTTAGTTGACATCTATTTTGTCCCTTTTGTAAAAACAGTTGATCTAATAAGAGAAAAACTATCGGCCACATTTTGTCTCTGTCATGTGAATACGGCCATTATTTCACTTGTGATATTGAAAGAACATTCGGTCTGGATGTGACTAAAGCTTTGTCTGTACTGTAAAAGACATTGCACGAAAAGCTGCCAGAGATGTATGGATAAAACTATTGTTTTAGTTTACAGGACCACTTCAGCAGAAGTCATACTGCTTGATCATCAGCTTTTTGCATTTGAATAACAACAAAATGCCAATGTGGTTTTTGTATAAAAACCACAACCAAAGGCCATCAAAGTACAGCTGGTACAGTGATCTGAAGCAACACATTACCACCATGGGCAAGGTAATAGTGCTAATAAGTATGCTTAATACAAATGCTGCAATTTGATAGACCATATTTGATAGAAAGCTTTAGGTTCATATTGCAGCCATATTTGTATTTGCTTAAAACATGATGCAGTTCAGATCTAAAATCAGTGAATATTTTAATCCCATCAACAGGTCATCTTCTACGAGGACAGGAACTTCCAGGGCCGCAGCTATGACTGCATGGGCGACTGTTCCGATATCTCCTCATACCTGAGCCGTGTTAGTTCCATCAGGGTGGAGAGCGGTTGTTTCATGGTCTATGAGCGCAATAGCTTCATGGGCAACCAGTTCTTCCTGAGGAGGGGCGAGTACCATGATATGCAGCGCATGATGAGCATGGGCATGATGTTCGACACTATCAGATCTTGCCACATGATTCCTCCAGTATGTAATTTCTCACTTTGTTGTGCAATATTAGCAATTTCTTTCACAATTTTAACTGTACACTATGCATGCATTGCTGAGAAACTGCTAAATGTATAATCTTGCTTTGTTTTACAGTACAGGGGAAACTTCAGGATGAGGATCTATGAGAGGGATAACTTTGGAGGACAGATGTACGAGCTGATGGATGACTGTGAAAGCATCATGGACCGTTTCCATATGTCCGACTGCCAGTCCTGCCATGTGATGGACGGCCACTGGCTCATGTATGAGCAGCCCCACTACAGAGGCAGGATGTGGTACTTCAGGCCTGGGGAGTACAGGAACTTCAGGGATATGGGATACAGCAACATGAGATTCATGAGCATGAGGCGTATCACTGAAATATGTTAAAATGCTAGAATGTAGAAGCAAATAAAGTGTTATTTTCAGAACTAGCTTTTGTGTCCATTGTTTTATTAGATTACTGAATGGCTAACTAACATTTTAAGAGAGTTATATCATGCATTTTTAAACAATTTAATTTTTTTTAATTAAATTAAAACAAGCTTAATTTCAATTAAGATTTGAAAACAATTACATAGTACATCAACCTAGTTTAATTTAAGTTCAACCTAGTTAAGCCGATTTAAGAACTTAGGAGAGCTTCAAAAGGAGTGGACTGAAGCTGGAGTCAGTGTATCAAGAGCCACCGCACACAGACGTCTTCAGGAAATGGGCTACAACTGTCACATTCCAAGTACCAAGCCACTTCTGAACCAAAGACAACATCAGCAGCGTCTTACCTGGGCTAAGGAGAAAAAGAACTGGACTGTTGCTCAGTGGTCCAAAGTCCTCTTTTCAGATGAAAGTAAATTTTGAATTTTATTTGGAAATCAAGGTCCCAGAGTCTGGAGGAAGAGTGGAGAGGCACAGAAACCATGTTGCTTGAAGTCCAGTGTGAAGTTTCCACAGTCAGTGATGATTTGGGCTGCCATGTCATCTCCTGGTGTTGGTCCACTGTGTTTTCTGAAGTCCACAGTCAACGCAGCCATCTATAAGGAAATTTTAGAGCACTTCATGCTTCCTTCTGCTGACAAGCTTTATGGAGATGCTGATTTCATTTTCCAGCAGGATTTGGCACCTGCCCACACTGCCAAAGGTTCCAAAAGCTGGTTCAATGACCATGGTGTTACTGTGCTTGACTGGCCATCAAACTCGCCTGACCTAAAACCCATAGAGAATCTATGGGATATTGTCAAGAGGAAGATGAGAGACACCAGACCCAACAATGCAGATGACCTGAAGGCCGCTATCAAAGCAACCTGGGCTTCCATTACACCTGAGCAGTGCCACAGGCTGATTCATGCAAAAGGAAGCCCAACCAAGTATTGAGAGCATAGAAATGAACATACTTTTCAGAAGCCTGACATTTCTGTTTAAAATATCCTTTTTTTATTGATCTTATGAAGTATTCTAATTTATTGAATTAGTGGGTTTTTGTTAAATGTGAGCCAAAATCATCACAATTAAAAGAACCAAAGACTTAAAGTACTTCAGTCTGTGTGCATTGAATTTATTTAATACACGAGTTACACAATTTGAGTTAAATTACTGAAATAAATGAACTTTTCCATGACATTCTAATTTATTGAGATGCACCTGTATATGGACAATAATGAAAAAATGTCTGTTACTACTTAGTAGGTATTTTGTTTTGCAATAATCATTTGACCTGTAGGGCGCGCTGACGACTCAAGTGCAGATAAGTGGAGACAGAAGAGTTAATAAAAATTATTAGAAGCTGAAGCAAAGGTGGAATCTGTTTTTTTTTTTTTTTTTTTTTTTTTAGATTATATGTTTAAATTGTTGTTTTGTGAAGATAAAAGTCCATTTACAACAGAGGTTCTAGTTTACTGTGACTTTCTCAACTAACTGTGAGGTGAGCTTTCTCCAAGCATGTTTTCCACGTGTGGTTAATTTGATATGATGATTTTTATCCAATGTTTAATGACTATAGCGCATTTTTTTTCCGCTGGCACAGAAAAAGTCGCTCAAAGCACTAGAGGTTTCCTGGAGGGCACCTTGATATCACTTGATATCAATCTGACATCAAATGTTAGTCAAGACTTGATCAAGATGCTGTATAACACCATTTTAAGGTCAGTTTGTACGGCAATTTCTTCTAGTGGTAACTGGGCAAAGAATATACACTAATAAGAAACGATACTCAATAGAACGTTCCATTGCAACACCGGCGCCCAGCAGCAGGTCTGCATTTCCGCCATTTTGGGGTGAAAGCGACTCGCAGTCCACTAGTTTCTATAGCAATACCAGCTGCTTTGTTAAAAAAAACGTACATTAAAGCTGAAATCCAACCTTAATGATAACAACACAGAATAAAATACTATCACTAGTGATCATCAAATCCTTATTTAACAGACTTTGTAAGCCTTCCACTTTTTTCACAAAACCTTTTTGCTCTCTAGAAACCCAGTCAGTTTGGGTTAAAATTCTTTAAAAGATCTAGTATTAGCATTAGGCTTATAAACACTGAATTAATACCAACATATGAAATTAAATTAAGGACATGCATCAGAAAAATTGGGAATGTTGGACAATAAATATATGAATATAACAGCTTGTTTTTGCAGTGTTGTCTAATGTCCATTAAAGCAAAAGTGTCCAAAAGTGGGATTTGATATAAGATCGTTATGTTTGTAGCGTGATCTAAAACGTACAATATATATATTTCAATTCAGACCTAGTGATAGCTACTATTATTACTATTACTCCACTAGGTCTGAAATATATTGTTCGCTGCAAACATGATGATCTTAAATTTATTAATTATTAATTTACTATTAATAAATGTGTAAAGTTGCATAAAATAGAAATACTCAATAAAGTAGCCTAACTGCGTTACCTCAGATGGTTGAATGGTTGGATTCCACAACTGATAAAATAAAACATATATAAGACAATACAACATTTACTGTAGGTGCCATAAAATATACTGATGATTTCATTTGAAAAATGTTCTTTTGCGCTTCTGATTTGGCAGTGAAATTCGCCGATTTTGGGTGCGTAAGATGTGAAGGATCCTATGGTCCAGTTAGTGTTTTCACCCCATAATGGCGGCCGCTCTACCGGAGCGCCATCTAGTGGCTGTTGCCCAAAAAGTATCAGAGTGTCGCCTCTTGGGTTCTATACTCTTTGAACTGGGTGAAAAGAGGAAGTTAAAGGTGCGGTATGTAGGAATGACACCCAGTGGTCGAAATAGGCACTGCAGTCCAAATTCAAAATATTTTCCTGTAGCTCAGTGGTTAGAGCATGGCACTAGCAATGCCGAGGTCATGGGTTCGATCCCAGGGATTGCACATACTCAGATACAAATGTATAGTATAATACAATGTAAGTCTCTTTGGATAAAAGCGTCTGCCAAAATGCGTAAATGTAAATATTGTTTGCCCCGCCCCCTCCTTCAAAGATGCGGGTTGCCAGCTTGAGGACATGCAACAAGAGGGAGCTGACAATGAAAGCTGAGGAGACTTACACACTGTAAGTTGATGAGTTGATTTATCTGTGTTTTAATATGCTGTCATTCATAGAGATTTTTAGATGGATGCAGAGGCTTTTTAGGTCGGGTAGAATCTGCGATTCTCTTAAGTAGTTTGTTTGCTGGTTTCCATGGCTGCAATATGTGGTGTTTTCTGCCAATTGACACCCTGTGATGTTGAAATACTATTGGATAAACTGGAAACATGCGGTTTCGCACAGACCAAAACAAAGACAGACATTCTGACACGGAACGCACATTTCAAAGTAGAATATCTAGCTGGCTGTAAACATGACTATTTTAATCACAATTGGCTTGACAGGAGTTTTAAATAGTGTTTTAAATAGTTATTTCTGTTGGATTCATAACGCAGAATGTCATGGAATTTTTTAGGGCTGTATAGTTATTTAAATCGCAATATTGACTATTGTCTGTGAAAGTGCAAAAACACTTTTAATGCGAAGTTTGCGTGTTCTATGTGCCTCTTTGTGAATGAGTGCCACAATTTTGGTACTACACATACTCAAGCGCACGTGACTTGATGCTCATGGTGTTTTCAGCATCTGCCATCTCACTATATGAGTACTGTAAAGCTGCTTTGACACAATCTGCATTGTAAAAAGCGCTATATAAATAAAGGTGACTTGACTTGACTTGACATGAGGACATGGACACAGGGACTTCATCTCCAGAGTTGTAGAGGTCTTCTTGGGTTCTAAGATCTGTACTGACCTGAATCGGCCAGAATCATTTCTTAACTGAACCTGACATGCATAAATTAGTTTAAAAAAAAAAGAAAAACCCGACCTGTTTGACTTTTTCTGGATTCATTTTTTTCCATTTATTTTTTTCTGCACTCTGATTCACTGGTTAAATTAAATGTTAGTAATTAAAAAACATGTCTAATTAATTGAAATCATGAAACTTGTACAAGCAATATAGCAGCTCTATATTGTGTGTGCAGCTTGTGAATCACTTACTGCAGGTAAAAACAATTTATATCCATATATAATGCCCCACAACAGGAGGAGGATAGTGACAAGCGTCAGGTATGACAGGTCACGCACACTGTACACTGACCCTCGTGTATGCATAAATGTGAACTATACTTTGGGCTTAAAAGTCCTGCATTGAAAATGTTACATAAGTAAAAGTATATAAGTATTATATACGTGAATCCACACAAGATTTCAATGACAGTCAGTTTTGTTTCGTTACGAGATCTCAATGACAGTCAGTTTTTTGTTCCATTACGAGATTTCAATGATGATCGGTTTTATTCGGTTACAAGATATCAACGACGTCTGTTTTATTTGGTTATGAAATTTCAGTGACGGCCGGTTTTGTTCGGTTACCAGACCTTAATGATGGTCAGTTTTGTTCCTTTACGAGATTTCAGTGACAGTCGGTTTTCATTGTCAGTCAGTTTTGTTCAGTTATGAGAACTAGTATGTTGTAGTATGTTGTGCTCTTTTTCTAATGACAGTTGGTTTTGTTCCATTAGGAGATGTAAATGATGGTCGGTTTTGTTCCTCTATGAGATTTCAATGACGGTCGGTTTTAATCGATTATGAGATTTCAATGACGGTTGGTTTTGCTGGGTTATGAGATTTCAGTGAAGGCTGGTTTTGTTCCTCTACGAGATTTCAGTAACGGGTCTTTTTTTCCATTATGAGATTTCAAGGTCACTCGGTTTCCTTAACTGGATTTTTATGACAGTTGGTTTTGTTCTGTTTTGAGATTTCTATGATGGTCAGTTTTGTTCAGTTACAAGATCTCAGTGATGGTCGGTTTTGTTCAATTGCGAGATTTCAATGATGGTCAGTTTTGTTCAGTTGTGACATCTCAATAACAGTTGGTTTTGTTTCTTTGTTCTTTTACGAGATTTCAAAGACAGTCGCTTTTGTTTAGTTACAAAATTACAATGACGGTTGGTTTTATTCTGTTATGAAATTTTATTCCATTATGAGACTTCAAACTGTTGGTTTTCAAACTGTTGGTTTTGTTTTGTGAAGAGATTTCAATGACGGTCGGTTTTCAGTGTCAGTTTTGTTCCATTATGAGATTTAATTGACTGTCTGTTTTGTTTGGTTATGAGATTTCAATGATGGTCGGTTTTGTTTCTTTGTTCATTTATGAGATTTCAAAGACAGTCGGTTTTGTTCCTTTACGAGATTTCAGTGGTGGTCGGTTTTGTCCGGTTACGAGATTTCAATGACAGTCGGTTTTCTGTGTCGGTTTTACTAATTTATGAGATTTCAATGACTGTCAGTTTGTTGTGACGGTCAGTTTTCTTCTATGAGATTTCAAAGACAGTCAGTTTTGTTCCATTACGGCATTTCAATGATGGTTGATTTTGTTTCGATTTATTTTGTGACAAGATGATGATGATTCAGTGATGTTTGGTTTTCAGTGTCAATTTTGTTCCATTATGAGATTTTAATGATGGTTCTGTTACGCGTCTAGATTTCAGTGACGTTCGGTCTTGCTGGGTTATGAGATTTCAATGACGGTCGGTCTTGCTGGGTTATGAGATTTCAATGACGGTCGGTCTTGCTGGGTTATGAGATTTCAATGATGGTCGGTTTTGTTCCGTTACGAGATTTCAATGACATTCGGCTTTGCTGGGTTACGAGATCTTAATGACGGTTGTTTTCAGTGACGGCCGGTTTTGTTCGGTTACCAGATCTCAATGACGGTCAGATTTGTTCCTTTACGAGATTTCAATGACAATTGGTTTTCATTGTCAGTCAGTTTTGTTCAGTTACGAGATCTCGGTAAAGATCTCCTTTTCATTACGAGATTTCAATGACGGTCGGTTTTGCTGGCTCATGAGACTTCAATGATGGTCGGTTTTGTCGTCATTGATCTCAATGACGGTCATTTTCAGTGTCAGGTGGTTTTGTTCTGTTATGAGATTTCAAAGATGGTCGGTTTTGGTTCTTTTATTTTTTTTACGAGATTTCAAAGATAGTCGGTTTTGATTCGTTACGACATTACAATGACGGTCGGTTTTGGTGGCTTATGAGATTTCAATGACGGTCGGTTTTATTCGGTTACAAGATTTCAATGATGTATTTTTTATTAGGTTATGAGATTTCAGTGATGGCCGGTTTTGTTTGGTTAAAAGATCTCAATGACGGTCAGTTTTGTTCCTTTACGAGATTTCAATGACAGTTGGTTTTCATTGTCAGTCAGTTTTTTTTTTCAGTTATGAGATCTCAATAAAGTATATTTTGTTCTTTTATGAGATTTTAATGGTAGTTGGTTTTGTTTCCATTACGAGATTTCAATGACGGTCAGTTTTGAAATTTTATTGACAGTTTTTTTTTCTGTGATGAGATCTCAATGATGGATTTTTTTTTTTTTTTTTTTTCAAAATCTCAATGACTGTCAGTTTTATTTGATTACAAGATCTCAATGATGGTCAGTTTTGTTCAGTTACCAGATCTTAATGTTGGTCAGTTATGTTCGATTACGAGATGTCGTCAGTTTTTCTTGCGTGCCCGCCTCCAATGCTGGTGATTCACGTTTGGGTCTACTCAGGGCGTGGCAGTTAGGACCGGGTGGGGTTATGTTAGTGTCATGACCCGGATGGAAGTGAGGTTTAAGGGGGTGAGTGTAATGAAGACCATATAGTAGAGAACTGTATGGGTAAACCTTTCTCCCTGACCTCAAGAGGCACACTAGCAAAGGATGTTAGAGACTGTGGTCTTTAAGCCCAAACTATAGTTCACTTTTTACGCGTACACGAGGGTCAGCGTACAGTCCGCGTGACGCGAATTTTGTCATCAGAGGAGTAGTACGCGCACCCCATTTTTTTGTAACCGTGCCTACTTGTACGCACAGGTCACACATGCGCATTTAATTTTTTTGCATTAATTAGTTTACAAAGTGGCAACTGTGCCCTGGGGCGTCAATTCACAAGGTAGTCAAAGAAAAGCTGCATAAACAGAACAGACTGGAAAGCATGCACGCAAGCTACAGTGACGATGAAGGCCTAAGACTGTGCGAAGAGGTTAGAAAGTACTCTCATTTATACAACTTTAGCATGAAAGAATACAAAGATGTTTACATGGGTTGTAACTTGTGGTGAGAAATTGCTCAAAACTGCACATGCATCAAACGCCTGTGTATGCGTACGAGTCAAATGAAGTATACTTTCCAAGGCTGTGCATTCAACTGTAAAAAAAAAAATAAACGAAGTATACCTGCTTCCTAAGCCGGCAACCTGGGTTCAAGTCCCAGTCGGAGGGGGTGTGAGCAGAACCCAGAGTTTTTATACAGAGCAAATGTTAATCTCTGAACATATTTTTTGTAAAGTGTGTTGTGAAAATGAAATTGAATATATATCTCCATGAAATTTTGTTCAGATACCAAATATTTTGAAAATCAAATACTCATATACACTTCTGGTGATGCATGGATTAGTGTTTTATTATTAGCTATTTATCTGTTTTTATTTTATTTTATTTTTTGTAAAAAGTATTTTCATGCACATTTGGTGAAAGTTTTTGTTCTGACCAGCAGGGGTCACCAGTGTGTGGTGTTTTCAAATGCTTTAAAACAGTGAATTATTTTTGCACCTCTTCTAGCATCCAGATATAGAACAGGCTCAACCCTGCTTGGCTTCAGTGAGTATGCAGGTGAAAGCTTCCGGTTGACCACTGCAGGGCTTCTCAAGCATCTTTCCAACCATAGACCCCCTTACGTAGAAATATAAATCTCAACAATGGTGACATGCTTCATGCCACAATGCATTCTATAACAGACTATTATTGTTGAAATTAACTGCATTACATCTACATGATCAAAAAAACCAAACAAACAAACAAAAAAAACCACTAGGATTTCATATGGGTCCACGCAAACAACTAAAAACGCAGTATTGCACATGCCAGACAAGTAGCCACCTTAGCGTCCCCGATCTCAAATCGTAAATATCAAACATAAATATAACATAATGTACAAACGTAAATATCAAACAAAAGAAAAAGAAAAAAAGATGATGACACAATCATGATTCAAATGATGACACACAAAGACATCAAGAATCAGCACATGAATCTCAACAATGGTGACAATCAAAAGAGTCATGCCACAATGCATGCTGGGAACAATTGTACAAAACTCCCAGCATACATCACAGCATGAATAAATTATGCAGCTGAATTGTCCTATTATTTTCTTTAATTCTAACTATTTGTTTTTATTTTTTGCTGTGGTTTTTGTTCTGTCTTTTAGTAGCTTTTTGTGATGTCTAGAGTTGATCTGATTGTCTGAATATTTTGGTTTTACCATTGTTGAGATTCATACGCTGATTGCTCATATCTGTTTCTCATTGTAGTTTTATGCTCAGTTTTTTATCTTCAATTTTCTAACTGACTTCAGTAATATACTGAGCTCTCATAAAACAGGGATTGTAATTTAGATGTATTAATGGCAAAACACATTATTATATTCAAATGACATCAGTGATTCATGATCATGATTAATAAAACCATCAATAGCTAAAAATCATCATCTGATTCTGCTTGTTAACAGGCTTGTTAATGCTAAGATGATTCTAGTAATATATAAAGATTTTGTGGCTCAGATAAGGTCCAGTTCTGGTTTATTTCTTTGCTCTTGGCTGACATGTGGCATTGCTATGGCCTGCTTGTGGCTCAGATCTGGTAAACAGGAGTGGTCCGCCCAAGTGGCATCATTCCACGCAAGATGTGGCCCAGATCATCATACCACGTGTGGCAGATTTTGGCCAGATTTGGCCTTTGTATCTGGATATGTATCGTTTTATGACTTTGTTGCTAATACACAGCCCTAGTGGCCTGTGTTCCAGTACTGATAAAAGGCTAGAAATGCTCCTGTTGATGACAACAGTGCAAAATGTGGCAAAGGTAGGTTTCGTTGTATGTGAAAACCAGTTTCGTTAATCCAAATTTGCGTATATTTCTCACGTTCATGAGTCAATGGACTACAGAGTTTTGCTGGATGATATGTTTACTCATTGCTTCCCCTTCCCCTACCCAGTAAACACTTTTGATATTATTAAACACTTGTTCGCAGTTTATTTCCACTTTTAGAAGATTATTTAAATTTTTATTGAAAATAAATGCGTGCTTGGCAAAAGGCAGATTCAAACCCACATCGATTGCGTTAAAAGCCTGGTTAGAGAGCCTTACTCACTATTGCTGTGCCACTGAAGACAATGAATTGTCTGTGTCGTTTTTAAAACTAGACTGGCCCAACCAAACATTGGTGGGCGGAGCTAGTGTAAATAGCGTTTGCCAACAAGGGACGTTATTTGCACTTAGTGTAAATAGACTCTCAGTTTCTTTTTGATAGAGGATGACATCGTCATCGTGCCATTAGTTATTTTACAGAAATAATGAGCATGCACATTTGAAAAATAAATATGATTTATTTTGAATAACATTTTTTTTCTCCAGATATTAAACTGATTCCTACTTGAATATGATGACACTGATCATCATGCAATAAAAGGCAACTAATTACAGAAAAGGGGCTTTCTCGTTGCTAGGTAAGACGATCTATTATACATTTTTGCATATGCCACTTGAAAGTCTGTGATTGTCTTTTAATAGGTGTAACCATACATGTGCCTTGATTCAGCTCAATAGACAATATTGTGTTCATGATTCTCTGACTCTCATGACACTTTAAACAAAAAAATAGTTTTTTTTTTTGCTTCTGAAACAAACAAATCAATTTAATTGAGTATTGTTAGTATAGTATTGTTCATTAAAGTGCAACAAAAAAAAAAAAAAGGTTTCACATCAGAAATCGACTCTGTACCTGTGATGAATGAAACCTATGTTTACTACTCCCTCTGGTGTTCAAATATTTTTCTGGTTAAAGACTTGGAAAAACCCTGATCCATTTTTCTTATCCAAAGTGGTAATGCCACTTAAAAATGCCTTATTACACCTACATCTTTTCAGTGCTATATTTAATTTCAAATAAGAAGATGTGTTTTTGATGTGATAATCCACCAAATATTTTATGCAGTAATACTTTTCTTAATGGCATTCACAAATAGGAGTTAAAGAATATGTTCATTTTAATAGCTTTATATATTGACAGACCATGTTTTAAAACAGGTACTTACATTTGGACCGATGGGATGTGTCAAAGTGAAGGACAATTATGAAGCAAATAATAAAAATGATCCAGCAAAAACAGTCAAAAGGAGAGGTGAAAAGGAAGATGTTTTAATTGGTGTGTTTATGTATAATTCCTGATGGAATGACATCAAATTTAGAAATAGTGCAAATAGATTTTATGAATAATTGTTTACAGATACATACAGAATGGATTAAGAGATTGGCATCTAAATGTACACATTTGTGTCACTTCGTCATGTTTATTTTATTTTATATTCCAATATTAATGTCAGAAAAGAGAAGGTTTATTGTATAGTTTCTTTCATTCCAAATCTTCTTGCCTTTCATTTTTAGAAGGTAATACGTCTAATAGAACCAACTCTTGAGCTCATGGCACCCCAGTCATTGTACCTTCTGTATTCGCCAGGTCTCAGGAGGTATTGTCTACCTCTGAAATTAGGGTGCTCATAGAAGATCCAGTATCCATCTTGAACATTGCAAGAATGGATATCATTGTAATGGAAGCGGTCATAAAGGGATGGACAGTCGTCAGTGAACTCCATCATCTGACCACCAAAGTCTGAACGTTCGTAGATCATCATTTTGTAGGATCCCTGGTGCTATGGGACAAAAACACATTTATTTAAACATCACCATTAAATTTAATGCTAAAATATATAGGCCAAGCATACTGTAAGATTTAAAACTGTAAGTAAAAGTAGAGTATTCACTTGGGGTATCATTCGACAGGATCTGACACAATCATTAAAACCCATCCACCGTTGGTAGTCAGCATACTCGCCCTGGCGCAGAAAGTACTGGTAACCCATAAAGTGTGGCCGCTCATATACCATCCAGTTTCCACTTTCAACCCGAATAGAGTTACAGCGACTGAAATGAGAATGAAGGTCAGCGCAGTCACTGCTGCACTCGTAGGAACTTCCCTGAAAGTTCTTGTCTTCATAGAAGATGATCTGTAATAGATTTTTGTTGTTTTATTTTATGTTGTTTTTGTTGTTGCATTCACACACACAGCTAAAACACCCCCTTCCAGCATTTGTGCAGATGACATTGTTTATTAACATTGCAAAAATTCAGTGAGACAAAGACATACAAAAGCCTCACCTTCCCCATTGTGTTGAATCAGTGTTGTCCCAGTTCAGTATTGAGAGAGGGCTACTGGTATCCTTTTATATACTTTAGGAAAAGAGACATTGTCAGTGACATCAATTAACTTCAGATGTCAGCTTTTTGCTTTATTGAAAGAGTGGTCAGCTGATGAAGAACAATAGGAATTTGTATCATTTGGCAGCAGACCAAATTATTTTTTGTCACCTTGTGGAAGACAACAGTGCTGCTAATTAACCCCTTGTTCATGAAAGTTTGAATTAGTATTCTGATGTATAGCATGATCAATAGAAAATAATGAGTGACTTGGAAGTTCCTATCCTCATACAAGATAATCTTAAATGAAAAATTGTATCAAGTAACAATACTGTATGAAAGCCACAGTCTAAAATTAAAATAAATCTGTAAATCAGATTTTACTTTGCCCGTAGTCATTGTTTCGATTTGTCTCAGGATTGCACAAGTTCAAATATTTTTTCTTCTCTTTTATACTTGCAAAACCCACGAAGAATACGTAAGCCTGTTGTACAATGCCTGACTGAGTAACATGACATAGAAACCCCTAAATGTTACCATTCAAAGCCTAGAGTTTGTGAGGTGAGGCCCATTTACCTAAAATTATACTGTTTTTCCTTGAAAAGTGCAGAACGAGAATATTCTTAAATGTTGTTTCATTATAAGTTGCAGTTTTATGAGGAAAAAGACCTGCTGCGGTTCGCCAGGTGGGGCAGAGCCACCAAAATATTCATCCAAACATAGACCTCTATATACACTGAATTAATAATAAATTATAAATGTGTTCAGCACTCTGCAACACACATTTTAACGAAACTAAATAGAGCGTTGAAACAGGAAGTAAGTAACAGAAGAGAATGTCAAAATAAGAGTGTACATATGTACATAACAGAACATGAACCTGACAGTAAGATCGTAGGGCTATTGTTATATGTATAATAGTTAGTTCCGATCCTCGAATCTGACTAAACAAGAGACTTTCTGCTGATATTTCACGAGTATAAGCAGAACTACTCATCTCTGCGTGTTCCAGACAGGCTGTCAGTCAGTGCAGTTACATTGTTGCGCCACAAGATGGCGGCAAGCTGTCTTTGAGTCTTTAAACTGTTCATTCAACTGCACGTTCAAAAATGCTGATTCATTTAAAGAGCGATGTAATGAAACAAGCTTTTGAAATCATTTTAACTTTGAGCGCCACTTTTTAAGGCTCAGCTGGCCAGTAATGCGTCGATGCTAAGGGAGAGATTTCTATCCTTGGACACGACAACCTTTTTCACGAATATATGTCTCGGCCTGAAGGACAGACGCAGGTAATTGCACGCGCTCAGTCGATCTCTCTCACATTCAATGTCTGTTTAGTGTTTAGTCTTGTTTAGTGACACTCTACGGAGCCTGTGTACAAATTACCATGGTACACATTATGCTATCATTATTAACTTATTTAATAATTAGTACACATGAAGTGTAAAACGAGAAGGACATACAAAACATGCAAAAAGGACATACAAAACATGCAAATATCGCGGTTGCTGCAGTTTTTGCAGTCCTCTGTGGTTGGCTCGTCAATAGCGCGGTATTACGATATTGCAGTTTTCGCGACAGCCCTAAAGTGAGCAGGATATATTAAAACGTAGCGCATGGATTTAGCAGGTATGTATTCATGATACTAAGTGGGGCAGCCGGTCTCACAGCCTTCCTCAGCTCTACAGCGCCGCACAAATTTCCAATGTAAATCTGTGGTGAAAAATGGAACTGCAGCGCCCTCTCATAGACAGCCGTTGGGACAGATTTCCCGCTTATTTCCACGTGCCGTTACCTTCGCTCCAGACCTATCAGTCCGCTTCAGATACGTGTCTGCATCAGGTCAGTAAAGGCCTTAATTTGCACACTGAGTCCGAAATTTTCGTATGTGTTTTTTCGTATTCGTGATCCTAGAAATTCGTCACGCACAGAGACCTTGCACAATGTTTGTCGTGTGTACTAAAGTCTGTCAGTCATCATTAGAGCGCCACCCTCAGGCTGAATAATGCAAGGACATTAGAATTTTGCCAAAGTGTCCGATGTGTTCAGCGATTAGGAAATAAAGCTTAGAAAATGTTTAACATAAACTAGCGCTAAGACCCAGAATCCGCCCTACCTAAATTTATGGCCAGGAGCTGCTACTGCCTATGATATGAGCTCAGGGCCTAGTCATAAAACGCTATGCAGTTTTGTTTCTTTGTTGACAGTAGGTCAGTTTAGTGGCCACATTTATTGTACCGAGGTGTGTGACATAATAATATAATGTGTTATTTGTGGTAAGGCAGATAATTTTTTCTGTAGTTCACAGAAAAATGAAAATTATTATTGAAAACAAAGAAAAAAGTTTGTTGTACTGTATGGCAAAATTGAAAATGAGACAGGAAGTATGTGTGAAAGAGCCTTTGAACCATTATTTAATGTTCTAAGGCCCGGTTTCATAGACAGGGCTAGATTAAGCCGGGATTAGGCCTTAGTTCAATTAGGGCATCAAAGTTGCTTTTATAAACGTGCCTTAGAAAAAAATATAAAACAACTCAAACATGAAACACTCTTAAGCGCTCACAGATATGTGTTTTAAGCAGGGCGCCTAGCGTTTTCAGCTGGCTAAAAACGCTTTGGTGGACACGCGGCCTTAATGTTATGAATAAGCTGGTGTGTTCCAAAACAAAGACAAAATTCGCATTTAGGAGATATAAGCATTCAAAACTCACAGTCTCTCACTTCCGCTAAAAGAGATTACAGATTTTCATGACATCACAGCGGACTTCAGCTTCTCATCAGATCTTCTGTCCAATCAAATGCTCTAAAGCGTCCCGCCCCCTACATTATAAATAGACGCTGAAGCTGCAGCTAAAATCGGTTATTTGTTCACACATTTACTATTTTCTACATGGTGAATGGCACATAGTGCACTATATAGGGTATAGGGAACGATTAAGACAGCATAAATACGCTTTCCATTGATGCAAATGAAATCTGGTTTGATGTTAGTGTCACACGAACTGCAGCAGCACGCACACAGTCTTCTCCGGTCCAGAGACACGAGAGCACAGAGCGGATCATATCCGGTTGGCGCAGACCACAACACATATCGGACACATTTGAATTCTGCACAGAATGATTAAGCAGTTCAAGGCACCCAGTTCAACTCATTCACATCCCTATAATGCCATGCAGGCCATCCTTCAGCGTCCGACACAAACTCTGGGAGAGAAAAGAATCCCATATTTTGTGAAACTGAAATGGCTTGTTTTTAAAGTTATGCTGCCTCATCATCATTTTTTTTTCTTCTCTGGAACAAAGAAAGAGGCAGATTACTTTTATAATCACGTAACTGATATAGAACAGTATCAACTGTTTACAACAGTCAATTTGTTTAATGTAACCTGTCAATAAACAAAACGTAGCATTCATAAATTCACACTTTTTCCTTGACCTTACAACAGCATACAGTATGCTATAAGGCTTAACATGCAAAGAAACTCTTTACATGAACACCTACCCCAAAACATAATCCTTAAACTTTGCAGGCTGTTTTACCTCTCTACCAGCAAGGGTTCTTTGCACGTGTGTGTGGTGTGATGGGAGGTGGGGTACTAGACCCATTCATAGAATTTATTTTGTCAGATGTGTAATTACCTGCTGGCTTGTGATGGCTTGTAGATGTGCAATCTTGGTATCGCGAGAACAATAGTCCACGACTATTAGGTATTTCTTGCCATCTAGTTCACAGATGTCTGCCTCAATCTTTTGTCATGGACCGTTGGGAAGAGATGTAACCATCAGGGGCTCTCTCTTTTGTGTGGGTTTGTTGACTTGGCAAAACTCGCGTCTCCACTATTTTTGTGATGTTTTTGCCAGTACCAGGACACCATACCGACACGTTGGCTCTTTCCCTGCACTTCTGAACTAATTAAGTCAACTCTGCTCACCAGTTTCATTTCACAAGCAGTTTTGCAGTTAAGGAGATTATTAGTATATGGGCCTTTATGTCCAGAAACTGACGGTTTGTCCTTTTCTTTCCATACAGGCTAAGAATTTGCCAATGCAGTCCAGTTTGCCATCTGGACTCCTGATGTCTGCAAGTGTTCTACTAAGGGTGACTAGGTAGGTTCAGGAATGTTTGTTCAGACATCGGCATTTGAATATCTGCACCAGTATCAATCATGAACTTTACAGAAGTGCCATTCATTGGTAGCTTCACATGCCACTCATCCTCATTAGCACTTTCAGAAACTGAACCCAGAAACCACGTGCTGTTTGGTTCGACCTTGTGTCTGTCACTGGTTATTTCCTTTACTGTCTTTAAACTGGTTATTTCCTTTACAAAAGATTGAGTACACGTATAGGCCAAAATATACTTCAACTTTTCTGTGAGTACAAGTCAAGTATACTTAAGTGCAATTTTAAGTATATTTCTGAGAAGTACATAAAAAGTAGACTGAAAGTATACTTTATTTTTAGTTTAAAAGAAGTATACCAATAGCACACTTGAATAAACTTCTTTTTCATAAGGGCATGTGAAGAGTGCATTTCGCTTTGAAACAGACTATAATACGCAGCCTTTTGGGATTTCATATGGGCACTAAGCCATATTGTGCTTTCGACTTTAGTTTGTTTGACATATGCTTTGTCATGTTCGAGACCTGTTATGTTATTATGAGAAGTGTAAAATATTTTCGGTTCACTATGAAACTGAGGCCGTAAATAATGGGAAACACTGACCTCATTTTTAGCCTAATTGAACATTGACCTTTTAATCAAGTCAAGTCAAGTCACCTTTATTTATAAAGCGCTTTTTACAATATAGACTGTTTCAAAGCAGCTTTACAGTCATGTCATTGTCCAGCTCAGTTCAGTTTGCACACAATGGTGTCAATGCAGGCATAATATTGTTGATTAGTGTCCCCAGCTAAGCAAGAAATAATAAGATCCTGGTTGATAAGCGATGATCTTCCAGCGCTGTTTCAGCTGGGCACAATAAATCAAGACCTGTCAATCTGAACGATCAATCCAATCCAATCGTGCTCCAAATGACGAACTTTCAAATGACGTTGGAAAACACTGTGTCATGATTGTGATGCGATCGGATCCCGGAAGTCCAATAGCTTTAGCCAAGCAGCATGTAATGTCACTCTGTGGGGATTTTCTCAAGATCTATGCATCGTTATGTTGTGTGTGGGCTCGTTTGAATTGAGACAGCTTGCTCTAAATAAAGATGTGTGAAGTTACAAAGCAGAACATGGCACGAAATCTGTATACTGTTTACATGGGCGTTGGTGGAGACTTTTTACGGTTTTATGTCATTAAATTGCAATCGGTTTGTGAAATCGCCAAATTTAGTGACTACCGATCTAGTCATAGAATGTGATTTGATCCGAGATTGATTGGAGCATCCCTAATTTTTATTAAGTAAATTTATAATAATTATAGTTTATTACAAACAGCTAACTCACCTTTGAAAAGCACAGGCTGCCACTGTTTGAAAATACTGGAAATGTTCTTGAAGTTGAATTTGTTAATACAAATTCTGTAAAAGGTTAATATCTTAATTCAAGTTTTTAAATTTTAATTTTTCCCAACCCATTCTCTAAACCTTTCAGAGTGCTGCCCTCTAGGCAGTCCTGTTTACTTGAATGTGTTAATGTTTTAGAAGTCATGTAAGCATTGATCCAAAGTTAATCACAGAATTGTTTTAATAAATATTCTTCAGCTGGGTTCAACTTTTATGTCTTGCTTGATCATACAAGCCATTGGTCAGACAGTTGTGTTGTAAGAAATCTGACATTTTCGTTAATAATATTATTTTTAGTTTTATGTTATTTTCAAATTTAATGTAATCCATAGGATATTTTTATGTGGATTACTCATTAATACAAATGAAATATTGGCATTAAAGATTGTTCAAAACACAATGTTTAGCCTTATATAGAAGTTATTTTATTGAAACATTTGAACACTAATACCAGGAGTCCATGATACGCCTCATGCTCATGAATCTCATGCCACCCATATTGCTGAAGCTCCTGTACTCTCCAGGCCTGAAGTACCACATCCTGCCTCTGTAGTGGGGCTGCTCATACATGAGCCAGTGGCCGTCCATCACATGACAGGACTGGCAGTGAGACATGCGGTAACGGTCCATGATGTTGTCACAGTCATCTGTCAGCTCGTACATCTGACCCATGAAGTTGTCCCTCTCATAGATCCTCATTCTGTAGGATCCCCTGTACTGTAGTGAAAAAGTTAGGTTCATTAGTTTTAATGAATTTGCATTCTGAAAGTATTGTCTATGCTTTTTGTGCAAAAGGATTTAAAAAGTAAATATTTTTATTATAATTTTATTAATATATTTTTAAGTAATATATATATTTTTAAAAATATAGTTTTTACAAATGTAAAATATTCATGGAACTCACCATGGGGATCGAACGGCAAGACCTGATGCAGTCGCTCATGCCAAACATAGACATGTAATCAGCGTACTCGCCCTTTCTGAAGAAATACTGATTTCCCATGTAGTTGGGACGGTCATACATCATCCAGCATCCACTCTCTATTCTGCAAGAGTGACAGCGGCTCAGGTAGGAGGACATGTCAGCACAGTCGCTCATGCACTCATAAGAGCGACCCTGGAAGTTCCTGTCCTCGTAGAAGATGACCTGTGACAAACAAAAAATGTTCAGCATCGACTTAATTACTATTTATCAATACTATATTAAACGTCACCCAACACAATATCCACTTGACTCTTCAAAACTAATTTGTTGCATTTGAATTGCAGTGTTTTTTTTTCTCTATCAATTTGTGCTGAGATACCATTATAAATCAGAAAAGCAAATAAATCATGTTTTTAATAAGATGATAAGAATTTTTAAGGCTTACCTTTCCGTGCATGATTGCAGTTGTGGTTATTCCAAACTTGCTACTGTAACGACAGCCTGCTGCCTTATTTATACTATATGGACTCCCAAAGAATTTGTATTCCTATTGTTTAAATTGGCCTTAGTCAGCTGCATGGTGTAGTGAGTGGTACAGTTTGGTACTACAGACCTGAAAGGGTTATTATTTCAAGCCTTGTTGTGGAGAATATTAGAAATTTCTGCTTTTAAAGCAATTCCAATGACAAGAAAGCATTTTAAACAGCCAAAATGAAGCTCAAACCAAATATGCTTGTGTAACCTGGGCTTGTGGAGAAAGTTAACCAATAGATTTTTATTTTTTTTTATCATTGTTTCATTTTAATGTAAACTACATAAACTGTTGTTTGCTTTAAAAACATTATTCCAAGTTACTGTATGTCACAACTTTTGGTAAACTTTTTTTTAAAATATATTTTCCTTAAATGTGTGGTTGCATTGGTTACCAAATCATACGTTTTTCTTTCTGACAGATTTTTTTTTTTCATCTGAGGCTTGGTGTTGGTGCAATGTAATGCTGCATAACATTTCATGTGTATAAAATTTGTATAACCATTTTTTATCAGCATAGCAACCATAATAACATTTTTTTTTCTTTTAGCTTGCAACAGTGTTAGGAGTGACTGTTGCCAGAACTCTTATAGCAGATATTGAAATTCTGATATTGCTTTTAAGAGAGCACCTAATCAAATGTTTAAAATTTGTCCATGGAATTTAGAATAAGAGAGCACCTAATCAAATATTTAAAATTTGTCCATAGAATTTAGAGGAATTTAGAATAAGAGAACACCTAATCAAATATTTAAAATTTGTCCATAGAATTTATAGGTTTCAGCCTTTAGAAAGTAGAACATTTGATAGTTTGCAGTTCTGAGAATTGATTGGTGCTGTTGATCTTTTTGACATGGTATATGTAATATTTTACATAGAGAGGGAGAGACATGGATATAAATTTACTAGTCAAGTCACCTTTATTTTATATAGCGCTTTTTACAATACAGATTGTTTCAGAGCAGCTTTACAGTGATAACAGTAAAATTATGCAACAAAGTTTGTTTCGGCTGTACAGTAGCTCTAGAGGAAAATAGTGTCATTGTTTAGCTTGAGTCAGTTCAGTGTTGGTTTAGTTCCATTATAAAAAGCATTTCATCTATATATATTCATCTGTATAATATTGTTGAATAGTAGGTGTTGCTAACTAAGCAAGCCAAAGGCGACAGTAGCAAGGAACCCAAACTACATCAGGTGACAAAATGGAGAAAAAAATCTTTGGAGAAACCAGGCTGAGTCGGGGGGCCAGTTCTCCTCTGGCCAACAAACGGATGCTGTAAGATTATGATTCAGGCGGCGTTACAATTTGGAAGTCAGATTGGGATCAGAGCCAATCTCGGAGCATTCAGAATATTTAATCCAGTTCCATCTGGTTAAAGATCGTGTTCATCACGCTGATATGGTGATGGGTTTTGCTGAAGATCTGTGCCGATGGCTGTCTTGTCGTTGAGGCCCTCACAGGGGATTGTCTAGTTGACATGATCTCTGCTGACACTTCAGGGCTGTGATGTGGTCATGTCTAGGTGCAGGTCCTCCATCTGATCTGGATACTACCCGGATCTGGCTGACTGCGGTAACCTTGGGATAAACAGAGAAACTTATATTAGCGTAGATGCCATTCTTCTTATGGTGTAACAAGTACATCAGGTGTTAAGGGAAGTGTTCCTGGTTCCGGTTGACCTAATTTATGCAGCCTAACAATCATTTAGCTTGTTTGAAAATAGAAATTGATAATGTGTTGTGTATGCCAGGTTAGAGATGTGTTTTTAGTCCAGATTAAACTCACAGAGTGTGTCTGTTACTTGAACAATGCTAGGAAGACTATAACAGAGTTTGGGTGCTAAATAGGAAAATGATCTACCACCTGCAGTTAATTTTGATATTCTAGGTATTATCAACTGGCCAGAATTTGAGATCGGAATAGACGGAAAGACTATAATGCGTTAAGAGCTCGCTCAAGTACTGGGGAGCAAGATTTTAAAATGTATACAATGTTTAATGGGGAGCCAATGCAGTGGCTACGTTTACATGCACCCAAATAATCCATTTGTAATCGGATTGACGGCTCAATCGGATTGAAAAACGTTCATGTAAACACCTTAATCGATCCAATTGAGCTCGATCCAAATGAAATTTTGATCGGATTGGAAGGGGTGGTTTATTCCTTTTCTAATCTGATCCAACAGCAAAAAATTACCATGTAAACGCTTGAATCCGACTACTTCCTCAATCGTATTCAGGCACATGCGCAGTGCAATGTTGACACGCATTACGCAGTGCTCAAGTTCACGTTCACGTCTTTAGTTGTAAAGATGTAACAGGCAGTGGTGTAGCTGTATCCCTTTGTCATAATATTGGAAATCTTTCCGTTTTAAAACAAGAAGGGGAGCCAATGGATATCACACAAGAAGCAACGTGCAAACTTTGTGCAAGAGTTATGCCGGTGAAAAAGTCTCAACCTCGGTCAGTATTCACTACAGAAATCGAAAGTAAAAAGTGACGGAGCTGTCTGACGCTGCATTAACGGAGCATATTCTCTCAGAGACGAATTTCAACATAATATGCTGATAACGGTATATAACTGTCTTAATTTATTCCATTATTTCTCTTATGGCCGTACATATAGGCTAGTGAATCAAATGAGAATAATAGTATTTTGTGTTAAAAAGGTTGTTTTTTTAAAGTCGGTGCTTGAAGTAAAGCTGCGCTTAATTTTCATTGATGACTGCGGTGTTAGGAAATATTATAGCCTACACTCTTAATAATTTTAATTATAGGCCTATAATTCATTGTATAATAGACCTAAAAAAAATGTTTAAAACATTTTCAAAGATAGCTAATAGCCTAATCTTTTATTATCCTCACAGCACGTATAATTAATTTAATAATAAAAGAAGCCGAACCTAATAGTTATAATAATAGACTTGAAGAATGTAACAGGCCTACATTAATTGGAAATACCAAATCCTTTAATATTGCCAAGATTTGATGCTTTTGACAATATCTCTGGCTATCCTCGGTACATGATCTTCGTCTGTTGGCACAACCCGGGTTACCGCAAGTGTAATTGATATGACGTCGCAGAGTGCGTGCGCAAAAGTTTTGATCGGAATGTATATAAAACACATATTTGAATCAGATTACAGTGTTTAGAGTACATGTAAACAGATCTGTAATCGGATTCAATTCATTCGGATTGACGAAAATTGGTGCTTGTAAACGTAGCCAGTGTTGACAGATTTGGACCAGATGGAGTTTGTTTATTAAGCGTGTGTGGCAACCACCCAGTAGAGCATTACAATTATCTAGCCTTGAGGTCATGAACGCATGAACTAACTGTTCCACATTTGTCATTGAGAGCGTATGTCATAATTTAGATATATTTTTCAGATGGAAGAATGCGGTTTTACAGAGGCTAGAAATGTGGCTTTCAGATGAAAGATTGGAACTACTACATTTTTTGCTGATTGAGCAATCAGTAGTTGCTTCAATTTTAAATGTGTTATACATCATTATATTTTTTTTTACTTAAAAAAAAAAAAAAAAAATTAAACTAGTTTCCTCAACATTTTGAAGTGAAGTTTGAGGATATTTCTGTCTTCTGGCCGAATCTAGGATTCAGTCAAATCTTTTGAGAAATGACTGATTGGTGATGACATGAGTCATTTTTATTATTATCTTTTTTTTATAAGTACCCTCTCATGTCTATTTTTTGTTTTTGTTTTTATTTGCCTACAATATTGGTGAGGACTATGATTGTTTCTCTTAATTTAACAAAGCAATACAAGAATCCAAAAAAACATGAATTAAGGTTTGTGTTCCTGTCATAATAGCTCTCATTCATGTTACGGTTTTTCTGGTTCATACTCTTGGGCCTGCAACTCTTCCAGCTTGTGTGCATGTCTTTCTGGCTGTCTGCATTTTTGTATTGTGCCTATTGTCTTTTTCTTGTCTTACTAGACCATGTCTCAGAACCTGTTGTAATCCCAGCCACTGCTGTTCCACTTTATGCTTAAACCTCAGAGCACTCTCCTTCTCCTGAGATTTGCTGCTCTAGCTACAATTACTGCACGTCTTGTGTGGGTCTATAAGTCCAGAGTCTGGATCTTACGGTATGTCTTACAATATGTATGCTGACTGACTGTGTGAGATGTGGTCAGAGGTGGTATATTTTCAGTGAACTTAGATGTATTTGCCATCTTATAAGGGAAACTGGAGAAACTCTGCTTGAGTTGTTACAACTTTAAAAACTTAGATAATTGAATATTAGTTATTTTAAGCTATATTTCACTAATTCCATTACATATATATTTACACATTTTCATAGTCATGCTTATTTTGCTCTACTGTCTGCAAATTTTGGTAATGACACTACAGCCACACTGTCTGTTTACTTCATGTCAAATTCATTGGCATTTTATAGACCAACCATTTTGTATACAGAAAATCCATTCAGTACTTTTTGTCAAGCTGAAAGTTTGAAGATTGCTCTAACCAAAGTGAATGAAGATTCGATTAGAGTGGAACACAGTTTTCAGTCAAATTCTTTGAGTTCTGCATAAACCAAACAATATGACTACAGTGAGTGATCCATAATTTCATACAAAGGAGTTGTTAGAAATATTATAAAAGTCATATTTTTTGACTAATAAATGATGCTGTTTCCAACCTAGTCAAGCAGTCACAGGCGATGGTGCTGATGATGTTTTACTATATTTAGTTTCAGTATGCTTAAAAACTAAACAAAGATATTTTAAGAGAGTAGTTTAGAAGTGCTTTATTGTCAAGTAACACAAATTTTCTCGCATTAATACAATTTACTTTTTAATAGAAGGAATCATTGATACGCCTCATGCTCATGAATCTCATGCCACCCATATCTCTGAAGCTCCTGTACTCTCCAGGCCTGAAGTACCACATCCTGCCTCTGTAGTGGGGCTGCTCATACATGAGCCAGTGGCCGTCCATCACATGACAGGACTGGCAGTGAGACATGCGGTAACGGTCCATGATGTTGTCACAGTCATCCATCATCTCGTACATCTGACCCATGAAGTTCTCTCTCTCGTAGATCCTCATTCTGAAGGATCCCCTGTGCTGCAAACGTGTAAACAGAAATTTAAAAATTGTGCTAAACTGTTATAAGAGCATTTTGTGAAGTATGTATTGTTCTCTTACCATAGGGATCATACGGCAAGATCTGATGCAGTCGCTCATGCCAAACATAGACATGTAGTCAGCATAGTCACCCCTTCTAAAGAAATACTGATTTCCCATGTAGTTGGGACGATCGTACATCATGAAGCACCCGCTCTCCACTCTGCAAGAGTGACAGCGACTCAAGTAGGGGGACATGTCGGCACAGTCGCTCGTGCACTCATAAGAACGGCCCTGGAAGTTCCTGTCCTCATAGAAGACAGCCTAAAAAGATTAAAGATTTTGAGCTATGCATGCATTTCAGTAAATATTGCATTATTCTAGAGAGAGAGAGAGAGAGAGAGCGAGAGAGAAAGGTATTTTGTTGTTTTTTCCTGTGATTACTTACCCTGCACATGCTCATGCCAGATGTAGTCATTTTTTTTTTTAATTATTGGATGCTCTTCCGTTTACACTGCTCTGTCCTCCTGACAGTTCTCACCCTTACTTTTATACCCAAGCGAACTGAATAAAACTGTGTGCTTGCTATTGAGATTGAGGACAACCTCCTGACTCAGCAGACCAGTATAGAAGCATTTAGAGTGCATTCATTGTGGACAATTTTGACTGAACCTACAGGTTATATACACTCCACAGTAACATTTTTTCATTTTGAAATAGTTTTTCAAAAATTATTAAATTTTGTCAAATACAGTGTATAAAAAAAAAAATCTAAATCGATCTGTTAAAAATACTATAATTTTACAACATTTAAAGTAATGTTTAAACACATATTGAGATGCAGAACAATAGGTTTTGTCAAGGTAATTAGTTTGAACTCATTTTAAATTTTTAAATGTATTTTTGCGAACATGTTAGGTTAAAAAATAACTTTTTTAAATTAAAATTCTAATTTAAATTCTCTGTCAAAAACTGATTTTTCTCTTCCCACTAAGCTAATGAAAAGCTAATGATTATGGTAAGTAGATCACAAGTTGGCTGTTATCACAGGTTTTCTGTTTAAACATATGTGCTCAGTTACTTTTAATGATTTTATCCCTTATGTTATTTTGTGGTTTACATCTTCCAAAACCTTTTTACTTTGTACTCTCAGCTTCTTTATTCTTTGTTTTCATTTTCTTCAGTTTACATATACAATATATACAGTATATACAGTGTGTGTGTGTGTGTGTGTATATATATATATATATATATATATATATATGTGTGTGTGTGTACATGTGTGTATAATTATATATATTTAAGATTAAATATTTAAAACAGAGGTTTTAAAGACCTACTCTTAGGCATAGTAATGAACACCTTTAACAGACTTGTGTATCAGGGAAAGAAAATTTCTTTCTTTATGTCTATACCCGTATTTGCTTAGAATCTTGTCAAGTTGATCTACTAGCTCTGGTGAGATGTAAAGAGTTATTTTACAATGAAGAAGATTATTAGTGAATATATGGATTGGTAGAGGAAGAAATGGCACACCTGTGCTTACATCTCATGTGACTGTAGGTTCACTTGATTGTTCATTCAATACAAAAGAAACACCAAGATGCAAACCCATCTACAGGCTACTTGAGACTGATAAACCTAGAAACATGTAAATATTTTACATATTGCAAAAGCACATTAGCTTTCCATGGCCCCTATACCATGCTGCTTTGTCAGGAGTTTTCACAATAGGAGGCACATATTCTTTAGGTTTGGGCATGTATAAATGTAAGGGTTAACATGAGCAGAGTGTCAGTGTACCAGTACGAAAGTGCTCTAAAAGACTACCACTACCATCATGGGCAGGGTAAGTACTACTAATACTTAAAAATAAAAACAATAGTACATCTTTAGAATCCTGCTTTTAATAATTTATGTGTCTCATTGTTTCTCTTGTGTTCCAAAATAGATCATCTTCTACGAGGACAGGAACTTCCAGGGTCGCTCTTATGAGTGTATGGGCGACTGTGCTGACTTCTCCTCCTACCTGAGCCGCTGTCACTCTTGCAGAATAGAGAGTGGATGCTGGATGATGTATGACCGTCCCAACTACATGGGAAATCAGTATTTCTTCAGGAGGGGTGACTATGCTGACTACATGTCTATGTTTGGCATGAATGACTGTATCAGATCTTGCCGTATGATCCCTATGGTAAGAGCATAATACATACAACTTTACTCTCAGTAGAGCTGTTCACTAAATGCTTTTATAACAATTTAGCACAAATTGTACATTTCTGTTTATACCTTTGCAGCACAGAGGAACCTTCAGAATGAGGATTTACGAGAGGGATAACTTTATGGGCCAGATGTACGAGATGATGGATGACTGTGACAACATCATGGACCGTTACCGCATGTCTCACTGCCAGTCCTGTCATGTGATGGACGGCCACTGGCTCATGTATGAGCAGCCCCACTACAGAGGCAGGATGTGGTACTTCAGGCCTGGAGAGTACAGGAGCTTCAGCAATATGGGTGGCATGAGATTCATGAGCATGAGGCGTATCAATGATTCTTATTTTTAAAATGTAGATAGCGCAAAGTTTGGTGGTACTACAATAAAGTACAGTTGAACCAGTCCCTAAATTTAAGCTGCACTCAGTGGTTTTTTTTTTCTCAGTAAAGTGAAAGAAAATGATTGCTTTTGAACAAAACCAAAAGGCTATTTTGTTTATGGAGCTCATGGTGCCTGCCGTGTTTAGATCACATGGCCATTTACATCTCGCAATTTGACAGATCTGCAAATAGAAATAACAAAACAACATTGATTGTACTTATTATGTTTCTTTGGCTCAATGTGCTTTACAAAACATAAAAAGAATATAAAAAAATGTCCAAACTAAAAGAAGAAAAATTAAATGTCCAAAGAAGCAATTTCTATTGGAGCAATACAACATAATGTAGTGACAGGCAGCTTCCAACCTCTAAGCCTAGGGAAGATGGCAGGATGAGCAATGTAAAACAATGGCTATGGCCACAGCAAAAAAAAAAAAAAAAAAAAATCCTGTGTTGAAGACACTGCTGCATCCGAGACAGTTAGGGAAAGAGCTCACTTCAAATGCAAGCACACTACCACAAAGCAAGAACATTTGTAGAGATTGAAGCAAATATTGCCAATGATTTTTTGTGTAGTATGAGATAAAACAAGATAAACTCTACTGTGAAGTAGAAGCAGTTAATAAGGAAACTTCATGCATCACTAGATATCAGTAGAAAGTTAAAGGGATAAACTGGGGTGAAAAAGAGTATTAGCAGTATTTGTGTGAGTTTTGTGAAGTTTAGCCATGAGAGATTTAAAAAAAAAAATTGTTGATGTCGGTTTATGAAAACCACAAAATAAAGTATGGGGAAACAATATTTTGGTTGGTGTCACCATAAAACATGAATGTATTAATAACTAAAAATAATTTCAGATGTTTCAATGTTTCAAAAATATAGTTGCTAGGCAAATATTTTTACTTTAACACAAATAAGGTGGCTAGCTGAGTGAAAAAATAAACTGTTATTGTCAGTGATGTTGGTAGGTGTGACGTTTTGTCCAAATATATCACCCTCTTGTTGAATAGTCACACTTACTAATTAAGATTGGATAGACTAACAGACAAAATTACTGCATCTGACATTTCTATGTCCTGTCATGTTTAGCCTCTAGGTGTCAGTATAAAATCAAACACAGGGCAGAAAAGAGCCCTGTGTAGTGCTGATGACTCTGTCATCATCTACAGTGTAGGGAAAGTGATCAGAAGGTAAACTCCCTGGGTGTTCACAGGGCTTAGTGGAGAACTAAATGGAGAAGAGGCAACAAGGGCATGCTGGCCTTTTTCCCAATAGACACCAGTCACCTGGCATACTCTGACCTCTCCAACAGCAAGCACTCAGATCAGCGTTACAGCCTTGCTCTTGCTCACTTGACATTTTTAATCTAATTAGCACAAAGTAAAAAAAAAAAGCTGTTTTGTTCTCCTTTTAATCATCTGGTTGCTGCAGAATCCAGATACTAACTTTCATTACTTAAACTGTACTCTAAAAAGTCTTGTTTTCCTGTGCTTCCTGTGATCCATGTGCCCACTTGTTTGACTTGAAGGTACTTATTTTTTTTCTTAAGGGTTGGTGTTTTGGAATGAGGCAAGAGAGAGCTCATTATATTACATCTCTTTTTGCATTTGTCTTGTAGTGTGTGCTATATTTATATTCCTGCGTGTGACAAGTGATTGATAGGTTTTTACTACTTGCAAGCTCACTACATGTGTGGGATAATTTTGGTAAATTTTCAATGGCTGTCAGTGGAGAAAGATGCAGTTGAGATGCAATGAATTGATTTTGTAAGCTGCTAAATTCAAATTTTATTTCTTCTCTCTCTCAAGTCATGCTCACCTGCAGGTCTTTAGTGTTTAATAAAATTTTGTGTGATTGTGAATTATCTCATGAGTCATTTTTGTGGGGATACAAATGACACTGAAATGAGTTTCATGGAATTTTCTTAAATTTTATTTTTATAGAGAAATTTATTCATTACAGTGCTGAAACCCTAGTACCAGGAGTCCATGATACGCCTCATGCTCATGAATCTCATGCCACCCATATTGCTGAAGCTCCTGTACTCTCCAGGCCTGAAGTACCACATCCTGCCTCTGTAGTGGGGCTGCTCATACATGAGCCAGTGGCCGTCCATCACATGACAGGACTGGCAGTGAGACATGCGGTAACGGTCCATGATGTTGTCACAGTCATCCGTCATCTCGTACATCTGACCCATGAAGTTCTCCCTCTCGTAGATCCTCATTCTGTAGGATCCCCTGTACTGTAGTGGAAAGAGAAGTCAGTTTAATTTAAGTTTATCAGCCAGAAAAAAATGTTAAAATAAAAACACAAATTTATAAGCTTTAATTGAGCTCACCATGGGGATCATACGGCAGGACCTGATGCAGTTGCTCATTCCGAACATAGACATGTAATCAGCGTACTCGCCCCTCTTGAAGAAATACTGATTTCCCATGTAGTTGGGACGGTCATACATCATCCAGCATCCGCTCTCCACTCTGCAAGAGTGACAGCGGCTCAGGTAGGAGGACATGTCCGCACAGTCGCTCATGCACTCATAAGAGCGACCCTGGAAGTTCCTGTCCTCGTAGAAGATGACCTGTAAATTATTCAGAAATTGTGTTAATTGGTTGATCATGTTGCCAAATTGCAAATATTCTTTCAAGATACATTACAATTTATGTTTAATATACTATATAACAATTTATCATGTAAATCAAAATGTTAAGAACGCACTTTGCCCATGATGTCAGTCTGTCAACTGTCAACAAGTTGATTTGGCTCCAATGCACTGTTCTTTGCGCTTGATACCTTTATATACCTTTCCCAGTTCAAAGACTGTGTGTTCCCTATTGTATATGAATGCCTGACCCATCAAAAAATGTGCACTGGCCTTTTACTAGTCAACTGTGTTCTCCGTTCTACGCATTACTAGATCATGCTCTCCACCTGTTCCATTGGTTCCTTTTGATTCCTTTTTTTTCAACAAGAATGAGGGGAATGTTTTCAGCATTTTTCCCCAATTCATTTAAAATGCTTTTTGGCACAGAAAAGATTCTTTTGAATGAGTACATTTACAGGAAGAATCCAAAATATCTAAAGCTAAGTGAATGATCTGAAGATGGCAGATTCATTTTGTGCTCTGTCACATTTTCATAGTCCAATCAATAGTAATATCAAAATTTTCTTTGTCGTGATTCTGATGGGTTTTTTTTCTCTCTATTCCGAGCATATTTTATTGCAATCATGGAATTTAAAGATGGATGCAATAAGTGAAACTAGACAGTGCCATTCTATGTTGCATATTCCAGGATCCACTACTAAGAATTAATTAGATGGCATGACAGTTCGTCCCTGCCTGTGGTCTGTTTTTTTTTTAAATGATATAGTTTTAAATTTATTGGATGTTTTGCTTCATGGTATAACACAGTAGAGAGTAGCAGGAACATACTGAAATAGAGAAAGTGAATAGTGTCGGGAAATTACACTGATTGTTCTCAAATACGATAGGGTCTAGAACTCCATGACTCAGTTGTGTAGTGAAAGTATGCTACCATTGAGCCTACAATATCTTGATTTATGTACTTTCATTTACATAACAAAGTGGGGTAGAATATGGAGCAAACACAATGTTTCTAAGTAAAAATTATATTTATAGAGAGAGTTCACTTAAAAATACTCCAAACAAAATCGGGCATCACTAACTTTCATTAAATGGACAAAAATATATATATATTTTTTCAAAATGATCTTTTGTTGTGTTTCACACAAGAAAGTAATATGGTTTGTAATGAAGTTGGGTAAATGATGACAAAATTTAAGGTAGCCCATTTAAGATATCATTTTAAATGTTGTTTTTGAGATACAGTGTTCAAAGGTGTAGTCTATTTGATGTAGTGCAGGCTGATGTTAGTGTGCATTCCAGTAGAGATTTGTTTTTGATAAAAGAGCACATAATGTAAATGTAGAAAATTGGACTGTTGATTTAAAATCATTCAACAGTCTGTAATGTATTTTTATAATAGCAACATATAGTGTAATAGCAGTGTGATAGCAGCAAATAGCAGCATATTGCAAAACCAAAAAAACAAACAAAAAAACAAAATGGCTCTAAACATCCATATACAAAATTATTAACCTGCTAAAGTTAAATATTGTAGAGAATCCTTTATTCTTTATAACCTCAAATAAGTATTGCCTGTAAGTGCTTATAAGCTTCTGACTAGTGATGTGTTGTTCATGAACAATTTGTTCATTTTGAACAAATCTTTAACATGACTCGAGACGAACGAGTTGTCTCAAGAGAGTGATTTGTTCATTTTGTGTTGACCGTGCATGCGCAACATCCCATGGGTTCTGTACAGGAAACCTGTTCACTAGGTTGAGTAGTTCACTTCTCGAGTCTTTTGGGTTTGAGTCGTTCGTTGATCAAGTCCCAGCCCCATAGACAAGGCTATGTAGTCTGTACCAGAACAGGAATGATTAGTTCGCTTCTCGAGTCTTTCGGGTTCAAGTCGTTCATTCATCACGTCACAGCCCCATAGGCTGAATGCAGAAACAGAAATGATTAGTTCATCTCTTCGGTTCTGAGTCCTTTGTTCTTTTTTTCACGTGACAATTCATGAGCACTCCTTACAAACAAGTGCATAGTTATTTTTTTGTTTAATTTATTTTTTTGTTTTTTAGCTAGTATAAAAATTGATTTTCCTATATGAAGACTGAAAATATTGATCTAATATTTGTATTAAAAAGATTGGTCAGAAGGGACATGGTGGCATAACATAAATGTTTATTGCACATATCTTTTGATAATTATGATCATTCCTCGAAGACTCGAGAGATGAACTAATCATTTCAGTTTCTGCATTATGCCTATGGAGCTGTGACTTGATGAACGAACGACTCGAACCCGAAAGACTTGAAAGGCGAACTAATCATTTCTGTTTCCGGTACAGACTACATAGCCTTGTCTATGGGGCTGGGACTTGATGTACGAATGAGCAGGCCACACAGGAACATTCCAGGATCGATCCCTAAACCAATCTTTGATCATTTTAGATGTATACTTGGAATCATTGGCCTGCTGTTAAGTCCAAATATCCAGTAAAGCTTCAGTTTATGCACTGAAGGCATCATAATCTTTGATTAAAAAAATGGCCTGATACTTTAAAGAATCCATGATGTGATCCATGGTCAAGATTCACCTTCCTTCAGCAGCAAAGCACCCCCATAATAAGACTTACCCACCTTCATCTTTGACCCTGAGGATGGTATTCTTCTGGCCATTAGTCATTCCTTTTTTGTGCCAAACATACAGGTATTACTGATCTATGGGTCCAAAAAATACCACTCTTTTAAATATAAGATGCGGTGTGTCCTGTCGGAAGTGCAACTCCATTTAACCACTTAAATGGAGTCGCACACAGCCACATGCACGAGCACTCTTCATAAAGCGCACGTGAGCATTTGAAATTGAAAGCAGCCTTCTGTCAGTGAGTTTAATGTTTTTAATATATTTGCATTCCAAACAACATAAATGCTTTCCATATTGCATTTGTAAGGAAAATAAAGGTGGGCGAGACCGCACACTGCAAGTGTGACATCAAGCAAAGCACGCTTTTCTCACAGCACATATCATGTGCAATGAAGCCCACTAATGTCCTTGTAATTCGCGTCAACCTTTCTGAACTTCATGAAAGATTATTTTATGAAAGTTTCAAGTGGTGTGTGAGGAATTGGAAGCAAGTAGAATACGAGCGTCATCGCACATCTGCAGTTAAAAACTAAGCTCAGAATCGATTATGTAATTCTCAGAATCGATCCAGAATCATTTGAGAGAGAATTGTGATGCATAAATGTTTTTTTCTTACCACCCCATACCATACTAGTGATTTAAAAACCGCAATGTTGAATAGGGCTTGAATAATTATAACATAGCTGTATTATGAAAGAATCCTATAACTGAATTTATATTTAATACATATTAACATTATCACTTTTAATTTGCTGCTAATAGAGATGTGCCTCAGCAAGCAATTTTGCTTTTAAAAGATGTCTAATAGCTGTCTAATAGCCGTTTAATAGTGAAACTTGACTTCATAACTGAAGTACATACTGAACCATTTTTGTGAACTGTTACACCCCTGTTATTTAATGTATTTTACTATGTATTTGACTCTTTTTTTTTTTTTTTTTTTTTTTTTTTTTTTTTTTTAAACATACATTTGTTAATTGTTACAGTCTCTGCGGGGTTGATTGCAAATATAGGTAATTGCCTTGGGCCCCTGCGTTGTAGCATTTAGGCAGAGTGGTTCAGAAGCAAGGAAGTGCAGAGGAAATGCAGAAGGGATATGAACAATATGGCAAGTTAACAATTTATTAAGACTAGATTTACTCATGATATGGCCACTTAAACCCAAACCTCAGAGCTTGGTCTAGATTTAGCTCCCATGCAATGTTGGGTATTGCCCTTAAACAGTTGCTGTAAATTTGAGTCTGGATCAATTTGTGTCTCATTCCTGTACTATTTGTAATATGAATGATGGAGGAGAAAGGAAAAAGGGAGCAAAGAAAGACACCAAGCCAAGACTCAGGTTGCTGTCAAAGTTACAGAACTGCCCTCTAGGCTATGGCTCTGACTTGTAAGCCTTTCTAACTTATGAGGTGCGTGTGTTTTTTGGTGGATTACACATGCAAATATTAGCAATAATGACAGTTTTATGTTGTAGAGTAACCATTTTATTGAAACATTTGAACACTAATACCAGGAATCCATGATACGCCTCATGCTCATGAATCTCATGCCATCCATATCGCTGAAGTTCCTGTACTCTCCAGGCCTGAAGTACCACATCCTGCCTCTGTAGTGGGGCTGCTCATACATGAGCCAGTGGCCGTCCATCACATGACAGGACTGGCAGTGAGACATGCGGTAACGGTCCATGATGTTGTCACAGTCATTCATCATCTCGTACATCTGACCCATGAAGTTCTCCTTCTCGTAGATCCTCATTCTGTAGGATCCTCTATACTGTAGTGGAAGAGAAGTCAGTTATGTATAAATTAGTTAGGAAGAACCATTATCACATGTAGTCATAAGTCTAACTTCAACAACAATCTAGGTCTGTCTCTCACAGTTCACCATTCTGATTTCAAAATAAATGGTTAAAATTAATTTAGGACTGTTGTTAGACTGTTGTCAGTTAATAAATACGTCACTAGATTCATGGAGCTCACCGTAGAGATCATACGGCAGGACCTGATGCAGTTGCTCATTCCAAACATAGACATACAATCAGCGTACTCGCCCCTCCTGAAGAAATACTGATTTCCCATGTAGTTGGGACGATCGTACATCATCCAGCATCCGCTGTGCACTCTGCAGGAGTGACAGTTGCTCACGTAGGAGGAGAAGTCAGCACAGTCGCCGGTACACTCATAAGAGCGCCCCTGGAAATTTCTTTCCTCATAAAAGGTGACCTGAAAATTCAGTTAATCTCTTAATGGTTTTAAGTGAGGAAAATGCCACATTAAAGATATTTGAGTGAAATTGTATGGAATGGGAGCTGGAATAAAGTTTACCTTCATGGTTGCTCTGTCTGGTCCTCAGTAGTTCCACAAAGGAGAAGCTGAAGCTGATTCTGCTTGTTGACTGACTGCTGTCACCCGTACTTTTATACTAGACCAAGACTAAAGACTACACAGCACCTATTGTTAGTCAATTCCTGACTGTGCAAGTTGGAATAGAGGCCATTCTAGCTAAAGCTTGGTATGTAGATCTTAGTCCTTACATTTTCATGAATCTAGTTTTTATTTGCTAAAATGAAAAATTTGAAATGCAGAACGCTAAAAAATATATAAACAAGGAGGTTCCATTGTTTTGTCTTGTGTATTAGAATGAAAAAATGAAAGAAGAATCTAAAACAAGACTTGGACCGTGATGGATCCATCTTTTAGTCCAACTGTAATTTGAGAGAACTGTAAATTGAGAGAAATTCATTTGACCCCTAATGTTATTTTATTTTGTTCCTTCTGGATTCCATTTGAAGTTTCCATTTTGAAGTTGTTGTGTTATGTTCTTTTTAGGGCTGCCACAACTATTCGTTAAAATCCATAATAATCGATAATGAAAATCATCGACAACGATTCTCATTATCGATTAGTCAATTTACAGCACTGAATAATGTATTTCTATGGACAAAATGCATCTAAAAATGTTGAAGGAAACAGATTGAGCAGCTGCGGGAAAGGTCCGTGATCAAAGCTGATAAAAACATGAGAATTCTTTATTTTAAGCTTCAAGCTAATGCATTAGCATAATGGCTTGCCCTGTCAGGCGCTTTGACAGATGAATGTGAGTCCTCAGTGCAAAACGTTCATTCTACGTCTATATCTTTATCTGTAAATGTTACAAATTCACGTGAGCATTTACATTTTGCATAAAGGCTCGTCCTGCCAGTCTGCATTAAACTTCAAACTTTACTGAATGAGCGGCGGCGTGCGCACCCGCGTCAGACAGACGGAACGCGGGAGAGAGGGAGACAATTAATATTCAGCGCTAAAATATTAATTTTGCTGAAATATCTGTTGTTTAAAGTTAAATTTAGATTTAAAAATCAACATGTCATTCAAGTATTTTATGAGAGTAGTAACTGTAAAGGGATAACAACATGTAATTGAATATTAATGTAAGATGTTTCTTATAGCCTTTACAGGATAAAGAAATTACAGTAAGAGGTGATTGTGTCCGAAGTGAATGTGTGTGTTCCTGCAAAACATTTATCTTGCCTGTTGGTTAACAACAGTTTGTGTTTTTCTTTATTATCTTTATTACTATCTTGATTTTTAATGTAGAGTAGAGATTTAAACTATATTCACTATATACAGTGCTAAAGTTAATAGACATCTGATACCCGATGTAAGGTTTGTGCCAAAGCTGTCCTAAACTATCAGTATTGGTGCTAAAATCATTTTTCATGTTTCTGTAATGGTTAATCCACCACTATGTGTAAGCTTTTTAGTTATTTCTACAGCTACAATATATTTATTGTCGTTATCAATGAATTTTTGATTTTACTGTTTTACAAGAAAGGCAGGAAAAAGTAAAACACTTCATAGTTGTTGTTTTTTTTAAAGAAACTATTTAGTTGTTTCAGTTTGTTATTTTCCTAATAAATGGCAATACTATTTTTAGCTTTAAACAAGTTTTTGATAGAATCCTAAAATATTTGTGTTCTCTCTTTATTATGACAGGAAGTCTAATAAATTAAGCACTGTATGTTTTCATAGCATTCAATTGGCACATTTGTTTGAAGTACATTGGGCAGGATGTGCAATACTGTTTTTTTTTCTTCAAAAAAAGAAAAGAAAAAGTAATCGACCAACTAATCGATTATCAAAATAATCGTTAGTTGCAGCCCTAGTTCTTTTTGTGTCTGATCTATGTTCACAACCTAATCATTTCTAGATGTCCTTTTTTTTTTACTGTTATTGGCTGTTGTGTGTAACAATCATGTTTCTTTTGTCTTTATGTATTATTGTTCGGTCTATCTGCATCATTTGGCTAACAGTTTGCTTTTTGGCTCTCCAGTTCTGGTTTTCAAATTCAAAGCACATTATATCCAGCAGTTGGGTTGAAGCTTCTTGTCTTGAGCCTCACCATTGCTCTATGGCATTGTAAAAAAAAAATGTTCTTGGGATTTGCAGTAGGAGAACCATTTAAAGTGAATAATCCTTAGATCCTTTAGGGACCTTTCTGATGCCAACGATGTTGCAATAGTTTTAAAAGGTAGAGCTTTTACCATAATCTGTTGTTGCTATCTATTGTTCTTAATCATAATGAAGATTCTTAAATGAACTAATACTCAAGACACTTGAGTGTTAAATTTAAATCACAGTTTATTAAACAATAAGAGATCAGTAACATCAAACAGAACTTAAATGGCACAAAGCTTCAAAATTGTAGCTGAATGGATAACAACAATGTTGATAGATACTGTAACTACACAATTAATTAGGCAAAAATCATCTTTCTTTGTTGACAATTCAAAAGTAGTCATGTAAAGTGGCACCCGCAGGATTTTCATTAATCATACGCAAAAAAAAAAAAAAAAAAATCATAGGTGACTGCGTCACAGCAGCTATTTGTTTATATTTAGTCATCCTAATTTAACTGTCACACTGTAGACTTAAGTTTTCAATTTCACTGAATAGTTTTATTACCTCATCAGGTCTTTGAATCACTTTGTTAAATCTTGTGTGTTTTCCCATTCAACTGCACTGTATGTCATGTTTTTAAAAGCAAAAAAGTGTTCTATGTAAATTACCTCTTTGCTTATTCAGCTCAACACAGTTCATTCTGTGTAAACACCGTATTATTTATTAACATACATGATTAGTGATATACTGTACATGATGTAGAAATCACATACAGAGTTCTCATTGAAACGCTGTTGAATTCAGGGTATTCTGACAAAATACGATTTTTGCCAGCAACATATAATTTGTAATTTTGCTTTATAGCAGATGTTTTACCCATTATTGTTTTATTTGGATGGCTCTTAAAAGCATGAAATATACCCTTGTATGCAGTGAAAATGACTTTCCCAATCTACTGCAAAGAGTTCTAATTTAAAACAAACAAACAAAAAAACAGCCACATGGTATTTGAATCAGGTGATCATCTTATTTTTTAAACAAATCTGTCTGAACTTGCGTAGATTCTGTAGATTCACTGTTTATATATGCTGTATTTTTGTAATTATTTTTTTTTTTACACTGTTGAAGCTTATTTTCATGATGTCTTGGGCCCTAAATCTAACAGCTGGCCCTGCTGCCCTGATGATGTCAGGTTTTTAATAGCATTTTTTTTTTTTACAAAAAAAAATAAATATTGAAACCATTTTAACCTTCCTCGTGTAAAACTGGCTGTATATGAGAAAGAATCCACTGTTCTAGTCCCATGACCCTAAATTTTGTTTTATTTGTTATTCTGTTTAATTCATGAGATTTTTTTTTTTTTTTTTTTTGTGATTGATTAGACATGCAAATATTAGGGACAGTAAGGATTTTGCAGGCGCAGTGCTTAGTGTTGTAGAGAAATAATTTTATTGAAACACTAATACCAGGAGTCCATGATACGCCTCATGCTCATGAATCTCATGCCACCCATATTGCTGAAGCTCCTGTACTCTCCAGGCCTGAAGTACCACATCCTGCCTCTGTAGTGGGGCTGCTCATACATGAGCCAGTGGCCGTCCATCACATGACAGGACTGGCAGTGAGACATGCGGTAACGGTCCATGATGCTGTCACAGTCATCTGTCAGCTCGTACATCTGACCCATGAAGTTGTCCCTCTCGTAGATCCTCATTCTGTAGGATCCCCTGTACTGTAGTGGAAAGAGAAGTCAGTTTAATTTAAGTTTATCAGCCAGAAAAAAATGTTAAAATAAAAACTCAAATTTATAAGCTTTAATTGAGCTCACCATGGGGATCATACGGCAGGACCTGATCCAGTTGCTCATTCCAAACATAGACATGTAATCAGCGTACTCGCCCCTCTTGATTTCCCATGTAGTTGGGATGATCATACATCATCCAGCATCCGCTCTCCACTCTGCAAGAGTGACAGCGGCTCAGGTAGGAGGAGAAGTCAGCACAGTCACCCATACACTCATAAGAGCGACCCTGGAAGTTCCTGTCCTCGTAGAAGACGACCTGAAATGAATAAACTTTTAGTGATTTTGATTTTTTTCTACTTTCATTTAAATTAAACTTTGAAAATGTTAGCTGGAATGAAGTTTACCTTGCCCATCATGGTTGCGCTGGCTGGTCCTCAGTAGTTGCACAAAGGAGAAGCTGAAGCTGATTCTGCTTGTTGACTGACTGCTGTCACCTGTGCTTTTATACTAGACCAAGACTAAAGACTACACAGCACCTATTGTTAGTCAATTCCTGACTGTGCAAAATCAAAAAGAACTTATTCTAGCTAAAGCTTAGCATGTAGATGTTCATGTTTTTTTTAGGGTATGTTCAGGGTTTTTAAAATCAAATTTAAGGCTTTTTAAGATTTTTTTAAGACCTGCAAAAATAAAATTAATAGGGTGTAGGTCAATGTTTATAGTAAGGCTTTTTTCTTTTTAATTAGTTTTTTTCTTTTTGCGTTGGGTGGGGGGATGTTATTGAGTCATGGTCTTTTTATTCAAAGGAATTAAGTAAGTAAATGATTAAAAGGAATTTAAGGAAATAATGACAAAAAAGAAAGGTAAAAGTTTCAGGTCTATTGTTATGAAGTAAACTATTTGCAAATAATATATTTTTTTAAATAAGCACACTCACTTTTATTCGTATGTCTAATATGTAAAAAAAAAAAAATGCAAAATGTTTCTTGTCTTGTCACATTCAGTTATGATTTACATGAATCATTTAAATAATAGAATATTTTCAATTCAAAACGCTGATGGTATACAGCCTAAACATGTGACATTTAAAACTTATTGTCATCCTAACAACAAACAGAGCAGTGTGTAATGGAGTTCAGCAGAGCAGCATCAAAAGAATATCAAATATTGGGGGGGACAATTTAGCCATCTAATTATTGGGGTGGGGGTTATAGTAAAACTAAACCATCCTAAACCATAAAATGTCTGAAAAGCAATGATTTAAAGAACCTTATAGTTCAAATTATACATGTTTTGAAAAAAATTTCATTTTTATGAATATATCTATATCTATATCTATATATATATCTATATATATATATATATATATATATATATATATATATATATATATATATATTCATTTCATTCATTATTCACATATATATGCATATTCATTTAAATATATATCATATACTCATACAGTATATATGAATATATATGAAAGAACATTAGGTTCTTATTGATAACATTTACAACACTGCGTGTAAGCTTCTTGATTATTTTGTTATGTCTTGTAGATTTCAATGTTAAAATGCATTACAACCTGCACTTGAACTTAAACTACTACTCCTCTGATCCGTGGCAAGCAGATGTTTCACTCATTAAGCCCAATACTTCAGCCGTCCGCGCACCATAATGGTCTGTGCCCCGCCCGTGTGATGTCATTTTCGTCATCGGGAGGGTCTGTGAATGTCCGCATGTGGCACCATTTTTATGACCACGCGGCTGGTGTGCGTACAACAGCACATGTGCAAGGTGAATTTTGAGATAGATAGGTGGCAATACGCAAAGTTGTGATGTACTTTTCTTCTTTTATCTTTTTTGGTGGAGTATAAAAAAGCAGTTGTAATTGCACGTGTTGAACGCGTTGAGTATCCCTTGAAGGTCCCCGTGATTTTGCCAAGTAATACATATTCCTGGATCGACATACATTGTCGAACCTGGAACAACATTCTTTTCCAAAAATTTTGTCATATCCCTCTACCCCTAAACCTATCCCTACCCATAACTTATCCCTAAAATCAGAGGGAAATGAATAACACTGATATAGAAGCATATACCCCTGGTTGTAAGCCTAAACTTGACATAAACTATAAACTTGTCCTTCAAATCTGATTGGTTGATTGGGATGTTGTTCCAGGACCAACAAAGATGTTGATCCAGGAACATGTTGTCCTTGGTGAAATCACATTCACCATACTGAGCGGACAATACTGTGCATGAAACGGAGCAGAATGCTGAAAATGAAGTATACCCAGGCCTTTACTTAACATGAGTTGCTGAAAGCATATGAGTATGACCTTGTGGTTTTCTGTAAGGCAACAAGAACTGCAACATGTTGCTTTATGGACCACTGATATCTCTTAAGCACATTCCCTTACATCTTATTTAAGTTAATTACTCCATATTAGGCTCAGATGTTATTTAATATTTAATATATAATTCCTGATGTATAACAAAACATTTGTAGAGTAAGCTTTAACTTGTGTTATTTTGCTCATGTGAGGAGTGGGCTATACGGGGCATTGGTAGTCTGCTGGTATTCTCCCCTTTCTGATGGTAGCTCTATATTATGAAGTTGTTCAACTTTTAATATTTTTATGTATTTCATTGACTTAAACTTTACCTGTGAAACATGGTTTCATTTGGATCAAGAAATATGATTTTCTCCATGTTTGGAAACATTATGAATATGACTGTGTGATTGGTGCAATAGTCTAATTCTCACAGCAGTAAAATAAATTATATATATATTTTTAATATAAAAATTAATATAAGTAAAAAGTTATTCCTTTGTTAATATTGGACAATGTATTATTCTTGTACATTCTAAAGTCATCTCTAATGTGTTAAAGGTTAGCATTAAACTTTACTGCAGTTACCACAAATTTGAATCTAGGGTTACCACAAATTTGTGATCCAGGTAAGAACTTAAGTCTTCAAAACAGGCAGCCAAACTTCATTTAGCATTAGTTAACATTGCAACCTCTAACTAGTGGTTGGCTCAAGACTTTGTGAAACAGGGCCTTGATTGAATGAGTACACTTTGAGAGTAGAGGAACACAAATAATCATGATAACAAAACAATTTCAACCTAAATCCAAAGACTTTATGAATTGGATATCAGAGTGATGATTTATTTATTGGATTTAATTGGATCAGGATTGTGGCTCAAGGTGACACTGACTAAAGTAAGATGTTTGAGATTTTTTTTCCTTTCTGACTGTTTAGTTTTTTGTAGTCTGAACAGGTAAAAAAAAAAACACAGTTTTCACAAGCCACATTCAAACCTCCTTTTTAAAATAATTTACCACTTTATTTACAAAATATTAATCTCCAATGCACGTTCACGCAACAACGTCTGCTCTCGTGTCAACACAACATGCGTTGTGGTGTTCTTGTGAACGCGCGTTATTTAGATTAAACCACTGGAGTCACATGGATTACTTTTATGATGACTTTACTACCTTTCTGGGGTAGTGGTAGTTGCATAAGCTGTCAATGAAGAGATAGAAAGCACTCAGATTTCATTAAAAAGATCTTCATTTGTGTTCCAAAAACAAAACAAAAGGGTTTATGGGTTTAGAACAACATGAGGGTGGGTAATTGATGACAGAATTTTCATTTTTGGGTGAACTAACCCTTTAAAATCAGCTTTTGTTAATGCATTTTAGTTTGTGATTTTTTTTTTTTATCATGTGGGAAAGGATGTTTTGTCAGCTGCATACCTCACCCTTTTTTTCTTAATGCAGTTGTCTGTGACTAATATATCGTATTGACTTATGTAAAATCCACTGCTAAAGTCTCGTGCTCAACCTGCTTGAGTTTGCATCATTAGTAGGACATGTACATGCTGGTGTCAAAAACAACTGCTGTCTAAGATAAAAACCAAGTTAGGCCATTTGTAGTTTGCAGTTTGAATCATAGGTCTAAAGACAATCAGCAATCATTTGACTGTGATTTGTCATTTGAAAACTATCTTGCTATAGTACAGCAGAATGCAATAATTGCTCCTTTTACATTTTGTTATTTTACACTTCTGTTTAGCTCATGGGGTGTTTTTTGTAGACTGTTCATATAAATATTATTGGCATTTAATGATTTTTCAAGACAGTGTTGTAGAGGAATTATTTTATTAACAATTTAAGAAATGCTAGAAGACTAGTACCAGGAGTCCATGATACGCCTCATGCTCATGAATCTCATGCCACCCATATTGCTGAAGCTCCTGTACTCTCCAGGCCTGAAGTACCACATCCTGCCTCTGTAGTGGGGCTGCTCATACATGAGCCAGTGGCCGTCCATCACATGACAGGACTGGCAGTGAGACATGCGGTAACGGTCCATGATGCTGTCACAGTCATCTGTCAGCTCGTACATCTGACCCATGAAGTTGTCCCTCTCGTAGATCCTCATTCTGTAGGATCCCCTGTACTGTAGTGGAAAGAGAAGTCAGTTTAATTTAAGTTTATCAGCCAGAAAAAAATGTTAAAATAAAAACACCAATTTATAAGCTTTAATTGAGCTCACCATGGGGATCATACGGCAGGACCTGATCCAGTTGCTCATTCCAAACATAGACATGTAATCAGCGTACTCGCCCCTCTTGAAGAAATACTGATTTCCCATGTAGTTGGGATGATCATACATCATCCAGCATCCGCTCTCCACTCTGCAAGAGTGACAGCGGCTCAGGTAGGAGGAGAAGTCAGCACAGTCACTCATACACTCATAAGAGCGACCCTGGAAGTTCCTGTCCTCGTAGAAGATGACCTGAAATGAATAAACTTTTAGTGATTTTGATTTTTTTTCTACTTTCATTTAAATTAAACTTTGAAAATGTTAGCTGGAATGAAGTTTACCTTGCCCATCATGGTTGCGCTGGCTGGTCCTCAGTAGTTGCACAAAGGAGAAGCTGAAGCTGATTCTGCTTGTTGACTGACTGCTGTCACCTGTGCTTTTATACTAGACCAAGACTAAAGACTACACAGCACCTATTGTTAGTCAATTCCTGACTGTGCAAAATCAAAAAGAACTTATTCTAGCTAAAGCTTAGCATGTAGATGTTCATGTTTTTTTTAGGGTATGTTCAGGGTTTTTAAAATCAAATTGAAGGCTTTTAAAGATTTTTTTAAGACCTGCAAAAATAAAATTAATAGGTGTAGGTCAATGTTTATAGTAAGGCTTTTTTCTTTTTAATTATTTTTTTTTTTCTTTTTTCGTTGGGTGGGGGGATGTTATTGAGTTATTGCATGGTCTTTTTATTTAAAAGAATGAAATAAGTAAATGATTAAAAGGAATTTAAAGAAATAATGACAAAAAAGAAAGGTAAAAGTGTCAGGTCTATTGTTATGAAGTAAACTATTTGCAAATAATATATTTTTTTAAATAAGTACACTCTTATTCGTATGTCTAATATGTAAAAAAAAAATGCAAAATGTTTCTTGTCTTGTCACATTCAGTTATGATTTACATGAATCATTTAAATAATAGAATATTTTCAATTCAAAACGCTGATGGTATACAGCCTAAACATGTGACATTTAAAACTTATTGTCATCCTAACAACAAACAGAGCAGTGTGTAATGGAGTTCAGCAGAGCAGCATCAAAAGAATATCAAATATTGGAGGGGGACAATTTAGCCATTTCTTATTATTGGGGTGGGGGTTATAGTAAAACTAAACCATCCTAATCCATAAAATGTCTGAAAAACAATGATTTAAAGAACCTTATAGTTCAAATTATACATGTTTTGACAAAATTTTCATTTTTATGAATATATATATATTCATTTCATTCATTATTCCCATATATATACATATTCATTTAAAATATATCATATACTCATACTGTATATGAATATATATGAAAGAACATTAGGTTCTTATTGATAACATTTACAACACTGCGTGTAAGCTTCTTGATTATTTTGTTATGTCTTGTAGATTTCAATGTTAAAATGCATTACAACCTGCACTTGAACTTAAACTACTACTCCTCTGATCCGTGGCAAGCAGATGTTTCACTCATTAAGCCCAATACTTCAGCCGTCCGCGCACCATAATGGTCTGTGCCCCGCCCGTGTGATGTCATTTTCGTCATCGGGAGGGTCTGTGAATGTCCGCATGTGGCACCATTTTTATGACCACGCGGCTGGTGCGCGTACAACAGCACATGTGCAAGGTGAATTTTGAGATAGATAGGTGGCAATACGTTAAGTTGTGATGTACTGTGCAAATTGTGGAAGATGAATGTGTAAAGAGGGATAGAAAATGGTAAAGAAAGCAGCATATCCTTCTCTAGTCATTTTTGGTTCTTGTTTTAAAGTTTGCATGCAATGCTGGATTGGCTACTTTTCTTCTTTTATATTTTTTGGTGGAGTATAAAAAGCAGTTGTAATTGCACGTGTTGAACGCGTTGAGTATCCCTTGAAGGTCACCGTGTTTTTGCCATGTAAGACATTCTTTTCCAAAAATGTTGTCTTATCCCTCTACCCCTAAACCTATCCCTACCCATAACTTATCCCTAAAATCAGAGGTATATGAATAACACTGATATAGAAGCATATACCCCTGGTTGTAAGCCTAAACTTGACATAAACTGTAAACTTGTCCTTCAAATCTGATTGGTTGATTGGAATGTTGTTCCAGGACCAACAAAGATGCTGATCCAGGAACATGTTGTCCTTGGTGAAATCACATTCACCATACTGAGCGGATAATACTGTGCATGAAACGGAGCAGAATGCTGAAAATGAAGTATACCCAGGCCTTTACTTAACATGAGTTGCTGAAAGCATATGAGTATGACCTTGTGGTTTTCTGTAAGGCAACAAGAACTGCAACATGTTGCTTTATGGACCACTGATATCTTTTAAGCACATTCCCTCACATCTTATTTAAGTTAATTACTCCATATTAGGCTCAGATGTTATTTAATAGTTTATTATTATTAGTTAAATCAATTATTATTGTTTTAGTTAAATCAAAAGCTTAATTTGATTGTCAGTTTAATTGCTGACGTATAACAAAACATTTGTAGACTAAGCTGTAACTTGTGTTATTTTGCTCATGTGAGGAGTGGGCTATACGGGGCATTGGTAGTCTGCTGGTATTCTCCCCTTTCTGATGGTAGCTCTATATTATGAAGTTGTTCAACTTTTAATATTTTTATGTATTTCATTGACTTAAACTTTACCTGTGAAACATGGTTTCATTTGGATCAAGAAATATGATTTTCTCCATGTTTGGTAACATTATGAATATGACTGTGTGATTGGTGCAATAGTCTAATTCTCACAGAAGTAAAATAAATTATATATATATTTTTAATATAAAAATTAATATAAGTAAAAGGTTATTCCTTCGTTAATATTGGACAATGTATTATTCTTGTACATTCTAAAGTCATCTCTAATGTGTTGAAGGTTAGCATTAAACTTTACTGCAGTTACCACAAATTTGAATCTAGGGTTACCACAAATTTGTGATCCAGGTAAGAACTTAAGTCTTCAAAACAGGCAGCCAAACTTAATTTAGCATTAGTTAACATTGCAACCTCTAACTAGTGGTTGGCTCAAGACTTTGTGAAACAGGGCCTTGATTGAACGAGTACACTTTGAGAGTAGAGGAACACAAATAATCATGATAACAAAACAATTGAAATTTCAACCTAAATCCAAAGACTTTGTGAATTGGATATTAGAGTGACGAGTTATTTATTGGATTTAATTGGATCAGGATTGTGGCTCAAGGTGACACTGACTAAAGTAAGATGTTTGAGATTTTTTTCCTTTCTGACTGTTTAGTTTTTTGTAGTCTGAACAGGTAAAAAAAAATAAATAAACACAATTTTCACAAGCTACATTCAAACCTCCTTTTTAAAATAATTTACCACTTTATTTACAAAATATTAATCTCCAATGCACGTTCACGCAACAACGTCTGCTCTCGTGTCAACACAACACGCGTTGTGGTGTTCTTGTGAACGCGCGTTATTTAGATTAAACCACTGGAGTCACATGGATTACTTTTATGATGACTTTACTACCTTTCTGGGATAGTGGTAGTTGCATAAGCTGTCAATGAAGAGACAGAAAGCACTCAGATTTCATTAAAAAGATCTTCATTTGTGTTCCAAAGAAAAACAAAAGGGTTTATGGGTTTAGAACAACATGAGGGTGGGTAATTGATGACAGAATTTTCATTTTTGGGTGAACTAACCCTTTAAAATCAGCTTTGTTAATGCATTTTAGTTTGTGATTTTTTTTTTTATCATGTGGGAAGGGATGTTTTGTCAGCTGCATACCTCACCCTTTTTTTCTTAATGCAGTTGTCTGTGACTAATATATCGTATTGACTTATGTAAAATCCATTGCTAAAGTCTCGTGCTCAACCTGCTTGAGTTTGCATCATTAGTAGGACATGTACATGCTGGTGTCAAAAACAACTGCTGTCTAAGATAAAAACCAAGCTAGGCCATTTGTAGTTTGCAGTTTGAATCATAGGTCTAAAGACAATCAGCAATCATTTGACTGTGATTTGTCATTTGAAAACTATCTTGCTATAGTACAGCAGAATGCAATAATTGCTCCTTTTACATTTTGTTATTTTACACTTCTGTTTAGCTCATGGGGTGTTTTTTGTAGACTGTTCATAGAAATATTATTGGCATTTAATGATTTTTCAAGACAGTGTTGTAGAGGAATTATTTTATTAACAATTTAAGAAATGCTAGAAGACTAGTACCAGGAGTCCATGATACGCCTCATGCTCATGAATCTCATGCCACCCATATTGCTGAAGCTCCTGTACTCTCCAGGCCTGAAGTACCACATCCTGCCTCTGTAGTGGGGCTGCTCATACATGAGCCAGTGGCCGTCCATCACATGACAGGACTGGCAGTGAGACATGCGGTAACGGTCCATGATGCTGTCACAGTCATCTGTCAGCTCGTACATCTGACCCATGAAGTTGTCCCTCTCGTAGATCCTCATTCTGTAGGATCCCCTGTACTGTAGTGGAAAGAGAAGTCAGTTTAATTTAAGTTTATCAGCCAGAAAAAAATGTTAAAATAAAAACACCAATTTATAAGCTTTAATTGAGCTCACCATGGGGATCATACGGCAGGACCTGATCCAGTTGCTCATTCCAAACATAGACATGTAATCAGCGTACTCGCCCCTCTTGAAGAAATACTGATTTCCCATGTAGTTGGGATGATCATACATCATCCAGCATCCGCTCTCCACTCTGCAAGAGTGACAGCGGCTCAGGTAGGAGGAGAAGTCAGCACAGTCACCCATACACTCATAAGAGCGACCCTGGAAGTTCCTGTCCTCGTAGAAGACGACCTGAAATGAATAAACTTTTAGTGATTTTGATTTTTTTCTACTTTCATTTAAATTAAACTTTGAAAATGTTAGCTGGAATGAAGTTTACCTTGCCCATCATGGTTGCGCTGGCTGGTCCTCAGTAGTTGCACAAAGGAGAAGCTGAAGCTGATTCTGCTTGTTGACTGACTGCTGTCACCTGTGCTTTTATACTAGACCAAGACTAAAGACTACACAGCACCTATTGTTAGTCAATTCCTGACTGTGCAAAATCAAAAAGAATTTATTCTAGCTAAAGCTTAGCATGTAGATGTTCATGTTTTTTTTTAGGGTATGTTCATGGTTTTTAAAATCAAATTTAAGGCTTTTAAAGATTTTTTTAAGACCTGCAAAAATAAAATTAATAGGGTGTAGGTCAATGTTTATATTAAGGCTTTTTTCTTTTTAATTCGTTTTTTTGTTTTTGCGTTGGGTGGGGGGATGTTATTGAGTTATTGCATGGTCTTTTTATTCAAAGGAATTAAATAAGTAAATGACTAAAAGGAATTTAAGAAAATAAAGACAAAAAAGAAAGGTAAAAGTTTCAGGTCTATTGTTATGAAGTAAACTATTTGCAAATAATATATTTTTTTAAATAAGTACACTCACTCTTATTCGTATGTCTAATATGCAAAAAAAAAAAGCAAAATGTTTCTTGTCTTGTCACATTCAGTTATGATTTACATGAATCATTTAAATAATAGAATATTTTCAATTCAAAACGCTGATGGTATACAGCCTAAACATGTGACATTTAAAACTTATTGTCATCCTAAACAAACAGAGCAGTGTGTAATGGAGTTCAGCAGAGCAGCATCAAAAGAATATCAAATATTGGGGGGGCACAATTTAGCCATTTCTAATTATTGGGGTGGGGGTTATAGTAAAACTAAACCATCCTAAACCATAAAATGTCTGAAAAACAATGATTTAAAGAACTTTATAGTTCAAATTATACATGTTTTGACAAAATTTTCATTTTTATGAATATATATATATATATATATATATATATATATATATATATATATATTCATTTCATTCATTATTCACATATATATACATATTCATTTAAAATATATCATATACTCATACTGTATATATGAATATATATGAAAGAACATTAGGTTCTTATTGATAACATTTACAACACTGCGTGTAAGCTTCTTGATTATTTTGTTATGTCTTGTAGATTTCAATGTTAAAATGCATTACAACCTGCACTTGAACTTAAACTACTACTCCTCTGATCCGTGGCAAGCAGATGTTTCACTCGTTAAGCCCAATACTTCAGCCGTCCGCGCACCATAATGGTCTGTGCCCTGTCCGTGCGATGTCATTTTCGTCATCGGGAGGGTCTGTGAATGTCCGCATGTGGCACCATTTTTATGACCACGCGGCTGGTGCGCGTACAACAGCACATGTGCAAGGTGAATTTTGAGATAGATAGGTGGCAATACGCAAAGTTGTGATGTACTGTGCAAATTGTGGAAGATGAATGTGTAAAGAGGGATAGAAAATTGTAAAGAAAGCAGCATATCCTTCTCTAGTCATTTTTGGTTCTTGTTTTAAAGTTTGCATGCAATGCTGGATTGGCTACTTTTCTTCTTTTATATTTTTTGGTGGAGTATAAAAAGCAGTTGTAATTGCACGTGTTGAACACGTTGAGTATCCCTTGAAGGTCACCGTGTTTTTGCCATGTAAGACATTCTTTTCCAAAAATGTTGTCTTATCCCTCTACCCCTAAACCTATCCCTACCCATAACTTATCCCTAAAATCAGAGGGAAATGAATAACACTGATATAGAAGCATATACCCCTGGTTGTAAGCCTAAACTTGACATAAACTGTAAACTTGTCCTTCAAATCTGATTGGTTGATTGGAATGTTGTTCCAGGACCAACAAAGATGCTGATCCAGGAACATGTTGTCCTTGGTGAAATCACATTCACCATACTGAGCGGACAATACTGTGCATGAAACGGAGCAGAATGCTGAAAATGAAGTATACCCAGGCCTTTACTTAACATGAGTTGCTGAAAGCATATGAGTATGACCTTGTGGTTTTCTGTAAGGCAACAAGAACTGCAACATGTTGCTTTATGGACCACTGATATCTCTTAAGCACATTCCCTCACATCTTATTTAAGTTAATTACTCCATATTAGGCTTAGGTGTTATTTAATAGTTTATTATTATTAGTTAAATCAATTATTATTGTTTTAGTTAAATCAAAAGCTTAATTTGATTGTCAGTTTAATTGCTGACGTATAACAAAACATTTGTAGAGTAAGCTGTAACTTGTGTTATTTTGCTCATGTGAGGAGTGGGCTATACGGGGCATTGGTAGTCTGCTGGTATTCTCCCCTTTCTGATGGTAGCTCTATATTATGAAGTTGTTCAACTTTTAATATTTTTATGTATTTCATTGACTTAAACTTTACCTGTGAAACATGGTTTCATTTGGATCAAGAAATATGATTTTCTCCATGTTTGGAAACATTATGAATATGACTGTGTGATTGGTGCAATAGTCTAATTCTCACAGCAGTAAAATAAATTATATATATATTTTTAATATAAAAATTAATATAAGTAAAAGGTTATTCCTTCGTTAATATTGGACAATGTATTATTCTTGTACATTCTAAAGTCATCTCTAATGTGTTAAAGGTTAGCATTAAACTTTACTGCAGTTACCACAAATTTGAATCTAGGGTTACCACAAATTTGTGATCCAGGTAAGAACTTAAGTCTTCAAAACAGGCAGCCAAACTTCATTTAGCATTAGTTAACATTGCAACCTCTAACTAGTGGTTGGCTCAAGACTTTGTGAAACAGGGCCTTGATTGAACGAGTACACTTTGAGAGTAGAGGAACACAAATAATCATGATAACAAAACAATTGAAATTTCAACCTAAATCCAAAGACTTTGTGAATTGGATATTAGAGTGACGATTTATTTATTGGATTTAATTGATTAATTTAATTGTGGCTCAAGGTGACACTGACTAAAATAAGATGTTTGAGATTTTTTTCCTTTCTGACTGTTTAGTTTTTTGTAGTCTGAACAGGTAAAAAAAAAAAAATAAACACAATTTTCACAAGCCACATTCAAACCTCCTTTTTAAAATAATTTACCACTTTATTTACAAAATATTAATCTCCAATGCACGTTCACGCAACAACGTCTGCTCTCGTGTCAACACAACATGCGTTGTGGTGTTCTTGTGAACGCGCGTTATTTAGATTAAACCACTGGAGTCACATGGATTACTTTTATGATGACTTTACTACCTTTCTGGGATAGTGGTAGTTGCATAAGCTGTCAATGAAGAGACAGAAAGCACTCAGATTTCATTAAAAAGATCTTCATTTGTGTTCCAAAGAAAAACAAAAGGGTTTATGGGTTTAGAACAACATGAGGGTGGGTAATTGATGACAGAATTTTCATTTTTGGGTGAACTAACCCTTTAAAATCAGCTTTTGTTAATGCATTTTAGTTTGTGATTTTTTTTTTTATCATGTGGGAAGGGATGTTTTGTCAGCTGCATACCTCACCCTTTTTTTCTTAATGCAGTTGTCTGTGACTAATATATCGTATTGACTTATGTAAAATCCACTGCTAAAGTCTCGTGCTCAACCTGCTTGAGTTTGCATCATTAGTAGGACATGTACATGCTGGTGTCAAAAACAACTGCTGTCTAAGATAAAAACCAAGCTAGGCCATTTGTAGTTTGCAGTTTGAATCATAGGTCTAAAGACAATCAGCAATCATTTGACTGTGATTTGTCATTTGAAAACTATCTTGCTATAGTACAGCAGAATGCAATAATTGCTCCTTTTACATTTTGTTATTTTACACTTCTGTTTAGCTCATGAGGTGTTTTTTGTAGACTGTTCATAGAAATATTATTGGCATTTAATGATTTTTCAAGACAGTGTTGTAGAGGAATTATTTTATTAACAATTTAAGAAATGCTAGAAGACTAGTACCAGGAGTCCATGATACGCCTCATGCTCATGAATCTCATGCCACCCATATTGCTGAAGCTCCTGTACTCTCCAGGCCTGAAGTACCACATCCTGCCTCTGTAGTGGGGCTGCTCATACATGAGCCAGTGGCCGTCCATCACATGACAGGACTGGCAGTGAGACATGCGGTAACGGTCCATGATGCTGTCACAGTCATCTGTCAGCTCGTACATCTGACCCATGAAGTTGTCCCTCTCGTAGATCCTCATTCTGTAGGATCCCCTGTACTGTAGTGGAAAGAGAAGTCAGTTTAATTTAAGTTTATCAGCCAGAAAAAAATGTTAAAATAAAAACACCAATTTATAAGCTTTAATTGAGCTCACCATGGGGATCATACGGCAGGACCTGATCCAGTTGCTCATTCCAAACATAGACATGTAATCAGCGTACTCGCCCCTCTTGAAGAAATACTGATTTCCCATGTAGTTGGGATGATCATACATCATCCAGCATCCGCTCTCCACTCTGCAAGAGTGACAGCGGCTCAGGTAGGAGGAGAAGTCAGCACAGTCACCCATACACTCATAAGAGCGACCCTGGAAGTTCCTGTCCTCGTAGAAGATGACCTGAAATGAATAAACTTTCAGTGATTTTGATTTTTTTGTACTTTCATTTAAATTAAACTTTGAAAATGTTAGCTGGAATGAAGTTTACCTTGCCCATCATGGTTACGCTGGCTGGTCCTCAGTAGTTGCACAAAGGAGAAGCTGAAGCTGATTCTGCTTGTTGACTGACTGCTGTCACCTGTGCTTTTATACTAGACCAAGACTAAAGACTACACAGCACCTATTGTTAGTCAATTCCTGACTGTGCAAAATCAAAAAGAATTTATTCTAGCTAAAGCTTAGCATGTAGATGTTCATGTTTTTTTTAGGGTATGTTCAGGGTTTTTAAAATCAAATTTAAGGCTTTTAAAGATTTTTTTAAGACCTGCAAAAATAAAATTAATAGGGTGTAGGTCAATGTTTATAGTAAGGCTTTTTTCTTTTTAATTCGTTTTTTTGTTTTTGCGTTGGGTGGGGGGATGTTATTGAGTTATTGCATGGTCTTTTTATTCAAAGGAATTAAATAAGTAAATGACTAAAAGGAATTTAAGGAAATAAAGACAAAAAAGAAAGGTAAAATTTCAGGTCTATTGTTATGAAGTAAACTATTTGCAAATAATATATTTTTTTAAATAAGTACACTCACTCTTATTCGTATGTCTAATATGCAAAAAAAAAAAAGCAAAATGTTTCTTGTCTTGTCACATTCAGTTATGATTTACATGAATCATTTAAATAATAGAATATTTTCAATTCAAAACGCTGATGGTATACAGCCTAAACATGTGACATTTAAAACTTATTGTCATCCTAACAACAAACAGAGCAGTGTGTAATGGAGTTCAGCAGAGCAGCATCAAAAGAATATCAAATATTGGGGGGGACAATTTAGCCATTTCTTATTATTGGGGTGGGGGTTATAGTAAAACTAAACCATCCTAAACCATAAAATGTCTGAAAAACAATGATTTAAAGAAGCTTATAGTTCAAGTTATACATGTTTTGACAAAATTTTCATTTTTATGAATATATATATATATATATATATATATATATATATATATATATATATATATATTCATTTCATTCATTATTCACATATATATACATATTCATTTAAAATATATCATATGCTCATAAAGTATATATGAATATATATGAAAGAACATTAGGTTCTTATTGATAACATTTACAACACTGCGTGTAAGCTTCTTGATTATTTTGTTATGTCTTGTAGATTTCAATGTTAAAATGCATTACAACCTGCACTTGAACTTAAACTACTACTCCTCTGATCCGTGGCAAGCAGATGTTTCACTCGTTAAGCCCAATACTTCAGCCGTCCGCGCACCATAATGGTCTGTGCCCCGCCCGTGTGATGTCATTTTCGTCATCGGGAGGGTCTGTGAATGTCCGCATGTGGCACCATTTTTATGACCACGCGGCTGGTGCGCGTACAACAGCACATGTGCAAGGTGAATTTTGAGATAGATAGGTGGCAATACGTTAAGTTGTGATGTACTGTGCAAATTGTGGAAGATGAATGTGTAAAGAGGGATAGAAAATGGTAAAGAAAGCAGCATATCCTTCTCTAGTCATTTTTGGTTCTTGTTTTAAAGTTTGCATGCAATGCTGGATTGGCTACTTTTCTTCTTTTATATTTTTTGGTGGAGTATAAAAAAGCAGTTGTAATTGCCATGTTGAACGCGTTGAGTATCCCTTGAAGGTCACCGTGATTTTGCCAAGTAAGACATGTTCCTGGATCGACATATTTTGTCGAACCTGGAACAGCATTCTTTTCCAAAAATTTTGTCTTGTCCCTCTACCCCTAAACCTATCCCTACCCATAACTTATCCCTAAAATCAGAAGGAAATGAATAACACTGATATAGAAGCATATACCCCTGGTTGTAAGCCTAAACTTGACATAAACTGTAAACTTGTCCTTTAAATCTGATTGGTTGATTGGGATGTTGTTCCAGGACCAACAAAGATGTTGATCCAGGAACATGTTGTCCTTGGTGAAATCACATTCACCATACTGAGAGGATAATACTGTGCATGAAACGGAGCAGAATGCTGAAAATGAAGTATACCCAGGCCTTTACTTAACATGAGTTGCTGAAAGCATATGAGTATGACCTTGTGGTTTTCTGTAAGGCAACAAGAACTGCAACATGTTGCTTTATGGACCACTGATATCTCTCAAGCACATTCCCTCACATCCTATTTAAGTTAATTACTCCATATTAGGCTTAGGTGTTATTTAATAGTTTATTATTATTAGTTAAATCAATTATTATTGTTTTAGTTAAATCAAAAGCTTAATTTGATTGTCAGTTTAATTGCTGACGTATAACAAAACATTTGTAGAGTAAGCTGTAACTTGTGTTATTTTGCTCATGTGAGGAGTGGGCTATACGGGGCATTGGTAGTCTGCTGGTATTCTCCCCTTTCTGATGGTAGCTCTATATTATGAAGTTATTCAACCTTTAATATTTTTGTTATGTATTTCATTGACTTAAACTTTACCTGTGAAACATGGTTTCATTTGGATCAAGAAATATGATTTTCTCCATGTTTGATAACATTATGAATATGACTGTGTGATTGGTGCAATAGTCTAATTCTCACAGCAGTAAAATAAATTATATATATTTTTTAATATAAAAATTAATATAAGTAAAACGTTATTCCTTTGTTAATATTGGACAATGTATTATTCTTGTACATTCTAAAGTCATCTCTAATGTGTTAAAGGTTAGCATTAAACTTTACTGCAGTTACCACAAATTTGAATCTAGGGTTACCACAAATTTGTGATCCAGGTGAGAACTTAAGTCTTCAAAACAGGCAGCCAAACTTCATTTAGCATTAGTTAACATTGCAACCACTAACTAGTGGTTGGCTCAAGACTTTGTGAAACAGGGCCTTGATTGAATGAGTACACTTTGAGAGTAGAGGAACACAAATAATCATGATAACAAAACAATTGAAATTTCAACCTAAATCCAAAGACTTTGTGAATTGGATATCAGAGTGACGATTTATTTATTGGATTTAATTGGATCAGGATTGTGGCTCAAGGTGACACTGACTAAAGTAAGATGTTTGAGATTTTTTTCCTTTCTGACTGTTTAGTTTTTTGTAGTCTGAACAGGTAAAAAAAAAAAAATAAACACAATTTTCACAAGCTACATTCAAACCTCCTTTTTAAAATAATTTACCACTTTATTTACAAAATATTAATCTCCAATGCACGTTCACGCAACAACGTCTGCTCTCGTGTCAACACAACATGCGTTGTGGTGTTCTTGTGAACGCGCGTTATTTAGATTAAACCACTGGAGTCACATGGATTACTTTTATGATGACTTTACTACCTTTCTGGGGTAGTGGTAGTTGCATAAGCTGTCAATGAAGAGACAGAAAGCACTCAGATTTCATTAAAAAGATCTTCATTTGTGTTCCAAAGAAAAACAAAAGGGTTTATGGGTTTAGAACAACATGAGGGTGGGTAATTGATGACAGAATTTTCATTTTTGGGTGAACTAACCCTTTAAAATCAGCTTTTGTTAATGCATTTTAGTTTGTGATTTTTTTTTATCATGTGGGAAGGGATGTTTTGTCAGCTGCATACCTCACCCTTTTTTTTCTTGATGCAGTTGTCTGTGACTAATATATCGTATTGACTTATGTAAAATCCACTGCTAAAGTCTCGTGCTCAACCTGCTTGAGTTTGCATCATTAGTAGGACATGTACATGCTGGTGTCAAAAACAACTGCTGTCTAAGATAAAAACCAAGCTAGGCCATTTGTAGTTTGCAGTTTGAATCATAGGTCTAAAGACAATCAGCAATCATTTGACTGTGATTTGTCATTTGAAAACTATCTTGCTATAGTACAGCAGAATGCAATAATTGCTCCTTTTACATTTTGTTATTTTACACTTCCGTTTAGCTCATGGGGTGTTTTTTGTAGACTGTTCATAGAAATATTATTGGCATTTAATGATTTTTCAAGACAGTGTTGTAGAGGAATTATTTTATTAACAATTTAAGAAATGCTAGAAGACTAGTACCAGGAGTCCATGATACGCCTCATGCTCATGAATCTCATGCCACCCATATTGCTGAAGCTCCTGTACTCTCCAGGCCTGAAGTACCACATCCTGCCTCTGTAGTGGGGCTGCTCATACATGAGCCAGTGGCCGTCCATCACATGACAGGACTGGCAGTGAGACATGCGGTAACGGTCCATGATGTTGTCACAGTCATCTGTCAGCTCGTACATCTGACCCATGAAGTTGTCCCTCTCGTAGATCCTCATTCTGTAGGATCCCCTGTACTGTAGTGGAAAGAGAAGTCAGTTTAATTTAAGTTTATCAGCCAGAAAAAAATGTTAAAATAAAAACACAAATTTATAAGCTTTAATTGAGCTCACCATGGGGATCATACGGCAGGACCTGATCCAGTTGCTCATTCCAAACATAGACATGTAATCAGCGTACTCGCCCCTCTTGAAGAAATACTGATTTCCCATGTAGTTGGGATGATCATACATCATCCAGCATCCGCTCTCCACTCTGCAAGAGTGACAGCGGCTCAGGTAGGAGGAGAAGTCAGCACAGTCACTCATACACTCATAAGAGCGACCCTGGAAGTTCCTGTCCTCGTAGAAGATGACCTGAAATGAATAAACTTTCAGTGATTTTGATTTTTTTGTACTTTCATTTAAATTAAACTTTGAAAATGTTAGCTGGAATGAAGTTTACCTTGCCCATCATGGTTGCGCTGGCTGGTCCTCAGTAGTTGCACAAAGGAGAAGCTGAAGCTGATTCTGCTTGTTGACTGACTGCTGTCACCTGTGCTTTTATACTAGACCAAGACTAAAGACTACACAGCACCTATTGTTAGTCAATTCCTGACTGTGCAAAATCAAAAAGAACTTATTCTAGCTAAAGCTTAGCATGTAGATGTTCATGTTTTTTTTAGGGTATGTTCAGGGTTTTTAAAATCAAATTGAAGGCTTTTAAAGATTTTTTTAAGACCTGCAAAAATAAAATTAATAGGGTGTAGGTCAATGTTTATAGTAAGGCTTTTTTCTTTTTAATTCGTTTTTTTGTTTTTGCGTTGGGTGGGGGGATGTTATTGAGTTATTGCATGGTCTTTTTATTCAAAGGAATTAAATAAGTAAATGACTAAAAGGAATTTAAGGAAATAAAGACAAAAAAGAAAGGTAAAATTTCAGGTCTATTGTTATGAAGTAAACTATTTGCAAATAATATATTTTTTTAAATAAGTACACTCACTCTTATTCGTATGTCTAATATGCAAAAAAAAAAAAAGCAAAATGTTTCTTGTCTTGTCACATTCAGTTATGATTTACATGAATCATTTAAATAATAGAATATTTTCAATTCAAAACGCTGATGGTATACAGCCTAAGCATGTGACATTTAAAACTTATTGTCATCCTAACAACAAACAGAGCAGTGTGTAATGGAGTTCAGCAGAGCAGCATCAAAAGAATATCAAATATGGGGGGGGGGACAATTTAGCCATTTCTAATTATTGGGGTGGGGGTTATAGTAAAACTAAACCATCCTAAACCATAAAATGTCTGAAAAACAATGATTTAAAGAAGCTTATAGTTCAAATTATACATGTTTTGACAAAATTTTCATTTTTATGAATATATATATATATATATATATATATATATATATATATATATATATATATATATATATATATTCATTTCATTCATTATTCACATATATATACATATTCATTTAAAATATATCATATGCTCATAAAGTATATATGAATATATATGAAAGAACATTAGGTTCTTATTGATAACATTTACAACACTGCGTGTAAGCTTCTTGATTATTTTGTTATGTCTTGTAGATTTCAATGTTAAAATGCATTACAACCTGCACTTGAACTTAAACTACTACTCCTCTGATCCGTGGCAAGCAGATGTTTCACTCATTAAGCCCAATACTTCAGCCGTCCGCGCACCATAATGGTCTGTGCCCCGTCCGTGCGATGTCATTTTCGTCATCGGGAGGGTCTGTGAATGTCCGCATGTGGCACCATTTTTATGACCACGCGGCTGGTGCGCGTACAACAGCACATGTGCAAGGTGAATTTTGAGATAGATAGGTGGCAATACGCTAAGTTGTGATGTACTATGCAAATTGTGGAAGATGAATGTGTAAAGAGGGATAGAAAATGGTAAAGAAAGCAGCATATCCTTCTCTAGTCACTTTTGGTTCTTGTTTTAAAGTTTGCATGCAATGCTGGATTGGCTACTTTTCTTCTTTTATATTTTTTGGTGGAGTATAAAAAAGCAGTTGTAATTGCCATGTTGAACGCATTGAGTATCCCTTGAAGGTCACCGTGATTTTGCCAAGTAAGACATGTTCCTGGATCGACATATTTTGTCGAACCTGGAACAGCATTCTTTTCCAAAAATTTTGTCTTGTCCCTCTACCCCTAAACCTATCCCTACCCATAACTTATCCCTAAAATCAGAAGGAAATGAATAACACTGATATAGAAGCATATACCCCTGGTTGTAAGCCTAAACTTGACATAAACTGTAAACTTGTCCTTTAAATCTGATTGGTTGATTGGAATGTTGTTCCAGGACCAACAAAGATGCTGATCCAGGAACATGTTGTCCTTGGTGAAATCACATTCACCATACTGAGCGGACAATACTGTGCATGAAACGGAGCAGAATGCTGAAAATGAAGTATACCCAGGCCTTTACTTAACATGAGTTGCTGAAAGCATATGAGTATGACCTTGTGGTTTTCTGTAAGGCAACAAGAACTGCAACATGTTGCTTTATGGACCACTGATATCTCTTAAGCACATTCCCTCACATCCTATTTAAGTTAATTACTCCATATTAGGCTTAGGTGTTATTTAATAGTTTATTATTATTAGTTAAATCAATTATTATTGTTTTAGTTAAATCAAAAGCTTAATTTAATTGTCAGTTTAATTGCTGATGTATAACAAAACATTTGTAGACTAAGCTGTAACTTGTGTTATTTTGCTCATGTGAGGAGTGGGCTATACGGGGCATTGGTAGTCTGCTGGTATTCTCCCCTTTCTGATGGTAGCTCTATATTATGAAGTTGTTCAACTTTTAATATTTTTATGTATTTCATTGACTTAAACTTTACCTGTGAAACATGGTTTCATTTGGATCAAGAAATATGATTTTCTCCATGTTTGATAACATTATGAATATGACTATGTGATTGGTGCAATAGTCTAATTCTCACAGCAGTAAAATAAATTATATATATTTTTTAATATAAAAATTAATATAAGTAAAACGTTATTCATATATAAGTATAAACTTTACTGCAGTTACCACAAATTTGAATCTAGGGTTACCACAAATTTGTGATCCAGGTAAGAACTTAAGTCTTCAAAACAGGCAGCCAAACTTCATTTAGCATTAGTTAACATTGCAACCACTAACTAGTGGTTGGCTCAAGACTTTGTGAAACAGGGCCTTGATTGAATGAGTACACTTTGAGAGTAGAGGAACACAAATAATCATGATAACAAAACAATTGAAATTTCAACCTAAATCCAAAGACTTTGTGAATTGGATATTAGAGTGACGATTTATTTATTGGATTTAATTGGATCAGGATTGTGGCTCAAGGTGACACTGACTAAAGTAAGATGTTTGAGATTTTTTTCCTTTCTGACTGTTTAGTTTTTTGTAGTCTGAACAGGTAAAAAATAAATAAATAAACACAATTTTCACAAGCTACATTCAAACCTCCTTTTTAAAATAATTTACCACTTTATTTACAAAATATTAATCTCCAATGCACGTTCACGCAACAACGTCTGCTCTCGTGTCAACACAACACGCGTTGTGGTGTTCTTGTGAACGCGCGTTATTTAGATTAAACCACTGGAGTCACATGGATTACTTTTATGATGACTTTACTACCTTTCTGGGATAGTGGTAGTTGCATAAGCTGTCAATGAAGAGACAGAAAGCACTCAGATTTCATTAAAAAGATCTTCATTTGTGTTCCAAAGAAAAACAAAAGGGTTTATGGGTTTAGAACAACATGAGGGTGGGTAATTGATGACAGAATTTTCATTTTTGGGTGAACTAACCCTTTAAAATCAGCTTTTGTTAATGCATTTTAGTTTGTGATTTTTTTTTTTATCATGTGGGAAGGGATGTTTTGTCAGCTGCATACCTCACCCTTTTTTTCTTAATGCAGTTGTCTGTGACTAATATATCGTATTGACTCATGTAAAATCCACTGCTAAAGTCTCGTGCTCAACCTGCTTGAGTTTGCATCATTAGTAGGACATGTACATGCTGGTGTCAAAAACAACTGCTGTCTAAGATAAAAACCAAGCTAGGCCATTTGTAGTTTGCAGTTTGAATCATAGGTCTAAAGACAATCAGCAATCATTTGACTGTGATTTGTCATTTGAAAACTATCTTGCTATAGTACAGCAGAATGCAATAATTGCTCCTTTTACATTTTGTTATTTTACACTTCCGTTTAGCTCATGGGGTGTTTTTTGTAGACTGTTCATAGAAATATTATTGGCATTTAATGATTTTTCAAGACAGTGTTGTAGAGGAATTATTTTATTAACAATTTAAGAAATGCTAGAAGACTAGTACCAGGAGTCCATGATACGCCTCATGCTCATGAATCTCATGCCACCCATATTGCTGAAGCTCCTGTACTCTCCAGGCCTGAAGTACCACATCCTGCCTCTGTAGTGGGGCTGCTCATACATGAGCCAGTGGCCGTCCATCACATGACAGGACTGGCAGTGAGACATGCGGTAACGGTCCATGATGTTGTCACAGTCATCTGTCAGCTCGTACATCTGACCCATGAAGTTGTCCCTCTCGTAGATCCTCATTCTGTAGGATCCCCTGTACTGTAGTGGAAAAGAAGTCAGTTATGTTTACTATGTAGTGAACCTCTCTGAAATTGGCACCTTTTTTAAATTTTAACATTTTCCTCTATGACTAAAACATTTAAATTGGCTCTCTGCTTTGTGTTTCCAAAATAAAAGTAAATTGAATATTTAGTTCATTAAAAAGAATTTATTACAAATAAAAATATTCATGGAGCTCACCATGGGGATCATACGGCAGGACCTGATGCAGTTGCTCATTCCAAACATAGACATGTAATCAGCGTACTCGCCCCTCTTGAAGAAATACTGATTTCCCATGTAGTTGGGATGATCATACATCATCCAGCATCCGCTCTCCACTCTGCAAGAGTGACAGCGGCTCAGGTAGGAGGAGAAGTCACCACAGTCACCCATACACTCATAAGAGCGACCCTGGAAATTCCTGTCCTCGTAGAAGACGACCTAAAAATACAAAGTTGATGTTTTAAGTGGTTTAAAGTGAAAATTAACAAATCAAGTAATTTTGGAGTTAAACTTGATGGGAATATTAGCTGGAATGAAGTTTACCTTGCCCATCATGGTTGCGCTGGCTGGTCCTTTCACAAAGGAGAAACTGAAGCTGATTCTGCTTGTTGACTGACTGCTGTCACCTGTGCTTTTATACTAGACTAAGACTAAAGACTACACAGCACCTATTGTTAGTCAATTCCTGACTGTGCAAGTTGAAAAAGAGGCCATTCAAGCTGAAGCATAGTATCTAGATCTTACTACTCACATTTGTCAGGACTCTAGATTTTCTGAAGTTTAAAATGTTATTATGAAGCACTATTTTAACTAAACACATGAAAGAGGTTTATTAATTTTACTTCATTACGATGCTTAACAATTGTTTTGCAATTTTATTTGTATTTTAATAGAGCACTACTGAAATAATGGTAACACTTTACAATAAGGTTTATCAGTTAAACATTATTTAATGTATTAACTAACATGAACTAACCATGAGTAATACATTTGTTACTGTATTTACTAATCTTTGTTAATGTTAATGAAAATACAGTTGTTCATTGTTTGTTCATGTTGCTTCACAGTGCATTAACTAATAATTCACATTTCTATAGTTTTTTTATTTTATTACAAGGAGAAAATAACAATACATAGGCCTATTAAGAATTTTTTTTAATGAAATATGGGGTGTTAGTACTGCATTATAAAGTGCAGTCCATGTAAAAGTAAACACAATATTGACATTTATTTTTCTTTTTGAATTCGTTCTAAACAGCAAATGCATACATTGGCTTTTGATTACTACATTTGGTTATGTGAATGTGATTTTAAAAAATCTTATTGATGGTATTGATAGCATTTTTTTTTTGTAATCTCCACATGGCACGGTTGACTGCTATTTGCAAAACGAGCTGTGATACGTCCACTCCATAACATATGAAAATCTATGGTTATAACAGTCAAGAGCAGAAATGCTGCAGCGACAAAAAACGCATTCTGGTTAAGTACCCATCTGTATGTTAGGCAGGAAACCTGTCATCCGTCGAAATCCATCGCTCTAACGTTAGCCTAGAGCACTATTATTAGGTCACTTATTGTCACTTGCATTTTTATACTCATTTTTTAGTGAAAATTGCAATCCAACACTAAATGTTCATTGCGATTTCACTTTTTTAACTTTAGTTAGAGTGTAATGTTGCTGCTTGAGCATAAACAGTATCTGCAAAGTTACAGCGCTGATAGTTCAATGCAAACAGAGATATTGTCTTTTAAAGTTATGGCAGTTTAATGCCTACAAAAACGACCGGTTTGGACTACAACGAGCTTCTTTCCGGGTTGGTGACATCATAAACCCTGCAATTAACATAAACACTGCCCCCGGGAACACGCAAAAAAAATGGGTGAGGCCATGTCGCGTGCATACAAGTTTATGGGCCCCAACCTGAAATAACTTGTTTTATTTTTTTATAAAGTTATTTCTGGGACATAAACAAAGACCAACGCGGTTTGGCTTCATTAGCCAGTTAGCTAAATTCTATTTCATACTTCTCCAACAAACGGCTACAAACACCAACAAACTTCTATGTAATCACACCAGAGAACTTCTTTTGGTGTTTGTTGGCATTTCTGTTATCAGTGTAAAGCATTGTTTCATTATGGCTTTTATGTTGTGTTTACCCACATGCTCGTTAATGCTATACATTAAACAATACCTTTACAAAAATGCTACTACTCAGTCATGTATTCAGCTACAGTAAAGCTATAATCAGAACACTATGGGGCAGCAGTAGGCCAATTCCAGCATTATGGACGTGACATTTGGAGTCAAACCTTGAAATATAAATGCTCAAAGAATGCATTTAATAGCAACATATTGAACCGTCTATTTATATATTCATAATCACTTACTAAAGGAGTTCAGACATTAGAAAAATGTCAGTCTATACAATCGTTTTATATTTTAGATGAGGGAAATATACATGCGTTACGGACGTGACAAAAAAAGTCACTAAGTTTTGGGTGACAACATATTTTTTAAGAATTCTGTGAATTAATACTGCCCACCGAATGCATAAAGCATAAAATACAGAGCATAAAATAATAATTTTATTTCATTTTTCGTGTTCGCATGGATAAATGAGGAAAAAACAACGTTACGGATGTGACAGTTTTTTGTTACGGATGTGACCGGTCTGAAAGCGGCACAGAAGACTGCTTTAAAACTGCTTTAAAACTTTAACAGAGACCTCAAGCAGGCATTTAAACCACCAAATATTGAAATCTGGGATACCAGTATGGTAAGACTGCACAATTTATCAACTTTTTACTAAACTTTATACTCTGTATTGCAAAAGGTTATGGATGTTGACAAAGCTTGTGCGTTGTTCAAGAATCAATTTAGAGATCATGATTTTTCTTATTACAGAACTGCTTGCTAAAATACATTGACAAATATTAATGTTTATCATAAAGCAGTTTAAAATCGCATGTTTTCCCCACTGTCAGGTGAACCGATTGACGTACACTATTGTCAATCGCAATCATGTCAGTTTTATGTTTTGTGTATGAATGATCACACGGATTTCGGCTAGTTTTCACAGTTTAAAGTGGAGTCTTGAGTCAAAATGATAAAACTTTATTTCAAGTCAAAATTATTGCAATCTTGTTATTTTGTTTTGTCAGCTTGATCGCGCGGATTGTGATCAATAGGCTATTCATTTTTTAACCAACAGGTAAAAATGCAACATCCCGAGGGAAGTGTCCTATGAGACACAATAATCTTCTATAAGTTGTACTGTATCATATAGGCCTACCTTTTGATGTTCATATTTCGTTCTATAACTGGCAGAGAGGAAGAGAAGATCGGTTTATGTGCGCCTGATCTGCTTGATCTGCCACTTACAGGCGCTGCAGTAGCTAATCTGTCACACATCATAGGCTATTAAAGAGTGACATCTATTGTTTAAATTTTGTTATAAAATCGACTGTTCCCTTTCGAAAGGGAACTCAACTCTGCGTTTACCGCTTACGGGGAACGTCTCACGTGACCCGGTGTCTGAAAGCCAACTATCCAACAACTCCAATCTCTATTGGCCGGCGACAGCCTATGACCTAATATGGCGCGACCCGGAAGTATATAAGGAGCGCCTAGAGAATCAGTCAGTATCTTATCGTCTTTCGGGTCTGTTCTGTCTGATCGCGACTATGTCGACTCCAGTAAGGAATTCTTTAATATGCCTTACAAACGTTCAAGAGAGTGTGTTCATCCGTGTTTCAGGTTTGTTTACACATTTCTGCCGTTTTTCTGTCTGGAGAGGAGCGCGCATAGACAGTGCTTGAGGGCGCTGTCTGTGTGTTTGTCTGTTATTTACTGTGAGCGTCTCCCTATCGGGACGCTCCGTTCTCGTTCGGCACTCTTCTCGAGGGAAGAGGCGTCCGCATCTGCGCCTGGTGATTCTGGCCCCGTTTGTGCTGAGGCAAAACGGCGGCTGCAATCATAGGGCTCACAGGTGAGCTCGTTGGGAAGTTTGAGAGGCTCGGCTTCCCCGGGGCTGACGAGGATGAGTTGCTGGATAACGATGACGTCCGTGTTTGGCGTCATCACGTCCGGCAGCGAGCGCTCCTCTGGCTGCTGTATGCGGAGCTGCTGATGTTTTTGGGACGCATTTTTCGGCAGCCGGTAGTTGCCGTGAGAGCGCGTTAGGAAAGGGGCCGCGCGCGGACGGCTCGACGAGCGGTTCCTTTCTGTCCATGAATGTTGCAGCTCCCATATACTTTCCATTCCTTCCTGATCTCTGCGTTTGAGATCGGGAGGGCATGGAAAACCCCCTAGCCGTTCAGATTTGTATCTGAGCCCAGACAGACAGGAGGAGGAAGAAGCGAGAGTGAGATGGGTGATCGATTGTAAACACCGTTGCGTCTGTAATCGATCCCCCAGCTATATAAGGGCGATTTATATCTACCCTCTCCTCTTCTTCTTTCTCCTCATATATATATATATATATATATATATATATATATATATATATATGTATGTGTGTACATGTGTATGTATATGTATGTGTGTACATGTGTATGTATATATATGTGTGTACATGTGTATGTATATATATGTGTGTACATGTGTATGTATATATAATTTATATCATGCTCAGATACTTCTTATGGTCAGACTGATGGCTGGGCCCATAGTGATTATTTTCTGTCGGCCCGCTTTTTCGGTTTGATAGTGAGAGGATCTTTTAGGCTTAAAAGAACCCTAGATTCTATCCTTTTTCATGTAGAGGAAAGGAATTTTAGGAGTCTTCGGTCTTTGAGCCGCAGGAAGATGAGATGGGTCTATTTTTTGTTTTAAAATGAGACCTTGTTTTCCTGTATAGTTTTGTCTGAGCATGTAGTTAATCAGGAGGCTGGTCCATTTCGAGCTGAGGCTCTGAGATAGGGCCAGAGATCCAGTATGGCCGCTCGGGCGTCTTCTCCTTTCGGAGCAAGGCGCAGAGACGGCTGGACTCGAGGAGGAAGAAGCAGGCTTTGAGGAGGTGATCGATCACATACACCAATAGCGTCTGTAATCACTCTCTTGATGCGGGGGGCGACTTTGCGTTTGCCCTCGCCCCTTCTTCCTCCGCCTCCTGAGTTTTTGGTTTCATTTTACATGTTCAGGTGCTTCTTTTAACAGTCAGGCTGACGGCTGGGCCTTTAATAATATTTTTCTAGGCCGCCCTCTGGCTTGATAGTGAAAAGTGCTTTTAGGGTTAAAAGAACTTTTTGATTTCATCCTTCTTCATGCAAGAAAATAAGGAGGAGAAATCTTCGTTCAACGAGCCGCAGGAAGGTAAGCTGGGTCTATATTTTTATGTTTATAAAAAGTGTAGACCTTGTTTTTCCTGTATAGCTTTCCTGAGCATGTAGTCAGTAAAGTTAGAAGGGGTTCTTTTGGGCAAAATAATATAATTATGGCCGCTGTTTTATAGCCTCCTATGTTAGAGTAGCTTCTCAGCTAATACTGTTAATTTGGTTTGAGTTAGCACTCGTCACTTCAGTTATTTGTGCGCAGGTCGGCTTTAATCGGCCGCCTGGCACTATTGGCTTGTAGTGCTTCATTTTCTCCTCATATCTGAGAGGATTTAAAGTGAAGCCCAGGCTTTGTTTGGCCCAGTAGGCCATAGCTAGCGGCTAGGCTAGAGCTAGGTTAGGTGTTTGTCTATTACATCACCCATCAATAATATTACTATCCCTTGTAAGGTTGTACAGTTCCTAGTTCTGGCCTCCTCCTGAGGGAGTTGTTAGGCCGTATGCCCATTTCCCCTTCGTTATTATGTAGGTGCTATGGCTGAGGTTAACAGCTAAGGTTATAGGCTGTTATTAGCCTTCCTGGTGCTGTTTTTCCCAGGTGGTAGGCCCTTATCTTTGAGGAGATTAGTTATGCAGTGCTGCTAGGTCCCACTTTCTAGAACTTTGTCATGCCTTATAATGCCTTCCCGTGAGCCCCTTGAATTATATTCAAGTTTGAGCTACGGTGTTAGTTTTTAGCCTCCGTTCTCAAGGGTTCAGCACAGATCTACAGATCTGTCTGGTAAAAGCCTTTATCCTGTTTGGATGGCATGTATTACAAAGCATTTATTTTTGCTTTGGGTTCTAAGCCTTGGCCCTACATACATAAATATATGTGAGCTTACTCTAGTGCTGCCACAGGTTAGCACCTGTTTCTGTGATAGCAGGCTGTGATTAGCCTCTATCTAAGAACGTGGTGGTTTGTTGTACTCCCCGGGTAGGGTTTGTGTTTCACTGAGTGCATCACCTGGTGGATTGCACACTCAGGTTGAGTGTAGAGAGTCTTATTTCTGGTTAGAATTAAAGATGATCTCTGTTAGCTCCCAATTCATCATGACCACAGCAGCTGTTTTACATCTACTGTAGAGATTGTTGGCTTTTTATTCTTAGCCTCCTTCTAAGTACAGCTTGTATCTCAGTCGCTGTTGGTATATGATCGCGAGTTTGCTCATGTATCTTAGCACTGCCTCAGGCTCATGCTCGTGTTGTTTGAGGTGGTAGGCCTTGTAGGCCTCCCTAAGACCATGTTAGCATATTTTTTGCCAGGCCTCCTTTTTAGTTTTCATGTTGGCACAGCTGGGTTGGTTATGTTTGAGACTCATCTCCATGGTTGAGTTTTGTTTGTTGACTCTCACCGCCATCGGCCACGCCCACCTCTGTATGAGTAGGCCCTAGGTCAGGCCTGTCATAGAGTACCGTGGCGGAGTGTGTACTCCTCTTATCCAAGTGTTAAGGTGTTTTTTCGAGTACTTGGCCTTCTGGCTGGTTTAGTCATGAAGCTACCACTGGCTGATGCCATGTGTTTTTGGAGGTTGAAGGCCCTACCAGGGCCTCCTTTCAGTTGCATGTGGGCACGGTTTGTGTTGGTTTCTATTTGACTCATCACCATGGATGGGTCGTGATTGCCACTTGCTGACGCCACGTGTTTTACAGGTTGTAGGCCTTTTTAGGCCTCCTATGTATCATGTTGGAGTTTCGGCTGTGTACTCCTCTCGCTTAGAGAGTAAAAGGTGCTTTTACTGAGTACTTTTTCTGAGTGGCTTGCCGCTCAGGGTGAGTTCTTGTGTTAAACCGATTGTTTGGTCGGTTTTATGCATTTACTTCCTTGAGCATGGTCTCCTTTAGCTCTAGTTGAGCTAAGTAGATACCTTGTTTTTAACTCGGTTCTATTTTTGCTTCTAGAACTTTAGTGGCCGCTAGCTGGCGCCGCGTGTGATAGGTAGGCCCTCGAGGCCTCCTGGAAACATGCTGGCATATACCTTTTACATTCTTTATATTTCTTTACTAAGAAAGTAAAGGGGAATTTATGTCGCTGGTTGGCCAGGGCTCTGGGTGACTTATTAACCTCCTTTGTAGTCGGTTTGTTCCGCCCGGAGCTTGATAACACTGCCACGAGCTGATGCCACGTGTCTGCTGAGGTTATAGGCCCATGGGGCCTTCTTTAGCGCGTGTTGGCGTACGTTGTACTCCTCTTGCTTAAAGAGTAAAAGGTTCTTTTACCGAGTACACTGCTCGCTGGATTGTGTTAGGATGGACTGTTTGTGGGCACTCACAGTTACTTAATGGCGTGGTTGGTCATGCGCTTAGCATGTTATTTTTCAGGTGAGTGGCCTTATGGGCCTCCCTGCAATACCACCATGCGATTTGAGTTTCTGGTGTTATATTTAGTTCTTCTTCTGAACTTCAGTTATGTTGAAGGCCCCTTTTTCCAGCCTCCATGACTATGTGCCTACAGTATGGTCTATCTGTTAGGTTGAGCTTCGTACTTCCCTTTGGGTTAACTATGTAATTGTGCTTAGCTCCCTAAGCTGGTCATTGGTTGTAGACTTCTTTCGAAGCCTCCCGTTGAGACCAGCCCCTAGGCTGGTTTGTGCTCCCCTGTGCCAGGGGTCTTTCTAGCGCACAGCCTCCTCAGTGCTTTAATCGGACACTGAGTAGATCCTAGGATGAGCGGATTATACTCCCCTCAATACGAGGGTTTATAGCGCTCAGCTGAGTTCTGCTCTCCAGGATGCCCATCTCTGCGCGTGGGTTTGAGTTGCTCACTGCTCTTTAGCAGTCGCTCTTACCTGCTCTCTTCTCTGAAGAATGCGCTTTGGAGATTCTGTGTATCAGACAGGGTTGGCCAAGACTAAGTTTGTCCTTCGTCAGACCAGGTCAGCCTCCCTGGTGGCATTGAGGGTGACTTTGTTCCCCTCTAGTGACTGTCCGGGGTTCCTTTCGGTTCCCTGGCCACATTCCCTTTAAGGGACCACTTTTCCATGGAAATGTTGGTCCCAGAAGCTCTGAGCAGCCTTGGAAGGCTTTCTGCGGAAGGCCTCTTTTAGGCTCAGCTTGGGCTGGTGGCCGTAGGGAATGCTGTCACTGACAGCCTTGCGTGACCTGAGGGTGAGTTGCTTATGGCATTTCTTTCGAACTGCCGGACGTTTGTCTAGCCATCTTGGCATGCACTCTCCTCGAGCATGGCGGCGTGGGTATATCGTTCCCCAAAGCGGTAAACGCAGAGTTGAGTTCCCTTTCGAAAGGGAACGTCTCAGGTTACGTATGTAACCATGGTTCCCTGAGAACAGGGAATGAGACTCTGCGTTGCCATGCCATGCCTCGGGCTGCCTGCTGAACAGTCCCTCAAGACGATAAGATACTGACTGATTCTCTAGGCGCTCCTTATATACTTCCGGGTCGCGCCATATTAGGTCATAGGCTGTCGCCGGCCAATAGAGATTAGAGTTGTTGGATAGTTGGCTTTCAGACACCGGGTCACGTGAGACGTTCCCCGAAAGCGGTAAACGCAGAGTCTCGTTCCCTGTTCTCAGGGAACCATGGTTACATACATAACCTGAGACGAATTTGAAGGTTGAACCTTTTTCATATTAAAACTAACAAAGCACAAAGAGTGTTGCAATTACTGGATATGTTCTGATATATACGGTAAGCCTGAAACAGATCACAGCAATATAAAGAAGCAAAGTCATATGCATAGGATTTAATATGAAGCGTCCGTAACGGTCATGACCGTAACGCTTATTATGGTTGTTCAGAGCAAAGTAGTGACATTAATTGTTGATCCTAATAAGCATAAACATAATTTAGGTTTGCATATAAAGTTTCAAGTTATTTGCATTTATAATTGTTATATGACATAAACTTAATCTTTAAAACGTTACGGACGTGACAGAGCACTGAAGCGTCCTGACCTCTTTATTCCAGCCCTTATAAATTCATCAGGCAGTGTTGTTATGACAAAATGAGTGTATTTCTTTTTCAGGCGTGCCTCCATCTTTCTACACAATGCTTACTGTTAAAATAAAGTTTAAAAAAGGGGGGTCTTTGATCCCTTTTTTGAAAGCATGAAATATGGTTGGTTGAAAATCTAATTTAAGCATTGTTGCTTACCTCATATATTGCGGATAAACAAGGCAATTTTCTTAAAATTTCTGTTAGAGCACATTAATACAGTATATTACAGACCTAAATGGACAATTTAAAAAGGGTTTTGTTCTTTTGGAAAAAACTTTTTTTTTTTCATGGTAAAGATGACCTTTGCATGGAATTGCCCAGTAACATTTACAAGTGACAGCATATCTAAACACTTTGACACAAATACAAACAAAAATACTTAACATTCATAAATGTCCATTAAAAGCCATGCTTGCAGAGGTTCTGCTTGACCCTCTTCATCTTTACTGCTATCTGGGTCTGATTCGGGCTCAAATTGATACGGCAATATTGATGCCATTATTTACATTTCCACTGAAGCAAAGACTGGACATTGACCGAAGCACATGCGACATTTGCCCGTAATGGTAAGGGGCGTGGCGTTTCCGGACAACGTGAATCGTGACAACGTATTCTGGACAGCGAATTACAATACACAGGGCCAGCTAACCAATCTCAGTCCATTGCGTATTTCTGAAGGAGGGGCTTCGTAGAACCAGGAACTCAACAGGGGTGTGTTTCCCAAAAGCATCGTTAGCCAACTAACATCGCAAGTTCCGTCGTTACTTACATAGTTCAACGATTTGGTGTTTCCTAAAACCATAGTTTAAACGAACATTCGCAAACTGCATCACAAACTTGTGTGGTTAGAACGACAGCTCTCACGCTGTGGTTAGAAGCATAGTTTCTTGTTTTATGACATGTGGACTTAATAAATCCTTATCTTGAGCAAAATAAGCAAGCTGACATTAAGTACAATATATATCTTTTATTTCGAATATATACAAATGTCATTTATATATTTTAGTTTGTGAAGAGATTTAAAGCACCGTTTTTGAAGAGTGCACATGTGCGTACGTGCTCTATTTGATTTAATCTGGAAATAAAGCAAAATAGCTGAGTAAAATGAGAATTAGTCCTCTAATGCCATGTCCGTAATTCATTGCAAAAAATCTAGCATTAATTCAATCTCAAACGGATTAATTTAAGGAAGTTATTTCTAACCCGCGTGACGTCATTCACCAACGTGGTTGAACGACAGGTCTGCGACAATATGGTTTCGGGAAACAGTCGTGACTAGCTAGCTGATTTGTTCAACGATGCATCGTACTATGGTAGTTCAGCAGCGAGTTACATCGTTGTTCAGGGAACGCACCCCAGAGCTTTTCAGGAGAAGGGAAACAGCGGTGTAGAATAAAGGTAAAATATATAAAAAATATGCTGTTTTTTTTTTTTTTTTTAAACAAAGCATTAAGTTAAACTGCGCCCCATAAACTCAATCAAGCCTAGAAAAAAAACAGTGAACCACCCCTTTAAACAATAATGTTTTTTTTTTTTTTTTTAAATAAGCTAATTAGGCAAGACAAGTTTATTTATATTGCACATTTCATACACAATGGTAATTCCGTGCCCTAAATCAATACAGTAAACATATAAAAAATATTTATATTAAGAGCTGTCTGGTTTGAATTGGCAGGAAATTTCAGACTTATATAATTAGTCCTTATATGCTTCTGTTCATTAAAAAAAGAAAAAAGAAAAGGAGGTCCGGCTGTGGCAGAAAATATGGTACTTGCTCAGATTATATTTTTTCAAGTATATGTCTTGTGGACTTATTTTTTAACATAAGTGACTCTTGTAGCTAGCTGCATCACTGATATGGATATCACAAGCAACCATTACCTCACAAGCAACTTGCAGCTACAGGTGTCGAAAGAAACCCAGAATTCTGTAGTTTACCTTTAAATATAAATACTGTACTTTTTTTTTTTTATCTAGATACTTGGACCTACAGTAATACAACATTGGATTCTGCTAAATTCCATTGTATGGAAAACAAATACTGGGATTTTTTTTGTGTGTGTGTTCCACAAGAAAATCATAAATGTTTTGAATAAATGAGTAAATGATTTTTGGGTGAACTATCCCTTTAATTTTGACATATGGATATTTAAGGACTGCATTTTGAGAATTATATTTCTGATAAATTGTAATAAAACATAAGCATTTGTATTTCACCGGCTATGAGGAACAAGCTATTTTAATGCAATATGTGTCTAGTTATGAACAGGGTTTCATGTTTGACTGGACCTTGTCATTTGAAAGCCTGCATCCCTCATATTTACAGTACATAGGTTAGATTGCTGTCTTACTATACTATAACAGAATTCAGTCATTTCTTTACAGTTCTGTTTAATTTATGTGGTGTTGTTTGTGGGATACTAATGCAAATATTATTGACATCAATGATTTTCAAGACAGAATGTGTAGTGTTGTAGAGAAAATATTTTATTAATATAAACCCTAGTACCAGGAGTCCATGATACGCCTCATGCTCATGAATCTCATGCCACCCATATTGCTGAAGCTCCTGTACTCTCCAGGCCTGAAGTACCACATCCTGCCTCTGTAGTGGGGCTGCTCATACATGAGCCAGTGGCCGTCCATCACATGACAGGACTGGCAGTGAGACATGCGGTAACGGTCCATGATGTTGTCACAGTCATCCATCATCTCGTACATCTGACCCATGAAGTTTTCCCTCTCGTAGATCCTCATTCTGTAGGATCCCTTGTACTGTAGTGGAAGAAGAGTCCATTATTTTCAAGTTTAGTAGGTAGAAAAAAACATCTAATGCAAACAACTAACAAGAACTGTGTAGTTCTGCCTTATAAATCACTATTCTGAAAGGATTGTTTGTGCTTTGAGTTGATGGATTTTAGCATCTTCCTCTATGCCCTACAAATTTAGATCAGGTTTCTGCTTTATGGTTCTAGATGAATGTAAATTAAATATTTAATTAAGAAATGTTCTAAATGACAGGATGTAGATTTGGGTGTATATATTACAAAACAATACATTCATGGAGCTCACCATGGGGATCATACGGCAGGACCTGATACAGTTGCTCATTCCAAACATAGACATGTAATCAGCGTACTCGCCCCTCCTGAAGAAATACTGATTTCCCATGTAGTTGGGATGATCATACATCATCCAGCATCCGCTTTCCACTCTGCAAGAGTGACAGCGGCTCAGGTAGGAGGAGAAGTCACCACAGTCACCCATACACTCATAAGAGCGACCCTGGAAATTCCTGTCCTCGTAGAAGATGACCTGAAAATTCAAAAGTTTAAGTTTCAGTGGTTTTATTTTTTCCCCTACTTTTATTTTCAGTTGAATTCAACTTTGAAAATGTTAGCTGGAATGAAGTTTACCTTGCCCATCATGGTTGCGCTGGCTGGTCCTCAGTAGTTGCACAAAGGAGAAGCTGAAGCTGATTCTGCTTGTTGACTGACTGCTGTCACCTGTGCTTTTATACTAGACCAAGGCTAAAGAACTACACAGCACCTATTGTTAGTCAATTCCTGACTGTGCAAGTTGGCATAGAGGCTGCGTAGTATCTAAGCGTAGTATCTAGATCTTAGTACTTTGTCATGATTTTCTTCTGAAGTTAATATTTGTTCAAATTAAAGACTACAGGCTCACAATTGTGGATAAATTGAGAATTAATTTTTTTTTAAAATTAATTAATAGAATAGAGATAGTAAAAATAGAGATAGTAAAAATCTATGAAACAATAAAAACGAAGCATTAATTCATATACATCTTTCAGCGTTTTAGTTTTCCATATTCCCACCTTTCCTGCGTAGATTTGGTTTGTTTATGTTTTTTGATGGGTATGCATTTTGAAATGGTGTATATGTTGTGTGCTTTCTGATTTCCAGTGGTGTAATGTAATGAAGTAATAATACTTCGTTACAGTACTTGAGTATTTTTTGGGAGAATCTGTACTTTACTTGAGTTTTTATATTTCTGTCAACTTTTACTTTTACTCCACTACATTTCCTAAATATATACTTTTACTCCGATATATTTCCCCAAAGCATTTTCGTTACTTACAACAAAATAAAGTTGGAAGAACACAGACCGCAAGCAAGCATGTGCAAACCGCAGTTGATTTCATTTTCTGGGTTGCATTCGTTGCTGGAGCAGCTGAGAAGATTGCTATGTCATTATACAGTATGAGAGCGGCCTCTACAGGCAAAATAAAAACTATCACTGATGCCTTCTAGAGTTTGTTTTGACGTGACATGAGGCTGTGCGCTGCACAGAGCAGGACACTTCAAAAACAGATTTTAAACATAGACAACAAAGCGGTATGTTATACAGTCCACTACAGTACATGTTTTCATATCACTATAAATTAATCATTTGTTGACTGGATGCTGCATTAGTGGAGAACAGCAATATATTTGCCGTAGAGGCTGAGAGGACGCTAACATCAGCAGTACCTCAAGGGTTAAAACAATGTGATAAAAAAACTGTTTAATGTCACGATTGTTACCATTTATTTGCATTAGTTTATATCCATTTGTTCGCTTTTATGCATTCATTATCGAACGAAGTTGTATATTTAAACTGTATCCTCATCATGCAGCCGACAGTAACATAAATCAGAAATGCATTCGATTTCAGTTCTTTTTTTATCGGCACTGTAAGACATATTTTGATTAGATAATCATCATGTGTTCTAAAATAGAGGCAAATAATGTGTGAAAGTATACATATAAAATACTATGCTTTTGAGTGTAAAGATGGCCATTTTTAATGACTGTTTGGATTTATATGAAATGGTAACACTTTACATTTAGATTTATATGAAATGGTAACACTTTACATTTAGAGTTACATTTTACATTTAGAGTTAACATTAAATAAGTTTAATAAAAGTATTGTTTATTGTTAATTTCAACATTTACATTTTATCATTTTAAAGTTGTCTCTTACATTAGTTAATGCACTATGAATTAGAATGATCAAGGTATAATTAATATATTATTTTTTTATATTTAAAACTTACAATAAACATTTTGCCATTTTTTAATTCAAAGAAAACAAAAAGTTAAAACCGAACACAATCTTGCTGCTCAAACTGTGGATAGAACTATTTTTTAATCATTTTTGCTCCTTTTGTATTTTGTATTTACTTGTAATTTTACTTTCAATACTTAAGTATGTTTAATATTTAAAAAATACTTTTCATACTTAAGTACAAAAAATATCACATACTTTAAAACTTTTACTCGAGTAATATTCTAAACAGTGACTTTAACTTCTACCAAAGTCGTTTTCTGGTAAGATATCTATACTTTTACTCAAGTATGGCTTTCGAGTACTTTATCCACCACTGCTGATTTCCCAAGTGAAGCACTGATACAAAAGACAGAACAATTTCTTGTGAAGCAAAGTCTGTTTCTGTGATTAGAAAATGTTACAGCTGTAAACATGGTTCCCTAAGAAAGGGAACAAGACGCCACATCAGTTGACACTTTGGGGACTCGTCCCACAGAACCTGGTGTCTGAGGCATTCATGGCCGATGACGCAAGGTGTGCCCCAGCTTATAAGAAGGGCACCCGAAAACATGGCATCAGCTTTAAATTTTCTGAAGGAAGACTTGCAGGCATGCCTGAAAATGGCAATGTGACGTGGCATCTCGTTCCCTCCTCAGGGAACCATTGTTACAATCGTAACCTAGATGTTCCCTTTCAAGCAAACTCAGCGCCAAATCAGCTGATGCTGTGGGGGTGTCAATACCAAGTATGTCATGCTGACCAGTTCCTGCTTGACGTTAAAAGTAATCTAAAAACTTAGGCAACAACACTCCAAGGCCTCAGCCCTGAGCCAATTGTGTGTCAGCTTTCGAGCAGTACATACATTGCACAACATTGCTCCCAGTAATCTAAGTGATGTCACACTTCAGGAAAATCAAGACTCCTTAGAGAAAAGCTACCAGAAATTCGACATAACTCACATCTAACGATTCCACCATAATTGGGGCAATAGAAAAGAGCATAATCTTACTTAATACCCAGTTACCTGGAGAAGGTGACAGAGAAGAAAGTATAACTATCATAGATTAGTCATCTCAAACATCTCTCCAGCTCTACTTCTGAATATATGTAATCAGCGAGCCAAACACCACTTCTGTACCCCAGTGTCCTCCTTGGTGGTGGAGGGAGGAAATTTCTATTCTCCTTTAAACACAGAATTTTTGTACCCCAACATCTTCCTCAGAGGGGGAGGGAGGATATTTTATTTTCTATAAAAACAACCTCTTGTACCACACACCTCCTCAGAGTGGGAGGGTGGAGACTTTTTTAATTTCTAAAAACAAGTTGTTGTTTACTCTCCTCTAAAAACAATTTCCTGTACCCCAACACCCTTTTTGGAGGGGGAGGGAAGACATTTTTATTTTCTCTTTATTTTTTTTTATTTTTTTTAGATATTCAGTCTCAAACCATCACAATGAAAGCATCAGCAATAATCCATACCGATAGTTTCTCCTGATTATGTCTATTGTGAGAGTGGCTAAGAAGACTCCGCTGCCAATACACAGTACAAGTGCGGTCTCTATAGGCAAAATAAAAACTATCATGCCTCGTGGTATTTAAGTAATTAAATTAATATAAATGTGCGATTTAGTAAACTAATGGCTTAAATTAACAACTACTAGTCGACTAGACAAATCTGGGGGCAGCCCTAGTACATAGTATGCCAAAAGAGTGCATGATATACAATTTCTAATGGATTTTGGAAGTGTGCATCAGAGCACTGTTTTTTAGCTATAATGTTGCTCACAACACCTTCCTCAATTCACTGTAAAATATTTTTCAAAGTTATATAAATAAAACAATGATTGGGAGTACATTTTACAAGACATACTATTTCAGTCTTTTTAGTTCAAAATTTCACAATTAATTCAATGCTACTTGACATTTCTTTGTAATTATTTAATGAAATTTACTAGCAATTTCTGAGTGAAAATTTCTTCCAACACCAAATATTTATCAAAGGTCATTTTTTAGGTATATGAAACTAAAAATTAAACAATAATGATTTTTAAAAAATAAATTAATTAGGCAAGGCAAGTTTATTTATATAGCACATTTCATACACAATGGTAATTCCTTGCCCTAAATCAATACAGTAAACATATAAAAATTATTTCTGTTAAGAGCTGTCCAGTTTGAATTGGCAGGAAATATAAGACTTGCATAATTAGACTGTTAGCTGTTCATTAAAAAAGGGGAAAAAAAGGAGGAGGAGGTCTGGCTATGGCAGTAGATATGGTAATTGCTCAGATTATATTTTTTCAAGTATGTGTCTTGTGGACTTTATTTTTTAATATAAGTGACTCTTGTAGCTAGCTGCATCACTGATGTGGATATCACAAGCAACCATTACCTCACAAGCAACTTGCAGCTACAGGTGTCGAAAGAAACCCAGAATTCTGTAGTGTACCTTTAAATATAAATACTGTACTTTTTTTTTTTTTATCTAGATACTTGGACCAACAGTAATACAACATTGGACTCTACTGAATTTCATTGTATGAAAAACAAATACTGGGATTTTTTTTTTTTTTTTTTTTTTTTTTTTTTTTTAAATGGGTCAATGGTAAATGGGTCAAAGATGTATAAGGTTTTCAAAGTAGCAAAAAATAAAACAGCAATTTCAATTCCCTAAAATGTTATGTTTATGTTCATTGGAGTGTTACTTATGCCCTTATATTAGATATATTCAAGAATAAAGCCAATCATTCATTTTTATTGTGACTGATATGAATGTACCCTAGTAAAATGTCATTCAGTATAACACTATGGAAAACGGGCATAAAATTATTTTTTAACATACACTTAATAACAAGGTTATATGTCCACACTTAGACTTGCAGAAATATAGCTACCCAGAAAATAATGACATTATTTTATTTTGAATACCACATATTTGATGCGTCACAGGTACAACTCAAAATTCATAGTTTTTTTTTTATACTTCCTGTCTTACACTGAAAAAATGCTAAAATCTATTAAAAGTATCTTTCACTTCATCCTTTGAGATTTGTTTTCATCTCTCTGAGGCAATAAAACAAAACAAAATTATTGTATTTTAATATAAAATACTGCTGTTGTACTGTATGACAATATTTTGTTACCGTGAATGACACGCATCACTACGGTCCTTCAGCAATAACAGTACTGATCCTATGAACTATTATTAGTAGCAGCAATATTATTTTTCTTTTAGCTATTTTTTAAGTTATAAAACTGTGTAAAAATAACTGAAGATGTTTAAAAATGTGAGAGAGATGATCCATACGCCACACACATAAAGAACATGGATTTTACTATGCAACATAGTTTATTGTACGCAAGAGGTACAATTTCATTCATGTAGGATTAAATCAGCATTGGACATTTCAAACAAAGCTATTACAAAAACATTTCAGAAACATTGTGCAAAAAAAAAAAACTTCTTTGAAATCACAAAACATTGGAAATCTTTCGCAAAGTAATATCACGACAGGTACTTTCACATCAGGTATTTTCAGCATCAGATTGTGTGGATGATCAGGCATCCTGACATTGAATTGACATTGAATTGACATCCTTCTTTCTTCTCTGATAACTAAAAAATTAAAATTTGATAGTTATGACACTGGTACAGAATGTGATTTGCATCCATTAAATGTGATTTTCATGCAGCAAGTAAATATGAATTGCATGATTTAGATGTTGTAAATCACTGAAAATGTGGGATAATAAAGCCACTGTCATTCAGCACAACGGGTGACATTGTGGTATAAAATGAAACTTCTGTTGTGCTGAAGGACAAATGCGTGATACTGAAGGACAGATTTCTTACATGAACATATTTAACAGGCAGTGCCTTGGTCACCTATATAAAGTAATGGCCTTTACCTGTAAAGATCATCATCATGTACTGAAGGACATGTGCTTTTGTTACAAAGGTTACTAGAGGGTGAAAAAGTGAAATCATCAAATATTTCAGAGAGATTTACTCACCTTATCCCATAGAGAGAGGGTCTTCAATGGGTCCTCTTTGTAATGTGTCACACTGTCACATGATTACCATCATGTAATATGCTTTAAAATGTTTTTTTTTTTTTTTAATTTTCATCTTTGTTATACTGAATGACAAATTGGGACAAATATTATTCAAGTTTTAAAATATATTGTAGATGCAGTATGTTGCCCATTGTTCTATATATTGCTGCAAACACTAGCACAATTATGCCATGGGTGTTCATTTATATTTTTAGGATGAATGTCTACATTTTAAAAACACTTTTGTCATTAGAATTTTAATCCGGACAGTTACACTGAATGACATTTTGACACTTTAGAGCTCAATAACTCCCTTAATTTAATAGTTTGCATCACAAATATTTCTGGGTCAAAAGAAGGGTAAGAGTCAAGTCATTTAATATTATATTTACATCTATTTATCTTTTTATGTTAAATTAATGGCCTTCGGACAACAAATTTAGACGTCTCGTCTTTGACCCAAATATAGATTTTTTTTTTTTCTTTTGTGTTCCACGTTTCAAATAACATGAGGATGAGTAAATGATTTTGGGTGACATTTAAGGACTGCATTTTAAATAATTTATTTCTGATAAATTGTAATAAAACATAAGCATTTGTATTCCACCGGCTATGATGAACAAGCAATTTTAATGCAATATGTGTCTAGTTTTACAGTTATGAACAGGGTTTCATGTTTGACTGGACCTTGTCATTTGAAAGCCTGCATCCCTCATATTTACAGTACATAGGTTAGATTGCTATCTTACTATACTATAACAGAATTCAGTCATTTCTTTACAGTTCTGTTTAATTTATGAGGTGTTGTTTGTGTGGGATACTAATGCAAATATTTGATATCAATGATTTATAAGACAGAATGTGTAGTGTTGTAGAAAAAATATTTTATTAATATAAACCCTAGTACCAGGAGTCCATGATACGCCTCATGCTCATGAATCTCATGCCACCCATATTGCTGAAGCTCCTGTACTCTCCAGGCCTGAAGTACCACATCCTGCCTCTGTAGTGGGGCTGCTCATACATGAGCCAGTGGCCGTCCATCACATGACAGGACTGGCAGTGAGACATGCGGTAACGGTCCATGATGTTGTCACAGTCATCCATCATCTCGTACATCTGACCCATGAAGTTGTCCCTCTCGTAGATCCTCATTCTGTAGGATCCCTTGTACTGTAGTGGAAGAAGAGTCCATTATTTTCAAGTTTAGCAGGTAGAAACAACATCTAATATAAACAAATAACAAGAACTGTGTAGTTCTGCCTAATAAATCACTGTTCTGAAAGGAACGTTTATGTCCTACAATTTAGATCAGGTTTCTGCTTCATGATTCTAGATGAATGTAAATTAAATATTTAATTAAGAAATGTTCTAAATTAAAGGATGTGGATTTTGGTGTATATATTACAAAATACATTCATGGAGCTCACCATGGGGATCATACGGCAGGACCTGATGCAGTTGCTCATTCCAAACATAGACATGTAATCAGCATACTCGCCCCTCCTGAAGAAATACTGATTTCCCATGTAGTTGGGATGATCATACATCATCCAGCATCCGCTCTCCACTCTGCAAGAGTGACAGCGGCTCAGGTAGGAGGAGAAGTCACCACAGTCACCCATACACTCATAAGAGCGACCCTGGAAGTTCCTGTCCTCGTAGAAGACGACCTGAAAAATTCAAAGGTGATCTTTTAAGTGGTTTAAAGTGAGAATTAACAAATCAATAAATTGTGGAGTTAAAGTTAATGGAAATGTTAGCTGGAATGAAGTTTACCTTGCCCATCATGGTTGCGCTGGCTGGTCCTCAGTAGTTGCACAAAGGAGAAACTGAAGCTGATTCTGCTTGTTGACTGACTGCTGTCACCTGTGCTTTTATACTAGACCAAGACTAAAGACTACACAGCACCTATTGTTAGTCAATTCCTGACTGTGCAAGCTGGAATAGAGGCCATTCTAGCTAAAGCTTTTAATGTAGATCTTAGTGTTCACATTGTTAGGTCTATATAATTTCTGAAGTTTATGTTGATAAAGTAAAAGAGCTTTAATTCTTACAAATTGTCTGTTTTTCCAGATTCTTGCATTCTGATTTGTGGATTTGGTTTGTTTTTGTTTTTTAGAATATTAAACAGCGAAATACTAAAAAGTTTTCATTCTTACAGATTGTTTGTCCTTTCAGACTCCCACATTCTGTTCATTTGGATTTGGTTTGTTTTTGTTTTTTATTGGTGTTCAATTAAAAAATAATGCTTAAAAGTCCTATTTTGATTACACCCTCTACATGAAATATTGGGGATCAAGGACACAATGAAAGCACTCTTATCCTTGTGAAGCCTGATTGTATCATACAGTATATTGAAATTGTGCAGTCTGATTGTGAGGACTTATTCTGGGATAACTGGTCTTATGCATATTATATATAAAACCAGAAAGCACTTTCTTGATCTGGCAAGCTCTCATCTGATTGGCTGGTTTTACACAATGTCTGTGAGATAGAGGACAGAAATTTAATTAGCCTCAAAATCAAGGGATTAAATGGAACCAGACTGATACAATAAGTGTTTTTGTAGATTGTTTAACCCTATAAAGCCTACTGTATCATATTTGATACATGACTTTCTAAGGCCTCTAAATTACATGAACAAATCAAAATCTCTTTGATTTACATTACAAGCTATCAGAATTTATCTTTTTGACCATATAAATAACAACATCTGCAGCAAAATGTATATTTTGGTTCAGTTTATGCCTCTAAATAAATCTGAGGTGTTTTTTTTTTTTTTTTTAACCTTGAGTATGAGCTCCATATTCTCACTATATTATACTAAAATGGGCCATAAAAACCTGACGATTGAATCAAATATGATTCCAAAACAAAACACATAAGCAAATTGTTTTTGTCTAATTTTTGTCCAAATTTCTTTGTTTAATAACCTGTTCAATAAAAACATTCTGACAAATGTGTCAGGCTTTAAAGGGTTAAATCATTTTTTATTCACACCAATCTGATATTATGGTACAGTAAGTATGGGATGGTCTATTATTATGGTATGCATTCCTTATATTATGAAAAGATGAATTGTTATCTTACTATAGTACAAAAGAACACAATAATTAATTACCTTTTACAATTCTTAACCCTTTGACAAAAATGATTTGAAAATCTGTATTTGTGCCATTTGTTCATACTGTTGGTGACCCAGTGAAAACAACAACTACTTTCAGCCACAGAGTATTTTTATATCACAGAAGTACTAGGATAAAAATTGTAGTTTGCATAAATCATAGTAAATACTGATGTGTAAAAATAATCTACATTACCTATTTGAAAATAATTTGACGTTTCTAATAAATAATGTATTTCATAACTAGATATTCCACTCCTCCTGTGGAAGATCTTCTACAAGTTTGTCAGCAAAAAATTGATTCTCCAATGCATCACGATTCTTTAACAATTCTGAAAACTTTAGAATTGGTTCTGAACATAGTTTTTTTTTTCTGCATATTTGTAATGAAACTTGTAGTGTGCTCAATAAACAACCATATTCTTCATGCTGCCAATTACGCACACGCACACACACACACACAAAACCATTGGAACAAGTATATAAATTTGCATAAGGTTTTATGGTTGAAGTGAAAGAGAAGGGCAGCTGCTTCATTGAACAGGACATGCACTGTGAGAAATGCGCACTTTGCTTGACAATGTGCAGTTTCTCTGGTATTTCAGTGTTTTCTCTTTTAAATAGTCTACAAAGGCAATATGCAGTTTAGAATGGAGTATAAATTTGATGCACAAAACTCACTTACTGACAGGCGTCTGCTTTAAAATTTTCATGTGCTCTTTGAATGTTCGTTTTGAAGGGTGTTTGTGGCATACAGCTGTCTGTGACTCGTGTAAGCGGTTAAATGCACTTGCATATCCAAATGCTTTCATGATGCACATTTAATGTAAACAGTTATGTCTTAAAGATAGGACAAAACATCTGAAATGCTAAAATAGGTCTGTGCTTTAGTGTGAATGAAGCGTATTAGACCTGTTGCAATAATGCAGAAGAAAAGAGAACTTAATAAATAATAATAATAGTAAGTCATTTAATAAAATTCAACTTGTAAATTTGATATTCTATGTCATTAAACTCAGAATTGTTTTTAGAATTGGATTGCGATTTCCATAATCGGGTTCAGTTCATGAGGGTGCCTAAAGATACCCACCCCTAGGCAGTAACTCATTTTCTTCCCTTCCAGGACAAAAATTGCTTCAAAGCCTTACGAAAAGGCTTTCAAACACTGCATTACAAGGCAAATAAACAGCTATGATAATATGATCATTATAAAAGTATTAATGTCATACCTTTATTAAAATATATTTAAGGACTTGGATATTAGGTATTTCTTAATCTAGATTAAGTGTCCAAGTTATTCTTATCAAGTTATTTTTAATAATTTAATTTTAATGTTTATACTTTTATTTGCCACCAGTGATCCCTAAGTAGATTTGGGTAAAGTAAAAATAAAAGTAAACATGTAGGCCAACTAAACTGCAAACTTACATGCTGTCACCCAGCACATCTACTGTGAAGTGTCATGTGATATTCTTTCATATTGTGTGACACACACTAAAATAATCAGTCAGAGCATTTTAAAGTTACATGTGAAACTCTTAATTTGTTTTATATTTTTATTGACAAAATTGTGGAGGGTTTTTGTGGAGTACTTGAGCAAATATTAATGGCATTAATGATGTTCAAGACGATGTTTAATGTTGTAGAAAAATTATTTTATTAATAGAAACACTAGTACCAAGAGTCCATGATACGCCTCATGCTCATGAATCTCATGCCACCCATATTGCTGAAGCTCCTGTACTCTCCAGGCCTGAAATACCACATCCTGCCTCTGTAGTGGGGCTGCTCATACATGAGCCAGTGGCCGTCCATCACATGACAGGACTGGCAGTGAGACATGCGGTAACGGTCCATGATGTTGTCACAGTCATCCATCATCTCGTACATCTGACCCATGAAGTTCTCCCTCTCGTAGATCCTCATTCTGTAGGATCCCCTGTACTGTAGTGGGAGAGAAGTCCGTTTAATTTAAGTTTATCAGCCTGAAATGTTTTTTTTTTTAATTAAAAACAAATTTATAAGCTTTAATTGAGCTCACCATGGGGATCATACGGCAGGACCTGATGCAGTTGCTCATTCCAAACATAGACATGTAATCAGCGTACTCGCCCCTCCTGAAGAAATACTGATTTCCCATGTAGTTGGGATGATCATACATCATCCAGCATCCGCTCTCCACTCTGCAAGAGTGACAGCGGCTCAGGTAGGAGGAGAAGTCACCACAGTCACCCATACACTCATAAGAGCGACCCTGGAAGTTCCTGTCCTCGTAGAAGATGACCTGAAAATTCAAAAGTTTGTGATTTTATTTTTTTCCCTACTTTTATTTTCAGTTGAATTCAACTTTGAAAATGTTAGCAGGAATGAAGTTTACCTTGCCCATCATGGTTGCGCTGGCTGATCCTCAGTGGTTCCACAAAGGAGAAGCTGAAGCTGATTCTGCTTGTTGACTGACTGCTGTCACCTGTGCTTTTATACAAGACCAAGGCTAAAGACTGCACAGCCTCTATTGTTAGTCAATTCCTGACTGTGCATTTGGCACAGAGGCTGCTGGTAAGCGTAGTATCTAGACCTTAGTACTTAGTACTTTGTCATGAATTTCTTCTGAAGTTAATATTTGTTCAAATTAAAGACTACAGGCTCACAATTGTGGATAAATTGAGAATTATTTTTTTTAATTAATTCATTTATTCCCTTTGGGGTCTGAGGATTTTTGGGTTTTTGTGATAGTCATAAGCTCCATTTGTGCTGACATTTGTGCTTTTTTCAGTTGCTTATAAACATATTAATGGTAAAAGTGTCATTACACTGTATTCAGCATGAACTAGGCTACCATAATATGTGAGCAACATGTATGTACATTTGTATTTTTGAGAGAATAACGTTTATATGTGGTTATTGGGGGAAAAAAAAAAGTCACAATGAAATAAGGCCACAAAACAAATACTAAATATGTCCACAAGACTTCTGGATACTGAATGTAGAAGCCTAGAATTTTTGCTTCAAAATGATGTGAAAATCATCCTGCCTACTTATTCACATAAAACAATATATTGATTTAAATTTTGTAAGACACTTTTTGTTTAGAACAAACAGTATGCATGGAGGTGTGAATAATCCTGAATAATGCTGTGATTCACACCTGAGGAGACAAAGACTCTCATAATGAGCCGGATAATGAGCCTTTCAGTCAGGTAGGCTATGTGAGAGAGAACTAAAGAATCGGAGGACAAAGTAGTTTATTTTGTAGTTTATTTAGAATATAGTTAACAATATAAATGAGAGTCAAGGGCACATTTTGATTACACCGTTTTACCTGGAAATAAATCCTGTTCAAAGATATAAGAGAACATTACTTACCTGGTATTCCAGGGTGTTTGGTGTTTCTATGCACTGGAGAAAAAAAAAAAAAAAAAAAACTGTGAGCATTCTGATAACAGGATCATATCAATTATTGTATTAACATTAATATAATGTCCACTCTTAACAGAGAACATGATTTTTATGATCTCATGCATGCTCATATTATTTTGTATGGGCCTATTATATTTTAAATTATATACAGTACCGGTCAAAAGATTAAATTAATGAAGTAAACACTGTCCAAAACAGGCCAAAGAAACTTTGTCATAGCATTCATATTACCTCTGAAATTTTATGTATCATATTGGTTATATTATAGAGCCTATAAATGTTAATGTGCAGTTTAATACGTTGCTAACACATTTTATTTCAGTATTTATTACTTATTTCAGTTGATTTCACTCATCTCAGGATAGCAATATAGTTTGGGAAAAGCCAATAAATCATGTTTACTGATGTAAATTATGTGTAGTAAACGAAACCGCGCGTCTGCCCCATTCATTCACACAGAGACACACAGAACATGCAGGATTCATATTTAAACAGTCTTTTTGCAGTTTAATATTCACAGACACTCATCTACGCCGATTAGTATAAAGAACTTAAGAATAAAAAACTTACTATTCACAATCCTTGGCTTGATCAAGTTGATCCTCAAAATGAAATTGAAATCAGTCACACTCTTCCTCTGAGGTAATTCCTCACTGCATCTCAAAATGATGAAAAGCAAATGAATCTGAATAAGCTTGATATATTTTTTTGAGTTGATGTGGGCTTTGTTGACTCTGTTTGCATGGATCGCTGTCCATAGGCTTGGCTGCATTAGCAGATAATGAGGTGACTCACAAATGACTGACATCATTCTTTTCAAACAGATTACATAAACAGAGAATATTTGTACATCTGACTTACATTATTTAAAACCTGACATTTCAACATTTCTTTAGACTTATGTCTCATGTTTGTGTGATAAGTATTCTCTATGTTACAGTTCATTTTCTGAGGAGTATCAGAATGGACAACAGATCACGCATCATGTTAGTTTTCTTTGTTGTGCAAAAAGCACAACATTTTTTTTACTGTGAGTGTACACAGTATAACTCTTATTTGTATGTCCAAAACTGATGTATTTTGAGTCTCTTTCGCACTGGTAAGAAAAAAACCGAGGTGGTATCGCCTGCGCGACCGACGACCCCTGAGTGTTAAAAGTCTATAAAACAAAAAAAAAAAGAAATATTATTAATAAAAAGTTTTCATCTTTCAATGTTTTCGTTTTCCATATTCACACCTTTACTGCATAGATTTGGTTTGTTTATGTTTTTTGATGGGTATGCATTGTGGAATGGTGTATATGTTGTGTGCTTTCTGATTTCCCAAGTGAAGCACTGATACAAAAGACAGAATGATTTCTTGTAAAGAAAAGTCTGTTTCTATGATTAGAAAACATCTAGGTTACAGCTGTAAACATGGTTCCCTAAGAAAGGGAACAAGACTCCACGTCAGTTGACACTATGGTGACATGTCAAGTCAAGTCACCTTTATTTATATAGCGCTTTTTACAATGCAGATTGTGTCAAAGCAGCTTAACATTGATAACTGGTATATAATTTTGGCTGCACAGCAGCTCTTAAAGAATAGTGTCAATGTCGGCAGATCAAAGCACTGTTGAATATCAAATGTCAAGTCAAATGTCAAGTGTCCCCAACTAAGCAAGCCAAAGGCGACAGCGGCAAGGAACCCAAACTCCAACAGGTGACATCAGATGGCAAACAGGTGGCAAATAGACTTCTGTGTTAAAATGGAGAAAAAAACCTTGGGAGAAACCAGGCTTAGTCGGGGGGCCAGTTCTCCTCTGGCGAACAGTGCTTTGTTACGATTCAGGTTGCTATCTTATGTCTGATAGAATCGCAACATTCAAAGTATTTATTCCAGTTCAGTCCAGTTGAGGATCGTATTCATCACACCGGTATGGACGGTTTGTTGAGGAGCTGTGCCACTGGCTGTTGTGTCGATGAGGCCTTCACAATGGATGATCTAGTTGATTCAATCTCTGCTGATACTTCAGGGCTACGTTGTGGTCGCGTCAAGGCGCCGGTCCTCGGTCTCACCTGGATACGGCCCGGATCTGGTTGACTACAGTAGACCTCGGGATAAACAGAAAGACTAATATTAGCGTAGATGCCATTCTTCTTCTGATGTAACGAGTACATCTGGTGTTATAGGAAGTGTTCCCGGTTCCGGCTGACCTAATTTATGCAGCCTAATAATCCTTTAACGGATTTGAAAATATAAATTGATAATGTGTTATGTGTATGCCAGGTTAAAGAGATGCGTTTTTAGTCTAGATTTAAACTGACAGAGTGTGTCTGCCTCCCGAACAATGCTTGGAAGATTGTTCCAGAGTTTAGGTGCCAGATAGGAGAAGGATCTACCACCTGCGGTTGATTTTGATATTCTATTATCAGCTGGCCTGAATCCTGAGATCGCAATACACGTGAAGGACTATAATGCATTAAGAGCTCGCTCAGATACTGGGGAGCTAAACCATTTAGTGCTTTGTAAGTAATTAGCAAGATTTTAAAATCTATACGATGTTTAACAGGAAGCCAATGCAGTGTTGACAGAACTGGGCTAATATGGTCATACTTCCTAGTTCTAGTAAGAACTCTAGCTGCTGCATTTTGTACGAGCTGTAGTTTATTTATCAGGTGAGCGGAACAACCACCCAGTAGAGCGTTACAGTAATCTAGCCTTGAGGTCATGAACGCATGAACTAACTGTTCTGCATTTTTCATTGAGAGCATATGTCGTAGTTTAGATATATTTTTAAGATGGAAGAATGCGGTTTTACAGATGCTAGTAACATGGCCTTCAAATGAAAGATTGGTATCAAAGAGCACACCCAGGTTCCTAACGGACGACGAAGACTTAACAGAGCAGCCATCAAGTGTTAGACAGTATTCTAGGTTATTACGTGAAGAGGTTTTTGGTCCAAAAATTAGAATCTCTGTTTTTTCTGAATTTAGAAGTAGGAAATTACTGGTCATCCAATTTTTTATATCAGCTATGCATTCTGTTAATTTTGTGAGTTGGTAAGTTTCGTCAGGGCGCGAAGAAATATAGAGCTGAGTATCATCAGCGTAACAGTGAAAACTAACGCCATGCTTCCTAATGATATCTCCCAAGGGTAGCATGTACAGAGTGAAAAGCAACGGTCCTAGTACTGAGCCTTGCAGTACTCCATATTGAACCTGTGATCGATATGACCTCTCTTCGTTTACTACTACAAACTGATAACGGTCAGATAAGTATGATTTGAACCATGACAATGCAGTTCCACTAATGCCAACATAATTTTCGAGTCTATTTAAAAGAATGTTGTGATCGATAGTGTCAAATGCAGCACTAAGATCCAGTAACACTAATAGAGAGATACAACCACGATCTGATGATAAGAGCAAATCATTAGTAACTCTAATGAGAGCAGTCTCAGTACTATGGTACGGTCTAAAACCTGACTGGAAATCCTCACAGATACTATTTCTGTCTAAAAAGGAACATAGTTGTGATGATACTGCCTTTTCTAGTATTTTTGACAGAAAAGTGAGATTTGAGATCGGCCTGTAATTGACTAATTCTCTAGGATCAAGTTGTGGTTTTTTAATAAGTTTAGCTGCCTTGACTAAATGTAGTACACGAGACTAAATAATGATCTGAGATGTCATCACTCTGCTGCAGAATTTCAACGGCATCAATATCGATTCCATGTGACAATATTAGATCTAAAGTATGATTACGACAATGAGTGGGTCCTGACACATGTTGTCTAACACCAATAGAGTTTAGAATGTCTGTAAATGCCAATCCCAATGAGTCTTTTTTATTATCTACATGGATATTAAAATCACCAACAACAAGGACTTTATCTGCAGTTAGTACTAACTCTGAAAGAAAAGCAGCAAATTCTTTGATAAAATCAGTATGGTGCCCTGGTGGCCTGTATACAGTAGCCAGCACAAATGTCAACTTACATAATGTTACGTAAAGCACCATCAATTCAAAGGAATTATATTTGGAAGACTTTTGACTAATACTGTAAATATTACTATAAATTACAGCAACACCTCCCCCTTTGCCTTTCTGACGAGGATTGTGTCGATAATCATAACCTTGCGGGCTAGACTCATTTAAAGTAATGTAATCATCTGGTTTTAGCCAAGTTTCTGTCAAACACAGCACATCTAGATTATTGTCTGTGATAATATCATTTACAATAAGTGCTTTTGAAGAAAGGGATCTAATATTTAACAACCCAAGCTTTATCATTTGTTTATCATTTGTTTGTCCCACAGAACCTGGTGTCTGAGGCACGTGTACCAACACGGCATTCATGGTGCGCCCCAGCATATAAGAAGGGCACCTAAAAACATGCCATCAGCTTCAAATTTTCTAAAGGAAGACTTACAGGCATGCCCAAAGAATGGTTACAGCCGTAACCTAGATGTTCCCTTTCAAGCAAACTCATCACCGCATCAGCTGATGCTATGGGGGCGTCAATATCAAGTACGTCATGCTGACCAGTGCCTGCTTGAGGTTTAAAGTAATCTAAAACCCTTTGCACCCACACTTCAAGTCCTCAGCCCCGAGCCAATTGTGTGTCAGCTGGCGAGCAGTACACACCTTGCACAACATTGCTCCCAGTAATGTAAGTGATGTTAGGAAAGGCCCTGAAGCTTAGTCTGAACCACACTCCAGGAAAATCAAGACCCCTTAAAGAAGAGCAACCAGAAATTCAACATAACCCATATCTAACGATTCCACCATAATTGGGGCAATGGGAAGGAGCATAACCTTACTTAATACCCAGTTACCTGGAGAAGGTGACAGAGAAGAAAGTAAAAACCCTCAATAAACCCTCCCCTTGATCCAGGTCTTTGAGCAGATCTGCCTGATAAGCTTGCAGTATTGCCATAGTTTGCAAAGCTCCGCCGGTCTGACCAGCCGCTGCATACACTTTGACCTTCAACCTCAATGTCATCTGACATTGTTTAGAGGGCAAAACGAGAGCCTTCATTGATGAGACATCCTCTCATAACCCTGTTCGCTCAGCCCCTCAACGTTTGAATAATTAAAAGCTGAATGAGTCACATGAGTCAAGTATGGATGTCTCCATGAACCTGACACCTCCATGTGCAGGTCTGGAAGAAATAATAGGCCCACCAGAGCTGTGCACTTATGACTACACAGATAACGCTCATCTAAGCCACTTTCTGAGGTCTTGCGCTTCAAGCCGGACCATTCCAAACTCAGTCAGACTGTGGCGTGAGTCATAAGTTCCACTAGCTCGTCATATTCAGTGCCCTGCTGCATGGAGCAGGAAACAGGTTTTCAGTCCATTTCATCTGACACTATGTCTAAATTATCAGTCACCGGCGAGGAGTGAGACCTCACTTTCTGCGGTAGAAGCCACTGAGAGGGCTCCCGCTTCTGGCCTAAAGACAATGGAGCTAGTCGAAGAAGTGAGGGGAACTCCCCTATGTTCCTCAAACAGCTCCATCTGAGATCCCCACGGCTGCAGCCTCGAGCCACAAGGCTCAGCGGCTTGACTGTCTTCACTCATGAAGTGCGCCAGCCAAGAGCGGAGATTTCTCAGTCTCAAGCCATCACAATGAATGCATCCAGCCCCCTTGAGGGCTGAACGTGCATGTCCATCAGCAGAAAAATGGTATATAATATTAGAGAACTGTTGTGACTGTGCAATCTGATAAAGGACATATATTCATAGATATCCTCAGCTCCACTGAGATGACTCAAAACATCAGTGAACCCCCCCTCATTAGCATAAGAGCACATTAAATTTAATTTTGTCAAATGGAATCGACACTGATAATATAGTTATTCTACTACAGACTGATCATATGTCAAACCACTGTTACTGTTACTTTCGTTACTGTTACTGTTACTTTCGTTATGAAAGAACAATCACATCCGATCACTACATCCGTTCAGTAGTCAAGTACTTGATGCAGTGATCTAACATGTGTACAGCTTTTTACTACACTTTACATTATTGCACATCTACAAAAGAAAAAGAGTGAAATGACTTGCATCTTGGTACAACAGCCAAACCCAGTAGAGCCTTGTTGCCCATATGTACTTGTGGTTTACTTGTACTCTGTTTTCTGTGATATAATTTGCACTCTGCACAAGAACTGGAAATAAGTTGCAGTCCAGCTAAAAATTATATACATTTAATACTTAATAGTATTCCTACAGTATATTCCCACCTAGTGTAATACACATTTTCCTATCACAGAATCTATGCACTTGTATGGTGTTTTATGTACAACCATTCACAAAGACTGTTGCATCATTGTTCACTTGATTTTTTGTTTTGTTTTTGTTCACTCAGATTTATAATTATGGTAACACATTTCATATATCATCTGACAAAGTTGTAGGCCTATAACTCAACTAGTTTTACTAGAACTTGACACTTGTGTTGAATTTGACACTGTAGATCATAAAATTTCTTTGGACAAGTTTGACAATCTTGAGGACGTTTGTGGATCATATCTGTCAAATCACCACCACATTGTATTAAATGAGCTATTTGACTTAACACATAGAAACTGTGGTGTGCCACATACAGTAGATCAATATTCGGCCTTTTGGTGTTCCCTGAACATTCTCATTTTTTAGATGATTATTAGAAAGCGAGGTATTAGTTTCTTTTGTTGCTCTGTATTTCAGGCCATATACATAGGGAATTTCAGTTTTTCATGTCGATGGACTACATTCAGTTCTAACAAAGGGTACTTTGATAAGTATGCTATCTGTACAGTACAGTATCTGTATCTGTATGGTGGTTCCACCATTATGACATGTTCTTCTGCAAAATAACTAACTAACTAAGCCAAAATTCTAATATTATAGGATGTTTTACAAAAAAATACAGTAATTGATCATTATTTTTACTTTTCGTAATTTGTTTTGCATTTCTGTTTATTTCATGAGAAATTTGTTTGTTTGTGCAGTACTCAAGCAAATATTTGTGGCATTAATGATTTTCAAGACACAATATTTAGTGTTCTCGTGAAATTGTTTTATTATTAGATACACTGGAATGCTAGTACCAGGAGTCCATGATACGCCTCATGCTCATGAATCTCATGCCACCCATATTGCTGAAGCTCCTGTACTCTCCAGGCCTGAAGTACCACATCCTGCCTCTGTAGTGGGGCTGCTCATACATGAGCCAGTGGCCGTCCATCACATGACAGGACTGGCAGTGAGACATGCGGTAACGGTCCATGATGTTGTCACAGTCATCCATCATCTCGTACATCTGACCCATGAAGTTCTCCTTCTCGTAGATCCTCATTCTGTAGGATCCCCTGTGCTGTCGTGGAAGAGAAGTCCATTATTTTCAAGTTTGTCAGGCAAAATTAACATAAAATTTATATATCTATCAAGAATTAGTTCTGTCTCAAATCACCATTCTAATAGGATCCTCTGTACTTTTCAAAAAAAATTCTCTAACCCCTAAAAAACCAGACTGAGTTCTCTGCTTCATGTTTTGAAATAAATATAAATTAAATATTTCAGTTTATACAAATACTTCAACGTGGAGCTCACCATGGGGATCATACGGCAGGACCTGATGCAGTTGCTCATTCCAAACATAGACATGTAATCAGCGTACTCGCCCCTCCTGAAGAAGTACCCATTTCCCATGTAGTTGGGATGATCATACATCATCCAGCATCCGCTCTCCACTCTGCAAGAGTGACAGCGGCTCATGTAGGAGTGCATATCAGCACAGTCGCCCATACAGTCGTAGGAGCGACCCTGGAAGTTCCTGTCCTCAAAAAAGGTGACCTGAAAATGAAAGTTATTAATTTAGTGATTTAAAGTGAAATATACCAAATAAATTTGTAAGAAGTTAAAATATGTGGAAATGGCAGCTGGAACAAGGTTTACCTTCATGGTTGCGCTGGCTGATCCTCAGTAGTTCCACAAAGGAGAAGCTGAAGCTGAAGCTGGTTGTTGACTGACTGCTGTCACCTGTGCTTTTATACTAGACCAAGACTAAAGACTACACAGCACCTATTGTTAGTCAGTTCCTGACTGTGCAAGTTGGAATAGAGGCCATTCTAGGTAAAGCTTGGTATGTAGATCTTAGTGTTCACATTTATTTTAGGACAAATGACTATATTTTTCTGAGATTTACATGAGTTAAAAAGAATGTGAATCTAGAAACACTTAAAAAAATCTGGTAATACTTTACAATAATGCTCAGTTTGTCATGATTAAGTTATGCTTTAGGTATCATGAACTAACAGTGAATAATTTCTATGGTATTTAATCTAGTTAAATTTAATGTTAGAAATTAACATTAAATTTAACTAGATTAAATACCATAAAAAATTACCATAAAAACACATATTAATACTTACATTTTAACTAAGTTGAATAAATCAAGTTAAATAAATTAATGTTATCAATGTATCATCAACAAACATTATTAGTTTATTGAATGAACAACTGTATATTCATAAATTAACACTGATATGGATTAGTGAATGCTGAAAAAAAGTTTGTCAGTTTTTCTTAACAAATGTAATCTAATTGTAATGTTGCCATCATTCTTAATGCATCAACTAAAAATAAAAATATAAAGTGTTACTGAAATACTAATAATCATGAGATCCAATGATTGTGTCATGTCCTGTCTTCTGAGATACTATAGTGAGTTGCAGTTGGTCTTCGGTTTGTGTGTAAATGTATGTTTATGACCACATTTTTCAACTTTTGATTTAAATTCTGAATCTGATTTAAATGAGAATCAGAGGCCCCATGATACAATATTATCATGACTCTTAAGCCACAATAATATATATTATTGCGATTTTTAAATGTTTTGCGATATCCTGAGTATTACAATATAATATATTGTGGTATATTGTGACTTAACTGCAAACATCCCCAAAGGAAAACTTTGTCCACATATGTTTTTAACTAATAAGATACAGTTCTCAGTGTGTTCATTTCACATCTTCATATCCATCTCCTTCATCTCTTCCTTGTTCACTACTTCCTGGTATTTTACATATTTTTTAATAGCAATTTTAAAGTCCTGTTCCCCATGTATATACTATGTACTTATATAGTAATTGCAGTAACTGGGTAATAAGTAGGTACTGACCCTGAACCTACCTGTAAACCTAACTTTAACCCAATTCTAATCACGAAAGATTTGTTGCATCGCTTCCTTTACACACAGCTAGCTGAGCATTTCCAAGAGAAAGAGATTCAATAGCACTGATGTACTCGTGCTGTTTTTTTTTTTTTTTTTTTTTCACAAACAGCATGTGAAACAGATAATACAATATTTGTACTGGGTTGTAACGGTTCTCTGTAAAAAATCGAACCGTTGGGTTCTCCACTCACGGTTTGGCATGCGCTTGCACCGCAGTTCATCCCGAAACCTGATGGCGCATCTATAATATGGTTTGTTGATAACAACAATTTGTAAAACAGACAGACGGATTCGGCTAATGTATGTTTCAGTCGATGGATATGCATTCTGGTTTCCCAATACGTTACAACAGCGATGATGAAAAGAACATGGACAAAACAGTCACTCAAACAAATGTTCATTGACGTGCCGAATGCTCTATGACCAGTCATTTACGCCATCATCACCCGGGTGTTGATAGCGCGCGAGTGCAGGTGAGACCTGAACATCTCACGTGGCTATCCGTGTTTAAACTAAACTCATTTAAACCTTGCAAATTTAAACAATCAACCGTAAGGCGCAAACGAGAACTTGCGCACGCCGTGAGGATATTTTTGTGTGCACTCATCTGAAGCGCGTACATGGAGAGCCACGTCACAGCGCGCAAATACTCTTGAACATATTCTCTTTCAAGTCTTGCACCTAAATGGACAAATTTACACAAAAATTATGTCAACATGCCCATCTTAGCAAGTATCCTAACAAACATAGTAGGTTATGTCTTAAGAGAAAAACGAGACAGACAGCGCACATGTATCAGTATCAGTGTACTGGATCTTTGAATTATTTCTTAGAAGGACAGCAGTCTAATATTCTTGCACTGTGTTTTTAATGTTAATCACACGACAAAAGATGAAGAAATCACTCTTGACTGAATAGCTTTTGTAACTTCAATAATGTTTCATCTTTAATTTATTCAAAGAAGTTTATATGCAGTGTTATTTTATATTTGATTACTTTATTCAATTTCTGTACCTGAAAACTATTGTGAGATACCTGAAAAACCTGTAAAGCATTGTTTATTTTATTTGTATCTTAGCTCTCATGTATTTATTTGTGCCGTTTCTTTATTGTCTTTATTTTTATTTGACAATTGTCCTATTTTTTACGGAACATAGCACATACCGAACTGTACCAAAACCGTGACACTAAAACCGTGATACAAACTGTTGCACTCCTAATTTTTACCATAAGTTCGGAGCTTATGGTAAAATTATGCACAATACTCGCAATAACGAGCCGGAATTCAGGCCCTAAAAAGTTTGGTGGCTGTGTATAGATACAATGTCCCCATGCAAAATATCGCAATACTATTCTGTATCGATTTCCCCCTCACAGCATATAGTGGCATAGTTGACATAGTTGATGCCAGTTTTTTCGTGGTTAGTGGTGAATACAGCAATTCTTTAATATACAGAAGATGTTCCACATTTTTACTCCATATGAATTAAAATGTTATCCATGACAACAGAAGAGTGTGCCTAATACACCTGTAGGAAATTATGTAAATGAAGAAATCTGGGCAGTTAAATTCAATTTTTTTTTTTCTGTTTTGTTGTGCTGCATTCAAAAAATGATCAGAGATGGTCAGGAGTTCTGTGCCACTCATTGCTACAGTATTTCTCATAAGTTTTTGATTTTTTGTTACGCTAAAACATTTTATAGGCCATATAGGCAGTCCTCTAGGCTCCAAACATGGCAAAGTGTCCCCTTGTCCCTAATTTTTGAGGGAGGCAGATATGTAAATCAGTCCTTATCAAACTAATAAAAGACTGCAACAGGGTTGATTTTTTTTTTTTTTTATAATTAGGTCTCATACATAGATGATATCTTGACCCCTGATATCTTAAAATAGTCTACATAATTAATTATTACTTGTTATAATCTCTCCAACACAGCCCTTGTCAATAAGTAAATCAATGGAACAAATCACCCAGCGCCATATACAGACTCATAAGAATGTTTACATGAATAGAAAGCCTCATATAACAACTAACCTATGTTTACTATGTGTCACTTGTTTTTGTTTAGTGTAGCCAATAGCAGGTTTGATGACACACTAAAGTGAAGCTGAAATCTAAATGGCTGGAATGGTTATCTTTTGAAAATTATTAGATATATGTGGTTTAGTACTATGGTTCATAACCAATTCCTGATTTCTCCCACCCCATGTTTTCCTCTGATCTTTCTAAAACCCTACAGACAGTTTAATTGCTCTGCAACAACTCTCGCCACATGTTCACAGCAGGCTTGACATGTCCATCATAAATTTGAATGATTATTTGTAAGTTATTGATGATGGAGATAGACTGGCAATATGTTCTAATAAAAAGTAAGAAGAATAAAATAGCATTAATCCTACATTTAGGTTTGTATTAGCTCAAGACATCTGTTGGACTATGTCCTCAATGTGTGATGTGTTTACAATTCATATTCTTATCCAGGTACAAGTCTAAGGTTCTAAATAACTTTGTTCAAATACATATTTCTTTAGTAACTGATGACTTTGTTCGTTGTGAAGAAGTCACACAGCGTGAACAAGAGATTTTAGTCTATTTGCAAAGATGAGAAGTTTAAAGACTTGATGTAAGTGCAGTATAAACTTTTATTTAAAAGAGAGAAAGGGTTGAAACTTCTAGACCCCCGTTTTTTCTAGTTTTTTTTTTGAGGGGGGGGGGCAGACTTGATTCTGTTTCTCATTCATTTTACACTTATGTGTTTCACATTTCTCTTAAACTTGTAGTGGTTTTTGTGGACTACTCATGTAATGGTCCCAATTAATTATTTTCAGAACACTATGTTTAGTGTTGTATAGAAATTATTTTATTGAAACATTTGAACTAGTACACTAGTACCAGGAGTCCATGATACGCCTCATGCTCATGAATCTCATGCCACCCATATTGCTGAAGCTCCTGTACTCTCCAGGCCTGAAGTACCACATCCTGCCTCTGTAGTGGGGCTGCTCATACATGAGCCAGTGGCCGTCCATCACATGACAGGACTGGCAGTGAGACATGCGGTAACGGTCCATGATGTTGTCACAGTCATCCGTCATCTCGTACATCTGACCCATGAAGTTCTCCTTCTCGTAGATCCTCATTCTGTAGGATCCCCTGTACTGTGGTAGAAGATAAGTCCATTATTTTCAAGTTTGTCAGGCAGAATTAACATAAAATGTATATATCTATCAAGAATTAGTTCTGTCTCAAATCACCATTCTAATAGGATCCTCTGTACTTTTTAAAAAAAAAAAAACTCTAACCCCTAAAAAAACCAGACTGAGTTCTCTGCTTCATGTTTTGAAATAAATATAAATTAAATATTTCAGTTTATACAAATACTTCAACGTGGAGCTCACCATGGGGATCATACGGCAGGACCTGATGCAGTTGCTCATTCCAAACATAGACATGTAATCAGCGTACTCGCCCCTCTTGAAGAAATACCCATTTCCCATGTAGTTGGGATGATCATACATCATCCAGCATCCGCTCTCCACTCTGCAAGAGTGACAGCGGCTCATGTAGGAGTGCATATCAGCACAGTCACCCATACAGTCGTAGGAGCGACCCTGGAAGTTCCTGTCCTCAAAAAAGGTGACCTGAAAATGAAAGTTATTTAGTCATTTAAAGTTAAATAAACCAAATCAAATAATTTTGGTGTTTAGCTGTATGGGAGCTGGAATGAGGTTTACCTTCATGGTTGCGCTGGCTGGTCCTCAGTAGTTCCACAAAGGAGAAGCTGAAGCTGATTCTGGTTGTTGACTGACTGCTGTCACCCGTACCTTTATACTAGACCAAAGCTAAAGACTACACAGCACCTATTGTTAGGCAATCCCTGACTGTGCAAGTTGGAATAGAGGCCTTTCTAGCTAAAACTTGGTATGTTGTTCTTAGTACTCAGATTTATTAGGATCTTGAAGTTTGTTTAAATATTTCTAGTACTCTGTATTGGTAAAATGATTACAGGCGTAAATAAGGTATTATTTCGTAGCTAGGTATTTCCCACTGTGTTATACTCAGGGGCAATAATTTAGCTAGGCTAGGCCTTTCTTTCCATCCATTCTTACTGACTCTTCCATTTTGGGGGAACTTGCCTTTTTAGTAAGATTTCCTAATAGTGTGCATTTATTTTCTTGGTGAATAATATAGACTTTAAACTTAAAATATGTTAATTCATACTTTTTTACTTCCAAAAATCATCCATTTTACAGTGTTTTACAGTAATGTTACATGTGCTGGCAAATATATTATTACTATTACTTTTTTTTTTTTTTTTTTTTTTTTACTGTATCTGGTAAAGTCATATAAAGGGAGCCTTTGTTAATTTCTGACTTAAAGATGTTACTGACCAGTCCTACATTAACAACTGTGGCTGTCTACTTTTTTTTTTTTTTTTTTTTTTTTTGCTTTTAGCATTTACTTCAAATGTAAGTCTAAAGAGAATCTGTGTTTGGATCATTTTCATGACATTGTCTATAAAAAATGATCCTAAAACACAATTAAATGTTGTTGAGTCATTCCTATCAGTTACACAAGGTACCCAGACAGAATACAAGTGTTTTTTCCTTTAAATTTTAAGTACATTTTAAGAAGAATGTTGAATACTGTTAAACATGCTGTGCAATGTTAATAATTCCAGCCCACATAAAAATATTTGAGGACCTACACAGAATCATGAAACTCATATGCATGTGGAAAGTCTTTATAATGTGTGTGTGTTCTTGTATACATGGTTTATGAGGAAACAGATGTGTATAATGATATGGGTTCCTGTGTCCTCATAAACCAAATAGCTTAAAAGAACATTCTAAACTGCGTTTTTTTTTTAATTCCAAAAATGGCAAAAGCTTTTTGTGTTGTTTAGGGTTAGGGGATAGAAAATTTGATTAGCTCAGTATAAAAATCATTACACCAATGGAGAGTCCTCTTAAGTCACATATGCAAGTCTGTGTGTGTGTGCGAGTGTATGGTTCAGGTATTCCCCCACAAAGATGGCAATATCTGATATACTTGACCTTGTGGGGACATGTTTTGGTCTCCATGAGGAAAACAGCTTATAAATCATATAATGATGTGTTGTTGTTTTTTTTGTTGTTGTTTTTTTTTGAAAATGTAACAATGCAGAAAGTTTTCTGTGATAGGTAGGTTAAGGGTTAGGGTTAGGATGTAATATACAGTTTGTACAGTATTAAAATCATTATGTCTATGGAATGTACCCATAAAACATGAAAACTAATTGAATTGGAGAGGAGAGAGAACTATGAAAACTGGCTGCAGCGAGTTTTTGACATACTGCTTTTAGTCATGGTCAAATTTGTTTTCAAGAAAATCAACAAGTTCAAATTCAACAAGTTATTAAATATTTAAAAGCAATTTCGTTTAACTGTATAAGCTGTACACTAGAGTTGTCATTCTTTTCTGCATTTTCACTCACACATGTACGTGCCGTTTTAACTCTATTTTGCCTATATTTTTGTGCATTCCTGGTTGTTCTTGCTTATTAATAAATGTTAACCTTTTGATTATTAATGTTGCCCGTGTTGTTACTCTAGTAATTCTGGGTGTGATTTTAATTTTCAACATATTTTGGGTTAATTTTAAGCCAGCAATATAGTAATTTTAATCAATAGTTGAGTTTAATAAAAACAACCCAACATGTTCGGTCAAACATTTGAACTTAACCAGCTGGGTTACCAAATAATCCAAATTGGGTTGTTTTTAACCCAGCATTATTTAGAGTGTAGGATCAGCAAAAGTTAGTAGTTAATCAAGCACTATATTTGTCAGCGATGAAGACTTTGTAGTAAATTAAGCAAACAAGGAAAGTGTTTAAATTCAAATGATTTTATTTGTTTTCAATTTATTAAAATAATCAGATGTATACAGGTCTTTTAAAGGTAAGGTAAGGGTCCTTGATAGCCTCATTCTTATAAGTCTCATGTCAGTCATTTTCATATACTTGAAACTCGTGTACTCTCTAGACCTGAAGTATACTGCCCTTGTGAGGCTTTAAGTTGTTTAATGAAAATTATGAAAAAGTATCCATGAAAAGTGTATTCAGCATTCATTCAGTCAGCATGTAAATAGAAAAAGTATTTTTGTCTTCTCTTTTGTGTGTGTAATACTCATTTTCATGACACTATGTTTACTTTTGTAAATAAATTATTTTATTGAAACATTAGATCTCTAGTACCAAGAGTCCATGATACGCCTCATGCTCATGAATCTCATGCCACCCATATTGCTGAAGCTCCTGTACTCTCCAGGCCTGAAGTACCACATCCTGCCTCTGTAGTGGGGCTGCTCATACATGAGCCAGTGGCCGTCCATCACATGACAGGACTGGCAGTGAGACATGCGGTAACGGTCCATGATGCTGTCACAGTCATCTGTCAGCTCGTACATCTGACCCATGAAGTTGTCCCTCTCGTAGATCCTCATTCTGTAGGATCCCCTGTACTGTAGTGGAAGAGAAGTCAGTTAACTTTAACGTTTTTGTTGATCCCAACTTGAGATCAAATGTAACGAAATCCATGACAATATTAGAAATAAATCAAAACCAACATCATGTTTCTGAATGATCTAATTATTAAATCTAAATTGTCCAGAGTGAATTAATTTAATCCAAACATCAAAATTTTCATGGAGCTTACCATGGGGATCATACGGCAGGACCTGATGCAGTTGCTCATTCCAAACATAGACATGTAATCAGCGTACTCGCCCCTCCTGAAGAAATACTGATTTCCCATGTAGTTGGGATGATCATACATCATCCAGCATCCGCTCTCCACTCTGCAAGAGTGACAGCGGCTCAGGTAGGAGGAAAAGTCAGCACAGTCGCTCATGCACTCATAAGAGCGACCCTGGAAGTTCCTGTCCTCGTAGAAGACGACCTAAAATTTCAAGTTATTCTTTTAGTGGTTTATAGTTGTATCTATGGAATTAAAGTAATGTGAATTACACTGAATGTAAATTGTAGCTGGAAGTAAGTTAAATTACCTTGCCCATCATGGTTGCGCTGGCTGGTCCTCAGTAGTTCCACAAAGGAGAAGCTGAAGCTGATTCTGCTTGTTGACTGACTGCTGTCACCTGTGCTTTTATACTAGACCAAGGCTAAAGAGAACGCCCTGTCTATTGTCTGTCAGTTCCTGACTGTGCAAGTTCAAATAGGCGCTATTATAACTAAAGCTTGTTATGTAGATCTTAAAACTCACATTTGTCAGGATTCTAGCATTTCTCATTTTGTATTATAAAATGAAAGAATTAAAAGGTAGTATTAAATATTAGTAAAACAAATAATCAAAAATAACATTTCACTTAGCCAATTGTTTTTAACCAAAAATTAGATTTTTATTCTTCTTTATGGTTTTGCATTCAGATAAGTCAAGCTCTTCCTTTTTGTTTAAATTTTTTTGTGAGCACATTAAAAGCCTTTAAGTGGTCTTTCAAAATGTATGAAATATTTTGTACTACATTTAAAGCATTTTTAATTACTGTAACTCACCTCAGTTCACAAGGTGAACTGTTTTGATATTTACAGTACTTTGTTTTATACAGCAGAGAATTCACTGTTAGTGTCTTGTGTAGCCTTTTTTTGTACTGCCAATTTGAAATTGCTTTGGTTGATTAGTTGATAGCTTTGTCTCAATGAGAGAAACCACAAACTTGGTTTTCACATAGTGCTCCAAATTTTATTTAAGAAACCTGAGCAATACTTTTTTAAATAGTATTTTCGGTTCCCATTAATTTTCTTGATAAGGAAAACAGCAGCCAGCAGCCAGGAGACTCAATTTTAGCCCTTAATTAGCCTTCAACATTACAGTATAATTGAAAGCTATCATTTTTTAAATTTAATAGGCTTTAAAAAATACAACAACTTAACTTACAACAATTTAAGGGAACTTGAAACAATCTTCACATAAACCCACTGTAATAAATGTCACATTTAGTTGTGCCTTTAATATATCAGGGCTCAATGCTAAGGTTTTTTTTTTTTTCTACTGGCCAGTTGAGATTTTTACCTGCCTTTCTAAAATGCACAAAAAAAGTTAATAATAAGTAAATAATAAAGTATAAAGTAAATAACTACTATTGTTTATACGTAAATTGAATAATTTCTTGAATAATTTCTTTATCTGTGCAGTTACTAAACACTGCACAGTCTTCATTACATAAATTATAAATTAGATAATTGATTAACATTAACTTTGATTAACATTAATGACAGACAGCAGCGGGTTTATTAGGCTGTTGTTACTTAAAGACCTGACGCACATAACGTGGATCTGAAACACAGATCCTTACATTTAACATTCATTTAACTCTTTTTAACTTCATTAAGACTGTGCTTATAAGGATACTTGACAAAAAGGGAATTTGGACATAAATTTGTGTGTTTTTGTCCAAAAGAGAACGCAGTGCTGGCGTGCTGTCTGAAGTGGTATTGGTCCCACTTTATATTAGGTGGCCTTAATTACTATGTACTTATATCAAAAATAAGTACAGTGTACTTATTGTGTTCTTATTGTATTGCAAAACACTTTTGCTGCCATTGAGGTGGATACGGGTAAGGTTAGGGACAGGTTTGGTGGTATGGGTAGGTTTAAGGGTGGGTTAAGGTGTAAGGGATGGGTCAACAGTGTAATTATAAAGAAATTAATTACAGATGTAATTACATGCAAGTATTTTTTAAAATATAAGTACAATGTAAAAACATGTATGTACACAATAAGTGCATTGTATCAAATGATTAATTTAAATATTAGTACATAGTAGTTAAAGACACCTAATATAAAGTGGGGCCGTGGTATTCTGCTTGTGCATTTTGGGTGTTTGTTCCCAGAGAGCCACCTCACAGACACAGCATTTGTTTGTGTGTTTTATTGTGCTTAAATGGTTTAATAGCACTTGAATGAATGATAGCTTTATCGAAATACTGTGGTGCCGCCAAAGGACGACAGAAAAAAATGGATGCGGCTTTATTTGCATAAAATATTTAATAAACACATTAATTTGAGAAAAAAAAAAATTATCGCATACATTAACTTGTTAATTTTGACAGCCCTAATTTCTTTACAGTTTCTTTATTTGTGAAAAATACTATAATAGGATTACAGAATCAAGAAGTTGCCATCTAAAGTAAAATTATCAAGCTCAAATTATTCATTTTAAAATGTTTCATTATCAAATTTATTTATAATTTATTAAATATTATGTAAAATAAATATATTTGAATATATTTGTGATTTGTGATTTGAAATATATTTATGATATCATATATATCAGCTTTATGTCGGCCATCGGTCACCCTGATCTCTAAGATGTCGGCATCGACCATCAAAAAAATCAATCGGGTGACCACAATGGCTGTCATGTCACTGTAAAAAAAAAATGAGTGTAATTTTAACTGTGAAATATTGTTAAAAATGTATGGAAAAAATACATATATTTAACTAACTATATTTAACTAACTATAGTAATTTAAATAACTATATATTCCCGTACTATATACAGGGAAAAATTGTAAAAGATCTAACCAGACATTTCGTGTAATTTTACAGTAAAATGCTGTTAATTGTACAGTTTTTAGAAGTAAAAAAAGAACAATGTATAATATACAGTCAAAAACTGTAAATTTACATTCCCAGAATTCCTTACTTGACACTTTATTTTGTCTAAATAATCATGTTTTTGTCATCAGTTATGTACATTTGGGTTTTATGTCACATCTTTTGTTTAATGAATGTTTATTGCATTATTCAAGTGTCATGCGTGTTACCATGATGGTGTTTTGTGTTTGTTTGAATGACTCTTTGCACCTTCTATATACTAGTATATACTTCTGCCTATGGAAAAGCTACTTTTGATGAGCTTGTTCATGGTTCTTCATGTGGCTTCCTCTTTTAACACCTGCATTATTATAGTGGTTGTCAGTATATGTTAAAGGTAGAGGTCTTTAATAATCAATTATAGTTCATGTTTTTACTGTGCATGTATCAGTGTGATTAGCTCAGGTGTATTTTTGTGTACTATTCAAGCAAATGTAAGTGGAATTAATTTTTGAAGCATAATGTTTAGTGACAAATTATTTTATTGAAACATTAATACACTAATACCAGGAATCCATGATACGCCTCATGCTCATGAATCTCATGCCACCCATATTGCTGAAGCTCCTGTACTCTCCAGGCCTGAAGTACCACATCCTGCCTCTGTAGTGGGGCTGCTCATACATGAGCCAGTGGCCGTCCATCACATGACAGGACTGGCAGTGAGACATGCGGTAACGGTCCATGATGTTGTCACAGTCATCCATCATCTCGTACATCTGACCCATGAAGTTCTCCTTCTCGTAGATCCTCATTCTGTAGGATCCCCTGTACTGTAGTGGGAGAGAAATCAGTTTAATTTAAGTTTATCAGCCTGAAAACATTTTTTTAAAATAAAAACATAAATTTATAAGCTTTAATTGAGCTCACCATGGGGATCATACGGCAGGACCTGATGCAGTTGCTCATTCCAAACATAGACATGTAATCAGCGTACTCGCCCCTCTTGAAGAAATACTGATTTCCCATGTAGTTGGGATGATCATACATCATCCAGCATCCGCTCTCGACTCTGCAAGAGTGACAGCGGCTCAGGTAGGAGGAGAAGTCACCACAGTCACCCATACACTCATAAGAGCGACCCTGGAAGTTCCTGTCCTCGTAGAAGATGACCTGAAAATTCAGCGTTAATATATTAGTGGTTTAAAGTGAAGTATACCAAATCAGATAATTTGATTTAAACATGGTAGCAAAGTTAGCAGAAATGAAGTTTACCTTGCCCATCATGGTTGAGCTAGTTGATCCTCAGTAGTTGTACAAAGGAGAACCTGAAGCTGATTCTGGTTGTTGGCTGACTGCTGTCACCCGTACCTTTATACTAGATCAAGACTAAAGACTACACAGCACCTATTGTTAGTCAATTCCTGACTGTGCAAGTTGGAATAGAGGCCATCACAGGACCAACATACATGCTTTTGTAGTTTGACTGTCAATTGTTCTTCAGAATACCTTTGACTCTACCTCTGTGGGAATAATTTACTAGAATTTTTCTGTTTATGTCAAGATGTCAAAAGTGTCAAAAGTTTTTTTGCAGTAAAAATTGAATCTGATTAGCACATACAGTATGTGTGTATTCAGAGTTCACTGGTGAAATAAAACCCTTGAGGCAAAATCACATAACTATTATCTTCTTCCACTCAGCACTCCTCTTGTACTCTGATTTGGAACACAGAACAGACAAGCGTAGTGATGGAAATGCATAAACCAGACTGTATAAAAATAAGTTTAAGTGCTGCAAGTTTGAGTTAAATATATGACGTGTGGCCAAGTATGGTTTCCCATACTTGGAATTTGTGCTCTGCATTTCACCCATCCTAGTGAACACACACACACCATTAACACACACCCGGAGCAGTGGGCAGCCATTTTTGCTTCGGTGCCTAGGGAGGGATTGGGGGTTACGTGCCATGCTCAAGGGCACATCAGTTGTGGGTAATGAGAGTGGAAGAGAGCGCTGTTCATTTACTCCCCCCACCTACATTTCCTGCCGGTACTGAGACTCGGACCGTCCAACTCTCTAACCATTAGGCCACAACTGCCCCCAGAAAAAAATGGATGTGTTATTATTACAACAGAGGTTGTATTAACTGATTTTTTTCCAACTCTCTTTCCCTTGCGCTATTCTGTACTAATAGCCAAATATATAGTGAGACAAAGCCAAATATGGCCTGTACCTATTTCTTATTTCATCATCAGGTCCTGTGCTGGGCGTATGGTGACAAGCGTCCTCCAACGTGTTTGATCCGTGGCCACATTCTCTACATTTTCCCATGGAACTCTGACATTCTTGGAGAGTCTGTCTCTATGTCTTCCTTCATCTTTTCTTTCTCCTGTATGATATTTTATAGCAATTCCCTATGAATGGAGTCAAAGATTTTAATGAAATCAATGAAGTTAATTACTATTGGCTTCTTGAATTCAGCTCTCTGCTCAATGTTCCATAATGTGAAAATCTGTTCACTGCAGGAGCACCCTTGTTGGAATCCCACCTGCTCTTCAAGTAGCTGCTGGTCCATTTTGTTCTGCAACCGCCAAAGTAGTATGATACACGGAACCTTACCAGTACACTTTGAAGAGGGTGATGCCTCTCCAGTTGTTGCATTTGAACACATTCACTTTTCCAGCACTCGTTCAGCAAACTGGTCAGCTTCTGTGTTTTTGTGGCTCCTTGCTGTTTCGGGAGGTCAGCTGGGATCTGATTCATTCCTGGTGCCTTGTTGTTTTTCAGTGATTCTCAACTTCAGCTGTTGTAATTGGGCCTAGATCGGGGATGGGCAGCTTCATTCCAGAAGGGCCACTGTCTTGCAGAATTTAGCTCCAACCCTAATCAAACACACCTGAACAAGCTAATCAATGTCTTCAGGATTACTAGAAAGTTTTTATCAGAGTTGGAGCTAAACTCTGCAGGACAGTGGCCCTCCAGGACCAAAGTTGCCCATCCCTGGCCTAGATTCACAGCCAGGTCTGCAGGTGGTGGGGTGTTGAAGTCATGTTAAGATGTTGGAGTGGGCTGATTTAATGTTTCTATGAAGTGCCCAGCCAGATACCCATATGCAGTGCAGAGTGGCTCTTTTATACTGTATTACGTGACATAACTAGTTGTTTAGTCCAGTTCCGTTCACCCAGCAGGGCATCCCCAAAAAATGTGGCTGTGAGTTTGGTTTTAGAATGTGGTTATCACTCCTGTAAATATCACTCCTGTAAATAACTGAACTATGTGTGTACTTAACTGTATCCAAATAGAACAAATAGTTTTACTGTTTACTGTACTTTGTTATTACCTATAGTGGCTAATTTCCCACATTCACAGGAAATAGCTTTCTTCCCTCATTAAGATATAAGGTGAATCAAGGACTAAAATACAGGACTGACAATTGTATTCTGCTGCTGTATTTTGTGAAATTGAATTGGATTTGAATTATTTAGATGTGTACAACATATCATCAAGCTCTATTATCATACAGGTATTAAATATGGCCAACTGACTAACCAGTTTTTTTCCCAACCAGTAAATCCAATTCCAAGTACTACATACATAATTTAGTCAGTTTTTTAAAGTAACAAAATTATTTTTGTATAAATAATGTATACTTTAAATGTATTTCTATCATGACAACTCTCAGAAGATTTTTAACATATGACAGTGTTAATGTATTTGGTCTTGGCTAAATAGATCTGCTACTCTGCTGCTGATTGCAGTTGTTGTAGATTAATGCTGCTGCAGAGCAAGTACAGGAACTTGCTACTGCCAATACATACATCAGTACACTGTTGTGAGCATGTAAGACATACAGCTGCTGCACAAATAGCATGTATAAAGTTATCCATAATAGATCTATACAGTCGGAGCTGGGCAAGACAGAAGGTTTTAGAGAAACTCTGAAAGCGCGCTGCAAACTGCTATAGTAAATGCTAACCAGTTATTTAAATGTTGAGCAGCAAGCTCATTTCGCTGCAGATATGAAATTAACCAATCAGCTTGTGCCATGTAGTTAATGATGTAAATATCATCAGTTGCATTAAGGACCCATCAGCATGCGAAAAGTGTTTCATGACAGAACTTGGTATATACAGTGCTTATAGAAAATCATCATACCCCTTTGAAATAGTTACTTTGTTTGTTATACAGCCTGAAATCATAACCCATTAAAAGCTTTATTTACAAATTTTGCCTTACAACATCAAAGTAATGAAAGGAAAAGGCAACAGGGTTGGAAAAGTCATTAATCTCCTGATTTAATACTTTGTAAACACACACATTACAACATATTCTCTTACACACTGGTGCAATAAATTCAAAACAACATTTCCAAAACTGGTAAATATGTTGCTTGTGGTTCCCCCTCTCCCTCCTTGACCTATTCCTTCATTTCTCTGTGGATCCATTGTTCAAAACTCAATGAACTGATTCGGGCCCTTTTGTCAATCTGTTGAAGGATCTGATTGATATGTGTTCAATTTTGACTCTTAGTGTTTTTACCTGGGGAATTGTGTGCTAATTGAGCTCAAGCTGTGCTGACTTGACTGAACAGTATTGAATGCTAGTGCTTTCAAAATGGCCACATGGTGTACACAATAAGAAATTAAGGGTTCTATAAAGTATTAAATCAGGGGATTGACTTTTCCACACCATGTTATCCTAGTTTTTCAGTTTTTATTTTATTTATTTATTTTTTTTCAGAACTTGCTTTTTTCTTTCATTACTTTGATATTGTAAATAAAGCTGGAAAAGTTTTTTTGGAATCGGTTTTGATTTCAGGCTGTACGACAAATAAAGTAACTATTTCAAAGGGGGACTGTATTACATATATTTTATGTTTTTAAGAAAAAGTCTCTTATGCTCACCACGGCTGCATTTATTGGATCAAAAATACAATAAAAACAGTAATATTGTGAAATGATTACTATTTGTATATATTTTAAAAATTTAATTTATTCCTGTGATGGCAAAGCTGAATTTTCAGCATCATCACTCCAGATTTCAGTGTCAGTGTTTCAGTGGTTTTTTTTTTTTAAAGAAAGTAATATTTTTATTCAGCAAGGGTGCATTAATTGATCAAAGAGAGTAAATATTTCAGTTTCAAATAAATGCTGTACACTGCATATTATTGTTTGATTTAAAATATCCTTACATAATTTTATCAGAGAAAATATTAAATTGAAAAATGTATATTTGTAGTATCTGCATTTTTCAAAAAAATAATTCATTTGTGGTAAGTGGTGAAACAAATTAAATTGATAATTAGCATTAAAATGCATTAATAGAGATTATTGATAATTCCCATGTTCTTTAAGAAAATGTATTTAAAGTATTTAAAACTGCATGTTATTTGGAGTCTTCCACATTCAACTTGAAGTTTCAGTGTTAAATAATAGTTGTTCAATCAGCTATAAAAATCCTGTTTTATCCTGTTTTTTGTTCCTAAAAAGTATGTTATTTATAATATTTTATATTTACTAATTTACTAATTCATTATTGTTGTCAGGTCAGGGAAGTTGGATTATGCTACCTGTCATCCTTGAATTATCCTGTGCCCCACATGGGCTACCTCAGTAAAAAAAATTAAATAAAAAAAATAGTTGAATAGTTAAGATACTCAGTCAGTACAAGAATTAATTTAGGCAAATTTTATTGAAACATTTGAACACTAGTAACAGGAGTCCATGATACGCCTCATGCTCATGAATCTCATGCCACCCATATCCCTGAAGCTCCTGTACTCTCCAGGCCTGAAGTACCACATCCTGCCTCTGTAGTGGGGCTGCTCATACATGAGCCAGTGGCCGTCCATCACATGACAGGACTGGCAGTGAGACATGCGGTAACGGTCCATGATGCTGTCACAGTCATCCATCATCTCGTACATCTGACCCATGAAGTTCTCCTTCTCGTAGATCCTCATTCTGTAGGATCCCCTGTACTGTAATTGAAAGAGAAGTCAATTGTATTTAAGTTTTACAGGCAGAACTTCTGAAATCAAATGTAAATAGGCTCAAACGTGTTCCCTCTCTCATAGACTATTAAAGTTATGAAAACATCTATCAAATATATCCAGATGTTCATGGAGCTCACCATGGGGATCATACGGCAGGACCTGATGCATTCTTTCATTCCGAACATAGACATGTAATCAGCGTACTCGCCCCTCCTGAAGAAATACTGATTTCCCATGTAGTTGGGACGGTCATACATTATGAAGCACCCGCTCTCCACTCTGCAGGAGTGACAGTGGCTCATGTAGGGGGACATGTCCGCACAGTCTCCAGAACACTCATAAGAGCGACCCTGGAAGTTCCTGTCCTCGTAGAAGATGACCTGAAAACACAAAGTTTGTCTTTCAGTATTTTAAACTTATTTAAATATATATATATATATATATATAAATTGTTGCATTAATGCCTCTTATGTAATTTGATTAGATAACTTTACAGTTAAAGTAACTTTACAGTTAAAGTATCTCACAGTTAAAGTTTGTGTATTTTATTTTTTTTTTCTCCAGTCTGTGTTGTTTTAACTTTAGTTTGCATAACTTACTTTGCCCATGGTTACAGTGGTGCTAGTTGCTCCTCAGGACTGAGTTGTTGTGCCAGCTACACTGACAGTCTGTTGAAGTGCTCACTTTTATACCAAAGAATATGTGCCTGGCATTGTGAGTAAGCTCCTGACCCAGCAAAAATACATAGAGGCTCACTATGCAAAGTGAGATCCACAGAGATATTTGTCAGCATGAGTACAGCTGTCAGTTTGCAACACGGTTTGCTTTTTACATTGTGCAATGAATAGAAAAAATCACTGTACATGTGAATTACTTCATAGTAAAAATAGCATTTTTACAAAATATTGTTCAGTGGTAAATCAAGATATATTATGAATATGAGCTTGAAAAAAAAAAAATATATATATATATATATATATATATATATATATATATATATATATATATATATATATATGTGTGTGTGTGTGTTTACCTCACTGGATTTTTCCATTTTGAGTTTGCACTCTATGAACTGCGTACATTTCTGCTAAAACAGTGGTTCTCAATCAGGGGGCCCTCAACAAACTTCAAATACATCCCACTAGTTATGCAAAGCTCTAAAATAATTTAGCGGGTAGAAATTGTGAGTGAGGCGGGCCGTCAAATATTGTTGTGATTGTGGACAATGGAGGGGGCCTTGAAATCTAAGGTTGAGATCCACTGCACTAAAATCTCAGTGCTACGTGAGGTATAAAATTCTCCCAAACTAGTAGTTATATTTCTAACGACCAATTCTCACATTATAATATAGTATATTATATATATATTAATAACTATAGTAAACATAACATTTTAGTATAACATATTAAAATGTGCTAGAACTTCCAGAAGCTTCAAAGTCATCATGAAATAAAAATTGATACCATTTACTTTGTTAGTGTGCATTATTAGTCTTGTGGTGAACAATTAACCTGTGCAAGATAATACACAGAAATTTTTTTTTGCCATAGTAATCTTTAATTAAAATTTTAAAATTTGCTTCCGCTCTGGAATGGCATTCCCTCTCTGATGACGTCAGTTTGACGGATTGAGTAGAATGTCATTAACCACTCCACTCCAACAGTATACTGCTGCAAAATTATTTCAGACTTTTTTTCAAATTTTGTCATTTTTAAATAAATTTAAACTACCGTTTTGTGGCTCTTTAATGTATTGTGACAGATCGCTGTAGTGCCTCAGTTCAAGCGGCTCGTGAACTGATCATCTCTTCATACTTCAATCGCGGAAAGACGTCAGTACACACCATTTTTCAAGTTCAAGTCCACCTACGTTAATCTGTTAACTCCCCTGACTGCTTTGTCAGACAAAATGGCGGATTCTGTGTTATGATTGGTTAGATCGCCTGTCAATCAAACTCCACAATCCTTTGCTCAATCAAACGAAGGGTCAATTAGTGAGTATTTATCTATCACCATTGTGTGCTTGAGCAAAGCACCTTACCCCAGTGTGCTCCAGCGGGTCCCTCTAAGTACTGCCTCTGCAACAAGGTCTATATGTCCATGATGATGCTGATAACTGTGGTATCACCTGCAATCTGAGTAGTTTGAGAATGTATTCCCTATAATACAGTGCTATTACTGGTATACAGGGAGTAAAGAGTAAAGCTTTCAAATCCTCAGTACTCATCTTGCTGGAACTGTCTGCTGCTTTTGACACATTTAACCCCCAGATCCTCCAATGGGTCAAGTCTTACCTCTCAGGTAGGTCCTTCAGGGTGTCGTGGAGGAGTGAGGTGTCTAAGTCACAACATCTAGCTACTGGGGTGCCTCTGGGCTCAGTGCTTGGACCACTTCTCTTCTTGTCATCTACATGTCATCACTAGGATCTGTCATTGAGAAACATGGTTTTTCCTATCACTGTTACGCTGATGACACACAACTCTACCTCTCATTCCAGCCACATGATCCAATGGTTCATGGATCATCTCAGCTTGCCTGACAGACATTTCTTGCTGTATGAAGGACCACCACCTTCAACTCAACCTTGCGTAGACAGAACTGCTTGTGGTCTCAGCCAACCCAACACTTCACAACTTCTCCATTCAGCTAGGTTCGTCAACCATATCTCCATCCAGGACAGCCAGGAACCTTGGAGTTGTGGACTACTGTAATGCTCTCTTGACAGGCCTTTCAGTATGCACTGTCAAACCTCTGCAACTGATCTAGAATTCTGCAGCATGAGTGGTCTTTCTGATCAATATCCACTCCAGGGTTTCCATTTCTTGCTTGCACCCCAGTCACACTCATCTGGCAGCTAATGAACCTGCGTTACGAGTTTTCCTTGACTCCATTGTGTTGACATTGATTTTTACATTCCAGTCTATGGTCGATCTGCAGAAACGTGTTGGTAGTGTTTTGCTCCTTTTCTGCTGATTATTGAGTCTGTTGTGTCTGTAAAAGTGGACAAGCAAACTAAGGAAGAGACCAGCGCTGCACATTTATCATACATTATTAAATTCAAATAACAGTTATTTGTATAGCACTTTTCACAGTACATATTATTTCAAAGCAGCTTTACAGAAAATACATGTTTCTACATTTCAGTTTAGAGTAATCTGTTATCAGAGGTGTTTGTGTCAAAATAATGTCAGAAATGTAGCATAATCTCTAATTATTTTCTATTAGTTATTAGTTCTTGTTGTGAGATGTTGATGTCTCTTTTTGCTGAGTGTATAAGTTAAGTCATTAAATTACATCAATTACTTCTTTGACTCCCTCAAGCAGGTGTGTGTGTGTCAGTATCATTGTATGTCATGATGTATTTTGATTTTTTCAACTTAGGGACCATATATTTGGAATTTGTTAGGGTGGTGGGGCTCTGTGTGCACAGTTCTTGCCACTGCCCTTCAAAATGTCTGTGCACAGCCCTGTTCCTTATTATATCCTCATTATAACCTAATTTATAATGAATGTTATTTCTACATTTTTTTCTAAATCTTTTCAAACTAAGACCTTCTCTATCAGACTACATATAGGCTACATACACACTGTAAAGTTTCAGGAATGACAACTGCATTTAAATACGGGAGTGAATCCCAAAATTTATTGTTCTGTGTGTGTACTGAACACAACTCCCGAAACTGGGATGATTGACACAGTGGTAACCATAGAAATGTTCTGCCATCTTGCGTGTTTAACATTTGGACCAAAGTAATATTACAGCGACAACAGACTTATGTTCTGCAGTTTTAAGTAAACCACTGTCTATGAGGCATTGTGGTTTTTTTGTGTTTTTAAGGCTGCTTCATGGAGTGCTTTCTTCCTGTGTTACCATGTCCACGTGTTATAACCTTTTTTGAGCTTATTTGGGCTTGACTCATAAAGCGATCAAGTTTATGGAGTTATAGTGGGCTTATTTTTAATATAAAGCATTTGGATTTATTTAGATTTATTATAGGCTTTTTCTTGTTCACAGTTTTTTTTTTTTTTTTTTCTGGCAAGATCTGGCACCACGAGTAAGTAAACGCTAATTCCTCTTTCCCTGTGATTTCTTGCACATAGAAGAGAGACATGTCCCTGATGCACATTTAAATAGGTCATTAATACTAGTTGTTCATTTCACTTTCATACACACTGTGTAGAATTTTTGTAAATGCAGTTGTCACTGCCTGCTTTTTTGGGAGTTAATTCAGTTGTAGAATGTAGTTGTCACTTCCGTAAATTACTGAACTGTGTATCCACTTGTTTCCGGGGGGTGCTACTGTAACTTCCGGTGAGGCGGCGGAAGTAGCATACCAATGGTATTTTGTGTGCTAATTAGCTGTGTTTTTCGGATCATTGTTTACTTTGTAAAGTTGCAAGCCTTTATGAGAGATGTCGTTACGGCGCTCAGGGACAACATTTCAGTTTATTACATTTATTAGTTAATAATATCACAATACAATAAACAATTTTCATGCCCTTAATTGTCCTTTACTTTACTGACCTTCCACAAAAGTGCTGTTGCATGACTACAAGAGCATCCTGGCCCTGCAATACATGAACAACCCGCTGTTTGTTCTTCACCTGTCACTGATGCTAGCACCAAAGCCTTATGATGTGATATTTTACTCCTACTGGTGTCGTGTGTGCCAGAGCCAGTCGCGTTTCCACTGTCATATATGCAATGCTAAAGGCTACTTATTTAACCATTGTGATAATAAATGCACATGTTTATGGAAAATACCAGAGACTGCTTGAGGAACGTAGACAACTAATATATGATTATAATTGTTTATTTATTTGGTTTAATGTTTTATCTGTATCTTCCATGTGCCTTTGTTGAAAACGGACAAATGCATACGCATATCTTTCACAGATTCTCAGGGTTAACTTGTATAACTCATAACTCCTGTTTTCTTCTCATGAGCTCCTTTTGTTGCTCTGGCTGAAAGGATAACAGTATAGTGAGACGAGAGATCGCTCAAACATCCTCGGATTGCAATCATTGCATAATTTAGAGGAAAATTAATAGAAATGCTCAGAAAAGTGATGTAAACAAAGGGTATTTTATCAATATATTTCTAAATGTGTAAGCCTTTGGATTTAAAAGCCTTAATGGAGTTGCTTTGTGCATTCTTGTGATCGTAAATAAATGGAAGCAGGTGCAACTGAATAGGTATGTGTTCTCTTTTTATGTCAATATAAATATCAGTTAGATTCAGCATGATTGATGTGAACTCCTGAAATTACTGTTACTGTAACATTTTTTATTGTAAAACATTGTTCAAATATTGATGCTGAAATCTTAAGTCTTTAAGTAAAGGCCAGACGTTCGCTAAATCTTGAATGACTGTCAACAGTTGAATGAATGAGTGTCACGTCATGCTTGTTTGCTTTGAACCGGAAGACACTCCCACTTTTGACGCAAGGCCTCATAGGTCGTAGGAAACTTGTGGATAAAGAACAGGATTAAGCACTAAAAGGTGAATTGACAGCTGACTTGAGCTGCAGTGTGTACGTGGCCATACACTGTACATATCAGTCAGTTTCATTACTGAAAGTAGAGAATGTGTTTTTATTTATGCTTATTTTAAGACTTTTTACATTAGACGATTTAAAGTCTCTTTATCATCTTTAAGAAAAAAAATCTTTTGAACCATTTATTTATGTTTATATATATATATGGCAGAGAGGTCTGTAGGTAATGCTCATTCAGTATCTGATAGTCATTGCTGTTTGTTGAGTCTTGGTACAGTGTGTAAATGTAGGTAAATGTACATTCCGCAAAAGCAATGAACCTTATCATCACATATTAGATAATTAGCAAAATGAGATGTTACTTTAATGATTTAGATGCATGTAAATCAATATTTGAAAGTGCAGCTTCCACCAACAAAAGCTGGTTTTATCATACATTCTGTGCAAAAACATAACATGAAGTAAGTGAGTTTTGACATTATAAATCCTAGGCACATTAGTGTCACAGCATTTCTTGTTGGGAAACTATATGGAAATCATTTGTTGTCTTTCATCACCTGAAGCAAGTGTAATTTCCTTTAACAGGACTCCATGATGCGTCTGATGGAACCAATTTTCACTGTGCCTAGACCCATATTATTAAAGCTGCTGTACTCCCCTGGCCTGATGTATATCATTCTGCCTTCAAAATCGGGCCGTTCATACAGCAGCCAGTGGCCATGTGTGACATTGCAGGACTGGCAGTCAGACATGTGAAAGCGTTCCTGGATTGACTCGCAGTCATCCATCAGCTCATACTTTTGTCCAACAAAGTTCTCCCTTTCAAAGATTCTCATTCTAAACGTTCCTTTATGCTGGAATGACAAAATTATGATTGTCTTATTATTTAGTAATTCAATTATTAACATCAGTTTACTTAAAAAAAATCACTCTCTAGAATTACCATAGGGATCATTCTGCAAGATCTGATGCAGTCACTCATGCTCATACCCATGAGCCGCTGGTTATCAGGATAATCTCCTCTTCTCACCAAAATTTGGTGACCCATGAAGTCGGAGTGTTCATAGACCATGAAGCAGCCGCTTTCCACCCTACAGGAGCTGCAGCGGCTCAGGTATGAGGTCACGTCAGGGCAGTCACCACTGCTCTCATGGTTACGGCCATGGAAGTTTCTGTCCTCATAGAATATGATCTGGAAAGCATAGCAACAAAAGGCATGCTTACAATAGAAAGTTATTCTTTGTTCTTTACTGTGCTTGTAAATCTATTTGAAAATACAATGTCCTTGTATTCACCATTAACAGCTGACATTGTAAAATCAATGTAGATCTTATTTTGGGTCTGACCTCTGGTCTTAGTATTAATCCCATTCTAAACAATCAATAACATTTGTCTTCTTCAACATAGAAAGCTCTTACCTTTCCCATGATTTTGCATTTGTTTCAATGGCACCAGTGTTTTACTGTGTTGCTTTTATACTCAACTTGATTGCCAAAAAATCTATAGACCATTGTTTGAACTTCTTACTCAGCAATCCTATTTTTTCTAAACCAGTCTACAAGTAGTTACCAGTAGTTACCTGACATGGACAGCTCTCTGTCAAAGATAAATTGCCAAAGAGTGGTTTAATGTTACCCTTCCCACTTGTTTTTTTATTTATTTTTTTATTTTACTTGTTTGATTTTGTCAAACTGACATTGTAAGGCCATGTGAGTCCTGCCTTTTGGAGACACTGGAAACTCAAGAATTACTAGTGCCATAATGGATTATTTTGTGTTTGTTCAAACACTTTATTTAAGACTGGGAACTAAAGACAGAGCTCAATCATGAATCAGGGACCACAGAGATCCTTAAGTTCAAGCATAATTTAATTTTAATAATTTTGTTTTATTGATTGTTACAGAGGCAGAGGATGAGATTGAACCGAGTTGCGGGAGTTTTTTGCATGAGGTGACTATAACAAGGTGAGTATACAGGTACGGAAGGATTGCTAACACACAGTCTCTTCAACTTCTCTCTTTCCACAGGACAAAATTACAGTGTTTCGTTGGAGAAAAGTCAGAAGCCTTGCAGATATATAGTAACAAAAGAGCTTGGGTAAATGGTTAAATATCAAATGAATTCACAGCAAAACAGAGTCGCGTATCTTCCTCGGAATTGGAGACAGGAAAAAAATCACAGGATCAATTAAGCTTTTTAATACAAGAAAACATAGGAAGAAATGGGTAAGTCCTTCATAAGCAACATTAAGACCAGACAGGGGGTGCGTCTCAGCCAGTTCCCTAGTTTCCTACTGTACGTCATGAATCAGTATATCATGTACACAAATTCAGACACTGTTAAGGACAGTAAGGATCGCAACAAATTGGTACACTGGTGACTCTATTTCCGGCGACATGACAACGTCCTCATTGTTCAACAACACTACTGGTATTTATGAACAACAGCAGAACTGATATCATTCTGACATTATTTTTTAAATGTTTTTTTATAGTACATTAAGATAAATACTTTGCTTGTTACATATACGTGCAAAATTTCAGCAGTAAATAAATGATAAATGTTAGCAAGATTATGTTCATTACCTGTCTAGTGATGCTTTTTACCTTTATTGGACTGGGCAGTAGGATGAGTGGAGAGAGGGGAACTGAATCAGGAAAAAACCTCAATCCAAAACTCGAACTCGTGTCGCCTGAGGCACAACTCTGCCATATGTCGGAGTGTTGTCCACAAGGCTATGGCTCTGACACCCATAATCATTTTGGTAATGGAACACAATCAGAATGGCTGTAATGTTACAGTGTAAATTATTAAATAACTTTAAGCTGTCATCATGACATCTATCTAGAATTATTGTGTATAATGTTAAATCTTTATAATTATGTTTTCATGTATAATGATTGATTCACAACAGAAAATGATTTGCTAAAAAAACTTTGTTTTAATGTTTATGATATTGGTGGTATGTCTTCATTTGGACATTGATATTATAAACTTAGTTGATGCTTTGAAATTCATTTGATGCTTATTTTCCATACTGGTTGTATAATGACACTACTGGTAAAAAGTTAAATGGTGAAAATAGGCAAAAACAACAGACAACAACATAAATGCATGGTGAGAATTTTATTGTTTATACTTAGGATTTATGCTTTTAGACTGTGAATTTAACACAAGTCCATGATTCTTCTAACAGAGCTGAATCTGACGTTGCTGTATCCCATATCCCTGAAGCTCCTGTACTCTCCAGGCCTAAAGTATATCATCCTGCCTCTGTAGTGGGGCTGCTCATACATGAGCCAGTGGCCGTCCATCACGTGACAGGACTGGCAGTCGGACATGCGGTAACGGTCCATGAAGGAATCGCAGTCATCTGTCAGCTCGTACATCTGACCTCCGAAGTTCTCCCTCTCATAGATCCTCATTCTGTAGGGTCCCCTGTACTGTAAATTGAAAAGAAATGTATTAATTCAGTCTGATTCAGCATAATCTGATTCAAACTACATGACTTTTGGCTGGATTTTGCTTTCGCAGACAGATTTCCAAGGTTTGTGCCAAAACCTCCAGATCTTGGCCAAATCGTTGCTGTTTTCCTGTAGCTCAGTGGTTAGAGCATGGCGCTAGCAATGCCAAGGTCATGGGTTTGATCCCAGGGATTGCACATACTTAGATACAAATGTATAGTATAATGCAATGTAAGTCGCTTTGGATAAAGGCGTCTGCCAAATGCGTAAATGTAAATGTTTTGCTCGCCAATACCCGTTAAGTCTGAGCATGTCAGTGAGGTGATCTGAGCCTGTCTTGAGCAGTCACAGACGCTGCAATATTTTCAAACCTATTTGATATTATCGCCACGTGATATTGTAGTGTGTGCGATGTAACAACAAGTTGGAACTAATCCAGCCAATCAAAGTGCAGACGGAAAAAATGGAAAAATCTCATAATCACTTGAGGGATTGCCTCATTATCGTTGACAGATGACAAGAAACCTTGTTGTGTAGTGTGAGCACCACAGCAATTAACTGTCTTTACAGTCCTGTAGTGTGAGCTTGCCCTTACTGGTTTTCTGGATGCTGGGAAGCGGACGTGCTGATGGACCAGCTACACCAGCACAATTTCGCTTGAGAACAGCATGACTATGCTGGTCTACCAGGTAAACCAACTCTAACCAATCTGAATCAACATAGGATTCATGCTGGATTTTTTCGCAGGGATGATTATTATCATCATTGTTTTGTTTAATTTTTTGTTACCTGAGGAACCATGCGACAGGACCTGATTCCATCACTCATTCCCATGCGCATGTAATCCGCATACTCGCCCCTCCTCATAAAGAACTGGTTTCCCATGAAGTTAGGACGGTCATAGACCACAAAGCAGCCGCTCTCCACTCTGCAGGAGTTGCAGCGGCTGAGGTAGGTAGACATGTCAGAGCAGTCACTGCTGCACTCATAGGAGCGACCCTGGAAGTTCCTGTCCTCGTAGAAGATAATCTACCAAGAAAAGTGTGAATATTTAAATATAAGTTGATGGACTCTCTGTAAACTTTAACAGTTGAAGTAACTGGCTTTTTTTTTTTTTAGAGCTTGTGTATGCAGCAAATGTTCAATAAAATTACCTAAAATATATTTATGAATTTCCACATAAAAATATCTTCATCATAAATATTCTTTGAATTTAATCATATTTTAGAGGTTTTTGCTGTTTTTGACAGCTATACCCAATACATACCTTGCCCATGTTTGCTGTTCTTCGTGGGATTCTGTCCAGTTGCTGGGAGTCTGTCTGACTGCTGCCTTTTATACTTTATAGGCTGATAATGGTTTTTGTCATTCAAATACTCTGGAACCTGATGATCAAGCAGGTCTGTGATTTTTGTTAATTTAAATTGTGCAATCACAGCCTACATGAAACAAACGGAATGAAAGACAAACAGAAAGAGAGAGCGAGACAGAGACAGCAAACTAGCGTGAAAGAGCAAGAGAAATCGGGTCAGGCAAGAGTTACCAAGTCTGATGAATTCCTTAAAGTACCAAACATTAATGTTAGTTAATAATTTTCAGATTTGCATTTCATTACATTAATATGTAATATGCTCAAACATAATTGATTTTGTTACCATGTATGGTTCAAAACACAAGACTCTAGATGCTCTGCTATTAATACATTGATCTTAAAATTCAGTCTTCGACCAAATGACCAAGATTTAATCTAGAAATATGTTCGCTATAAAACCTTATAATGCAATTGTTTAAAGATGTTGGCAGTCATAATGGAAATTACTTATTTATTGTCCTTGTCCATTATCAATAGTTTTTCTTTAATAATTGTTTTTTAAGAGTTTTAGATCATGCTGATCCTTAAATATGTGTATATATACACAAAATATTTTTAATAAAGAAATTACCTCTAATTCTTTGTCAAATGAGCAAATTTATACATTATGTAATTTTGCATGAAGAGAGGTGCAGTTACATTGATGTTAATGTTACATTAGTTACATTACATTGTTAGATTAACTATAGCAATCTAATATATCAGTTTTGATACAAATGCACCTTATATTTGTCCTTTTTAAGTCTCCATGGCTGTGTTTACACTGGCACAAAAAATCTGATTTTTTGCTCACATCAGACACAGATCGGACTTAGTTACACATGTGTAAACGCTGATTTGTTTCGCATCTGATCTGAGCCACTTCAAAATGTGGTTTTAAATCAGATACATATCCGATCTCTGGACATGTGACCTACATCTAAACACGCATATCCGATTCCCCTTGGAAATCCAAGCCACCACATGGTGAGGGCCACACATTTGCTCACTAAAAGGTAGCTTTTATGTTGTACTATGAAGCAGACTTGCCTGTATGCACTCGCACTAAAAATTTGCAGCTTTATTATTGAGGTGGGAACTTTATAGTCTATATCTAGGCCTATATCTTTTCCTAGAAAGAAACTGTGCGTGCACTGCAGGCTCACACACACATACACACACACAAACATTTAGCAGCTGAATTTCAACCTCTGCCCGGTTAATTTAAAAGAGGCCACCGTGTTTTTTTTTTCTGTTTTGTTTTTTTGTTTTTTTAATAAACCAAAAGCTTCACTGGGTAGGCTACTCTCCCTCGCGCGCTCTCTCGTTATCATTCATATTCAAATTCATTCAGATATATGTAATCTTACCTGCTACTTTATTTCACTTCAGAATTATAGATCTAACGACTGTAGATAAAATAACAAATGCAGATTACCTTTATTTTCCAGTCTATATCTGTTCAGTCAAATTTCACGCTGCAAAACATCCATGACACTGACAGCTGTTAACTTATCCATTCTGGCAGGTAATCGTGGCCACCCGATGTGAAATATATAAATAATTTTAATAGCACGCCATTCAAAACCCAAGACTCTACCATGTGCATGTAAAACTATCAATGACAATCATTTTGGGGCGGAAGTAATGTAAACTCAGATATCAGATACCAGTCCGGTTTCAGTTTCATGTTTGCCTGTGTACCCGTTCATTTGACTTAGTTTCATTATGTCTGAATGTTGTGTTCCTGTCACCTTTTCAGTTAATTATCTTGTTAATTATCTCATTTGCTCTTTTGTTTGCTCTTGCATTTAAGCCCTGTGTTGTCCCCAAGCTTACCCATGAGTCCGCTCCAGAGTACTCTCCAGCCCATAAGCCCATTCCAGAGTCCGCTCCAGTCCACAACCCCATAGCTCCTTCCAAGAAAAAAATATTTTTTGCTATACTTCCCCGGCCATAATGGCCAAGAAAAGCTTCCGGGTCAAGGCCACAGAGGCCGATCTGCCATGGTCCCCTGACCTACCTGCACCGCAATGGTCCCCGAGCTACCTGCACCGCCATAAGGCTGCACCTTCCCGGAGGGGGAGTTACGTCATGGTTAGTCTCTGTTTTGATTTAGTTTTTATTGTTCAGTTTCATGTTTGCCTGTGTACCCATTCATTTGACCCATCCTGACAACTTTCCTTTGTGCTGCAACTTGACCGTGAGCACCCTTCTGAAACCTAAATGACAAATGGGACACCCTATGATCTCATGCACGCGACGACCATTGTAATTCCACAAGACCACAAGTGCACATGAAGTGTGCCATTTGGGACATGGCCTCTAAGCTTTATCTTAATACTCCAAAAAGTTCAAAATGGCCAACAAATTTGACCAGTTTTTTAGAAGATATAACTATGTTTGAGATTTACTGATCAGTAGGTAGATGTAACCAGGATATAGCCTCACATTTCTTTCTTTTTCTTGCTTCCTGTCTAATTCATCAATACATTACATGAAAAATGATTTTTGTGCCCCAAATATTTTAATAACTTTTTTTCCACAATTGTCTTAAGATGATTTCTTTTTAATGCAACATTAAAGAGAGCGATACATCCTTTAACTGCATTTTTAATTATGTATGCGTAATACATATGATTGCACAAGAATAATAATTGCTTCAGTCTTACACATGACACAGCATTGTAAAAGCAGTGCTCAAGAACATGAGACACAGTAGTGCTTGGCCCTTGTGTCTTCTCTGATGGACATCATGGTTGCCAGTCATAAACAGTGATTTTGCTATGATTGAAAATGTGAAGATGCTGTTGGCAAATATTCGAATACAGAAGATATTTCTGTAATAACATAAATAATCAGCCTGAGCTGACAAAGTAGACTAACAATGTGCATGATGTTTATTTTCCATACTGGTTGTAAAATGACACTACTGGTAAAAAGTTAAATGGTGAAAATAGGCCAAAACAACAGACAACAACATAAATGCATGGTGAGAATTTTATTGTTTATACTTATGATTTTAGACTGTGAATTTAACACAAATCCATGATTCTTCTAACAGAGCTAAATCTGACGTTGCTGTATCCCATATCCCTGAAGCTCCTGTACTCTCCAGGCCTAAAGTATATCATCCTGCCTCTGTAGTGGGGCTGCTCATACATGAGCCAGTGGCCGTCCATCACGTGACAGGACTGGCAGTCGGACATGCGGTAACGGTCCATGAAGGAATCGCAGTCATCTGTCAGCTCGTACATCTGACCTCCGAAGTTCTCCCTCTCATAGATCCTCATTCTGTAGGGTCCCCTGTACTGTAAATTGAAAAGAAATGTATTAATTCAGTCTGATTCAAATGCTCTGAATCATATAACTTAATCCATGCTAAAATAATCCAGCATTACTGGTCACCAGAATAAAGTATGTTTGCATTTTGAGACCAGCTGGTTAAGGCAAGCTCAAACTACATGACTTTTGGCTGGATTTTGCTTTCGCAGACAGATTTCCAAGGTTTGTGACAAAACCTCCAGATCTTGGCCAAATCGTTGCCCTGTTTTGCTCACCGATACCCGTTAAGTCTGAGCATTTCAGTGAGGTGATCTGAGCCTGTCTTGAGCAGTCACAGATGCTGCAATATTTTCAAACCTATTTGATATTATCGCCACATGATATTGTAGTGTGTGCGATGTAACAACAAGTTGGAACTAATCCAGCCAATCACAGTGCAGACGGAAAAAATGGAAAAATCTCATAATCACTTGAGGGATTGCCTCATTACCGTTGACAGATGACAAGAAGCCTTGTTGTGTAGTGTGAGCACCACAGCAATTTAGCTATCCTTAGAGTCCTGTAGTGTGAGCTTGCCCTTACTGGTTTGCTGGATGCTGGGAAGCGGATGTGCTGATGGACCAGCTACACCAGCACAATTTCGCTTGAGAACAGCATGACTATGCTGGTCTACCAGGTAAACCAACTCCAACCAATCTGAATCAACATAGGATTCATGCTGGATTTTTTCGCAGGGATGATTATTATCATCATTGTTTTGTTTAATTTTTTGTTACCTGAGGAACCATGCGACAGGACCTGATTCCATCACTCATTCCCATGCGCATGTAATCCGCATACTCGCCCCTCCTCATAAAGAACTGGTTTCCCATGAAGTTAGGACGGTCATAGACCACAAAGCAGCCGCTCTCCACTCTGCAGGAGTTGCAGCGGCTGAGGTAGGTAGACATGTCAGAGCAGTCACTGCTGCACTCATAGGAGCGACCCTGGAAGTTCCTGTCCTCGTAGAAGATAATCTACCAAGAAAAGTGTGAATATTTAAATATAAGTTGATGGACTCTCTGTAAACTTTAACAGTTGAAGTAACTGGCTTTTTTTTTTTTTTTTAGAGCTTGTGTATGCAGCAAATGTTCAATAAAATTACCTAAAACATATTTATGAATTTCCACATAAAAATAATCTTTGAATTTAATCATATTTTAGAGGTTTTTGCTGTTTTTGACAGCTATACCCAATACATACCTTGCCCATGTTTGCTGTTCTTCGTGGGATTCTGTCCAGTTGCTGGGAGTCTGTCTGACTGCTGCCTTTTATACTTTATAGGCTGATAATGGTTTTTGTCATTCAAATACTCTGGAACCTGATGATCAAGCAGGTCTGTGATTTTTGTTAATTTAAATTGTGCAATCACAGCCTACATGAAACAAACGGAATGAAAGACAAACAGAAAGAGAGAGCGAGACAGAGATAGCAAACTAGCCTGAAAGAGCAAGAGAAATCGGGTCAGGCAAGAGTTACCAAGTCTGATGAATTCCTTAAAGTACCAAACATTTTCCAAGTGCTTAAAAATACTAATGTTAGTTAATAATTTTCAGATTTGCATTTCATTACTTTAGTATGTAATATGCTCAAACATAATTGATTTTGTTACCATGTATGGTTCAAAACACAAGACTCTAGATGCTCTCCTATTAATACATTGATCTTAAAATTCAGTCTTCGACCAAATGACCAAGATTTAATCTAGAAATGTGTTTGCTATAAAACCTTATAATGCAATTGTTTAAAGGTGTTGGCAGTCATAATGGTAATTACTTATTTATTGCCCTTGTCCATTATCAATAGTTTTTCCTTAGTAATTGTTTTTTAAGAGTTTTAGATCATGCCGATCCGCCATGGTCTCCTGACCTACTTGCACCGCCATGAGGTTGGGAGGGGGAGTTATGTCATAGTTAGTCTCTGTTTTGATTTAATTTTTATTGTTCAGTTTCATGTTTGCCTGTGTACCCATTCATTTGACCCATCCTGACAACTTTCCTTTGTGCTGCAACTTGACCGCAAGCACCCTTCTGAAACCTAAACGACAAATGGGACACCCTATGATCTCATGCACGCGACGACCATTGTAATTCCACAAGACCACAAGTGCACATGAAGTGTGCCATTTGGGACATGGCCTCTAAGCTTAATCTTGATACTCCAAAAAGTTCAAAATGGCCAACAAATTTGACCAATTTTTTAAAAGATATAACTATGTTTGAGATTTACTGATTAGTAAGTAGATGTAACCAGGATATAGCCTCACATTTCTTTCTTTTTCTTGCTTCCTGTCTAATTCATCAATACATTACATGAAAAATGATTTTTATGTCCCAAATATTTTAATAACTTTTTTCCACAATTGTCTTAAGATGATTTCTTTTTAATGCAACATTAAAGAGAGCGATACATCCTTTAACTGCATTTTTAATTATGTATGCGTAATACATATGATTGCACGAGAATAATAATTTCAAGAGTTTATTGAAATTATTAGCAATAGCAAACAATAACAATCTAATCTATTCCGGATGGACAAAATCAAGTCCTGCCATTTCACTCTGATACTGTACACATCACAACAGGGAAGAAAAGGCTGTGGCAACTTCTGTTTAATGCCGACTTGATTCTGACTCCAGTTTCAAATGATACTTAGGTTATTAATTTAGTTATGTTTAAATTAGGATTTTTGATTATTCACGTATTCCCTTACTTAGTAATTCCCTTTAAATTACTCATTCATTAGAGACCTGACATTGCAAGTCTCGCTCTGGCTGGTTGTGGATCTCATGGACACAAAATCGCCAGTCTGATCATAGTCAGAGGAAGCGGCGTTAACTAACACCTTTAAGTTTGGCCGCCAACTTTCACAGAGTCATAATGATTTCAGAAGAATACTGGAATAACAAAGAATTCCAAATAATAAAACTGAATATCTTATGTTGGGGAAGATAGTTACTGTTACCACAGACACCCTGAGGGGACACTACCCAAGAACTGTGAAAAACTGTATAATTTTATTATACAGATCCTAGAAGAAGAGGGTCATCCACACAGAACCTGTTTTTGCATTCCACTGCACTGCTTTTCCATTTATTTATTTTTATATATGGAAATGTGTACCAGTTGGAAGTGTTTGACTTTTGCGCTTGAGTCTTACACATGACACAGCATTGTAAAAGCAGTGCTCAAGAACATGAGACACAGTAGTGCTTGGCCCTTGTGTCTTCTCTGGTGGACATCATGGTTGCCAGTCATAAACAGTGATTTTGCTGTAATTGAAAATGTGAGGATGCTGTTGGCAAATATTCGAATGCAAAAGATATTTCTGTAATAACATAAATAATCAGCCTGAGCTGACCATGTAGACTAACAATGTGCATGTTGTTCAAACCTGAGGATGATTCTTTGGCTGAGGTTGGGATGCTTGGTACTCACAATTTTATTGTTAAACAAATCTATTATTCAGTGCTTTAGAACAATACATTGAGCTTGGATAATTTTTTTTTGAATTGCTGATTAAATTTTTTACAACCTGTGCCTTTGTTCAGGACTTGTATAAAGAGAGTATGACCATATGTCAGAGTGCTGTCCACAATATGGCTCTGACACCCATGATCATTTTGGTAATAGAACACAATCAGAATGGCTGTAATGTTACAGTGTAAATTATGAAATAACTTTAAGCTGTCATCATGACATCTATCTAGAATTATTGTGTATAATGTATAAATCTTTATAATTATGTTTTCATGTATAATGATTGATTCACAGCAGAAAATTATTTGCTAAAAAAACTTTAAATGTTTATGATATTGGTGGTATGTCTTCATTTGGACATTGATATTATAAACTTAGTTGATGCTTTGAAATTCATTTGATGCTTATTTTCCATACTGGTTGTATAATGACACTACTGGTAAAAAGTTAAATGGTGAAAATAGGCAAAAACAACAGACAACAACATAAATGCATGGTGAGAATTTTATTGTTTATACTTAGAATTTATGTTTTTAGACTGTGAATTTAACACAAGTCCATGATTCTTCTAACAGAGCTGAATCTGACGTTGCTGTATCCCATATCCCTGAAGCTCCTGTACTCTCCAGGCCTAAAGTATATCATCCTGCCTCTGTAGTGGGGCTGCTCATACATGAGCCAGTGGCCGTCCATCACGTGACAGGACTGGCAGTCGGACATGCGGTAACGGTCCATGAAGGAATCACAGTCATCTGTCAGCTCGTACATCTGACCTCCGAAGTTCTCCCTCTCGTAGATCCTCATTCTGTAGGGTCCCCTGTACTGTAAATTGAAAAGAAATGTATTAATTCAGTCTGATTCAAATGCTCTGAATCATATAACTTAATCCATGCTAAAATAATCCAGCATTACTGGTCACCAGAATAAAGTATGTTTGTATTTTGGGACCAGCTGGTTAAGGCAAGCTCAAACTACATGACTTTTGGCTGGATTTTGCTTTCGCAGACAGATTTCCAAGGTTTGTGACAAAACCTCCAGATCTTGGCCAAATCGTTGCCGTTTTGCTCGCCGATACCCGTTAAGTCTGAGCATTTCAGTGAGGTGATCTGAGCCTGTCTTGAGCAGTCACAGACGCTGCAATATTTTCAAACCTATTTGATATTATCGCCACGTGATATTGTAGTGTGTGCGATGTAACAACAAGTTGGAACTAATCCAGCCAATCACAGTGCAGACGGAAAAAATGGAAAAATCTCATAATCACTTGAGGGATTGCCTCATTACCGTTGACAGATGACAAGAAGCCTTGTTGTGTAGTGTGAGCACCACAGCAATTTAGCTATCCTTAGAGTCCTGTAGTGTGAGCTTGCCCTTACTGGTTTGCTGGATGCTGGGAAGCGGATGTGCTGATGGACCAGCTACACCAGCACAATTTCGCTTGAGAACAGCATGACTATGCTGGTCTACCAGGTAAACCAACTCTAACCAATCTGAATCAACATAGGATTCATGCTGGATTTTTTCGCAGGGATGATTATTATCATCATTGTTTTGTTTAATTTTTTGTTACCTGAGGAACCATGCGACAGGACCTGATTCCATCACTCATTCCCATGCGCATGTAATCCGCATACTCGCCCCTCCTCATAAAGAACTGGTTTCCCATGAAGTTAGGACGGTCATAGACCACAAAGCAGCCGCTCTCCACTCTGCAGGAGTTGCAGCGGCTGAGGTAGGTAGACATGTCAGAGCAGTCACTGCTGCACTCATAGGAGCGACCCTGGAAGTTCCTGTCCTCGTAGAAGATAATCTACCAAGAAAAGTGTGAATATTTAAATATAAGTTGATGGACTCTCTGTAAACTTTAACAGTTGAAGTAACTGGCTTTTTTTTTTTTTTTTAGAGCTTGTGTATGCAGCAAATGTTCAATAAAATTACCTAAAACATATTTATGAATTTCCACATAAAAATAATCTTTGAATTTAATCATATTTTAGAGGTTTTTGCTGTTTTTGACAGCTATACCCAATACATACCTTGCCCATGTTTGCTGTTCTTCGTGGGATTCTGTCCAGTTGCTGGGAGTCTGTCTGACTGCTGCCTTTTATACTTTATAGGCTGATAATGGTTTTTGTCATTCAAATACTCTGGAACCTGATGATCAAGCAGGTCTGTGATTTTTGTTAATTTAAATTGTGCAATCACAGCCTACATGAAACAAACGGAATGAAAGACAAACAGAGAGAGCGAGACAGAGACAGCAAACTAGCGTGAAAGAGCAAGAGAAATCGGGTCAGGCAAGAGTTACCAAGTCTGATGAATTCCTTAAAGTACCAAACATTTTCCAAGTACTTAAAAATACTAATGTTAGTTAATAATTTTCGGATTTGCATTTCATTACATTGGTATGTAATATGCTCAAACATAATTGATTTTGTTACCATGTATGGTTAAAAACACAAGACTCTAGATGCTCTCCTATTAATACATTGATCTTAAAATTCAGTCTTCGACCAAATGACCAAGATTTAATCTAGAAATACGTTCGCTATAAAACCTTATAATGCAATTGTTTAAAGGTGTTGGCAGTCACAATGGAAATGACTTATTTATTGCCCTTGTCCATTATCAATAGTTTTTCTTTAATAATTGTTTTTTAGATCATGCTGATCCTTAAATTTGTGTATATATACACAAAATATTTTTAATAAAGAAATTACCTCTAATTCTTTGTCAAATGAGCAAATTTATACATTATGTAATTTTGCATGAAGAGGTGCAGTTACATTGATGTTAACGTTACATTAGTTACATTACATTATGTTAGATTAACTATAGCAATTTTAACAATTCTACAATGAGAGGTCACCAAAATAAACTTTATGTAAATGTGCATGAAAGTGAAATCTGAATTTATATTCAATATCTGCCAAGTCTCTAATATATCAGTTTTGATGCAAATGCACCTTATATTTGTCCTTTTTAAGTCTCCATTTTCCAATCCTGCAGGATGTGGTTTACAATAACATAACTTGAAACTTCCCATTTATTTTATGGTAGATTGGACATTATGTGAAAGCAAATGTGAAGAAAACTTCAGCAAATCAAATAGGTTATTAGTAAACTTCAAGTGAGTACCAGCAATGGGTGGGTTTAAATGACAACATTATGTCTTGCACTCAAAGATTTACAAAAGTGGTTTAATGGAGAATTACTTTTAGTACAATTTCTGACTAAGGTGGTGTTGTTATCAAATTGATAGAATATTGTCATGGCATTTTGGTATTGAATAAAAAATGTTTCATGTCAGTAGGCCAAAACATTGTAAATGTGATAAACGTAGAACAGGTTTTAATAATATGTAATTGACTAAATTCAAAATGGCCAACATGCAATGTGGCTAACATTGGAATCATGTGTATATTATTGCATTCTTAATAACTAAAAGAATCTAAAGCATAATGAATTTAAGCCAATGACACTTTCTGGCTTTCTCCCAAATTAAATCCTAAGCCCTTCCGATCTTCCTCTGAGTCCACACTTTCATGATGAAATGGCGCTTTGACTGTTGGATAGAAGTCTGCTGCAGAGCTTGCTTCAGAGCGGGCTCAGCAAAAGTACGCACTGAGGGCGCATACCGGCTGCAAAGGGGGTGCTCATGAGTGTCATGGTTAGGCTCTGTTTTGATTGTTCAGTTTCATGTTTGCCTGTGTACCCGTTCATTTGAACTAGTTTCATTATGTCTGAATGTTGTGTTACTGTCACCTTTTCAGTTAATTACCTTGTTAATTATCTCATTGGCTCCTTTGTTTGCTCTTGCATTTAAGCCCTGTGTTGTCCCCGAGCTTACCCATGAGTCCGCTCCAGAGTCCTCTCCAGCCCGTAAGCCCATTCCAGAGTCCGCTCCAGTCCACAACCCCGTTGCTCCTCCCAAGAAAAATTTTATTTTTTGCTATACATCCCCAGCCATGGTGGCCAAGCAAAGCCTCCAGGTCAAGGCCACAGAGGCCGATCAGCCATGGTCCCCTGACCTCCTTTGTGCCGCAACTTGACCGCGAGCACCCTTCTGAAAACTAAACGACAAATGGGACACCCTATGATCTCATGCACACGGCGACTATTGTAAGTCCACAAGACCACAAGTGCACATGGCCTCTAAGCTTTATCTTGATACTTCAAAAAGTTCAAAAAATGGCCAACAAATTTTTTTTAAAAGATCAGTAGGTAGATGTAACCAGGATATAGCCTCACATTTCTTTCTTTTTCTTGCTTCCTGTCTAATTCATCGATACATTACATGAAAAATGATTTTTGTGTCCCAAATATTTTAATAACTTTTTTCCACAATTGTCTTAAGATGATCTCTTTTTAATGCAACATTAAAGAGAGCAATACATCCTTTAACTGCATTTTTAATTATGTATGCGTAATATATATGATTGCACGAGAATAATAATTTCAAGAGTTTATTGAAATTATTAGCAATAGCAAACAACAAAAATCTAATAAATTCCGGATGGACAAAATCAAGTCCTGCCATTTCACTCTGATATAGTACAGATCACAACAGGGAAGAAAAGGCTGTGGCAACTTCTGTTTAATGCCGACTTGATTCTGACTCCAATTTTTTAAAGATACTTAGGTTATTTATTTAGTTATGTTTAAAATTAGAATTTTTGATTATTCAAGTATTCCCTTACTTAGTAATTCCCTTTAAATTACTCATTCATTAGGGACCTGGGCCCATATTTATCAAGCTTCTCAAAGTGTCATTTTAGTCTTAAGTGCTGAGAATTCATGAAATTTACTCCTACTTTCAAACTTAAGCATAAAAGCAAGTTACCAAATTTCTTAAAGCTAAGAATCACTCTTACTCTCCCAGTTATTTAAAGGATTAGTTCACTTTCAAAAAAAATGTCCTGATAATTTACTCACCCCCATGTCATCCAAGATGCTCATGTCTTTCTTTCTTCAGTCAAAAAGAAATTAAGGTTTTTGATGAAAACATTCCAGGATTATTCTTCTTATAGTGGACTTCAATGGCCTCCAAACTATTGAAGGTCAAAATTACAGTTTGCAGCTTCAAAGGGCTTTAAACGATACTACATGAGGAATTAGGGTCTTATCTAGCGAAACGATTGGTGAACGATATGCTTTATATAAACAAATGATCACCTTCCAAGTGGTTCCGCCAAAAACGCACTTTCGTATTCTTCAAAAAGCTTACGCTGCATTCACACGGGGCGTCAGTGCTTGACGGAGGGCATGTCTAAAGCTTGTGTTGACTTGACCGTTATAGTGATAACAGCCAATCACATTACTTTCCGGTGTTGCACGAACACAATTGGCTAGCGACTGCTCTAGGGTGTTTGCATAAAGCGATCTGATTGGCTGACGCCTGCGTTGGTGCTTGAAAAGTTGAGAAATCTTCAACTTCTGCCGCTTGCAACGCCAGTGAAGCGACGTGACGGAACCCACAATTCAGTTCGGCAACGCGTCGCTTCACTGGCGGCAGAAGTTGAAGATTTCTCAACTTTTCAAGCACCAACGCAGGCGTCAGCCAATCAGATCGCTTTATGCAAACACCCTAGAGCAGTCGCTAGCCAATTGTGTTCGTGCAACACCGGAAAGTTATGTGATTGGCTGTTATCACTATAACAGTCGTGTCAACACAAGCTTCAAACACGACCTCCGTCAAGCATTGACGCTGACACCCCGTGTGAATGCAGCGTTACGCTGTATGTCCTACGCCTTCCCTATTCAACTTACGGAACGAACTCAGCGCCAGTTCCATTTTTTCCTGTAAGTACAATAGGGAAGGCGTAGGACATACAGCGTAAGCTTTTTCAAGAATACGGAAGTGCGGTTTTGGCGGAACCACTTGGAAGGCGATCATTTGTTTATATAAAGCATATACATTTACATTTTTTTCGAAAATGACCGATCATTTCGCTAGATAAGACCCTTATTCCTCGTCTAGTATCGTTTAAAGCCCTTTGAAGCTGCACTGAAACTGTAATTTTGACCTTCAACCATTTGGAGGCCATTGAAGTCCACTATAAGGAGAATAATCCTGGAATGTTTTCATCAAAAACCTTAATTTCTTTTCGACTGAAGAAAGAAGGACATGGACATCTTGGATGACATGGGGGTGAGTAAATTATCAGGAAAATATTATTTGAAAGTGAACTAATCCTTTAAGACAGCTCGAGAGGTCTCTTAAGTGGTTAGGAGTTGCCAGTAGGGGCTTGTGATGGCACTGAGGAGACAGAGACGTGTGTGAATCTTTCAGGGGAGTAAAAGAATGTTTTTGAAACCTTTGACGATGAGCAGTTAATCAAACGGTATCGTTTGGACAGAGCAGGCATCATCTTTGTCAGTGCTGATTAATGTTGGGCTGAATTGTTTGACTAAGGGGCCGTTCCCATATCACTTTTCACATATGAATTCGTGAATTAATGCAGTGCAGCGTGCTCATTTTGTCCAGGTGCGCCTGAGATTTAAACATCTCAGCTTTTCAGAATGCAGCAAGCGCACAGCACGTCATGTGACAAGAACCAACCGATCAGCTTCGGCCTTTCCGTAACAACATCGAAAGCTCAGCCGAACAGCTGATTGTTGCTGTACAGGGCGGGTTTTTATTTCTCATCTCCATAAATATATCTAGTAGTAAAGCTAATGCAAGAGCTTGAAATCAATTAATCCTTTGCTGATACTTCCTCGTCATCATTGAGAGCGCAGTTCATGGTTGCACAGCAACGGCAGACGCCACAGGAGCACAAGCGCTTGTGGAAAGGAGGACAGCAAAGTGTCGTGAATCATCTCTAAGACTGACACTTAAGATTTAGTCCTACACTTCACTTAAATTACGACTGAGATGCTTGATGAACTTTTAAACGCAGCTTTGAGCCAAGAATTTTTTTACTCTTAAGTCAATTCTTAGCAGTGTTCTTGTGAGTAATTCTCAGAGGTTTGATAAATACGGGCCCTGACGTTGCAAGTCTCACTCTGTCTGGTTGTGGATCTCATGAACACAAAATCGCCAGTCTGATCATAGTCAGAGGAAGCGGCGTTAACTAATACCTTTAAGTTTAGCCGCCAACTTTAACCGAGTCATAATGATTTCAGAAGAATACAGGAATAACAAAGAATTCCAAATAATAAAACTGAATATCTTATGTTGGGGAAGATAGTTACTGTTACCACAGAGACCCTGAGGGGACACTACCCAAGAACTGTGAAAAATTGTATAACTTTATTATACAGATCCTAGAAGAAGAGGGTCATCCACACAGAACCTGTTTTTGCCTTCCACTGCACTGATTTTCCATTTATTTATTTTTATATATGGAAATGTGTACCAGTTGGAAGTGTTTGACTTTTGCGCTTGAGTCTTACACATGACACAGCATTGTAAAAGCAGTGCTCAAGAACATGAGACACAGTAGTGCTTGGCCCTTGTGTCTTCTCTGGTGGACATCATGGTTGCCAGTCATAAACAGTGATTTTGCTGTAATTGAAAATGTGAGGATGCTGTTGGCAAATATTCGAATGCAAAAGATATTTCTGTAATAACATAAATAATCAGCCTGAGCTGACCATGTAGACTAACAATGTGCATGTTGTTCAAGCCTGAGGATGATTCTTTGGCTGAGGTTGGGATGCTTGGTACTCACAATTTTATTGTTAAACAAATCTATGATTCAGTGCTTTAGAACAATACATTGAGCTTGGATAAATTTTTTTGAATTGCTGATTAAATTTTTTACAACCTGTGCCTTTGTTCAGGACTTGTATAAAGAGACTACAGCACGGTTTGCTATCCAACATTTCACATCTGACAATGACAACTGAGAGCGTAAGTGCCTCTTTCTCCCTGATTGTCCATGATGTTTTAGCACAATGTAAACTATCTGTGCTGTGTTTTGTCTGACAGATTGTGTTATACGAAGACAGGAACTTCCAGGGAAGATCCTATGAGTGTAAGGGGGACACAAGTGACCTTCATACTTTTTTTAGCCGCTGTAATTCTGCAAGAGTGAAGGGGGGCTGTTGGGTTCTGTATGAGAGGCCAAACTACATGGGCTATCAGTATATACTGGCCCCAGGGGAATATCCAGATTATCACCATTGGATTGGCTTCAATGACTGTGTCCGATCTTGTCGTTTAGTCAGGCATGTAAGTCCAATGGCACCACATGTGATCACTTTTTAAATTGGTCTCAGTATGTTAACAGTGTGGTTGGGTGTGCACATAACAACATGATTTGTATTCCCTGCAGGTCACTGGACATCTCAAGCTGAAAATCTTTGAGAGGCCCAATTTTGATGGCCAAATGTGGGAAGTTACAGAAAGCACCCCGTCCGTTCAGGAACGCTTCCTCTGCAGAGAGGTCCATTCCTGCAAGGTTCTCGAAGGTCCCTGTGTGTTCTTCGAGCATGCAAACTACCATGGTCGTCAGTACCTCCTTGAGAAGGGAGAATACAGCCGCCACACTGAATGGGGGGCCATGACTCCCAACGTGGGCTCTATTCGCCAGATCACCATAGAATGTTGAAATGAAAACCTGTTATCACTACTACTGAAAAAGTATTGAAGAATAAATTTTTTGAAGAGGCATTCATTTTTGTGAGTTGTGTTTCTTTTTGACTGGTTGCCAGTTAACAGATTGGCATTAAATTATTTTGAGCTGAAATGCTCAAACATATGTGATCTGAAAATTATATTAAAAAGCATTATTATAAGCCAGTGTGTGTGTGTGTGCAGCTTTTGAGCAGAAATGGTTACCAGAAGATGTTTTCCATATTTTATTTGAATAAAAATGTGTATTGTATTTTTTTCCACCAAATCTTCTGAACAAGAAACAAAAGAAATTATTATATATTTTCTTTTAAGATAACACAAGTGTCTATTTACACTGAGTGCGAAAGGCTATTTTCAGTAATTCCGTCCACCATTGCGCAGATATTTTACCTTATAATAGCATATTACTTACATCAATTTACACAGTATTTGCCACTGCTGTGTTTAAGTATAAAAATATTGTATTTGTTGCTATTTGTACTTGATGCAATGGTATCCTTTTGCAAACGCATTTTTTACTTAGTGTACAGTAAATAGCTGCTCCCTTGTTTAAATATTCTGTTTACACATGCATGTTTGGTGTTTTAAAGAAGGTGGAACCAATTATGATTCATAAAAAGTTTGAAGCCCTGTTCATCAGATTATATGAAAACACTTTTTTATTCTTCTCTTGAAAGCAGCAAAACACTGTTGTTTAATCTGTTGCCATTTTGATGGTAACACCTGGCTTCATGGCAGCTTGTCCTATGTTTTTACATATTCTCCCATACAGATTGTCTTTTGTGAGGACAGGAACTTTCAAGGACGTTCCTTTGAGTGCAGCATGGACTGCCCAGAGTTGTCGTCCCACTTCAGCCGCTGTAACTCTATCCAAGTCGAGAGTGGGGCCTGGGTTTTGTATGAACGTCCAAACTTCATGGGCTGCCATAACATCCTAACTAGGGGAGAGTATCCTGATTACCAGCACTGGATGTGGTACAATGACTCTATAAGGTCTTGCCGCATGGTGTGAAATGTAAGTCATCCCTGTTTGGAGAACTGTACTTAGGCTATTTTGCCCAATGCTGGTCTTTTTTCCTCTTTTCCAGCAGAAGCAGTCACCTATTATACTGGATATACATGTGACACTAATCATTCAGGAACAGTATTTTTGGCCTTAAACTCTGCCAGATGCTGAATAATACTGTATTGTTTCCCACTGAACATTTGTTTTGTTCTTGAAGGAGATTTAAACAAAGCCCCCAGTATGGCTCTGAATTTATTTTATGTGATTCTGTGGAAAAAGAAAAAAAAAACACATGGCTTCATGACAGCTTGATTGCCTCAGGTGTTGTATTGTGTTGTGCTGAATAAAAGAGTCTTACCACACCTTCAGCTGACAGTTTTATTAATACAAATAATACATGGCAATGCATACACACATTTTATATATATATACAGTATATAGTGCCTGCGTCAGCATCACACGCATGCGTCGTGCTGCTCATGTGTACAGCATCGGCCGATACTGAGTCGCGTTCTGACGTAGAATCCGGAAGTGCTGCACAGTCTAAACAATGTAAACAACGTAGGAGACTGACAGGGAAGAGAAGAAATTGTTGAATAAAGTCATTATTCTTGTTTTTGCACATAAAAAGTATTCTTGCTGCTTCATAACATTAAGATCAGAAACCTCTTGGATCTCAAAAATATCTTAATTTTTTGTTCTGAAGGTCTTACAGGTGTGGAACGACATGAGGGTGAGTAGTAAATGACAGAAATTTCATTTTTGGGTGAACTAACCCTTTAACTCAGCTCACGCTAGGCACGGTTGCCTTGAACCGAGCCCGAGCGCGACTGTACCCCCTCCCAACTCCCCCGCTGGCCTGCACTCACATTGCCCTTAACGTTCCGGGCCAGAGCACGCTTACGTCATATACAATGCAACTTTTTGAATGGAAGAAAACAGGAAGAAATGCACTATCGCTAAGATACTGCTTAATATATATCATTTATGCCGCGCAGCGATTTTCACTTGCACGTATCAGAGGATTATTACAAAGGCAGCTGACGTTAATGGAGGAATTTGCAGCTTTATTTGCAAACTACTATTCCTGTTCATCAATAAGTGAGATCTATACCCGCTATAAACCCAAATACACTCAAATTAATTACATGAATTGATAAGTGTACTATCAGAGTAGAAATAAAGATGTTTGCCATCGTAATGATGACAATAGCGCACACAAAAGTAGTAACCGCGCTCTGGCCCACCTCTTTCAAGTGGGCCAGGGCCAGCTAAACGAACCGCGCCTGGGCACAGAACGGAGCAATCACACTTGTCAAGCGAACCGGGCTTTGTCGGTCAAACGCGCTCGGGCACGGTTCAGAGCGCCTAGTGTGAGTACTCCATTAGTTGAAGTACCTTTACAGCTTTAAGTCTTTTGGGTATGATGTGACAAGCTTTGCACATCTGCATTTGGCAATTTCCTGCCATTCTTCTCCTCAGATCCTCTCAAGCTCTGTCAGGTTAGATGGGGACTATCAGTGAAATCAGTGAACAGTCATTTTCAGGTTTGTCCAGAGATGTTCAAATGGGTTTAAGTTCAAGCTCTGCCTGAGCTACTCAAAGACATTCACAGAGTTGTCCATAAGCCACTCTTGCATCTTAGTTGTGTGTTTAGGGTCACTGTCCTGTTGGAAGGTGAACCTTCTGCTCTGTCTGAGGTCCTGACAGTGGCGGCTTGTGGGTTTTAAAACACTAAATTCTAGTGGTCTGGGGATACCCTGCTGATTATTATTAGCCTATTAATAGCTTAACTGCTTTGAATTGGCTTTTTGCTCATTTAGACAGAAAATTTAAAGAAAATCCCTATATGTCTGTTAAAAGAGCATGTTGGGCCATTTAGTAAAGCTGGCTGCTGTAGCCTATATTTGCAACTTATGTGTGGAGTCTTCCTTACTAACTGAAATTACCAACAAAAATACACATTCTGAGGCATGAAATGAAATGAATAACTGTGAATTTTATTAACATGAAATCATCCTTTTTCCCATTTTCTCCTCAAAATTTTAGGTAGGCTGTGCCTCCCTTGCATCCCCTGACGACCCGCCATGGGTCCTGAGTGATGCAGACTAGGTTTTTATTAAGGCTATCTCTATATTTTGCTGTGTTGAGCTTTCATTCTACCCTGATGAGTCCCCCAGTCCCTGCTGCTGAAAAACACCCCCACAGCATGATGCTGCCACCACCACACTTTACTGTTGGTAAAGTGCAAGTGATGTGCAGTGCCTAGTTTAATCCATACATGATGCTTGGAACTGAGGTTCATCAGACCAGATAATCTTGTTTTTCACAGTCTAAGAGAGTCCTTTAGGTGCTTTTTTGTAAATTCCAAGTGGGTTTTTATGTCTTCACTGAGGAGAGGCTTGAGTCTTGCCACTAAAAATAACCATAAAGCCCAGATAAGTGGAGTGTTGCAGTGATGTTTGTCCTTCTGTAAGTTACTCCCATCTCCATATATGATGATGAAGCTCAACTAGAGTGACCATCAGGCCTTTTAGTCATGACTCTGGTTGTTCCAAACTTCTTCCATTAAGGATTATGGAGACTGCATGCTTCTGTGAACCTGCAGTGCAGCAGAATTTTTTGTAGTCTTCCCCAGTTATGTGCCTTGACACAGTCCTGTCTCTGAGCTCTACACGCAGTTCCTTTGATCTCATGGATTGGTTTTTGCTCTGATGTGCATTTTCAGCTGTTAGACTTTTTATTGAGAGGTGTGTGCCTTTCCAAGTCATACCCATTCAATTGAATTTGTCACAGGTTAACTCCACTCATAGTGTAGTAACATCTACAAGCAAAATTGGAATGCTCCCGAACTAAATTTCAAGTGTCCCAAATAATTTTGCAATGTAATTATTTAAGTTTTTTTATTTTAAAGAAATTTACAAAGTTGTCACAAGTTTGTTTTTTGCTTTGTCATTGTGGTATATGGAGTGTAGACTGATGTGAAAAAAAATTTGAAGTAGTTTAGCATAAGGCATCAACAAAATAAAATGTGAAAAAAAAAAATGAAGGGGTACAAATACTTTCGCAAGGCACTGTATGGACAGACCTTTTTACCTTTTAAACCACACACCATAGACTAGTTTAGCATTAGCATTATGGTAATTTGGATGGTGCTGCTTTGTTTACTCTTCGTAAATGGCCTACATGAAATAAATGAATTTGTAATGGCATTTGAGAAACTACTCTCTCTGTTTTAGCATGCTGGCATTTTCCGTATCCGTCTGTATGAGCGGCCTGACTTCCAGGGTCAGGTTATGGAGTGCAGTGAGGACTGGCCCTCTCTCTATGACCACTTTCGTCACCGTGAGGTCCAGTCCTGTAACGTTTTGGATGGAGCCTGGGTCTTCTTTGAGCATCCTAACTACAAGGGACGTCAGTATTTGTTGGAAAGAGGCGAATACCGCCGCTTCACTGACTGGAATGCCATGCATCCTACTGTCGGCTCCATCCGTCGTGTTCAGGAGTGTTAGGTCTTTCAATGTGTAGTTGATTGTTCCTTAACTATTTAATAAAAAATGACACTGAGCCCACCTAAAGCTCCTGTCTCCTGTTTTATTTTGTTATTTTGAAAAAGTCTCTTATGCTTACCAAGGCTGCATTTGATCAAAAATACAGTACAATACAGTAAAAACATAAATATTGCAAAATATTATTACAATTTAAAATAATTGTTTTAATAAACTTTCAAATGTAATTTATTACTGTGATGATGATAAAGCTGAATTTTTAGCATAAATTCTTCTTCAGTGTCACATGATCCTTCAGAAAGTATTCTAATGCTGATTTGCTGCTCAAGAAAAACAAAAATCTTATTAAAAAAGTTGAAAACAGTTGTGTTGTGTAATATTTTTGTGGAAACCATGAAACATTTTTTCAGGATTATTTGATGAATAAAAAATTCAAAATAACAGAATTTATTTGATTTGTTTTGTTTTGTTTTTTTGTAACAATGTAAAAGCCTTTACTATCTGTTTATCACATTTAATGCCTCCTTGCTGAATAAAAGTATTAATTTCTTAAAAAAAAAAAAAAAAAAAAAAAAAAAACTACAGCTTTTGACTGGTAGTGTATGTATATATGTGTCAAATGTTAACCAGAAAAATTGTGGTATTTATTAATTCTCATCACATAGCTTTCAACAGTTTCTGCAGTTGATATAACTCAATACTCCCCTCTGTTGGTTTATTGTTTCTAAATGGTGTTTTTGAACTTAAATTTTAAAATATACAAATTTAGAACTCTTATACTTTATAGAAAACAAGATTGAATTTACATGTTTGTTTTTGAGTACTGCCATGACAAACTGTACATTTAAATTAATGAATTAATTAATTAAACACAATAAATTAATTAATGAACTAATCGTTTAAAATAAAACTGATAAATGCAGCTGCACCTAAACACTTTATTTAAACTCTATTTATAATCTGCATGACAGGTAAAGAATTAGGGCTGAAATAAATGGCTTAAAAACTGCCTCTTCAGTCCTTTTACTATATAGATACTGTGGTCTGGAATTTTGTTTTTGCTAGTAGTACCTGTTCACATGAATATAAATACACGTTTTTTAACCATTTGTATGTTAAAAAGAATGAATGCTTGTGTGTTTGCATTGTCAGAGAGCGTGAACTGTCAGTTGTGTAGGCAGTTGCTGGTCAATAGCCTCTGGTAAATCTCCCCATACAATTGTTGATAACTCAGCAGCTTTGCCAGTAAGAGTCCAGCATGTACCTAAAGTCCACAATGCTGATGCAGACCAGAGAGGGACACGAGTATGCTGAAACAAAAGGGTTTTTTTCTGCACAAAGGCCACCAGCAAGCACTTTTTCACTGATGGACCCACAGGGCAGCATGTCTCTGTTAGTCCAGATTCCTCCATAGGCATCCAGCTCTGAATGGAAGAATAGTTCACAAAGTTCACTTGCTAGTAGTTGAGCTAGTGCTTTTTGTGCTAGCCTGAGAGCACCCTCTTGTGGCAGTCATGTTTAAAGTACTCATATTATTTGTGATCATAAATCAGCATATCAGACTACAGATGTCTAGTTAAGTATTTCAGATAATTGTGAAGTAATTAAAAATGTAGTATGTACTGTAATGTATTTTATATTTATTTATCTCTAGGTTCTATCCCTCAGACATCCAATGTATTCTCACTAAATTTGTTTTAAAACAGCAGAATAGTATTTACAATTTTAATCTTCTAGCATGCCAAAGTCACACAACATGACTGAAACCATTTGCTATAGCAATCTTCTAAGTAGCTGACCTTTAATTTTTAAGTTAACCTTTAACTTCTAAGTAATTGACCTTTATACCGGACGCGAGTGGCGCGATGTGACTAAAAACCGTAAAACATAAGCCTTGTGTATACCTGTGTATTACACCAACACTAGTGTATGCGCACAGTCAAATGCACAGCCTTGGAAAGTATACTTTATTTGACTCGTACGCATACACAGGCGTTCAACGCATGCGCAGTTTTGAGCAATCTCTTGCCACGAGTTACAACCCATGTAAACATCTTTGTATTCTTTAATGCTAGAGTTGTACAAATGAGAGTACATTCTATCCTCTTTGCACAATCTCTATGTAGGCCTCCATTGTCACTGTAGCTTGCATGGGTTCCGGTCTGTTCTGCTTATGACTACCTTGTGAATCGACGCCCCCAGGGCACGGTTGCCACCTTGTGGATAAAGTAATTACTGCACATGTTAATGCGCATGTGCGACCTGTACAAGTACAAGCGGTTACAAAAACCCGGTGGTGTACGTACAGTATGCACGTACTCTTCTAATGACGAAATATGCATCACATGCACTGTACTCTGACCCTCGCGTACACGTAAAAAGTAAACTATACTTTGGGCTTTATTATAAACAGTGATTCTGACTATACTGGTAGTAGCACGACACAAGTGACAAATCTCCCACAGTAAACTGATGCCTCGTTCTATTTATGACGTACTGACACAAAGGACAAATGCTTTGCAACGGGAGCTTTGTCGCGTAGCTACACAATCATGTTGCATTGTGGTCTTTGAATCTGCCTGAAGCGTACATATAAGTAGACTCACTCCCTCTGTCAAAATCGAAAGGTCGAGGGTCCAGATGAACTTCCCTCGTCCACTTGATGTAGTTGAACCCACTTCAAAATGACGGTGGGGATTCCCCTGAGGGGAAGTGCTTAGGGAAGTTTGCGAATGTATGTCAGCATGAGTCTTATTTATTTCTGGTGTGAAAGGGTCTTTACATGTGCCAAAAACAGAACTTTTTTCTAACAAAAAAACTAACAAGCAAGCCCGGCCCAAGTGAGAGAAAATAATGCAAAAGTAACACAATGGAAAGTAATTCTACTTTCCATAAAAAGTAACTATGTAATGTAATTAGTTACTTTTTTTTAACAATTAACACAACATTGTAATGCATTACTTTTAAAAGTAACTTTCCCCAACACTGCTTTACAGAGTGATAGAGATTCTGAGCTGATTCTGAGAGATTCTAAACATCCACATTTCAGTCTCATAGCTTGCTGGGATATCATATCAAGAAGGTCAAAGGTCAAATGTGCTTGTATACTTAATTTTAATTTTAAATGTTTTTTTTTTTTTATACTACAACACTTTTCTAAAATTCACCCAAAATAAAATATGCATATAAATCATGATTTTTACAACCATTGACTTGCTAAAGGAAATTTTAGGGAAGAAAAATTATTAATAATTCATTACATGCTTGAGTTATTTTAGTTTTCTTTTAATCAGGATACCTCTTCTGTGAGATTTATCAGATGCTACCATGTGGTACAGCTATGAATTAACAAGTTGGCAAAGTATGTGCAGGTGTTAATTACCTGGCAGTTGTGATTGGGAACTGCAAGGTCATTGTGGGGACACCCCTGCTGCAATGTTATAGCACTGTTAAAAGATGGAGACATCTTTAAAATGGCAGGGATTAATTATAAAATAGACTTCTAAAGCAGTAATGTCATTTAAAACCGGTTATAAAATGTTTGAAATCATGATTATTTTCTCCAAAAAAAGTATAGTAATGATGTATTGAACAGTAGTAAAAATGTCACATTATGTTGTGTCAATGGCCTAATCTAAAAAAAAAAAAAACTAAAAAAAAGTTTGAATTGTCTGGCCCACATTTTCCCATATGAATGAAATTTCGTGTTTTCTTATTGCTTTCAGAATCACATTCCTCCATGACTATTTTTAAACCTCTGAGTCACTGATACAGGTCCACAGCTGAAAGGAATTACTTTAATCCTATGAAAAGAATGTAAAAATAAACTTTCCAGACAAGACAATTGCCTTATAAGGAAATGGCAACAGAGATAGAGGGGAATGAGGGGGCAGGGGTAAAAAAACATATTCATCTATATAAAAGCCATCTAGTTTCTACAGTAACAATATTTGAAGAGTAGCCTTGGGCAATGTAAAATCCAACAATGCTGTACAATGATACAAAGAAAAGTGTATAGAATCTGAAACCAGGCTTGAATAGTAATTGTATGTCTGTCTTTTGTGGTCTATTATATTTTCTATAAAACAGGCAGTAGCATAATCTTGAAGAACAGTGTTCTTTAACCTTGTGTGCAGTAAAGCTCCTGGAATAGGCAAAGCTCATTAAAGTGCTATAGACTAATTGCCTGTGTCTTAACACCTCTCCTCTCTTTCTTCAGTATGAGTGCATGAATTATTAAACAAAACCTCTTTCTTGCCTATATTCCTATGAGATGCTTAAGATTTAAAGGCAGAAGATCTGCACTATATATCCAGACCTGGTTAAAACTACAAGACACACTCCAAAACCCCAACATATTACCTATACTAAAAGATTATATATTTTACCCTTAATAATTCTGGTTTATTAAGATAATTAGGAAAATTAGGATTCATTATTAAATGCGCAGGCTGGAGGAGTGAGCTAAAGGCAATCTCACTCCTTTCTGGTGATGACAGACAGACTGGTGGTACACCTGGCACAGAACGGCATGCTGGGTCCTTAATTATGGGCCTCTGCCTGAGGTACATTAGATGATCCACCTAGTGCTGCCATAAATCTGTTACAAATACAGGCGGCCTCTGAATCCCTAAATAATGAAACCTCTCCTACCACACTTTACGATCTCCAGCTCTTAATAACCAACAGGGATTGGGAAGCTGAGGTAGAACTTGAATATTCACTTTAAATTTTCATCAATAAACATGTTAATTAGTTTATAGACTAAAGATGAGACTGAAATATAAGTGTATAAGTCGTTGGATTCACTTGTGCTTTTTATTTTCACCATAGGAGGGCAGCATAGTATTTAGTATTTTAGCCAGTGGTACATTATTTTTCCTTTTAATGTATTTTTATAATTGTTGTTATTATTGGAATATAGTCTTGGGATATTTACTTGGGAGATTCACATCATATATTTCAGTCTGGTACCGTGCAGCTTGAGGAAAACAGGAGAGTAGAGTCAGTGTAATATAAAACAGGCCACTACAGATCTATTTTAAGGCTTTGACTGACATTGTTTTACAAATCCTTCTTCTCAAAGATAATTTACATTTGTAAACTCAGGAAGCATTCTTAGATATTGATAAGCAACAATCTTAGAGTAAGAATTCTCCAGAGTGGATGCGTGATGATGGCATGAGAAAATATTTCCATGGTAACCAATATTTTTTGTCTCCTCCACCCTGGCAGCAAAATGCCTGTCACGAGATCTCACCCCAAACCCCACAACAACCTAATACACTGAAAAAAAAAAAAAAAAAAATGTTTTTTCATTAAATTTGAGTTAATACCTGAATTCCCACAGAGAAAATTATGGGTGGAAAATTTCAGATTCTAACCGTGATGAGTCATAACAATAAATTACACAAAGTTGTTGCTTTGTATGAAAAACAGTAGGCCTACTGCATATTGAATTCATTTGATTTGAATTCATCGTGGTCATTCCAATTTTTTAATCCAAAAATTAGTTCACAGACTCTTTATGGTTATTACGCCAGTAGGTGGCAACAAGTGAATGGTCATTTGAGTGAATCATTCATTCAACACGGCTTCCCAACAAATTCATTACCTTAACTGAACAATACCTAAATTAATTAAGAGTTTCAGTCTCAGAATCACATCTCTTTTCTCCTTCAGTCAGCAGATTTTCTTGGATCGCTCCAAGTTCAAACTCAAAACATGATTAATTCCGTGAAGAGGGCATGGTCCGACACTTCCCTCACCCATTAAATGAGGTAGACTAGAACATGGCAGCGTGGATTTTCATGTTAAAGGCAGGGTAAGTGATTTGCTTCAAAAACATTTTTTTGTTATGCTCTTCACATCCCTATAGCAATCACTAACTTAAGTGGTCTAAATGTATTTATATCATCTGTGGAAGGCGTAGGACCATTAAATGTGCTTCCAATAATATCCCTCGGTCCGAGGTATACTATAGGATGTCCTACCTGCCTGTCAACATATGTTTTAATTTATTTCTGGAATGCATTTGAGATCTTAATCTTTCAAAGCTAGCTCGCTATTGTTAGCCTCTCAGAAAATGACCTAAGTGTTTAGGAAAGATACTATATGAGTGTACATTTAAAGTAAACGGGAATGCATCCCAGTATTTTGCGCAAGTCTTTTGTATATGTTACAACTTCTATGTATTGTTTTTATATGCTATTGCTGTGTATTAAAGTATAAAGAATCTAATCCCACTAGCTGTGATTCAGAGAATATGGATAAAAAACAATGGAAATACCTCAAGATCACTTACTTTAATTCAATGCAATGTTGAGCAATCAATAAATAATGCGTTTCAATGTTTTTGTTTAATATGTTGTCCAGAAGCGGATGGAGGCTGCGTTTTAAAACCTATAGCGACCATTTTGGGTCATATTTAAACCACTCACTGCATTATTGGGCTTCGTAGCGTTTCGAGTCAGCTCAACTCATGCACACGATGCCTATGATGCTGCACGTGCATATGATGCCCAACAAGGCTGTCTAGGTAGGCAGGTCGCTAGGTTTTGAGAAACAGACGGAGTCACGACTCCAGGCTAGCGAGGAGATGAGGACACAATGAATTCATCTGTGGGTAGGTTATTTCCTTTATTAGTTACTCGGGATTTAGACTGCAAATAGCGATTTAATTCATGACACTGGATGATAAAATGTTACGGACATTGCCTCATTATTTATATGATTTCACCTTGTTAAGTTATTGCTTTTTACGTATTGTGGTATTGATTATTGATAACATTTTAATAGTGGGCCATTTAAAAAATATATAGAATAGAAATTAAGATATTATGGCGATTGATGTTTTGTTTTTTGTTTTTTTCCTGTCTTCATGCATTTATAATATTGGCATTAATTCTATCAGAATGTAAATAACAATAAGCTTTATAGATATCAGTGGACAGAACCTAATCAACAGTCTTGTTCTTTATGCTGTCCACTCATGTAGACAGATGTGCTACTATTTTAAAAAACTGTTTATTGTATGTTTTATATTTATAATTGCCTGCAGTGTGTATGTAAAGCATACTTTAAAAATAAGCACACTTGTTTTTTAAAGGGGTTTGCAGATGTGGTGCTTTTCCCAGGACTGTTTCGGGAATGAGGTGTTTACAGTGCTGGGCAAAGGGGGATCCTGGGAGGTTGCTATTTTTAGCTCTTATTTCATCATTCCTCTGCACAGTGCAGTAAGCTGCTCTCTGCATCTCAATGATTGAGGATTGGCACATCAGTCCCCTTCTCTTTAATACGTCCACGTCTTTTAAATCAAAAACGTTCCAAAAGGACAAACAGATGTGGGGTCATTTCATTTTTCCATTTTGCTCATTTGTTGTTGCTTTGCTTTGCAGATTCTAAGGCGGTTACGTAGTTCAGTATTGTGTTCTTTACACGTGTAGCATTAGGACATTCATAATGGGCATTCAGTAGTGTTTGACAGAATGATGTCTCTTGATACTAAACACAATATATACAGGCACAGATCCATTTACAGTGTTTCTTCCAAGGTTGTCATAACAGCATGAGCCAGATTGGTATCTAACACCATACGCCTGACCTTAAACATGACCTATGTCTTTAAAGTTTCCATCCCATGTATAATCCGTCAGACATTTTTAAGTCACAACAGAAGAGCCTTCCTTTGTGTTGAATGAACGAACTCTTCCACGAAGTTGATATGGTGTAGGTTTGTGAATCTTAATACAAAAGGAATAGATACTGTTTCACACTTTCTAGAAAGTGTCTTCATTCTCCATTTAGATTATCTTAAACTCTGAGCTAAGCACATTGTCATTGAAATATGAGGAAAATATGAAAAACAATTTCCTCTGACTTATGTAAAGCCATAATTTGGAAAAATGTAGATATAAATGTGATATGTCAGTTCTGGTCATTGCATGTTAAGAAGCATAAAGTTTCTCTTTGATAACGTTTAATATGAGCAATTTACACAATATATATGTTGGAAAATTAAAGTGAAATAACTTTATGTTTGACATTAATTTCAACAATTTCCATTCCATCTGCTTGGATCCCTAAGTACAGTGAATGATGATGAGGGAAAACACATTTACTTAAATTGTTAAACTGTTTTATTATTATAATGTATCATTTCCATTTTGCAAAACACTATTTGAATGCAATTTATAGCATTATATTTTAGACTTGTTTGAAGGAGAGCAAGATCAAATTTAATATACTCTTTAGATTTGAATGTGAAAGAACAGAAGATCTTGAATATAATTTCATAAGTTTAATTTCATGTTATTTAAAATGTTGCAGTGTATTTTACTGTAGTTAATTAATACAGTGATGTGCTACTTTCGTGTAGGAATGGTGCGATTTGTCTCACTTTAGGTGTACTTTTGGTATACAGTATATGAAATGTGTCAAAACGAGCAGTCAAATCATTTCTTATGTAACACACTGAGCTACACTAACTATTTGATGATTTGATGTCAGGCAGAATGAAGTCTAATTGTGTGGGCTGTCAACAGTCATCAAAGCCATATGTGTTTGTGTTGTAGTAGGTCGCACAACACTGTTGTAGAACTGTCTTTGTGCAAGGAAAAACAACACAGAAGCAGTGACCTTTTCTAACTAGAGATAATGAGAGAGGAAGCCTGACATTGTAAAATATAGAACATGGTCCGCACTGGGCCATAGTTAAGTGTGACAGTTGAGAGAAAGCAATTGAGAGAAATGGAGAAATGTCAAGGGGAGGTGCTAATTGTGTTAAATGGAGTTTGGTGGTGTAAAATGACCTCAAGAAAATGATTCACTGAAGGTGAAATGAATTGCCATTATTTTTTTTTTTTTTTTTTTTTTTTACAAATATCAAACATATCCTTCGAGATTTAATAGCAAATCAAGAAATAATCTGGCAGCTAAAGAACAGCAATAGAAAATTCGATAACACTTTACAATAATTAGTTAACGTTAGTTAAGTACATTAGTTAACATGAACTGACATGAAGTCTCATTTTATATAGAAACCAACTGTAAAAATTAAGCAATATAATGTTAAAAATAAAATAAAAAATGAATTATTTATTTTATGGAGCGGTAGCACTTCAGTATGAGGAACACATCTTCACTATTAACTACAACTTTTGCCTTCATAAACTCATAATTTACTGCTTATTAATAGTTAGTAAGGTAGTTTTATAGCATTTAAGTTTATGTCTTGGGTAGGATTAAGGGATGTACAATAAGGTCATGCAGAATAAGGCATTAATATGTGCTTTATAAGTAGTAATAAACAACCAATATCCTAGTAATATGCAAGCTAATAGGCAACTAGTCAAAAGTGAGAATTGAACCCTAAAATAAAGTGTTACTGATGGAGCTAGCTGTTCATCAGTTAAATTGCAGCTGCAGGGACACTGCAATCACATCACTGCAAGTTGATTGTAATACTTTTACGTCTTTCCTTTTTCCCATTGATGTTAAATAAAAGGCTGCAAAATGCAAAGCATTGGCCATCTGCCTGGAGATGAGGGCTACAATTTATTCTTATATAGTTTCTCAGCCAGCCAGGATAGGTGGCACAAATGGAGCATTTTAATTAAAAACTGCTGAGACATCGGGGAAGGATGCCAGCACGGCAAGGTTTCCCCACACAAACACGCTGCTTATGTTTCATCACGGCAAAACAAATAAGGCCAGCAGAATTACTCAAACAATGAGGGGAATAGTATGTTTTACAAAAACTAATTACATAAACATGGTATATAAAAATTCATATTGAATTTCCAGAGCGCTATCTGCCAACAAATGATACAAAAATGCAAAGTTTATTCTTCATCCAAACAGTATAGTTTATTCTTTACCCAAAAACGTGAGGATCAGAGTTCATTACAGCATTGAGGAAATTCCCCCACAACACTAGACTAAGCAAAAATCTTGCATTGCCATTATTATTTATGATGTTTTTATCGATTCACAGTAATGGAAATAAACATTACAAATTGCTTTGCTCGAGTTGTAACTTGAGTCAGCATTTTCTCTATTTAATGTGTATGTATTTAAATGCGATAATATACCCACCCAACAAATACTAACGATACTACACTTTTTCAAGAATAATGCTACAGACCAAAATACATTTCAGCTGACCGAGGGGATAAGGTTGTCCATTGAGATGTTCACTAGCATTCCAGGTCTCTGTATTCCCTGGGAGGTTTCCATCGCTATGGTGACAGCAAGCTGCTGATGTCATTGCCAGGCCATCTCATTGGGGTTGGTGGCCTTTTTTCTGTCCCTTTTCGTTTACATCAAAACCTGAGCATTAGATCGGTAACAATATGATTAGAGAATGATCTCTTCAAGCCACCTCTGTTGTTTTTAATGAATTTGCTGCTTGGTAAAACATGTAAATATGAAACTGTGAAAACAAGTTGGATCTTCTGTATGGATGTTGCCTTTTATTCTTCCTCTGACTGCTAATTACGTTCTCTGTAATGAGCCCTAGAGGCATGCTAATCACATTAGCACCGTATTTACAGGGAGGAGAGGTGTCCAAGGTGTAGTTTTACACAGGGGCAGCTGGAATATATCTATAACAGAGAGGGGAAAGTGAAGGAAATGTTTTTAGGAAATGTTCTGCTGATATATACATGTCATGCTCATTAGCTTACATGATCTTTCAGTTCCTTATTATTACACATTTCTTTGGTCTTTTCCAGCCTATAGCTTTGGCTTCATATTAATCCAGGTGGTGTAGTAGTAAATATCATTCAGCACAAGAGAAAATGGGGCTTGAGCTACATTAACCAATATGGCTGCTGTGCACCCTCAGTTATGATCTTTTACTGTACAGATTGTTCTGTGATCGTAATGTTTAGCATTTTCCTTCAGGTCAGTCCTATGTTCATAATAAAAATCTGTTTAAATGTCCGCTGCAATATCTTGTCCTTTTAACAGTTAAGGGGTTTTCCCGTGACTGACAGCGCTAGTCAAACCATTTGTCAGTTGCGTCTTGTTCCGTGTTCACAACAATTTAGTCTTTTCAATGTAAAAATCTTCGCTACTGACTGACACACTCATAAAGGCAGTGTTTGCCGCCATCTAATGGCGTAATAATGTAACTTCCGTTGCTGTTCATATTCAGGGACTAATTTTTCCGGCGGAAGGAAGGCTTTTAGTGATTTTACTTCATGAAAGTTGCATTGATACATATTTTTGGCTTTAATATTTGTATTGTGTGGTAACTGTTTTATAAAAGCAATAAGGTACTCGAGGCTAGTGCTGTATCGTGAATAAGTCACAGCTGAAGGGCGTTGTTAGGCACGACGTGAAGCGGCACAGCCTCTCGTACCTTATTGCTTACGTATACAAGTTTCTCAAACATGTGAGTGATAATGCCATCATGGGAAAAACATTATATTCAAATCAACAACCTATTTAAACAAGCCTTTGATGCTCTGTTAATGACATGTTTCTCTGTGGTAGCAACTTTTAAAGTAGCACAACTAAGAAACAATTGTAAGACATTCTTAAAGGATTAGTTCACTTTCAAATGAAAATACCCCAAGCTTTACACACCCTCAAGCCATCCTAGGTGTATATGACTTTCTTCATTCTGATGAACACAATCGGAGATATAAAATATCTAGCTTCCGACAGACCACCTTCCGTATTCAACTTCTGAAGAAAGTGTAATGCCTCTCGCAGTTCAAAAAGCTTACACTACATCCTATGCCTTCCCTATTTAACTTACGGAAAAAGTTTAACTGACGCGACACCAGTTCCATTTTTTTCATAACTTGAATACTGAAGGCGGTCTAACGGAAGCTAGATATTTTACTTCATAACTTGTTAAATATGGATATTTCTTTTACATAAATGCATGCATGGATGTGGATGGATGCACTTTCTTCAGCTTTATACTCATTGGTATTATTCACTGCCATTATAAAGCTCTGATGCGGCAGGATATTTAATAATATATCTCCAATTGTGTTCATCAGAAAGAAGAAAGTCATATATACCTATGATGGCTTGAGGGTGAGTAAAGCTTGGGGTAATTTCCATTTGAAAGTGAACTAATCCTTTAAACAAACATGTCAGTTTAAAATGTAAATTTTGTTTAAGACACTGAACATGGCTCCAAAAATGTACTCTGAAAAAAATATTACCTGACAGTCGAGGCCAAATGAACTCAATAATTCATTTATCTATTTTAAGACCATTGAAAGAAAAATTATTATATTTCCATGGAAGCAGAAAGAGAAGCTTATTAAACAATAATGCAGTTCATTAAAAATGCATGATATACTTTAACAAGGACATAAAATGTAGGTACACTCAGTGCAGCTTGTGTTTTTGTGTGAGAACAATTCAAAAGTTTAGCAGTATTGTTTTCCACTCTCTTGTCCAAATTTAGAATGTGACACAGTAATGTATCGCTGTACACCACAGGGGAAGCACCACCTCCGCTGCCCCACCACAGGCACAAGGTAACCTGCTCTTTGAAAAGCTATTCCCAAATTGCATTCCTTGACTTGCCGACTTCACTTAATTATTTCCACCCTCACTAATAACATATCTGTCAGTAGTGGGTGTAATGATTAGGTGTCAGTAGTTTTTGTTCCTTCGCACTGTGAGGTCCCACCCACCCTCTGCTCGCGGCTGAGTCAGATCGCTCTTTGCCGCCTGGTGTTTCGAGCCCCTTCTTCTCCACGCAGTCTCTTCCCATCCATTGCTCCTTTACCCCTGATTATTCTCATGGCTGATGCTTAACATGGCTGATTTTCCCACTGCCCCAGTTGTAGGATCTGTCTCAATAAACACAAGTTCCATCAGACCTCTCATAGGGGTAAAAAAAAACACACATCCACATGGTGCTCTTTTCAAAGTAAAACCAATTACCTGTCGGGTCCATGTGATTGTGAGCAAACAGAGAGGCTGTGTCTCGAGGCAAGCAGTAAAATGATGCAACTGTGGAAAAGTAATAATGTGCTGGAGCTCATCGAGCCCAGTTTGTTTTATTGCGAAAGCAAACAGTGCTTATCACTGAAGGATGAACTCTCCAGTTGTGTATTTATAGCAACCTAATAGATCCCAAGTGTGTAATCTTTTTAGGGCAAAATATTGATTTTCGAATCGTAATCAGCACCTTTCTTGCGGTGTTTGACTGCATAACGTGGGATTGAAAGAATGAGCAGTTTATAATGTATTATTATGTTTTATTAAAATCCAGCCTCACAGTTGAAGTGCAGTTTTTAGGCAATTAAAGTTTGATTGTGTATGTGTCAAATGTTGCATTAAGCATACATTTAGAGCCCCAGCTGCATTTATTTCTCATGTCTTTAAATTTTCAAATGCAATATCTACTTTTTAAATCAAAATTGAATTATTTAAACCTAATGCTGAATTATTAAAAGCTGGCACATAAGCAAGACAGCTCACCACGGTTAAATTATGGTAGAAATGAAAATGTAAAAATGTAGAAACTTTTTTTTTTTTTTTGCTTTTAGCATCATATATCAACTCTTACTCACTTTGTCCATTCCTTAAGCATGATTTCAACATTCGCATCTACAAATAGTAGTGTGATTAATGTTAATGCTATTTAGTCCCTAGGTTAAAAGGAAACTTGTACAGGGAGATGCATATGGGTGAGAGTTATTCCCTTGCTTCTTGAAGGTAGGATACTCTGTGTGCATTTGCATGCTAATAGAGGTGGTAGCAAATGTACTGTGTGCATAGTAACGCTAATCTTAACCATACATCAAGAGGCTGACAGAGACATTGATTCTCATGTCAGGGCATAGATGTGCAGATAGATTCCCTGTCAGTGCTGTGCTGGTGTTATTCCAAGCACCTGTTCATAATGAAGTACATGGAATCCATATAATGTCACAACTGAAAACTGGGTGGCACTGTTTTTACACACTCATGTAAAGCTAGTGCCGTTGCTGACATCAAAGGAAATGCTGAAGTGAGAGCAGGAGGTCCCTGCAGAGGAAACCAGAGCTCTATCTCTTTGCAAATGTGTGCATGACTGTGGTAAAAAGATGAGCTGAGGATTTCAACCTGCCTTTGTCACTGTTACAGCACAGGAAGTTTTTATGTCCTCAAACTGTGGATTGTGCAAAGAATTATTATTTTAAGCATTTAGTGAATTGTTTTTAAAACAGATACTTGCACCTTTAAATTCTGATTGTTAATCCACATATTATGTGGTTGTAGTAGTGACTATAAACACACCTGTGCCCGCACATTCTATATTCTATGTTGTTTAGCAACCACAAACAGTTACGCTAATTAACTGTTACTTGTAATAATATTATTATAATGTATACTTGTAGCCTAATAATATTTTTATTAAAATGTGTTTTTTTTTGTATTGAATACTAGTTACCTTTTATACAATGAAATCAATGTTATACATTCCAATGGCATATTTTCTTTGAATTTATATTGTTTTTTGAATTTGTTTTTGGCGTAATATTGTAAATAATAATAGCTAGATAATAGCTAGCATCAAATGTGCTCAACTTTTATTACTTAACTGTAAAAAAAAAAAAATCCTGTTAAATTTATGGTATAAAAACGGCAACTAATTGCCAGAAATTCACTATGCAAAATACGGTGACAATGTTTCAGGTATTACAGGACGGCATATGGTGCCTGTAAGTTTTAGAGCTTATAACTGCATATTTTATTACGTTATATAATGTAATACCAATCTGCTTGAACTTAAAATGTAATGAAAACAACTATAATAATACAGGTAGTACAATAGAAAGCCAGTCAATTCTTTTAGTGTTGTCCTGTCTGTGCAAGGATAAGAGTCAATTTTTCACCTCGTGTGCGTATGTGTGACCTTTATGCACATGTGGGTGGGTGTCAGTAACATGCAGTATCAGGCTGTGCATGTGTGAAAATGTATTGCAGTTCTCTGTTTTTCCCAGAAAATAGCGAATCTCTCTAAGTATCCATGAAGTCCTTTTACCGTTGTTTGTGTTTGAACCATGATCATACATGCCTCAGACTGATTTGTCATATTTTTTTTTCTTCTGTACAAGCTGTTATTATTTTATCTGCATGTAAAGTGCCTGTTGCTAATTCAAAGAGCAATTCAAACCATGAAAATCTGTTCTTTGCAACTTCTTTTGAAAACATTTTTTTTCTTGGTTGATGTGAGCCAATAATTACAATTATAATGTTCTTGAATAAGTCTGATGTTTTTATGAAATTTAAGATTGTCAGCTCTGTTGTAGTTGTTTTGTGCTGTGCTTCTTCATCACATCTTCTCCATCTCCTCCCCTCTCTTCCTATCTTGGTGTCTCTGGGGATGAGCCTGCCAGCCTAGTGATGTAGCTTTGGATCTCATTATGGGGTAGAGATTTAATGGAGCCACATGGTTGTCTGTCACAGACTAGGATGTGCATTAATGCAGAACGGTTTGTCCACTGCACCCGTTGGTGGTCATATAACTGGTGCTTTTTCCCCTCCCTTTTTTCCAACTCAGGGAGAAAAAAAACACCAAGGCATATGTTTCAACATAACCTTTATGCCTTTTTGCTATTTTTATTTCCACATCTGTAGCTACTTAATAGTGCAGAAATTTGGAATTACTATGCTGGATTGTTTACACTTTAATTGGATCACAGTTTGACGCTGTATTGGGAAATCTCACTTCCTGTTGTTGCAATGTGCAGTATGCAATACTCTATGAAGTGAACCTTGACTCCTGTAAAATTGTTTTCTAATTATTTGTTATTGTTTCATGTGCTCGTTTTCCAAGTGGACATTTTTCTGAGCCTCCTGCGAGTGAGTGACACTGAGAAAAAGAAACGCAAGGTAAAATGATTATACAGTTATACTCTTGAATACAGTTTTCAGTATACACTTTTGAAAACAATATATTATTTAACATGACAATAATATGAATGTAGCCTTTGTAAAAATATAAAGCAAAACATCAGTGTTCAAAAAAAAAAGAATTGTATTTCCAATGTCATAGCAGCAGCAGTATCGTTTAGTCGACTCATCTCTAGCCTTTACTGTCAATTTTAATTTAATGGTCCTTGCTGAATAAAAGAATTAATTTCTTTAAAAAAATCTTACTGACTCCAAATTTTTTGAATGGTGGTGTAGGTGTTTCTAGAACTGATTAAAAATAAGTGAAAAGTATCATTAAAGTGGCCCATATGTCTTCTGAATATAGTTTTAAAGCTTGAAATCCTCATATCTCATTCATTGGAATTGCATGGAAAAGAGCAACTAGTACATTCTGTAGAATTTTCTTCTATTGTGTTTCACAGAAGAAAAAGTCATGCCGGTTTGGAACAATGTCAGTGAGTAAATTGAAGACTGAATTTTCATTTTTGGATAAAATAATACTTTAAGCTTTCAGTCCACTTAAAGTGTTAGTTCACCCAAATATGAAAATAATGTCATTAATTACTCACTCTCATGTCGTTCTACACTCGTAAGACCTTCGTTCATCTTCGGAACACAAATTAAGATATTTTTGATGAAATCCGATGGCTCAGTGAGGCCTGCATTGACAGCAATGGTGATTCCTCTCTCAAGATCTATAAAGGTACTAAAAACATATTTAAATCAGTTCACATGAGTACTGTGGTTCTACCGTAATATTATAAAGTGACGAGAATATTTTTTGTATGCCAAAAACAAAATAACGACTTTTTTAACAATATCTAGTGATGGCCGATTTCAAAACACTGCTTCATGAAGCTTCGGAGCTTTACGAATCAAATCAGTGGTTTGGAGCACCAAAGTCACGTGATTTCAGCAGTTTGACGGTTTAATACATGATCCGAATCACTGATTCAACACAAAAGATTTGTAATGCTCCAAAGCAGTGTTTTGAAATCGGCCATTACTAGATATTGTTGAAAAGTCGTTATTTTGTTTTTTTAGCGCACAAAAAATATTCTCGTCGCTTTATAATATTAAGATAGAACCACCATACTCACATGAACTGATTTAAATATGTTTTTAGTACCTTTGTGGATCTTGAGAGAGGAAGTACCATTGCTGTCTATGCAGGCCACACTGAGCCATCGGATTTCATCAAAAATATCTTAATTTGTGTTCCGAAGGTCTTACGGGTGTAGAACGACATGAGGGTGAGTAAGTAATGACATTATTTTCATTTTTGGGTGAACTAACCCTTTAAAGATTTGTTATTATGTGATCTCTCTCAGGAATTAGGAATTTAGAAAAAAAAAATCTGTATTTATTTATTTATTTAAAAAAAAAAAAAATCTTAATTTAACATCCTGCTTAATGTTGTCCTAAAAACAGTGTTCATACTGAAGGCTATTAAAACAAATATAGTGAATGTAACCATGTAGTCTGGCACTCTAGTGCAAAAAAGGGAAAATGACATTACATTCTAACATTGCAGGCTAACATTACAATCTGAAAAAAAAAATTATTAATGCTTTTTAAAGCAGAAGTTAAATTCACAAGACTAAAAATGAAAATAAAAACAAAAGTACAGACTAATAACTATATTAGGCTATTTTGATTTGCCTACCCCAAATAGTCACTTTACAGTTAACCTGCTGCTATCATAAAAATACACTTATTTGTGTGCTTAATATTCTACATATTGCACATTTATTGTTCAACAACCATCCGTCTGTTTTGGCGCGAATGCACGCGGTGTCGCTTGTTCACGGAAGTCTATGAAGTTTAGAGGAGATTCGCTAGCAGAAGGCTCGTCCACTCCTGACTGCAAAATGGAAATATTTGTATGACTTTCTTACATTTACAGATGGAGAATATACCTGTGAAATGTAAGTTATGTTCTGAGGAAAACAACACATCACAAACGCATTCAACAGCACAAGTGTCTGTCAGCACATGAATCTGTCAGACTCAGAGCATCTGACTGGGCAATCCGCTTTAAACTATATGTGCTAAATATATCTTAATCTTCTGAGTTAGTCTATATTTAAAGCCATTAATATTAAGCATGTCTCATGTTTAGGACAAATTGTATAGACCCTTTTCACATTTCCAGGTTTCTCAGAAGCGGAAGTCATCATAGTTGGGTAAAATTCTATAGCGGTGAACGAGAGAATACATTAAATATATTTGTTGTGTTTCCATTTGCTCAAATAGCAAAAGAAAAAGTCCACAATAGTGTTTTCACAATTTTCAAAAAGAGGAAAAAAATAGAGAGCGATTGATAACGGCAGTCAGAAGAGAGAAAGATGTAATTTTTACCGTCACTCCCATAGCCGCTGTATTACAAACACCCTCACAGCAGCGGTAACTAGTTTTTTGTAATTTGATGCAAAGGTAATATAATACTAAGTATAGTGTTATAAATGTACATACGTTTTTAAAAAAATGAAAATATAAAAAACTTTGCAGGATTTACGATATTGATGACCGTTAAAATGCATCATCACAGTCTGTGAAAAGGGTCTATTATGCATTTTCCCCGCAGCAGCACTCTGCGACATCGACCACTGTGTTTCAGATGCGCTCAAACTACAGTATATCGATATAAATGGCATTGCCTCATTCTGTATCGTATACAAAAAATATGTTGATATATTGTACAAACTCGATATACCGCCCAGCCCTAATGTCTTACAATTCACACTCCTCCTACACAATCTCACACACTCATAGTACTGTATACAGTAGGTCTATACAGTATGTTGCTCTAAAAGATGTGCAACAACACAGCTTTTGCTAAGTAACATGCAATGGCAGGAGAGCATGAATAGTCTTGCTTATACTACAAGGTACTACAGCTGTGGACAAAAGTATCGGCAGTGACATAAATTTTGTGTTTCGCAAAGTTGCTGCTTCTGTATTTTTAGATTATTTATTCACGTTTCTGTGGTATACTGGAAAACAATGATAAGCATTTCATACATTTTAAAGGCTTGTATTGGCAAAAACATTCAATATTATGCTAAGAGTCAATATTTACAGTATTGACCGTTCTTCTTTATAACCTCTGCAATTCACTCTGGTATGCTGGATGGATATCAGCATCTGGGCTAAATCCTGACTGATGGCTGAGTTTATCACAATTTGTGGACTTCTGCTTGTCCACTCGCCTTTTGAGGAATGACCACAGGTTCTCTATGACATTAAGATCCAGGGAGCTGCCTGTCCAAAATTTCAATGTAATGATCTCCGAGCCACTTCATTATCACTCTTGCCTTGTGGCATGGTGCTCCATCATGCTGGAAAATGCACGGATCATCACCAAATTGATCCTGGATTGTTGGGAGAAGTTGCTCTTACAAGACGTTTTGATACCATTCTTTATTCATGGCAAGAACTGTGAGAGGGCCCACTCCCTTGGATGAAAAGCAACACCACACATAGATTGTCTCAGGATACTTAACTGTTGGCATGACACAGGACTCATGTTAGCGTTTACCTTTTCTTCTACGGAGAAGAAGATTTCTTCTACATTTTCCAGATGTCCCAAATAGTAAGGGGGCTTCTTCAGAGAAAATCACTTTGCACAAGTCTTGCTGTTCAATCCTTGTACATCCTGCAGAATATCAGTCTGTCCTTGATGTTTTTCTTGGAAAGAAGTGGCTTCTTTGCTGCCCTTCTTGACACCAGGCTGTTGTCCAAAAGTCTTCGCCTCGCCTCATGATGCATCATTAAAGAAATCATCTAGCCAGTCATGAAACCGAAACCGTATTGTTGCTAATAAGTCATTCAACCACGTTGGTTAATGTCATGCAGGTGGTGGAGTAATAACTTTTTTTAATTAATCCGTTTGAGATCAAATTAATGGCAGATTTTTGCTATAAATTACAGACATGGCATCTGAGGACAAATTCTCATTTTTCTGTTATATTGCTTTATTTACAGATTCAATCATAGGCTCCTTCTTACATACTAGAGCACGTATGCACATGCACACTCTTCAAAAATGGCACTTTAAATCTCTTGATAAACTAAAAGTGACATTTGTATATATTTGAAATAAACAATATAGATTGTACTGAATGTCAGCTTGCTTATTTTGCTCAATATAAGGATTTATTAAGTCCACATGTCATGCAAACAAAAAACCATGCTCCTCACTACAGCTCGAAGGCTGTAGTTTCAACAAGTGGTGTAGTCTACGTGATACGCAGATATACGTCATATACCCACTAGGAAAAGTCAAGGATTGCCTTATACCCACTTAAGCATGAGGATATGTAACCATCCAATAAATCACAATAAGCTTTGTGCTTTGTTGATTTTGACATGAAAGTCTCATATTTTAAATTCTGTCCATTTTACTACGAAATAAAAGAAAATTAATACTGTTTAATGTGGAGTGACAGATCGCTGTAGTGCCTCAGTTCAAGAGAAGCAGCAGCTGGAAGCACATGTGAACTGATCCTATCCTCTGCTTTGATACCAGTTACAGCGTGAGATAAACATGAATGAACATCTGAAGGTATGTTAAAAGATACAGTACAACTTACCGACATCCGTATCATGTCTTGTGTAATCTCTAAATCAGTGTTTAAACAGCGGAAAGATGTTAATAAAACAGCTTGTAAACACACAAACGTAACGTCACATTTACCTCAAAACAAACATATTCAGTGACCAAAAACTCGTAGGTCCGCTAGAAAAATGAACTCTAGAGAGTATAGCTAAAGAGCATTTAGATAAATATATGCACAATATTGCATATTTATAATTTTTAATGTTCTTCAATAGTTTGAATAAACCTGTCAAGTTGACATCCACCATTTAAATGTTTATATTTCAAAAAACGAATTGGAGTAGAATTAATTTTATAATTTTAAAGTTAGTAGGCCTATTATAACTTAATTATTATAAAAAATCCTTAAGTGTAATTTAACTTTGTATATACAAATCAGTTCATTGTAACCTTTAATATTAGTTTAGTACCAACTGATTCCCATGTATATTTTACAGAATTAGTTGAGATTTTTTTTCTTGAGAAAATTTGCCATGTACTGTACCTGATATACAGTATATCCAGAATAACTGATATAGTAACAAAATGCAAGCTTGTGAATTGAAATGTATAACTATGATGACAGACTGACAGGAAATGGTGCAAAACAGAAAACAAAGTTTAAACAGGGTGATATTGTGACATACTGATAAGCCTCATCTTTCCATTATTGTTAATAATAGTTGCAACTTGCACTCTTAAAGGCCCGCTGAAGTGTCTTGGAACGCGCAGCATTATTCAATGTGTTGACGTGATTTCAACTGATACAGGAAGACAGGGCGATATATCGAACAGCCCCGCCCCTTTTTTTTAAATAGCCAATAGCGTTTTGTTTATATCACAGCTTGGCCAGAGCCGTTAAACTTAGTATAACCTCTGTTTCTTTTAATATCTAACAGTTTATCCTCCTAATCTCCTCTATATCACTTTAAAATACAGCATTCTGTGCAGAATTTAAATGGGTCTGATACCTTTCGTGATCTGAGCCGACTCGTGGATATGATCTGCTCTGTGCTCTCGTGTCCCTGGCACAGAGCAGACTGTGCTCACGCTGCGGTGGTTCATGTGATACTAACGCGAAAACGGACTTCATTCGCGTCAATGGAAAGCATATTTACACTGTCTGAATCGTTCCCTATTCTCTATATAGTGCACTATGTGCCATTCACCATGTAGAAACTAGTAAATGTATGAACAAATGACAGATTTCAGTTGTAGCTTCAGTGTCTGTTGATAGTGTAGGAGGGGGCGGGACTTCAGATTCTAGAGAGCATTTGATTGGACAGAAGATTTGATGAGAAGCTGAAGTGTGATGTCATGAAAATCTGTGATCCATTTTAGCGTAAGTAAGAAACTGTACGTTTTGAATGCTTATATCTCCTAAATGCGAATTTTGTCATTGATTTGGAACACACCAGCTTATTCATAACATTAAGGCTAACATATTCATACTAAAAGCTAAAAAACTTAAATTTTGATTTCAGGGGGACTTTAAATGTGCACAGCTGATAAAACCTTTGCTCCAGGGACCATATTCATAACATCTAAGGCTAAATGTAGACCTTAACTGGCTGAGTTAGATGGTGATTGACACTAAACAGTAGAAAACCAGTCTCTCCAGCTGTAAATGTCATTGGCTATTAAAGTTTTGTGTGGCTTATAATAAATTGACATGTTGATAACACACACATAAGCAGTCTTTCAGAATGCTCTCAATTATGTAGCCTAGATCAGATGCATACCATATGCATCATGTTGGGTGCTTATGGGGTGTCACTCTGGGATAGGTGAGTATGAGGCTGGGAGGGAAAAATATATATTATATATATTCACTACAAAAAAACTAGACTATACAACTGATTCCAACCACACAACTATGTGATGCTATGCTGATAATGATGGAACCTGCGACTTTAGTTGGCTAATCATGCTTTTGTTAAACGTACCCCAAAATGATTTTACCCGACTAGTACATCTTCTCACTTTATGTGCTGTTGATACGATTGGTGAAATAATGTTAGCTGGTTGTTTTGTGCCAGGACCAAAAAACTGTGAAATTTGGGGTTTTCCGATAAAGAAAATGTTTTGGCCAATTAAGCTTCTTGCAATTATTTAGAATGCATCTGATCCCTCTGAACAATAATCTAGAAGCAATGTTAATCAACACCACAACAACTGAAGCAGCAGCTTTTCAGAATAAAAAAATGTATGTCACTGCCAGTACTTTTGGCCACAGCTCTACAGTACAGTCTGTGTGGTTCATGCGTCGTTGCACAGTAAATGAGGAAAAAAGTGAAGCGAGAGGTTTTTATTCCCATGGTGCTCTCACTCATGATGAGAATGAAGTGACCGGTCCCAGTGGGCGCTGAGGTTAGGCGCGAAGGACAGCATTTCCGCTCACTGGGGAGATGGGACAGCCGGAGGGATAAAAATAGCAAGTGAATCCCACCCCCCAGGCTCTCTCTTGTCCTTCTGGACTCTGTGTGAGGATCTCTGTCCCTTTACCCTGCTGTCTTCCACAATGACTCTGTACAGCAGGGTCACACTGTCAGTTTCAACTCAGTGCTGGATTCAGAAGCGAACGCCTGTTTTCTATCACTGCAGATAGATAGACAGACAGACAGATAAAATTATTGACAAGATTATAATTAATTTAACAAGTTTTATATATATATACAGTTGCAAGAAAAAGTATGTGAACCACTTGCAGCATCTGTGAAAATGTTAATAATTTTAACAAAATAAGGGAGATAATACAAAATGCATGTTATTTTTTTATTTAGTACTGTTCTGAGCAAGATATTTTAGATCAAATTTGTTTACATATAATCCACAAGACAAAAAAAAAAAATAGCTGAATTTATTAAAATAACCCCATAAGTATGTGAACCATTGATTCTTAATACTGTGTGTCATTACCTGGATGATCTACGACTGTTGTTTTGTTGTGTGATGGTTGTTCATGAGTCCCTTGTTTGTCCTGAGCAGTTAAACTGAGCTCTGTTCTTCAGAAAAAATCTCCAGATCCTGCAGATTCTTCAGTTTTCCAGCATTTTTTGCATATTTGAACCCTTTACAGCAGTGACTGAATGATTTTGAGATCCGTCTTTTCACACTGAGGACAACTGAGGGACTCAAACACAACTCAAACATTCACTGATGCTCCAGAAAAAAACATGATGCATTAATAGATGGGGGGTGAAAACATTTGGAATTTGTAAATTGTATTTAATTTGTCTTCCTGGAAATATGCAAGTATCTTCTGTTGCTTCCGAAGGGCAGTACTAAATGAAAAAAAAAAATGATATTCAAGCGACATAATAAAAACTTGGACCTCTTCATCCTGTTCAAAAGTTTTCACCCCCCGACTCTTAATGCATCGTGTTTCCTTCTGAAGCATCAGTGAATGTTTGAACCTTTTTTTAATAGTTGTGTTTGAGTCCCTCAGTTGTCCTCCATGTGAAAAGATGGATCTCAAAATCATTCAGTCACTGTTGTAAAGGGTTCAAATATGCAAAAGATGGTGGAAAACTGAAGAATTTTTGGGACCTGGAGTTTTTTCTGAAGAACTCAGTTTGAAGAGCTCAGTTTAACTGCTCAGAATAAACAAGGGACTCATGAACAACCATCACACAACAAAAAAACAGTCTTAGATCATCCAGGTAATGACACACAGTATTAAGAATCAATGGTTCACAAACTTTTGAACTGGGTCATTTTAATAAATTCAGCTATTTATTTTTTTTGTCTTATGGATTATATGTAAAGATCTTTTATGTAAAATATTTTACTCAGGACAGTACTAAATAAAAAATAACATGCATTTTGTATGATCTCTCTTATTTTGTTAAAATTTTGCACATTTCCACAGATTCTGCAAGTGGCTCACATACTTATTCTTATTAGGGCTGTCAACGTTAACGCGTTAACGCATGCGATTAATTCAAAATCCTTAACGCGTTAAAATAATTTAACGCAATTAACGGAAAAAAAATTATGGAAGCACGTGAAATTGCGTCATAACGTAATTTACGTCACGCAGTTAGATGATCTTAAAAGTCCATGCTGATTATCAGAGATGGCTGAGAGAATTATTCATTCCAGTGTCTGTTTCGCTTTAAAACACGAACTCTCTGTCATATTCTGTCATTGTAGGCTATATGAAGAGCGCGAGCCCTCCCGCATAACGCTGTTCCTGTCTGAACGGAACGTCGAACATCCCACCGCTGTATGGCCATATGATATGAAAACTATGTTTCTCGGCTGGATAAAGCAAACCAGCTTCTTGTTTTGATGGATGGGGATTGCAATCAAAGTAAAGACGATTGCGGTGACGTACAGGAGTACATTAAGCACGCGTGAGTCCGTTATATTGATGGGCAAACAAATCATGTATGAGCGCTCTCGACCCACTGATCGCACATTGTATTTATGCACAGACACATTTCAGTAAATTCACGTTGTTTTCACACACATTCAGGATAATGTTTGGATTTGTCCTGTGTATGTTGCTGTTAGGGATGGAACCGTTCGGTTCTCCAACCACGGCGCGCGCTTCCACCGCGGTTCATCCCAAATCTGACGACGCATCTATAATATGGTTTTGGAATACGGATTCGGCTAATGTATGTTTCAGTCGATGGATGTGCATTCTGGTTTCCCAATACGTTACAACAGCGATGATCAAAAGAACATGGGCAAAACAGTCACTCGTTGTAAACAAATGTTCAATGACGTGCCGAATGCTCTATGCCCAGTTATTTACGCCGTCATCACCCGGTGTTGATAGCGCGCAAGCGCAGGTTAGACCACATCTCACGTTTCTATCTGTGTTTAAACTAAACTCATTTAAACCATGCCAATTTAAACATTCATCCGTAAGATGCAAAAGAGAACTCGCGCGCTCTGTGAGGAGTGTGTTTGTGTGTGTGTGTTCTCATCCGAAGCGCGTACACAGAGAGCCGCGTCACAGCGCGCAAATACTCTCGCGCAAATTCTCTTTCAAGTCTTGCACCTAAACGGACAAATTCACACAAAAATTATGTCAACATGCCCATCTTAGCGAGTATCCTAACAAACATAGTAGGTTATGTCTTAGGAGAAAAACGAGACAGACAATGCATGTGTATCAGTGTACTGGATCTTTGAATTATTTCTTAAAGGGACAGCAGTCTAATATTCCTGCTCTCTGTTTTTAATGTTAATCAAAAGACAAAAGACGAAGAAATCACTCTTGACTGAACTCTTGTAACTTAATGTTTCACCTTTATTTAATTATTCAAAGAAGTTTATATGCAGTTATTTTATATTTGATTACTTTGTTGAATTTCTGTACCTGAAAACTATTGTTAGTTGAAAAACCTGTAAAGCACTGTTGATTTTTATTTTAATTTTTTTTTTTATGGGTACTTTGGTGTACATAAATGTATGAATTATATTAAATCATATAATTTGGTTATTTGGTGTCATTTTTTGGAAAGACATAAATTTACCCGTGAAAAAAGCTGAAAAATACAGTTTTGTGAAAATCACACTTTAATCTAATGGTTTACTTTGCTGAATATAGGCAATGATGGCAAAATGGACGAGTTAAACAAGAAAAACGGTGTATGCTTAATTTCACGATAAGTGCACGATTAATCGCGATTAAAAAAAATTAATCTATTCACAGCCCTAATATATATATATATATATATATATATATATATATATATATATATATATATATATATATATATATATATATATTCAAGGTGAATATTAGGTCTGGTTCATTCATAATCAAATGCATGTTGGTTCATAAAAATGTTGGCTCATATCTTCAAAAAAAGAGGACAATAAGATAGGGACAGGAAGTGAAAGCATACGCTCTGATGGCAAAAGACAACGCCTCCATCTCTAACAGAAAAAGGGAAAGTCCCCTCAGAAAGAGAGACAGCACCAGAGAAAAACAGAGAGACAGAACAGACATGTTAAACACAGCCCTGTATAACTATATAAATTTTTCTCTCCCTGTTGCATTTTTCTTGCCCTTTCAAACATATTGTTTGTAGTTTAATTCACCATGTAAATTCACCACATTTTGTGGGTTTTTATGGTACTTCTGTGCTGTTGCACAATTACAAAAAGCATGTAGATGGTGTGGTTACCTTCAACACTCTAAACACAGACGTCTCCTCACGTTGACACTCCTACACATTTCTATATGCACAAGATGGCCAGCTTGCCGTTCTAAAATAATCACCAAAAGTACAGTCTTACCATTTTGTCTCCTTTTTTGTCTATGGTAAAAGTGTGATATTTCCTTCAGCTGCAGAATATCAACAGGCCGGAGGCTTCAGGGTCAGCTCATGCCCCTCTGATGGAAACCACTTACCTAAAAAGGTCTTTTAGAGCAAATTCGTGATTGCTCTCTTTGGGGGGGTTGAATGAAAAGTGGATATGGCATACCTAGGTGAAAGTCAGGCCAGACAAAAACAGTCTGCTTTTGATCATAGGAGCAGGGGAGGAGCACTCCCGGGCTATTTCTGTCCCTTTGTCTGCTTCTCAAATTAAGTGATGGAGAGATGGTGCTACAGCTTAATTCCCTATTCAGTTGATAAGCACCGGTCTCATCCCATCGTACTTTGAGGGACCATATATCATCCTAATGTGACATTGAAAAAGATCCATTGAGTTTCTCACTATTATTCTTAAATCTATGAACGTGCATCAATATTTTTAGATATATTAAATTCATATTTTCTCTCTGCTTAGATTAATGTGGAATAAAAGCTTTGTGACTGTCTTTTCCAACTAATATAGTATTATTAGTTATTTTATACACTTACAGTGTAATAAACTTTTTTTATTGCTTTGCGTTGTTTTTGTTATGCTCTAAACCATGTTTTGCTCTTTCTAGTCTATTGGTGGGAGGGACATTCCGACCTCAAAGCCAACAGACAAACTAAGAGCCACAAAACTCATTATGATTTCATAGGGTCTTTTTCGAATAGTCTGCAGTCATCCTCTGGTTTCAGTAAGCATCATGAGTTGTTTAGTGCTGTATTGTGATCTCATTCTGTTTACGACAAATGGATCCGAATGTATTGGAACTGTATTGTGACCACTAGCCACATGATGACACTTGGCCACCTAGAGGTTACAGTGGTACATAATTATAGCTGTGCGATCTTCTCAAATTACTATAAACTTTTAGCTTGTAGCAGATAATACCAGCATGATGATGTTTTGTGGTTGTATTTGGCTCTACAGAATGAGCAGAGTTATAGAGCATGTTATTTATTATAAAAAAAAAAAAAAGAGCAAAACAACTGCAGTCTGTCCAGTCGTGTTTTGAAATAGAACTGTTTTTATTAACACTAGATTGTATCAGAATATTAAATAGGATCCAAGCAAACTGGGTTCTATTGTAGTACTGCAGGTGGTCTAACAATTTTAGTTTGATCTCAAACTAATTTCTCTGGGAAATAAATAAATAAATATGCAATATAGCCTACACTGTCATTCAAAAGTTTGGGGTCAGTAAGATTTTTCTAAATGTTTTTAAGTCTCTTAAACTCCCCAAGGCAACATTTATTTGATTAAAAATACAGTTAAAAACAGTAATATTGTGAATTTGTTTTTTTTGTTTTTATGTAATTTTTTCCTGTGATGGCAAAGCTGAATTTTCAGCATCATTACTCCAGTCTTCAGTGTCACATGATCCTTCAGAAATCATTCTAATATACTGGTTTGGTGCTCACGTGGCATTTCTGATTTGTAAACAGCTGACCTGCCTAATACTTTAGTGGAAAATGTGCTATTATTTATTCGTCAAGACTCTCTGATGAATATAAAGTTCAAAAGAACAGCATTTATTTATATTTTTTTCTAATATTGTAAATGTGTTCACTGTCACTTTTGATCAATTTAATGCATCCTTTTTGAAAGAAATTAGTAATTTCTTTCACAAAAACTTGAACTGTAGAGTATAAAATAAATTAAGTAGAAAATATATATAAAATGTATTTTTTTTAAAAAAGTAAATGACTCGGTAAAGACTAATTTAATGGCCTTTAAAGCTATTTTACATCCACATTTTAAAAATCATGATTCAGGATTCTTTATCCATTATTCGGTTGTCTTTTATGTCCAAAAAGGCTTTATAGCAGAAATGATTTCAGATTCTGTGGTAACACTTTACAATAAGGTCTCATTTGTTAACATTAGTTAATGTATTAACTAACATGAATGAACTAACAACGAGCATACAGTTGTTACAGTATTTATTAATCTTTGTTAATGTTAGTTAATAAGAATACAGTTGTTAGTTTACAGTGCATTAATGTTAACAAATACAACTTTTGATTTTTAATAATCTATTAGTAAATGTTGAAAGATTAATAAATGCTGTAGATATATTGTTAATTCTTAGTTCGTGTTAACTAATGAAAACTTATTGTAAAGTGTTACCGATTCTGCACGTTTTGTAAAAGACAGTAGAGGGGCACTAACTGTGGTGGTTAGGGTTGTTCGCAAGGGGGAGGGCTGGTCCTATGAGAAGCAGTTTGATATTGCACTGTTGATGAGAGAGTGTGTGCAGAGTGAGAGAGCAAGAGAGAAACAGAGCGACAGCAGAGCACTCTGTAAACAGGCTGTCAGAGAAGAAAGTGCAGGGACATTTTCATCCGCTACAGCCAAAGGAGTGCGTTGCATGCAACACTGAAGGATAATCACAAGAGGCAGAGAGAGAGAGAGAGGAAAAGGACGAGAGAAGGTTTAATTAATTCATGCAGGAGGGGAGGGATGTTTCTGCTGCTGACTGAGCCGGTTTCAGCACTGCCTAAGCTCTGCTGCATTTTGTTTGTGAGCCCGTCTGTGCTCTCACTCAGATCAGGCAGGATTTGATGGACACCATCACCTGAACAAGCAGAGGTAGGGTATGATTTGTCCTTCTTTGTCTCATGCACATCTGTTCTCTGGTCTTTCATGTGTTTTCTCTGTGCACGTACCGATAAGTGCTGTCTGCCAAGCCAGTGACCCTTGTTTTCCTCTCACGGTGTCTGTTCTCTATGCTTCTGTAAGTCAACCACGAAAGCCTGCAGATCAGGAACTGTCACACCAAAATGTGCATATTTATCAAGGCTTTTTAACTTGAGAGTCTGAATTAATTGCCGCGCTTTGTGTTTATTTGGGTTTTTGTCTTATTTGCACCATCTTCATCGGCTCGCAGGAGATGATTTTAGGTGTTTCCTGTGCTTTGTAGAGTTCACGTGCAGGATGTTGCCTGCTTAGTGCTTTTGTTATGGTTTACATTGCCATAGTTTGTCTGACATGTCAGAGCTGAGCGCAGATAGTGTTTATATTTCACACTCAGCTGAGAGATCAGTGCCGTTGGTTGATGGATAGATGGCTTGTTGATGGATTCTGTTGATATGGAGGGGAAATACAGCTCGACTATTTGACCGGGTTTGTTTGGCATCTTCCGTGATGCCCTGGGGCGGCCCACAATCAATCAATTTTGATGTGTGTGATTATTCATTCTCTTCACAAACCTGTGCTATCATGTGGTTGGGAGATGCTGGTAAATCTCCAATCAGCTTGCTTAATTAAGGCTCATCATGTAATCACCAAAGGCGCTGGGTCTTCATGTCTCAACAGGATCTCTGAAGCAGGAACAGCTTGAGAAGTATGTGTGGTGTGCGTGTGTTTTCATGGGTAGAAGCTTTGAGCTTTTTCGCTAAAGCTGCTTGAGGACGCAATTCATGTTTTCAGTCCTCAGAGAGTGCAAGCCGAATGTTTGTGTGCATGTTTGCAATGTTTTGCTCAGTAATTAGACATGCTCTCAGTCATTATAAAAAGACGCACTGAGTAGAAATATAAAGAAAGAGAAAAGATTGCTCATGACACACTATCCAAGGTCAAAAAGAGCAGTCAGCCACGGAGTATCTTAATGGAGTCCACGATAAAGGAGAGCCTGAATAAACATTTACTGATCACACTGTTTTCTTTGGCTTGTCTCTCATCTTTACTATGCCCATCTTGATCAATATATTTCTGTCTGGTAGAGAAGCACAGTGTTTTATCCTGGTGTCCTCACTTGAAGTACACATTACGAAAGACACACTGAACGTCTGTGTTAGTGGGAAACTTTTTAAAATAAATAGAACGGGAGCATGCATGTTGTTTTATTTAGAACAATTGTTAGCACATATTACAATATAGTGCTGTGGCTTTCAGTACCTTAGTGTCTTTCCTCCTTCCTATTTCCAAGTAGGTACTTCACATTACTGTCATTTACTTTATCGTTCCTGAAACAACAACAACAACAATAATAATAATAATAATAATAATATGAAGAATTGCAGAATATTAATTTTATTCAATATAAGCTGGATAATATAATTACATTTATTTCATATAATAATTCTTATACATTAATGCATTAAATAATATTACTTTATAAGCTATATTATTTTTCTAAGTTCAGAAATTTGTAAATATTATTTGAAATATATGTTATATTTATAAATATAATATTATATTATCTAAAAAAGATAATTAAGCTCTTTTCCACTTTGGCCGTTGTGTTAGTGCTCTGGTGTTGATGTTCAGTTACGTTAACAGACATTCAGACTGGATTTAAGGGCAGTAGGTTTCCCTTAGCTGGGAATCAGAGCAGGTCTTGCCTGGCTTTTCCATGTCATTGCATTGCAATTTCGAACCAAACCCTCCTGTTGCCATGACATCCAACCCCTCTGTAAATACTCCCAGGATTTTTTGAGCATGTAGGCCCCGGGAGAAGAGAGAGAGAGGGGGGGGGGGGGGGGGATTGCTCATGTTTTTTCAGCTCAGAGAGTCACTTAAGGAATGGTAAAAAGCTACATTTATTCTCTATTCTATGTTCTATGTAAAAAAAAAAAAGAAAGAAAGAAAAAAGGTCAACCTGCTTGGATATTCAAGAGTGGTGAAGCATGTAGAGACATAGTTGAATGTTGCATTATACCATTTTGAGATATAGAGAATATTTTTTCCTATTTATGAGAGTGTTCAGTACAAGAAAGCAGTATTTTGCAAAGAAACTGTTTACGTAGATTTTCTGATTTGGTGCAACCACAAAGTACCTTGCATGCCTAAATAAGGGGAAAGTTGTGTTTTGAGATTGATTATTAAATGCATGCCCATTTAGCATTGCTTAATGTCAACAGTGCGTGTCAAATTCTCTTTTCTTGTACTCTTTCATCATCCATTATATTGTTCTGGACCATTAAGGATATTATGCAAAATCTCAGTTCAGTCACATACTTTACTAATGCATAAGTGGTAAATGCAGCAGCTATAAGTATTTAATATTTATGATGAACATCATAAAGAATTTCTTTGTTGTAACTTGCATTTAAAGAGTCGTTGAGTTGTGTTTGACTTGAGAAAAGAAAACTTTAAAAGGCATGTAATGTAAATGCATCAGTTAAATTCACTTCATAGACAGGAGTTACTGTAAATGTCTGCTCTTTAGGCCTGGACATGCTACACTGATTCTGCTTCTGTGAAATCAATAGGAAAAAAAATATCTTTACCCAGACAGCAATGCCCAAACAGACCCAGAACATGATCCATCCATACCTAAATCCCCTCAGTGCATCTATCAATCAGACAATATTTCTACTTAAGTTGTATGTTCTAGCGTGTGTATGAGATGCTTAGCTCTTTTTTCTTCTTTATTTCTGATTTATTCCACTGTTCCTTCTGTAGCTCTTCTGTGACTATAAATTTCTGTGACAAAAAAAAACAAAAACAAAAAAAACACAGGGCCGGGCTGTGGGTTTGTGGGCAGGACATGGGCTCTACTGTACATAGATACAACCCAGAAATGTTTTTTAAATTTGAATAAAATGAAAAATAAAAGACTTTCAAATCACATGAGCCAATATTTTATTCACAATAGAACATAGATAACATAACAAATCTCTGTGTGTAACGGACAAGGCCGAAGAACTTTATTGGATGCCCGTGGTCTTTGGGCCCTCAGACGACACTGCATCACTCATCGGCATGATTGTGTCAATGACAATACTAAGTGGGCCCAGGAATACTTCCAGAAACCAATGTCGGTAAACACAATCCGCCGTGCCATCTGCAGAAGCGCCGTCGTGTCCTGTGGGCCAAGGCTTATTTAAAATGCACTGTGTCAAAGTGGAAAAATGTTCTATGGTTAGACGAGTCCAAATTTGACATTCTTGCTGGAAATCATGGACGCCGTTTTCTCCGGGCTAAAGAGGAGGGAGACCTTTAGTTTTCATTTTATTCAAATTTAAAAAATGTCCCAACATTTCCAGAATTCGGGTTGTATTCATAGAACCACTACAAAAATTGAGTTGTCAGAGAAAGTGCTATATCATGCCAATATAATGATTTTTGGATAGAATTTGTATGAATGTATTAGGTAAAGTGTATATTTTAGGTCCTGCAACTAGTCCAGTGTTGTTATTGTTAACTAAAACTATTAAAAATAATTTTAATAGTTAATCTAAAAGCTGAAATAAAATAAAAACTATTAGATAAGAACTTTAGGAAATTATACTTGGCAACTGAGATAAAGTAATATTAAGTTAGAGTACTAAAATTACTAAAAACTGAAGTAAAAATTAATTTTGCCAAATAGAAATATATAAAAATACCTAATTAAACGAAAACTGAAATCATTAAAATAAAAGCTGATTCAAAATATTAATAATACTACATAGGTTTTTCCACCATTTTTCCCCACCAGCTTTTGCAGTTCACTTTAGTTAAATTTGGTATGACAAATGAATTATTAAAAGTACAAATACTGTATTGTATTAATTAATATGAGGTATTAAAAACTAAATGTGTAAGAATTAGACACTGGTTTTAAAATAGTTTAACATGGCATACAGACATGTGAAAAAGAAAGTACACCCTAGGCCAAAATGGAGAAGCAATGTGTGACAAACTAAGTACATCTGTACTGCTTCCATAGGAATTAATAGAGTAAGTAGTAGTCAGGCATTGCTAATCAAATGCCCTTGACTAATTGATCATTAGCAAGTGTGACCACCTTTGTAAAAGCAGAAGTTTTGCAGTTTGCTGATCTGGAGCATTCAGGTGTGTGTTAACACAATGCCAAGGAGGAAGTGTTCAATATAGGAAGTGTTACAAGGCCATTTCCAAACAATTTGAAATCCATCATTCTACAGTGAGGAAGATTACTTACAAGTGGACGTGGACGTTAAATGTTAAAGTTCATGATGGTACAATTAGAAAAAGACTGAAAAAGTATGACTTCTTTGTAAGGGTTGCCAGGAGAAAGCCTATTCTCTATAAAAAGAACATGGCAGCACAGCTCAGGTTTGCAAAATTGCAAAAAACGAATCGAGATGTTGCAATGGCGCAGCCAATGTCCAGACCTCAACCATACTGAAATTCTGTGGCAGGACCTTAAGAGAGCTGTGCATAAAAAATGCCCACAAACCTCAATAAACTGAAACAACATTGTAAAGAAGAGTGGTCCAAAATTCCTCCACAATGATGTGAGAGACTGATAAAGTCATACAGAAAACGATTACTTCAAGTTATTGCCTCTAAAGGTGGTTTTACAAGCTATTGAATCATGGGGTGTACTTAGTTTGTTACACATTTTGGCTTTATTTTTCTTAAATAAATAATGACGTGGTGTAGTATGTCATGTGTTGTTGTTCATCTGAGGTTGTATTTATCTAATTTTAAGACCTCCTAAATATCAGAGGATTTTTATTATGTCCTGATACGTAAAACCATTGAGTTCAAAAGAGTGTACTTTCTTTTTCACATGACTGTATATGAGTAAAACTCTACTAACACATATGTTTCCCCTGCAGACAGTGTGAATATTGTAACCTGTTAATATGTGTGGTGGAATAAATATAAACTGCTTGAAACATATGAATATATTTTTTTGTAAGCACAAGTAATATCAAGTTAACAATTTACAACCACATATAAATACACTCAAGTTGCAACACATTATATTTTTTGCCCTTCTTATTTCTTTCTAAGCACATGACTGGGAGTTTCATGTGAAAGGCCAGCAGTTCCTGTCAGTGCATTATCAGGTCTCTTCCAGGCTCTTCCCTAGGGTTTGATAATGTGACATCTTTAGCTGCCACTCTCATCCACTTTCAGAACTCTTTCACGCCAGACCACTGAGATCTGTTGAGTTCTTCTGTGGAGAATATAACAAAAATATTACACCATACCTTATCATACTTCAGACTGACAAGCAGCTGGGTGTGGGTTAGCAAAACTGGCTGATGAGCAGCGACGGCTGCACATGGCAGCGCTTCTGTTGGGTCTGACTGTACTGTAACTCCTGCGGCCCGGTCATGCCGTTTAATTCTAGAACGGTCTGTATTTATGGAAGCAGGGATTTTGGTGATTCTGTGCCTCTCACGAACCCCTCATTACCAGCTGTTCAGCCTGCCATTTTCTGCAGATTTTTCATCCATCACAGCCGCTGTTTCATTCTCCTGTGTATAAACTCTCTGTGTGAGCCTGTCCGCTGTCCCGCTGGAGGCAAGTGATGTTACTGCTATGGCTGGACAGCAGTGCACTTCTCCCCCTCTCTCTTTATCGCTTTCAGAATTAGTGTCCTAATTTGGCTGTGTTCTTCCACACCGTGGCTCAGGAGACTATTGCAGTGGTCATACTTAAAATTTACAGTCTTCATATAATTATATCTTCAGGAAGAGTAACAGTGTTGCCAGTAACATGGTTGATCATTTTACAGTTTAATTTGACAGTACAAGCCTTGTGCTAATGAAAATGCAAGGTGTTTGTTAGAAAGAGAATTTAACGCTTACAACTTTAACTTGTCCCTAATGATTTTATTTTTTGTTTTGTTTTATTGAAATAGTTCATTACTCTTAAAGGGTTAGTTCACCCAAAAATGAAAATTCTGTCATTAATAACTCACCCTCATGTCGTTCCACACCCATGAGACCTTCGTTCATCTTCGGAACATAAATTAAGATATTTTTGACAAAATCTGATGCCCAGAAAGCTACTAAAAACATATTTAAAACAGTTAATGTGACTACAGTGGTTCAACCTTAATGTTATGGAGTGACGAGAATACTTTTTGTGCACCAAAAAAAGCAAAATAGCGTCTTTATTCAACAATATCCAGTGATGGGCGATTTCAAAACACTACTTCATGAAGCTTTGAAGCTTTACAAATCTTTTGTTTCGAATCAGTGGTTCGGAGCGTGTATCAAACTGCCAAAGTCAAGTGATTTCAGTAAACGAGGCTTTGTTACGTCATAAGTGATTTGAAATGCTTCACCACTGGGGAGCGTGACTTTGGCAGTATGATACATGTTCTGAACCACTGATTCGAAACAAAAGATCCGTAAAGCTTTGAAGCTTCATGAAGCAGTGTTTTGAAATCGCCCATCACTAGATATTGCTGCATAAAGTTTTTTTTTTGTTTTTTTTTTTGGTGCACAAAAAGTATTCTCGTTGCTTCATAACATTAAGGTTGAACCACTGTAGTTACATGAACTGTTTTAAATATGTCTTTAGTAGCTTTCTGGGCATCTGAAAGTGTTAATTATCTTGCTGGCAATGGAGGCCTCACTGAGCCATCAGATTTCATAAAAAATATCTTAATTTGTGTTCCGAAGATGAACGAAGGCCTTATGGGTGTGGAACGACATGAGGGTAATTAATTAATGACAGAAATTTTCTTTAGAACCCTTTAAAACATAAAATCAACAGAGCGCTTACATATCACTAATATAAAGTTTGAATGATTGGTATCAGCTGATCATAATGACAAGAAATCAGTAGTCGGCATCGGCTGCAAAAATCCTGATCGGAGCATACCTATATCATAATAGCCCAACTGACACATAACCTGGAGGCACAAAGTGTTTAAATACTAAAATATATATATGTACTGTTTTCAACATTGATAACACAATTAAATAATAATATGCACAAATCAGCAAATTAAAATGATTTCTAAAGGATCATGTGACAACTTATACAATGGTGTCTGCTTTGTAAAAAGAACCATAAAGGGGCTAAATATTTTCATTTAATTTCATTTTCATTGCCAAAAACAATGTTAGGGTTTGTTTGGGTTACTCCATAGTAGCAGCTAAAGTCAAAGGGAGGTCTTCACCATGATACGAAACAAATGTGTTTGTGTGTGTGTGTGTGAAACACACACAGCTGCAGACAGTTATTCACTGCCGCATTGATCCTGAGTGACTCTTCACTACACAGCAAAACCCATTTAGCTGACTAGCCAGCTAGCGGCGTGGAACTAGCTAGCTAGCTGTCACCAGATTTAATCATTTTTCTCTATGAATGAATAAATAAAACAGTTGTTGTTTTCATAACTATTTGATGTTCTTAGGCACAGTACAATGGATAAGAACATATTTTACTGTAATGCTGTTTAGAAACGGCCTTGTGGAAAAGCGTTAAAGTGTCAAGTGTTGACTAAGAGGCTTGTAGGTCTGGATAATTTCACATAATAATGCACTTGTACTCCGCTTTGAGTTCTTTCTTGTTGCATACATTTCTACATAAGCATCTCTCTAAAATTCCACTAATAGGAGATGTAAATTTGTCATTGGAATATGACTTTGTTTATAGACCTTGTATGATCCTCCTGTATTTTACATATGGTTAGTTACTGTATATTAATGGCTTAGACTTGGTTTAGAGACATGTTTGCATGAAAGACACTTAAAACCTGATGGATGGAAACAAAAAAGTTGAATGTATAACCAATAATAAATTATCCAGAGATGTTTACAGCAACGATTCAGATAGTTTGGGCTGCTGATGAGCAAGACTTTCCTGAAATATCTATTTGGCACAGAATATATTATTAGCTCACTGTTTAATTGTTGTTAAAACATTCGATGTTCAGTGGGAGGAAGGTCGTGACAGGACTTGAAGAGGGCGGGTGCAAGTGGATTTTTATTGCCAATTACCGTTAATAATAATTTCCTTTGGTACTTTACTGAATGGTACAAATATGATTAAAAAGGTTATAGGAAACTCTGTGTCTGGGGCAGAGTGGGAAGGGATGTTATGAACAGGACAGAAAATGAGAGATAGTTGCTCAACTGATGAATGCTGAGATTCTGGTTTATTTGTTTGCTGCTTTTTGATCCGTGAAGTTCTTTTCCATCGTGGGCTGTGCAGGAGTCCATCACATCTCTGTCACTCTGAAACTGTTATGTCAGTTGCACCCACATTATAAAGGCACAGTGCAAATCTTTCACACCTTCCCCTGTAGTACATTGAGAAACTATCTGTGGACTACATAGAAAGAGTTTAATAATGGATCTGAGAATGGGTAAAATAAAGAGGTATATGTAAAAGGATGGTCACATAAATTCTACATGAAAAGGAGATGAATCTTGGACCGGGCAAGTATAGTTTGGAGAAAAGTGGGGGAGGAAGAGAGAAATGGAGAGAAAGATCTAATATAGATAGCTACAGAGAAAAGGATGTGAGGGAATGGTATAAATACTCCAGGGCTGGAGGATAATGGAGTGTCAGTTGGAGACAGAGAGGCAAATGGAATAGGGTACGTGCATTTCTTTACTGTTAGACAGGAGAGAGCAGATGGAGAGAGAGAATAATGAGGCTCATACTGTTTAATGGGACTGAGAGGCAAAATAACTTGTAAGATCTGTGTTCGCTGTACAAGCCTTTAGCTGGACAACATACTCTGTTCCAGTCTAGACCCTGTTCCTGCTGCAGTTTGATCTAGAAGAAGTTGCCTGAGCTCCTACTGGCTTGTAAGTCAAGGGGAAAGAACACCTTCAGGGTTCAATAAGGGTTCGGTGTGAGAGCGATTCCAAACATATTGATGGAACGGTCACTGCTGCTTTTTACTACATCTTGTATTCATTGGTCATGTTTATGCCTTGAAAACATAAATATTTTACTTTCTGTGATGTATTGCATATTGTCGTTCTGAATTCTTCTTTGAGTTCAGATTTTTACATCATAACATCTTAAATTAAAGGATTAGTTCACTTCAGAATTAAAATTTTGTGACAAATTTACTCACCCCCATTTCATCCAAGATGTTTATGTCTTTCAGTCGAAAAGAAATTGAGGTTTTTGAGGAAAACATTCCAGGATTTTTCTCTATATAGTGGACTTCACTGGGGTGCAATGGGTTAAAGGTCCAAATTGCAGTTTTAGTGCAGCTTCAAAGGGCTCTACGTGATCCCAGCCGAGGAATAAGGGTCTTGTCTAGTGAAACGATTGATAATTTTCTAAAAAATAAAATAAAATAAATAAATTATATACTTTTTAACCACAAATGCTCTTCTTGCACTGCTCCTCAATCCGCCACACATTACGTAATCATGTTGGAAAGGTCACGCGTGACATAGGCGGAAGTAGGGCAAAAAACTCCTTCTCAGTTTCTCTCTTCTCAAATCGTCCGACATCGTTGTTTTACCTTTTTTTTTTTGTTGTAAAGGGTGTTTGACTTATTCTTTGCATGTTCATTTTGTAGACACTGGATCAGTACTTCCGCCTACGTCACACATGACCTTTCCAATTCCGTAATGTGTGGCGCATCGCAGAGCTAGCGCAAGACGAGCATTTGTGGTTAAAAGTATATACATTTTTTTTATTTTTTTTTAGAAAATGACCAATCATTTTGCTAGACAAGACACTAATTCCTCAGCTGGGATCATGTAGAGCCCTTTGAAGCTGCAATAAAAATGCAATTTAGACCTTTAAACCGTTGTACCACATTGAAGTCCACTATATGGAGAAAGATCCTGGAATGTTTTCCTCTAAAATCTTAATTTCTTTTCGACTGAAGAAAGAAAGACATAAACATCTTGGATGACATGGGAGTGAGTAAATTATCAGGAAAATTCTGAAGTAAACTAAGTGGAAATATGTTTGTAATGTCATAACACACAGAAATCATGAAGCACATAGTTTAGACTAAGTAGTGCGACAAAAATATGGAACAGGCTTAATTTTGGGGGCTTTTTGCATTTATTTGTACTGGGATAGTGTGTAGTGTAGACAGGAATATTGGGCTGAGAAAGGGTGAATGGGATCAGGACATGAACCTGGGTTCCCATGAACCACCAACTCCTGTATATGTCCTGAGCTCTAAGCACCATAGCTCTGACAAGCATAGTGATTTATAATGTCTAATGACAGGAGTCAATTTAGAGATCATTTCATATATGGATAGTGGAATTTACACCTTCATGTTGGTAATTATTTGATTTGCATATTGTGTACTAAACCTGTATTGCCTCTAATTTTAGCATCAGGTGGGATTTTGTTTTATTGTTGTGATTTTGAGAAGATACAGATCTTATTGCTTATTTAAGTTAAGTATTTTTTAGAATGGCACTAATCCCTGAATTATAGGTTGAATTGCCACTAAGTCCATTAAGATGGTTTAGGGACATAATTGGAAAAATTTATGTAGTAGTGTAGTGCACTTCTCATTCTTGTACATGTTTACATGCATCTGATGTAATGGTATATGAGAATGATGTTGTATTATGTTTTGTCTATCTTGTGGATTGGTACAAACATAGATACCCATAATGTACTGATGTACACACACTCCCCCAGACACACACACACACAAACCCATAACCGCTTTCAGTTCATCTCCTTGCTGCAAACTTATGACGTCAGGTTGCCAGGCAACTGTCTGAGCAAACAGAATCCCTCTCCGCACAGAGGGGAGGCCCCATCCTGTTGATCAGCACGTGGCTTGCTTGAGCAGCCCATTAACACACACACACACACAAACATTTGCACAATACAGCCATTAACTTTGTCTTTCGATCCTTCCTTTAATGTACACATTTCCTTAACTGGCCTATTAGTGAATTCTGCCCTTGACAGTAGTAACATATGGATGTATAGCTTACATTGTTAGGAGGAGAAAAATACTATGAGTGATGAGGGAAACCCACACAGGAAAACGTTTTACTAACCGTAATGAGGAACGGAGAAAAGTGAAAGACAGTTTTGAGTGGGAGGATCAAAAATATTTTCCTCCTTCTGGTGATACTAGAATTAAAACCTTTACCACAAACCTTTTATCTTAAAAGATGACAGTTATGTCTTTATAGTCTCTGTCCTCTCTCATTTCTTTTTGTTTTCACCTTTTCACCTTGACTCTACCTCCCATTTTTTACCTTTTAGCACTCAGTACAGTATGTCTCTGTCTCTGTTCAGCAGGTGGATTTGATTCTTACAGTGTTCTAGCAGCAGGAAATGATGGCACCTTGATCAAACAGATTTTTCAGCCTGTCTGTTTAAAGGCACAGGAGTAACAGGATCTCATTCTTTAAAGACCCCATGGTCTTTTTTTTTTTTTTTTAGATAAATAGCAACAAAAGAAATTTCCGGGACTTTTTTAAACCGTGAAATCAACATCTGAAGTAGGATTTCAGTGGTCATAAAAACTGGCGCATATAAGGACTGGGAATTATGGCCATAGCCATGCAATTCTATATTACGACATTATTTAGCTGATTATTTGATGTATTGCTAGTATTTTTTGTGCATTTGGCATTTTTCTGGCAATGTGGTTTATTGCTCTAAAACCACAACATCACTGGTTGTTTTTTTTTAGAACATTAAAGGTCTGAATGCATTGATTGGACAAACATTTTTTGGTCCTGAGACTTCCACAGAAGATATATGTAGCATGTTTTAATATTTAGACCACTTTTATTGATTGATTGATTATTCAGATCACTGTTATTGATTGCTATCAGGATGTGAAGAGAGTTTCAACCAGTATAACAAAAGGTGTTTATAAAACAAATTGCCTACCCTACCTTTAAGCCACGTTAAACATTTTTCCCGCTAAAACATTTTAAAATGTCTGTGAAGGTAATAGGGATGATCACTACTGAATATAATGAACATAACATAACTATCTCCTGCGAAGGCTTCCTTCCCTTTCCTTTCACTATGTATAGATAAAACGTTATCAAAATTATTCCAGTTCGCATAGATCCGCAGACACAACTAATTTTTCTGTATTATGTGGACCAGATAAGTAATTTGGCAAATATCACTTTAAAAAAAAAAAAAAAAAAAAGACCAAGCTTTTGCGCACATACACACTCAAACAGGCAAACCTATAGACTAAACACGTAAATGAACGGCAAGAATGCATTAAAGGTATTCGGTTTTCAGTAGGAAAGGCGTCATTTAAGCGGCCCTTAAAGTAATAATTAACAATTTTTACAACAGAAGTGATTCAATCAAAAACCAACTTTTGCTCGATAATAATTTTCCTATTGTCACTGTGAAGCTGCTTTGAAACAATATGTATTGTGAAAAGCGCTGTATAAATGAAGATGACTTGACATAACAGTGAAGAAAGTCTGTTACTATTTAATTGTACTTTATTAGTCATTTTATAATCATTTTAAGACCATTTAAAAATCAATTTTTCATCATGGTGACAATGAAAAATCTCAAGAATCATGATTTGTACAGAATAGATTTTTCCCATCCCTCTAAAGGTGATGATACAAGGGGCAACTTTTTGAGCAATGCTGCTGGGCAACAAAGAATGGGCAACAAATTTCTATCTGGATACTTTAGATTGAAATTTGTTGCCCATTCTCAATGGATAAATCGCTCAGCAACATTGCTCAAAAAGTTGCTCCGTGTATCATAGTGTAGCAGAAATTGGAGCCTTTTCCCCTGAGCCGGATGTTTTAAATTCACTATGAACTCTCCAGAGCTTTGTGAAATATAATATAAGAAATATAAGCTTGGTTATTTTGATCCTGACTTGTAGATTGTGAATGACCTTTGCTAAACTGTGAATTAAAGTGTGAAATAGGAGTTAGGCAGAAATACAAGCCCTCTAACTAGAGCACTTGGACTCAAACCAACCCTTTTTGTTGGCTGTGATGTTCTATGTTGTGCTAATTTGGCACATATTTATAAAGTGGCTCAGTATAGTTACGATAATTTTTTTTTAATTTTTAGTATTTATCCTAGATTGTGGTATTGATATCATGTTTGGCAAGCTGAAAGGAGAGTTTAATTTTGGGAATCAAAAATATTGTGTGTAGCCCAGAGTTATTACTTTGGGCCATGTCCCCCAGGAGTAGTTCAGTACTATTTTTGGTCTGTAAAATGTTCCACAAGAGAAAAGCAAATTCTCTTTGAAGTCACAGATGGTAACAGAAATGATGTCCTTGATATATGGACCATTAAATCATTTTGAAGTAAATTGGGGGGGTCAATGATATGGAGTCTCATATGGAGTCTCCTATTAATGGATATGTAAGGTGTTTATGCTTACAGTACACAATAGATTTGTCTGTCTATTATTTTCATACAGGCTTGAATGATTCTTCATTATTGGGTTGATCATTCAATTATACAGAGATAATCATCGGTAATCAAACTTAATTTAAAGCAATGTTTCAATTAGTATCACGTTTCTTTAGTTCTGCTGATACATTTTTATGCCGGTGTGGCATGTAACTTTATGCATCATTCTTTTTAAATTCAACAAACCAAACATTAATTTTTCATAATGATTTATGAGCTTATAGACAGATATGATTTGGAAGATTCCCTTGCTGCTTCTGTTCTTGTGCTGATGTGCAGATATGTAAATTATGGACATGACACCTGCTTATTTCTACTGAACTTTCTAAAGTGAGGCAAGTTTTAATTCAACCCAAATCAAAAATATGCCTATGTTCATGATTATACTGGCTCTGAAATATTTCAATAATGTTTTACAATGTTAAAATATAGGCCAGCATGTTGCGTGTGGATCGGAAAAAGCCGTCTTAAAAATCAGCTATCAGAAATCAAAAATAATAACCACACTACTGCTTCATCGTCTGTCTGGCCATGCACTGTCCTCAAGAAAGTTCAAAAATACAAGTCATTGTGGAGAGTTTAGTTGGGTTGGATGAATCATTTTGAGACTTGAGAATAACAAGATTCCACACAGTGATAATCTTTGCTTTTCTGTGTGTTTCAATACCGTTATACTAGCACCTACACCAAGATTTTTGTTTATTTATCTACGACTGATTGCCATATTTTCCCCTTTATTTGCTCTTTTGTTCTCCATCATCCACTCATCATTAGACTTACTGTTTATCAATATTTGTTTCCTTAGCCTGTGTTGTTTCAGTGTTTTCTAAAGAAGTGAATTTATCTGAATTAATCTCAAATTAAATAATGAAATTCCAGTCATTGTAATAAATAATTTTAATGGTAAATAATACAATTATTTCATTTAATAATTTATGATCACAGTTTTTTAAAGCAAATCAGCCTCTGTTATGAATGTCTCTTTTAACAGTGTCTTAAGTGTTTTTGAATGACAGTGCTGTTGTCGCCAGGTAACAGTGCTAAATGAAAATAGAAATGTGTATTTTTATATAATCATGCAGAGTTAAGATAGCAAAATAAACTCAAAGAAATGTAAAAACACTTCCTATATGTTTTGTTATTGATGTCACACTCTACGGTTTTGTGGTACAGATTCATCAGGGTTCATGACATCTTGAAACACCTAGCCTTCAACCCGAATTTCAGAAAAGTTGGGACGTTTTTGTAAATTTGAATAAAATGAAAACTAAAAGACTTTCAAATCACATGAGCCAATATTTTATTCACAATAGAACATGGATAACATAACAAATGTTTAAACTGAGAAATTTTACAATTTTATGCACAATTTTATGAGCTCATTTCAAATTTGATGCCTGTTACAGGTCTCAAAATAGTTGGGACGGGGGCATGTTTACCATGGTGTAGCATCTCTTCTTTTCAGAACAGTTTGAAGATGTCTGGGCATCGAGGTAATGAGTTTCTGGAGTTTTGGTGTTGGAATTTGGTCCCATTCTTGCCTGATATAGGTTTCCAGCTGCTGAAGAGTTTGTGGTCGTCTATGCCGTATTTTTCGTTTAATGATGCACCAAATGTTCTCTATAGGTGAAAGATCTGGACTGCAGGCAGGCCAGTTCAGCACCCGGACTCTTCTACGATGAAGCCATGCTGTTGTAATATCTGCAGTATGTGGTTTTGCATTGTCCTGCTGAAATACACAAGGCCTTCCCTGAAATAGACATCGTCTGGAAACCTTCATATACCTTTCAGCATTCATAGTGCCTTTCAAAACATGCAAGCTGCCCATACTATATGCACTTATGCACCCCCATACCATTAGAGATGCTGGCTTTTGAACTGAACGCTGATAACATGCTGGAAGGTCTCCCTCCTCTTTATCCCGGAGGACACGGCATCCGTGATTTCCAACAAGAATGTCAAATTTGGACTCGTCTGACCATAGAACACTTTTCCACTTTGAAACAGTCCATTTTAAATGAGCCTTGGCCCGCAGGACACGACGGCGCTTCTGGACCATGTTCACATATGGCTTCCAATTTGCATGACAGAGCTTTAGTTGGCATCTGCAGATGGCACGGCGGATTGTGTTTACCAACAGTGGTTTCTGGAAGTATTCCTGGGCCCATTTAGTAATGTCATTGACACAATCATGCCGATGTTGTCTGAGGACCCGAAGACCACGGGCATCCAGTAAAGGTCTTCGGCCCTGTCCTTTACGCACAGAGATTTCTCCAGTTACTCTGAATTTTTTGATGATGTTATGCACTGTAGATGATGAGATTTGCAAAGCCTTTGCGATTTGACGTTGAGGAACATTGTTTTCCACAATCTTTTTACGCACTCTTTCACAGATTGGAGAGCTTATGCCCATCTTTAATTCTGAGAGGCTCTGCCTCTCTAAGACATCCCTTTTATAGCTAATCATGTGACAGACCTGATATCAATTAACTTATTTAGTTGCGAAATGTTCTCCCAGCTGAATCTTTTAAAAATTTCTTGCCTTTTCAGCCATTTGTTGCCCCCGTGCCAACTTTTTTGAAATTAGCTCATTTAGTGGATAAAAGTGTAAAATTTCTCAGTTTAAATATTTGTTATCTATGTTCTATTGTGAATAAAATATTGGCTCATGTGATTTGAAAGTCTTTTAGTTTTCATTTTATTCAAATTTTAAAAAACGTCCCAACTTTTCCGGAATTCGGGTTGTAATATTAATACATTTTAATGTTTAACCAAAGACATTTTCGTTTACCATGGCTATATATTTACTACAATTTGTGTTGGCCTTTTTATACTTCTTGCCTTTGTCCTCTTGAGATTAAACTCTTTTCTCTGTACAACAAACATCACACATCACTCTGTGCTTTTTAAACCAGTGGGCATGAACTTACTCCCTGGCATGCTGTAACTCATGGCAGCCCTATCAACTCCATTGATTTTTGTCTTTTTACTCTGTCTCTTCCGCTTCTCATCACGGCAGTTTCTCATGCGTCCGCTCCTCACACAGATTTTATGTCTGTTTCTTCTCTCCCTGTAGATGTGCTGGCAAAGTGCTGTTGATTTCTCATTCTGCTCAAACTCATCGGGAGTGTCAGAACAGGGAGAGAGACAAAGCGAGAGAGAGAAATAGAGACAGAACGAGAGTATTCAGCAGACAGAGCGAGGGACATTGATTGGTGTGGCATGCTGAGCACAGAAGCAGGCCAAGCCCATGTGAGTCATTTGCTGAGTGGCCCTTTGAACTCAGAGCAATGCTATGCTGTTTTAACTGGTGTACTGGAGCAAACAAAATGTCCAACTGAAGGCAAAGACAGCATACAACATGAGTTGTACACCTTGTCAAAAACATAAGAAGGAGATACATAATTATTTTTAAGTAAAATTGTATTGCTCAGAGGTTTTTTTTTTTTCTTAGCCCATGAGGCTTAAAGGCACAATATGTAAATTTTCGCCACTAGAGGTCGCCTATTCAAAACAAAGGCGTAGCTTGATGATGCCGAGATTGAGTGCGGAATCTTGGGAGTTGTCGTCTTCACCTCACAGCTGGTGGAAAAGAATTGGGTCAGGAGTCGGGCAGAAATCATGTAGTCAAGCGTATGTGGGGTAACGCAGCGCTGTTTTATCATAGATAAATTTGCTATGAGACACTTGTTGCACACTGCAGTAAGCTAGATCGATATTATAATATAATATTAATAAATGCTGGGTGGCTTGTGTTGATAAATGGCATGCAATTCATTTTAAAACATATTGTATGATGGAGAAAATGCTGTGTTACTGTTACTAAAAATAAAGCTGCATCTGATTATGCTATGTTAGCTACTTCACAAAATAGTGTTTTTCTCTGAGGCATGAACATGGTACTCACGGAAAATCAAGAAAACTAGATTCAAACAATAAGACTAAACGTGTTGAGCAAATAACAATAATTTGTTTTCTGTCTATAAATGCAACCAAACAGTTGTTGCCTTGTCTAATAAAACATGTAATATATTAAAGAGTCTTTGGTTTTTCCATGGTTTCTACAAAATAAAACCAGAAATCAAGGTTAACGCAGGTATGCTTTTGCTGACACGATCCGTGTCCTGGTAAAAATAGCTTATTTCTCTGGATTTAAACATTCTTGGAAACATCTGGGATAATGTAAATACACAAGCCAACAAAATATATAACACTGTTCTAGTGGTTTTTGGATATTTTAATCCAAAAATCTTATATATTGTGTCTTTAATTTTGTTCTTAATTATTTTTCAAGTCTAAAACTTGCCTTGGATGTTTGTTGTAAAATCTTTCGAATGGAAACAAATGAGAGAATAATTGCAGATGGTATTTTTCATATTTTGTCTGAAACTGAAAGCCGGGGTCTTCAAAATTGGGTGTGGCAGTGATGCAGGGGCTCTCAGTTATTGCTATGAGAAAAACAAAAATGCAATATTACAATATTAAATGCAATATTAAAAATATTGACTAGCTCCAATTCAGCTAAAAGTTTAGTTTAACTGTCCCTTTCATGTTAAAATGTATTAAGTAAAATATGTATTTCAGTAAATTAATAATTTTTTCATATATACAGTATATGCAGTGATGTATTTTAATGTATTTACATATGATATGGTATTAAATGTATGGTGTTATTGGCCAGAATAAAAATGCAACACTCAGTGATGCAACAGGGGGTCTCTGTTCCGTTTCTCTATCCACCAAGGGATGAAGACCCTAGAGGAGACACATGTGAGACTTCTGGACTTAAGCTAGAGTCTTCATGTTCTCCCTATTTAATCTTTAGGAAAAACAATTGAGATATTACAGACACACAGATAGAATCAGACACCTTGTGATAATTATGCTTGACATGAGTCGATAACCTTAAGTCAGCTTGTTACTAAATCTGTTTTTCTCTCTCTCTCTTACTCTATAGATCACTCCAGTTGACAGGTCATCAGTTGCTCATCCGTGTGCACCTGTCACCTCACCACAGCAAAGCTACTCCGATCCCATCCCCTACCAGTGGCACGGCACGCACCTCACCTTCACACTGTCCTCGTCCTTGCATCCCTCCCTTGTTTCGCCACTCCGCATCGGGGGCACCAATTCACCATCTGCTCGTAGCAAAGCAATATGAACATGCCATATCGTACCATCTCTTTTTCGTACCTCACCTGAGGACAATCAGCTTGGTTCCTCCAGCTCGCAGCGAGCGATCTGATCGGCGAAATGGGAGACTGGGTGTGTCTGAGCCCAGCCGAATTCTCCCAGCTGCAGCAGTACAGTGAGTGTGAGTATCGGAGCGCAAGAAGCCTCTCCTCTGGCGGGTTGATTGGAATTGATTTTGGGGCTGCTAGGTGGATAAGAATGGATGGGAGGTTTTATTGGTCCATTTAGTTGGTTCTTGGCCATGCTTTGCGATAACTGTACCACTCATTCTGAGGCTGACCCACTGGACTTTTAGGAAGCAATGCTGGGAATGTAGGCTGTATTGACGTAATGCATCAATGTGCTGCCAGTGCTCTCTGCGTCAGTATTGATTAACAACGTTTAATGCGGTTACTGATACAGACCACTTTATAAGCTAAACAGGCATATGAAATTTTCAATAACATTAAAAAGTGATGGTCTTGCTTATCAGTTCACAATGTTTTATTTTGCAAGGGATCTGTGATATGACAGTTTTGACGGAGTATGGAGTGGTTATATTGATTTGATGGGATGGGTGGGGTGGGGGTGGAGTGAAATCGGATGCTAAAGCAGGATCAGATATTAATTCAATGTGTTTCTATTATTATAAGGGCTTTCGGTAAGTCTGACTCATCTTTCGTTATAGGACTGGCTGTGCCAGCACATATGCATGTGTAATGAGGAGGACTAAGCTTCATCTGGTCAATAAGGGCCGGCCCGTTTGTCATCCTCGCTAACTACTCCAACCTGAGAGGAAGCTTTACTTGCATTAGCATTGATTATATTTTTAATGTTTTCTTTACAAAGATAATTATGTGCATATTGTGTAATTAGCAGATAGCAAAGCAGGTGGTTGACTTCAGGCTAGAACTCAAGTGGCAAGAACAACATTAGAGTGCAAATGCAAACATATTTTATTATATATAAATTGAACTGGTAAGTTGGCTAATTGCAATTGGCAGTTCATTCAAGATTGAGGATGGAGCAGCCAGGCTGGTGTATTTAGTAGGACAATGGATTGTGGGTAGCAGGAGTCAACACCATTAGTTGCACAGCTGTTGGTTTGATAGTAGCAGTTGATGTAGAGATCAGTGAGAAAGTGAATTTCAGAAAGACTTCTCTTTAAAAGGCAATCTGATACAGTATGTCATATCAAAGACTATAGATATAGAAAAGCGGTTCAATCCTATTATTTATGAATGGGAGAAACTGCAACGCGCATTATGGCGGAATATGTCCCGTCTTCTAAGTAAAAGAGCCAATCGCTGATTGGTAAAGTCATTGCGTTACTGCAGCTGCCGTTAGAAGCTCCGGTTCCCATAGAAACCCGAGACTCGCGCTTAGGACTGCACATGCACATTGACTGGTCTAACCTGAAAAATATGCTTTTTTAACGCTTAATTTGAGCATAAGAAACAACATTTATGGGACAGTTTGTGACAGATTTTGTTGCTGATTTGAAATATGTTATTTAATTGTGAGTTTGTGAGCAGTTTTTGAAATTCAAAGGCTTCCGTATCTCCAAGAAGGTTTACATTTTTACATGCTTATTTCTTGAGAATTGGGCCCTTCATCAATTATATTTTTAAAAATAAGTTGACTATTATAAGTCAGTAAGTTGAGTAAAGTTTTAATATAGAGTAAAAGTGTGTCTAAGTACGCATTTTGACATTTTCTCAATTATAAAAAAAAATAATTTAGACAATATTAATAAAATGTTATTCATAACACAACAAACTTTACATACTAAACCTCTAAAAGCCTCTATTGTGTGATTATCTGCATGGCCTGGGTAATATGAATTCCAAAGAGACCTTTGTGCTATTTTAAGAGCTTACCTGTAAAATTACCATGAAATTTCCAAATGGAGCATCTATCTATTCTTTGTGAGGCTAATTGGCTTGTAGGATGCTGGTAATAAATCTAAATGCTCATAAAGTCAGGATAATTACTTTTCTTTCGTTGGGGGCGACCCCTGGTAACACATTTGATTAAAAACCCTTGAGGAACAGTGAAGACTGAATAATCAGTCAGAAGTGCTCTCAGCCTGAACTCTGCCAGCATACCATATTTAAGGTATAATGCCTTTAAAATAGCACATGCATTATGTGGAGTATATTTTGGGATACTGGACACATTTCCATTAAGTATTCAGTAGGTGTGAGATGAGGCATTAATCTTAAACTTAACTACATCTCAAAGATGAATTGCCAGGCCTCTCTGGCTGTAGCACAGATTTTAGCATTACTGTAAAGTAATTATGAGTAAAGGTATGAAAATTACATAACACGATTGTAGTGACTGAAATGATCATGGTTATCAATATTATCATTATTGTTAAAATGTGATGGAAATGTTCAAAAAGTACTGATACACACACTAAAATCATTTCACCAAGTTTTATATCGAAAACCAACAAACAAAATAAACAGCATGAAATTTTTGTTTGCGTAAACATTAAAATAATAATATTAAAATATAATAATAATAATTGACAGCCAGATTTTAAATGAACAAAAAATGTTTTTACAAAAAAAGTTATAAAATGACAGTTGTTGGTGCTTATTGAACAGCAGAAATAGAGATATCCCGATAACCGCTGTACACAAATCAGCGCTGCGCTTATAAACACTACATTATTAGGCATTAAGGCCCATTTACACCAAGAATGATCATTTATAACAATAATTATATTAGCGATATCTTTCTGTTTAATATAAGCGTGTGCTGCAGTTAGGTCGTCTGTCGCTTAAAATGTTAAGGTCTTTAAAGTTGGGTGGATTCTGATTGGCTGTCAATGTTTTTTCACGTTCATCAGCTGGAAAAAGTCATTGTGAAAGTGATTCCAATGAAATAGTTTCTCTGTGCCATTATCACTATAGTTGTGGTGTGGACTGTGCACTCTTAAAACAGATGTGTTAAAAACAACACATCCTGTGTTAGATCTTAACACTCCCATGTGTCTAGTTAAGGACAACACATTTTATGTTACTTTTAACTCAAACGTGTTATTCCTGCTCATTTTCTACACACTACACACTTTTTGAGAGTGTGCAACTCTTTTACATATAGAAAATTTTTTAAAACTATATGTATTGTTATAGTTATCATCCTTGGTGTGAATGGTAAAATACAGTTTTAATGATAATTAAAAGATGAAACAGAAATACTACCCATCAGAAATTTTATTGTGATTTATCGTCAAATCAGTAACTGTTTCATCCCTTATGAATATGAAGTAAATTAGAGCAGCAGAACTTTTATTATGGCACAGTCGCCGGCGCCGCTTCCGCTTTTCCGGTCATGAGTATGAGGTAAGGCAGCTCTGTTTATCATATTAGATACATTTGACTGTGTTGAAAATGTTATAGTAAGATAGATCGATTTTGTAATATATTAAATGCTGGATGGCTTGTGTTGATAAATGGCATGCAATTAATTTTAAAACGTATTGTATGATGAAGAAAATTATTAAGAATTAATTCGGTCTTCGAGTGCTTTCTAACTGTCTCTCTCTCTCTGCGTGTACGTGTTTCGGGGGTGTGAGGCTGTGCGCACAGATAACCGCTTGCGCGTCCCGATTTTCGCCTCTTCTTCCGCTTTTAAAATCGTTTAAATTGGCAGATAATTTAGCAGTTAATCTGCGAATCACATGCATGCCGAACCGCTGGACCTTATCCGTACGGATCACGATTAACTGCGATCCGTTGCACACCTAATAATTAAAGAACACACTTATCATCATGATTGCTATCTTACCAGAGATGGAGAAAAATACTACTTCAGTAATTAAACGTGTCCCTGTGAACCGGTCCTCAAAAATGTTGGTACTGAAAAGCGCTTCCCTCCATGTTTTCTGGTGTGCATAGTTTATTTTTACCACACATGCACTTCTGTATATATACTACTGTAGATATATTGGTTTGCAACTCTGTTTACTAGTTCTATCATACAATGTAGGCTGTCCTCAAGAGGAGACAGTGTGTATGTTCTTGCCACTGGCAATGTGTAGGCTCAGCAAGGTGCCAGTGACTTTATTGTTTTGATTCGGTGGAATACATTTGTCATCTCTGCAAAATGAGCTGCTAATTGAAACTCCAGTCACAGCAATAAGATCATCCACTTTTAAAAGACACACAGGTCCGTTAGTAAGAGGATGTGTTCGCTGCCCACAGATGCCACAAGCAGTTTTGAGTTTGGTTTCAGTCTTTAAATCAATGATGAGTCTTGAAAGTTTAACAGTGTCAGAGTCAGTTTGTCCCAGTCCAAAGACCAGAGATTTATTACCCCTGTGAGTTTGACCTCTGACATCAAACTTCATGTTCTGAATTGACCCTTCGCCAGGAGTTTGATTGACAAGCGATCTAACCAATCATAACGCCGAATCTGCCATTTTGTCCGACAAAGCAGTCAGGAGTTAGAAGATTAACCTCGGTGGACTTGAACTTGAAAAATGGTGTCTACTGATGTCTTTCTGCGTTTGAAACAACATTCCTTTTCATGTTCATTCATGTTTATTTGATGCTTTAAATAACTAGTAGGAAGAGATGATCGGTTCACGAACCGCTTGAGCTGAGGCGTTACAGCAATCTGTCACGACACATTAAAGAGCCACAAAATGGTTTTTATTGTTCTAATTTCTTAAAAAATTACACAATTTGAAAGCTGGGACTTTGTTTAATATCATAAGTAACCTGCTCTGTCTTGTCTGTCGACATGTTGTCAGTGTCATCTTTGCTCCCTGATGTGTTTTTCACTCTCTGTGGCGTGACAGTGCCATGGCCTGTCGGAAAAAGCAACAGTAACTAAGGGGGGCAGGTCTTTGGGAAGGGTCAATTATGATGTGAAACTACATATTTAACAGCTTGTGAACCTCTGATTAATAATAAAAGTGTGATGTCAATCTTTCCGACCACAGAAATCACCAGATTTTTTTTTGTTCTGAGTTGTACATGTTGAGGGAAGACTAGTTTTGTTCAGATGAAACAGTGGGTGCAGTTTTGTTTTCAGTCACGAGTCTCTGTTGCGTTCCCTGCTGCCCCCAACTGTTTTTCCCTTAACCACTGAGTCTCTATATAGCAACTCACCTCAAACTACTGTTTATGATTTGAATATCGGAATTCATTTTTATCCATTTAAACAGATAGTTCAGCCAAAATGAATGTTATGCCATTATGTACTCACCATTATGTTGTTCCAAACATTATGTTGTTCATACATGGAAGTAGAAATCTTTAAACTCTTTTCTGTATTATGACGGTTCATATAGTGACTGATCTGTCAACCTCAAAAAAGAACAACAACAAAAAAAGATAAAATTAACATATACATAGTCTGTATGATTTGTATTTCAAGTAAAGTCACATTGAATTGTCATTTGTTAATTTAAAAAAAAAAAATCTAATTTTGTATTTCATGAAAAAAGTGACACAATGGTGAGTAAATATTTTCATTTTTTTAGGTGAACTGTCTCTTTAAGCCACATCAAACGGTGGCTTTTCATTTACCAAATGGTGGTTTATAATTTTTTATATACTATTATATATTTTTTTAATTAGTTTTTATTTTTATATTTTAAGTTTTCATTTTAAATATTTAGTTTAAATTAATAATTTTATGTGGTGTTCATTTTTATTAGTTTGTTTAAAATATATACTGTATATATATATAGAGAGAGAGAGAGAGAGAGAGAGAGAGAGAGAGAGTGAGAGAGAGAGAGAGTGAGGTGGCCAGTCAATGACACTGATATGACTCTATCAGTGCTGGGCCAATATTAGCGTCTTCTATAAGGAAAAGCACCTGTTTGGCCCCCCAGATGGCTGCCAGGAGACGTCTGTGTGTGACAACCAATTTAAGGTTTCGAGAAAATAAAAATGAAGCACAGGGCAGCAGGCTCATTTCTCCTGTCCTAATGCTAATAAGCTTTGGTGACATTTTCTGCTCTGCTATTATCTCTGCTTAATTAGCCTATTTTGTCAGACTGTAGCATCTAATCACTGTTCCCAATATTAGATACCAAATGCAAGGCCCTTTTTTCAAAATGTTATAGATAATGGTGCATGTAGTTTAAGTTCAAGTACATTTCTGTTGGGTTTGGATATAGCTTTGTGTTGAGACTTTCAACTAATGAAATATGAATATGGATGTTTTGATGAAACACACAAGGTTGCAATATTCAAAATGCTGCTAAATTGTGAGTGAATTTGCTAATGAAAGGGCTAAGATCACTTAGCAAACAGTAACATTAGTTATTAGTTATCTAGTCAGAAACAACCATGCAAATCTATTTGTGTCTTGGGGAAATCCTAAATGCTCTGTTCATTTGTTTCACAGATGATGCAAATGATATGTGCTAGTTCTAATTTCCATTGTTTTTATAGAAAATGTAATTTCTTTGTAATCAAGTTTCTCAAAATAATATTACTAAGTAAATAGTCATAGATACATGGATTGATAAATCTTTTCTGACACAAAAGTGTCAGCTATTAAATGACATTGAGTAAGTTAGCATCTAATGTCTAGCATTCAAATCCAGCTGTCTAAAGAGTTTTCAAGTTACATCTGGTTAGATCAAAGACTCGTCCTCTTTACATACCCATTTTTTACACACCACTTTTAGAATGTAGAAGATGTTTAGCATTTCTTAGTTGCATAATAGATTCACTACCATTCAGAAATTGGAGGTTTGTAAGATTTATTAATGTTTTTAAAATAAGTCTCATGCTCACCAAGGCTGCATATACAGTATTTGATCAAAAATGCAGTAGTATTGTGAAATATTATTCCAATTTAAAATTACACTTTTCTATTTGAATATATTTTAAAAAGTAATTTATTTCTGTAATGGCAAAGCTGAATTTTCAGCCTCATTACTCCAGTCTTCAGTGTCACATGATCCTTCAGAAATCATCCTAATGTGGTGATTTGCTGCTAAGCTAATGTTGAATTTGTTTTTGTGCTGCTTAATATTTTGGTGGAAACAGTGATAAAATTCAGGATTTATAGAAAGTTCAAATGAACAGCATTTATTTGAAATAGAAATATTTTTATACCAATATAAATGTATTTACTGTCACTTTTAATCAGTGTAATGAATTTCTTAAAAAAAACAAAAAACAAATCTAACTGTCCCTAAACTTTTGTACAGTAGTGTATATAAATACTTTCATTCCAATATTGGGTACTGTATCTACACTTACACAGTATGTACAGATGTACTCTATATCCAACTAATAATTTGTCCTTTTAATCCTTTTCATTTTTTTAATTTTTATTTTTGCACAGATTCCTCCAAGAAGCTTAAAGATGTCCTGGAAGAGTTTCACGGAAATGGTGTCCTCTCCAAGTACAACCCTGAACAGGTATGTAATGGCAGGAGGGGCCATGGGTCTCATCTGATTAAATGATCTGTTTAGAGGCAGTGGAGCCTCTGGCTGTGACTTGACAGAACACCAATACAACCTGACTCAGGGCTCAAGTCATTACAGGAAATGCTTAGTCATCCGCTCCCCGAAACCAAGTGGCCAGATATCACCTCCTGTTAGAGAAGGTCCTCGCTGACATCATAAAGCCCATGCATCACGTTGCTGTGACAACAAAGCCAGCAGGCAGCCGCATCTATAATTTGCTTTATGGAGTGTCACCATTATATTTCCCTCCTCTCCTCCGCACTGACATAAATATGAGGCTGCTCGGGGTTTGACGCCACAGGTTGTGACCCAGAGCCTTAGCTGAATCAATAGAGAATCAGCACCGGTGGCAGTTAATGGGTCTGAAGCTGACGCCAGGTTGGCTGTGGTGTGACACTGCATGCTTCGCATTGTTCATTAGTTCAGTTGTGACCACCTATAGATCATAAAGCCTGGAAGTATCACAAAATGGAGGTGACATGCCATCAGTGCCACTGTGCTGCCTGCTTACGATGACAGAGTGCTGTATTTTACTCATGTATACAGCTGCGATTGACTGTCTGACCACAGCTGGGCTGTAAATATTTTTCATCATAGCCTCAACGAGTCACGGCTCTTTCAAGAGCCTTTCTGTAATGAATTTTAATTATGGTGACTCTGTAACCTTTGTCTAATGACGAGTGTCTGTAAAAATGGGCGCCGGTGAAAGGTTAAATAAACGGTTCATTGTTTCCTGCATTATTTGATAGCGGCGTCAGTCTCTATGTTTTGCAGGTTTAAAAGTCAGACAGGAAGTTCCTCTTATAGTCACGGCTGGTTATGCTGCTTCTCACACCACCAAAACTTACAAACACATTTGCTAATACTGAGACAAAGACTCGTTTTGGTTCAGTTACTTTCACCTTCCTGTTTATGGTGTGCATCTGCCTAACATTTGCAGCCCCTCAAGTGTAGCCCACCTTTGCATACAAGTTCCTCTCTTCATCTCTAGTTTCTTCTCTCCCACACAGTGGCGTAGCGCCCGGGCGGATTGGGGGCTCGCTATTACGGGCTTAACCCCATACTTTGGGCATCTGCGCACCGTCCGCATCGCGAAATTTTCGTCATCAGCAGCAGATCAGCATATTAGAATGATTTCTGAAGGATCATGTGACACTGAAGACTGGAGTAATGATGCTGAAAATTCAGCTTTGATCACAGGAATAAATTACTTTATAAAATATATTCAAACAGAAAACAGTTATTTTAATTTGTAATAATATTTCACAATATTACTGTTTTTACTGTGTTTTTAATTAAATAAATGCAGCCTTGGTGAGCAGACGAAACTTCTTTTAAAAACATAAAAAATCTTACAGATTCCAAACTTTTGGCCGGTAGTGTAGGGTACTATAGTGCTGTTGTTGTCAATCCTAGAAATGTTTTTTTTTTTTTTTTACCAGTTTTGTCTGCATGTTAGTGATGATATCTTATTCATATTAAAGTCCGCGAAGCCGAGGGGGGCCCGTAAAAAAAATTTTGCATATGGACCCGGGGCTGACTTGCTACGCCACTGCTCCCACATCTCTTGCCGTTCTATCCATTTTTGCTTTACCAGCTTTTTGCCTTTTACATCTCAGCAACAAAAGAAATCTAATGAGTAGACATGTGCCGATATTCGGTAATACGATATATCATGATAATGAATATTGTTATCGTGGGCACTTAAAAATACCGTGAGTAATTATTTGTTACAATTATTAACATTTTTATAATGCATTTTAAGAATACTTTCCCCATCAACTGCACAACGTGTATGCTGCGTCAAAGGGACACGTGCACTCAGATGTAAACAAGCCCAACGTGCATGAGAAGCACATGGTGGAACGAGTGAAAGAGACCCGGTGAATGAAAGTGCACGTTCACTTTCTGACAGCAGAGGGCGCTGATGGAACAGCAGAAATACAGCGGTTACCCCGGAAACCCCATAAACAAAGCAGCTGTGTTACTGAAAAGCATTTAAAATGCTTCAAACAGACATTCAGTTTTTTTGTATTCGCAATGTTGTTCATCACATTACCAAATACTTAATACTTGTAGATAGTAATACTGTAAATAAATGGCACTATCATATGAAATCTCTTCCAGGGCTTTTAGTTTTACATTTTTTTTTATTTATTTGTTTAGTTATTTTGTATTGTAGTTGACTTCAGTTTTTGTTTTTGTAATGTTTTAATGTCTATCATTGTTAGTTTTTGTTTTTCAGAGTTTTCTAGTTTCCGTTTGTTTAATTTTTATTTAATTCTGTTTCATTTTCCCAGCATAGCCTGGTGTTATTGCTATCTGGTGGCATTTTTATGTTTAACGTCAGTGGGTTGTAAAGATTTCGGCGCAATTCAATGCCAGGCGCGAGGCCAGTGTTTTTTGCTAGTTTCAGCCCGATGCAGTTATCATTTTCACGTCCAGCACCCACATTGTTTAAATAGCAAATGCACTCACACCCATCTGTTCGCCCCATGGGCATGCTGGTCTAAAAACGAGGTGTGTTCAGGTGCATTGTTGGCGTGTTGCTATTTTGAGGCAACTGAAATAGACTGCGGCATTGACTTTAGACCAGGTTTTTGTTGGTCAATGGCGCAGTTGTTTTCAGTTGCCTCAAAATAGCAACATGCCAACAATGCACCTTGACACACCTCATATTTTTTATTTTTTATTTAAAGGGAGCATTAGTAATATGCACCTATAGGTGGGTGCAACACGTGCATACACTCTGCTTATTACACACAAAGCGACGCCTGAAGACTGGAGTAATGATGCTGAAAATTCAGCTTTGCCATCACAGAAATGAATTACATTTTAAAATATATATTCAAATAGAAAACTGTAATAATATTTCACACTATTGCTTTTTACTCTATTCTTGATCAAATAAATGTAGCTTTGGTGAGCACTGAAACTCTTTAAAACATTAAAAAAAACATTTGAACAGCGTATTTTGGTTTCGTTTTTTCACAGCTATGCTAGCTTTTATTTCAGTTAACAAAAATGTTTGGATTTAAACAGCTTTCCCCTTTTTAGTCTTTTATTGCATACTTTTTCTTTTTTTTAACTCCCCATATTTTGTTACTGAGAGCAAATTACTAACTTAAAGAAGTAAGTCGGGATTATGCAAATAAACCATGGATTCTCTTGCCATAAGAACACCATTAAGTATGATGCGGGTGGACTAACGCCATACAGCATTAAAGATGGAATAATGTGAATTCATTCCGTGTCAGAGCACCAGAGGATATGATGGGTAACACCATTCTCTGTTCCCTTCCATCTGCATGAACAACCACTGCAGTGTATATAACCCCTCTCTCCCTCTACCCTCTCCATATATCTCTGATTGCCACACAGAAGCAAGATGTTCTCAACCAAGTAAGCTGTTACTTTCTGGGTTTGCATGTTCTGTGGTTCAATGTGTCGGCATGTCCCGGCCCATCCCTGTCTAACAAGAAAGTCACGCTTGGGTCATAATGTCTACTAAAGGTCAAAGGTCGTGCCCAGTGCTTTTCAGTGTTAGCCATGTGTGTTCATGGTGTTTTTGTAACCTCAGATGATTTTGTTTCTATGAGCAGCAAAAAATGTGTAAATGTATGTTTTTACTGTACTTTAATGTGTCAGTGGGCTCACTCTGTATTTTTGTTGCCGTGTGTCGTAAAGAAATGCTTGAGCGTGTCATTCATGTCCAAAGACAGGGACATCATCTCTGCTGAAAACATAAAGGAGCAGGAAGCTGAATATTCATGGATTTATTTCATCTCACAGGTTTCCCATCTTCTCATTTCTCATCAACTCTCCACTTGTCTCCTGCAGCCCATCGACTACGAGGGTTTCCAGCTATTCATGGCAACCTACCTGGAGAATGACATCCCTGAGGAACTGTGCAAACACCTCTTCACCTCCTTCAAGAGCAAGAATGGCGGAGGCAGCTCCCCCGACGCCTCTCGATCTGGAGCAGGCATGCTGGGTAAATAGTCTATTCAAATGTCTTTATACTCTCAACAACATGCTATAGAAGTCTGGATTTCATATTAATTATTTTTATAGGTTCTGAAAAATAAGGTGTCTATTTTTCTCAGGTTACTATTTTGGGAGCTGTGAATGAGCAACTGTATTGAAACACCCTTACCCACTGATACATGCAAAATTGGGTTCACATTGAATGCCTGAGATTAAACCTGGAAATAAGCAAATCATTTTTCTACATTTTGAAAAATGTAGAACCTTGTGACAACAATTTTTCAAATTTTCAAGGTCACTAATCAATCTTCTGGAGGTCATGTCAGCTCGAGCACTGCTGTCATTAAAGCGAAAGCGGACAAACCAAATACTAATTCTGAAATGAATCGGAAGATTTTTTTTCTGGTCACTGAATTTGTCACACTGATAATTTAATTTCTAATGGAAAATGTACTCTACTTTACCAAAGTTTGGGGTCGGTAGGATTTTGTAAAAATGTTTTTGACAAAAGTCCCTTATACTCACCAAGGCTGTAATTGGTCAAAAACACAGTAAAAACATCAATATTTTGAAATAATACTCCAATTTAATTTAACTATTTTCTATTTAATATATTTTAAAATGTAATTTATTGCTGTGATGGCAACACTGAATTTTCAGCATCATTACTCCAGTCTTCAGTGTCACATGATCCTTCAGAAATCATTCTAATATGCTGCTCAAGAAATATGTTTAATTATTATCAATGTTGAAAACAATTGTGCTGCTTAATATTTTCATGGAAACTGTGAAACCTCTTTTAGGATTCTTTGATGAACAGAATGTTCAAAAGAACAGCATTTATTTAAAAATAGAAATTGTTTGAAGTAAACAACACTGCCTTTACTGTCACTTTTGATCAATTTAATGCATCTTTGTTGAAAAAAAATATTTTTTTCAACAAAAAAATCTTTCTGACCCCATACTTGTGTACAGGAGTGTAAATGACAAAATGACACTTTACCTTTTAATTTGAATTAGATTAGACTATGCATAACCAGTTTGTGTGTAATCCTGCATATAACAAACACCCAGCCTGCCTGACTAAAATAATGAACTGGTAGACATCTGAAGATTCTACACACATCTGTTGAGCAATTGCTTCTGTGTTATGCGAGGAATCCTGCTCTTGGTGGGAGATCTGCATTCTGTGAAGAATAGACAAATGAACAGTTTTGACTCTTGATGCAAAAGTCCACTCTAATGGAAAGATGCTGGTGGCCTTGTGTCTGAATACTATCACTATTGACCCGAGGTGATTAAGGCAAATATCAGTTGACTGTATGAATAGTTTGACAGCCAATAGTGCCATCTAGTGCCATGATTTCTCTGGACTGGCAAATACAGTATAATCAGTGATTTCTGTTGGTCTATTTGCCCTTAATGCAACTCAGTCAGCGAATCTTAAAGGATTAGTTTATTTTCAAATGAAAATTACCCCAAGCTTTACTCACCCTCAAGCCATCCTAGGTGTATATGACTTTCTTCTTTCTGATGAACACAATATCCTGATGCATCCGAGCTTTATAATGGCAGTGAGCGGGATCAACGAGTATGAGCTGAAGAAAGTGTCTCCATCCATCATAAACGTACTCCACATGGCTCTGGGGGGTTAATAAGTTCTGAAGTGAAGCGATGCGTTTGTTTGAAAAAAAAAAATCCATGTTTAACAAGTTATGAAGTACAATATCTAGCTTCTGCCAAACACCATCAGCTTCCTCCTCAATACCTTGTGATACTAAGCATTTCTACCATGAACAGTTCAAAGCACTGTGCACGGGCAAACTGACCAGTAACAACAGGCAATATATGAATCTGAAAACTATCGCTCAGTGGGTCTCATTCACTAATATGTGTGCACAAACTTATTTATGTGCGCAGAATAGCTTTTCATGCAAAATGTCTGCCACATTCATAACAGGCGTGTACACAAATTATATTCTAATGTTCATGAATCCAGTTTATTCTAAATGAGGAAGTTAGTAATTAGCATAATACGCCATCTCCATATAAGGGCTGTCCACACAACTTCTCCTGTACAGCAATTTGTCACTCTCTGCAAATGTATCCTTACTAAAGTGTCTCAGAGCAAAACAGATGAAACTTTTATATATGCCCTAGGGGCTGCAAGGGTGTATATATATATATATATAATACTGTGTGTATATATAAATAAACTTATATACATGATAAGACTTGCATATATATATATATATATATATATATATATATATATGCAAGTCTTATCATGTATATAAGTTTATTTTTATTATTTTTAACAACATTTAAAAATTTGGGTTTGGTAAGATTTTAATTTTTAAAGAAATTAATACTTTTAAATAAATTAAGAATTTTAAGTAAATGCTGTTTTTTAAAATTTTATATTTATACAAGAATCCTTTATATTATTGAGAACCAAATCAGCATATTAGAATGATTTCTGAAGGAATCAATTACATTTAGTATAATCAAATTATGTAAACAATAGGGTACGAAGGCTGTGCTGTATCGTAAACAAGTCACGGCTGAAGGGCGTTGTTAGGCATAACGCGAAGCGGAGTGATTGCAACCCCTTCAGCCGTGACTTAATCACGATACAGCACTAGCCTTGAGTACCTTATTGCTTTTATAAAACGGTTACCACACAATACAAATATTAAAGCCAAAAATATGTATCAATGCAACTTTCATGAAGTAAAGTTTCACTAAAAGCCTTCCTTCCGCCATAAAAAATAGCCCCTGACTGTGAATAGCAACAGAAGTTACATTATTACGCCATTAGATGGTGGTAAAGACTGTCTTCATGAGTGTGTCAGTCAGTAGCAAAGACTTTTACATTGAAAAGAACATTGTGAACACGGAACAAGACGCAACTGACAAATCCTTTCACGGGAAAACCCCTTAACTGTTAAAAGGACAAGATAATACATCGGACAATTAAATAGATTTTTTATTATGAACATAGGACTGACCTGAAGGAAAATGCTAAATTTGAATGCAGGTAATAAACTCGCTCAATCGATCTCTTTCTTATAATATTCTTCTACATAATACAGTAACATCATTGAACAATATCAATTGAGAACATACAGTTTTTATGTTGCTAAGAGTGGTTGCTAAGGGTGTTGTGTAGTGATACACAGAACCGTTGGGTGAAGCGATCACAGCCGTGTTTTATCGTAAATAAAACAGCTATTGACCAATCAGAATCAAGGACAGGAACTAACCGTTTTATAAATGTGTTTAAAATATATTAAAATTATTTAAGATAGGGATAAGATAAGATATAGAAAAGTTATTTTTTAATTGTAATAATATTTCACAATATTGCAGTTTTTACTTTATTTTTCATCAAATAAATGAGGTCTTGGTGTGCAAAATTAAAAAATGCACATAAATATGCGTGAATGCACAGTCGGTGAATGAGACCCTCTGTCATTATCTTTTTCTTTTGTATCACGCTCTGTTGCTTCCTTTCTCACTTCAGATTATCACCTTCATTCTCCTCTGTTTTTTTTTTCTGTACCATTTCTTTTCCTGTAGGTATGAATGGAAAGAGTATTTTGAGCGCTATGAGCCGACATACATCAGAGAACTCTGCAGGGATCACTCCAGGCTCAGGGGCCACCACATCACCCTGCTCCTCCCGCTCCTCCTCACAGCGATCAGGCACAGGGGGCCACACACCCAGAGGCCCCCACGGGTCGCCCGGCACGCAGCCCAAACCCCCAGCGGGCAGCAGCAGTAGCAATGCTTTGGCTCTCTCCAAGACCACAAACTCCCCGCGCCTCTCCCCAGGTCAGAGTTGTGATCTTCGCCAAACTTTTTTACACATGTAATCCAAGACAAGGGAATACAGGGAACTGCTTATGAAGCAATATTGCTGGATCAGAATCATGTGTTGTTGACAGACATTCGTCAAAACTTAAACTCCTTGTAAAACAAGATGCACACACACACAAATATTTTGGTGTGATAACTGGTGTCATTACTAATAGACATATAATTGGCATCTTTCTAGAGCGTAATCAATCTGAGAATCGTACATCTCACCGGAGGAGTCCTTCTCCACAGAAAGGCTCTCCATCACCCCAAGTAGTCTTCCTCAAAGACATTGTGTGCTACTTGTCTCTGCTGGAGAGGGGGACGCCAGAGGACAAACTTGAGTGTAAGTTGGAGTCAAAATAATTCAAACTTTGTTTAATCTAAGCTGTGTTTGGGAAATTTTTAGAAAGATTAATTTGGTCATATATACTATATTGCCAAAAGTATTGGGACATCCCTCCAAATCATCGAATTCAGGTGTTCCAATCACTTCCATGGCCACAGGTGTATAAAATCAAGCACCTAGGCGTGCAGACTGCTTCTACAAACATTTGTGAAAGAATGGGTCGCTCTCAGGAGCTCAGTGAATTCAAGTGTGGTACCGTGATAGACTGTCACCTGTGCAATAAGTCCATTCCTGAAATTTCCTCACTACTAAATATTCCACGGTCAACTGTATCATAACAAAGTGGAAGCGATTGGGAACAACAGCAATTCAGCCACAAAGTGGTAGGCCACGTAAAATAGCTAGTCAATAGCTACAGACCTCCAAACTTTGTGTGGCCTTCAGATTAGCTCAAGAACAGTGCGTAGAGAGCTTCATGGAATGGGTTTCAGCTGCATCCAAACCTTACATCACCAAGTGCAATGCAAAGCGTCAGATGCAGTGGTGTAAAGCACGCTGCCACTGGACTCTAGAGTAGTGGAGACGTGTTTTCTGGATTGACGAATCATGCTTCTCTGTCTGGCAATCCGATGGACGAATCTGGGTTTGGCAGTTGCCAGGAGAACGGTACTTGCCTGACTGCATTGTGCCAAGTGTAAGTTTGGTGGAGGGGGGATTATGGTGTGGGGTTGTTTTTCAGGGGTTGGGCTTGGCCTCTTAGTTCCAATGAAAGGAACTCTTAATGCTTCAGCATACCAAGACATTTTGGACAATTTCATGCTCCCAACTTTGTGGGAGCGGAGACTGCAAGCCAGGCCTTCTCGCTAACATCACTGCCTGACCTCACAAATGTGCTTCTAGAAGAATTGTCAAAAATTCCCATAAACACACTCCTAAACCTTGTGGAAGAGTTGAGGCTGTTATAGCTGCAAAGGGTGGGCCAACTTTATATTAAACCCTACGGATTAAGAATGGGATGTCATTAAAGTTCATGTGCACGTAAAGGCAGGCGTCCCAAAACTTTTGGCAATATAGTGTATTTTCAAAATATTAATAGTTGATTTAAAGAACTTTTTCATGTTAAAGTTAAAGCTAACAGTTTTTCTTTGATACGATAGTTTACCAGATGATTTTGAGGTCACTTTAACTCTTCCTTTACATCTTTTTATTTACATTAAAACAAAATATCCTAAGTAATTCCTAAGTTCCTATAAAGAAAACAAAAATATATTTTAAGTAATTTTGTTAAATACTTCCCCTAAACCAATCAAGCCAAACCACAGAATAATATTAGCATATTAGTCACAAACATGTGAAAAGTCACCTCATTCTTAGCAGCTGTCACAAAATTAATTTCTTTACTCACAGTACATTTTCAAACAGTATATGCAAGGTAGATATGGATCTTTGAAATATTAAAGCAAAGTTAATTTTGTTTCAGTTACTGTAGCCTTAATTTCTCATACCACACATCATTCAAGAAAAACCATCAAATAAGACATTTTTATGTCTGTCTATGCTCACCAAGACTGTATTTATTTGATAAAAATACAATAATATTATGACAATTAAAATAATTAAAATTTTAAAAATAATTTTTTTTTAGCATAATTTGATAGCATATGACTTCAGTCTTCAGTGTCACATGATCCTTCAGAAATCATTCTAATATGCTGATTTTCTGCTCAAGAAATGTTTCTTATTATTATCAATGCGGAAGACAGTTGTGCAGCTTAATATTCTTTGTGGAATTTTTTTTCAGGATTCTTTGATAAATAGAAAGTTACATTCTATAGTAGCCATAACTTACTAGCTATGAGAAATAAATCTGTTTGAGTTTTACATGTAGATACACCCAACCACACCTTTGTCAGTCCTGCGTTTTAATGCAGATTTCTGACCTACAGATTGACAGGAAGAGACTTCCAGAATTCCTCTCCCTTTCATTCTGTAAAGGCTTATCTCCTCCTGTCCTTGTTTGCCACTGAGTTAGCATAGACAAGCTTTCTTTAGCATAGGAAGTTATTTCTGCCTAAAGCTAATCCTCACTAGCTGCCTCAGTCTGTCCATAGATAACCTGGGCTCCAGATGCAAGTATGGGGTCTGTACTTGATAAATGTTTTTCACACTACAAAAATATGCAGTCTCTTATCTTTCACTTCTCTCACCCTAAAGTCATGTTCAGGCTGTACGACACAGATGGAAATGGCCTGCTGGACAGTTCGGTAAGTGCTAAATCTCTGTTAAAATGTGTAATGGTGAAGTGTCCACAATTTTAACTTGGTTAGACTTTGGTTAGAGTTAATAATGCAGTACACATTTAATGTGGGATTAATACAGTTTCCATATCCTGTCATTGTGTTGGGTTGATAGTAATTTTTTAGGAAAATGTAATGTAATTATGTATTATCATCCTCTTATTGATTCTGTTTCATTCATCTTAACACACTCAGGCATTGATGATTCAGAGACTGACTCACTTATTATTGATCTTTTTGTTTGAAACTTTGAACCGATATTTAGAGGGAGCTGTAAATATCAGGCTGTGTGAAAAGTGACTTTGAAACTTTATGCTTTATTGTCTATAAGGTCTAAAACATTAAATCTGTCGATTTAGGAGCTTGACCGTATAATAAACCAGATGGTCCATGTAGCTGAGTACCTGGAATGGGACTCTACAGAACTGCGGCCGGTATGAATCAATTTAATCTTTACCACCAGGCCATCCCATCATGCATAGTGGAATCCATATCTCATTGTCCCTTTTTAATGTCTAATATTGTAGATACTCAAGGAGATGATGGAGGAGATTGACTATGACAAGGATGGAACGGTCACACTAGAGGAGTGGATCAGAGGAGGAATGACCACCATACCACTCCTGGTACTGCTGGGAATGGAGACGGTGAGGAAAAAAGTAATTGTGAGTTATAAAAAGTAAACAACACATAAAATGTAGTATCTCAATTCCTGTTTTTTTTTTTTCACGTATGTTCAGAATGTACAGGAAGATGGGCAGCACGTATGGAGACTTAAGCATTTCAACAAGCCAGCATACTGTAATTACTGCCACACTATGTTGTTAGGAGTACGAAAACAGGGCCTTTGTTGCTCACGTGAGTATGTCTATCTGTCTGTCTGTCTATCTATTTATCTGTCTGTCTGTCTATCTATCATCTGTCTGTCTATCTGTTGTCTATCATCTGTCTATCTGTCTAGTTCTTTCTATCTGCTGTCTTCTGTCTGTTGTCTGACTGTCTAATTCTATCTATCAATCTATCATCTATCAGTCTAGTTCTTTCTATCTTCTGTCTATTTGTCTGTCATTTGTGTCTGTTGTTTTGTCTAGCTATATGCCTGATTATCTCTATTTTTATCTGTTTATCCTATCTATCTGTATTAATTGAAATTTGATCTATCTTAACCTGAAGATGTGTAGTTTTTCATTTGAAATGTTTCCCTTCAGTCTCTCCATCCCTCACAGTCCTGTCTTTTGTTTGGCAGTATGCAAGTACACAGTTCATGAGCGCTGTGTGTCCAAAGACATTGCTCCTTGCATTAGCACCTACGCCAAGTCCCGCAGACACACCAATGTGAGTGCATAAACAGCAACATACTGTACACTTACAAATGAACACTTCTCCACTCGTTTTAAACTGAATGTTTTTTTTTTCTTTTTCTGAATAATAATTTACAACGGGGCCAGAAACGATAAATCCACAAGCATTTTTGTGAGTCCAAGATTGATCTATTAAGTACAGAGCTAATAGTTTAACAAACACAGTGTTCTATTATTGGTAGAAGATTTGTGTTATGATTATTTTGTCCACTGACCGCAGTCCAGTTCAGTTTTCACCCTAAGGCAACTTCCCAGACCCTTAACTCTTGGTTTAATCTCAAAATAATGTCAGGAAGGTTATGAGAACATCCTGTGTGTAACAACTTTTTTTCAGTACTGAGAATTAGAGTGTAAAGTGTGAGATCATGCAACGCTGTTTTAATAATCACTGACACCTCTTTAGAACTTACACTCCCCATGCAGTAACTACCACAGAGATGAAAGACACTAAGCTCAAAATGTTGTCATTATATTATGATTTCACAGAATGTGTTATATGATGTGTTAAGTGATGTGGAGTGTAAAAAGCAATTAAATTGCATTAAACAGTGAACATACCATATTATCACGGTTAAGGTGTTTATTAAGAATTAAAAAAATGTAAGAAGTAATGTGCTGTAAGTTTATTAATTAGTCTTTTCCTCATCTCACATAATGTATATTGTAAAATTAATTTTTAGATGTTAGATTAAAGGAAAGATGCAATTTGTCAGTCCCTTGCAGTTCTTCCTAAAGGAACATTTTGCACAGCTTTGACCAACAAAAATCACTGAATGTCTCTAAAAACATTTGGATGCATTTCTCTTAAACATTTGTTTTAGTACATTCCAACAATGATTATTATTTCTTTACTAATATCCTGTGTATCCAAGATGTTTAGGAAGAGTTTGTGCCAGTACTGTAGCAGTTTTATGTGCAAGAGAGTTTTGAACTCATTTTTCATTTTGGAGTGATTGTTTTAGTGAGTAATGTAAAAGGATATTGTAAATAGTTATAAAGTGCTTGTGGAAAAGCCTTGTAAATGCATGACAGAGCAGATAATATTTTCAGTAATGTGTAGATGGGCTTTTTAAGTATTTCACAACAGTAAATAATGACTCTCTCTTTTCGATGTCTTTCTAGGCTATGCAGCATGTTTGGATTGAGGGCAACTCCCCAACAAAATGTGACAAATGTCACCGCAGTATCAAGTGCTATCAAGGTCTAACGGGCC